>OZ007562.1:137545813-138171922 GCA_963931875.1 Pollenia griseotomentosa
GCTCGTGAAACGTTAGAAAATTAATATTGCCATACATTCTGCAGAAAATACACAAGGATATGAAGGTACCAACCATACATCATTGTAACACCTGTAAGTTTATATTTACTGTATTGCAGCTTTTTGTATAATAAAATATTGCAAATGTGTGACAGGTACAGAAGATGGTGTACTGTAGATGGTCGGGTTGTTAAGGACTTCGAATTAAGTACGATTTATTTATTTAGATCAAAATCGGGAAATTGACATAAATGCAAATTTATTTGCAACCGAGATAGTGTAATTTAAAGCCTCGCGGCTGCACATAATAAAAACTTAACCAAAGTTTCTCAAAAATAATTTGCAAAAACAGGCACCGAAACAAACGCCTTGTAAATGGTAAGCAACCAAATATATTTGGTAAATCAAAAAATTATTTCTTTTTACTGTGAGAGTAAAATTATAAAGTGAGCGTTTTAATCTCATATAACAAAAAGGTCTTATATATTCTCATTGTATTCTTTATGCGTGCTTGTCAAAGTTTGTTGTAGAAACTACAACAACACCACACAAGTAGGTTAAAAATGATTTGCTTGTTTTGTGTAGAAACAAAAAAAACCAAACATTGTTTTCACGTTTAAAAAGTAAATTTTAAAGCAAAAGTTCCCATTTAGTTTATATTTTCAGTTATATATTTACACCAAATTTTTTAAGTAGAAAACATGTCGGGCATGACGCTTGTGTTTTATAATTGAAATTCTAGAAGGTGTAAAATGGGTAAGTAAATCATTCACAATAATATTGTCCTTCGGTCTCTGGGGTAAATGTTTATGGTTAGAATCAATCTAGTTTCACTTTCGGATTATTTCAAGTACGAATTCGGGATGTAATATGGATAAGATAAGTATTTCGCACTTGAATAATCCGTACTTGAATCAATCTTTCTGTACTTGGTTCAAGAAAATCTGTTCTTACCGTATTGATATCGATTCTAATTGATTTTAATACCAGGTCTTTCAGTGTAAAGACCTTTGCTAACAAAGCACTTGTATGTAGTCATATCTTAAATATATAGTCTAATAGTACCTCTATATGTAGTGATGTGAAACATTTCAATTAAGTAAAAAATTTCGGGTATAAGTTAACACAATACAAAGTGAAAACAAAGATACTAAGAAATAAAACAATTCTTGCTAATTTTATTAAAAACTTTTTATGGATTGTGACTCATTTAATAAAGAAATGTTGATTATTAAAATAATATTGAACTCCCATTTATGCTGACACATTAAGGGTCCTCATGATATCGCTTAAAATTGCCATTTGTGCAAATGGGCAAACTTGCGAGACTCGTTTCATGAAGAACCTTTTTTAATTTTTGTGTAATTTTAAACAATTAATGTCAGTTTGTAAGAAATGTCTATAAAAAAAAATAAACTAAAAAAGAAAATTCAAAAATATCAAATCAAAAGTTGAAATTTGTGATTAATATGTGAAATTTGTTTTTAAAAACGCACAAAGAAAGCAAAAAGACAAATTTGCTTGGATTTTTCAGTGAAAACGACGTTAAAAGCACTAAAAAATCTGTATGTATAAATGCACAATTGAACAGCGCAAGTTTACGAGTCAAAATTGTTGGGCAAATTTACCAAGTTTGTGTAAATGAATTCTCATACAATTTTTGACAGTTCATTTACGAGGGCGTAAAAATGCACAGTTTGCACAGATTACGAGACTTATAAACGATATCATGAGGACCCTTAATGTCTATATGTTTATTTTATTCTTGCTTGCAGTTTGTTTGTTTTCTTTCCCAATACAATGTGACCCAATATATTTTGTAACTAAAAGATTGAAATTACTTTTTGATAATAAAAGAATAATATTTAATAAGAATAATATTTTGTAACTCACTTAATGCTGATGAGCAGGGAAACCAGAAATATGCTCTAAACACCGCGTTTAATGCGCATTAAATATGCAGTAAAAACTTGAAAATATGCCCTGAAAATTGTTAAGAATATGCAAAAAAAAAAAAAAAAAATGCAGAAATTGCTAATTTGAAAACAAAATATTCAAACATTTAATAACAGTTTCATTTAAAGATGGGAGTCTTGGGTAAATGTGAACCGATTCGCAAAGTAAAATATTTTTGGGGAGAATTTAATCTAAATACTTAGATAATAAGATAGTTTACGGACACAAAGTGTCTTATTTGGAAAGAAGCTTTTATGGAGAATATGTAAAACTATAGACCGATTTTCACCACTTACATGGACTTCGACCTTAGTACAGTTGATATGTTTTTATCAAATTTGATTAAATTATCTACAAGAATGCAACTAGTACTTTGCGCACAAAATTAACATGGACAGTAGGGTGACCGTTATTTTTTTTTCCGTATTTTCACTTGGGAAACCCCTTAGATTGATTCCAAATTAGAAAAAAACGATATATAAAAAATTTTAGATCGTTTGCATTGGTATTGGGCGTGCCTTGAGCCCACAAAGTTTGCTAAAAATGCTATTTTTTCACTATGGGTCGCTTTCATTGTTGATAACTTCAGTAATATTTATTTTAGAGAAAAACCTTATTTACAAATATTCTAGGGCTATATCTTATGAACAATGTTGCTCTGTATTAGTTTTCTTTAACATTAATATTTAATCCAGAAAAAACCAAATTAAAAATTAACACCGAAATTTTCACATATCTTCGCATTCTTTGCCTGGTGATTACACTACGTGGCAAATTTTCAACAAAGTCGTGACCAAATGAATCTGGCAGCTAATCTTTATGTAAAACTTTCCCCTGAATCCGAATATGAAGTCAGAATTGTCAAAAGTGGAACAGTTTTTGAGATATTCCAAAATAACCGTTATTTGTGTTTTTAAAAAAAGATTATGTGACTGAAATGCAATATCTTCAAAAATTTTAAACGGACTATGTATTTCTTTCTTTTTATTGAGAGGTTATAAAATTTCTTAAATAACCATGAGTCGTTTGTGAAGATGAGTGATTAAATGGCAGAGTTATAGTGGCCAAAATACATAGAGCCGCAATCCTATTTGGAAATCACAAATATGACAGAATTAAGTTATATATTCAAAGCTAGATGTGATTAATTGAGTTGAATGGTACAACGATTCAGCAAAACAGACCCCGTATATGCTCCTTATGTAATCTAAACGAAACCGAAAACATTCTGCATTTTATAGCCAAATGCCCTATATTAGAACAAATAAGATTCCAAAACTTTAAAAAAAACTATCGTAACAGAAAATGAGTTGATTAATATTCTTAATGGTAAAGACAATTTTAAATATTTATCCCGCTATATTATAAATGCGATAGGCTACAGGAAAATATTAGTAACTGAATTTAATCATTAATTTTTATGTTACATAAAACAATATTTGTAAAATATATAACAACCTTTTCCGACAGACGACGTCATGTCATAGTCGTATGTTAAATTTTGATTACTTAAAATGAATTCAAAATAAAGAACAATTAATTAACTAACTAACTAGTGGACAAAACTACAAACTTCATTAAAATTTTATGGTTTTGTTAAGTTTTGCTCTTTTCAAGTTATTGTTTTTTAAACCAAAAAATAAAATTTTTTTAAGTTTTATGACTTACGACATTAGCCTATTCAATTCGAACATTTGTGTCCAATAGGAACCAGATCGGTGCAAAAATTACAAGGTTACAGAAGATTAATTGAATTAACCCACTTTAATTAATTTAATTAATCTAATGTCGCATGCAATAAAACATTAGGATTTTTAAATCATTAGATTAAAAAGAAAAACTTGAAAAGAGCAAAATTGAACAGAATCATAAAATTTTCAATGAAGCTTGAACTTTTATCCCCTGTAACTCTGTCATTTCTTGACCAAACTTCTCTAGCAACCCATTCTTATTTTAGTAATTTTATAACGTTTAAAATTTTTAAAGATATTTGCATTTCAGTCACATCATCTTTTTAAAAACACAAATAACGGTTATTTTGGAATATCTCAAAAACTGTTCCACTTTTGACAATTCTGACTTCATATTCGGATTCAGGGGAAAGTTTTACATAAAGATTAGCTGCCAGATTCATTTGGTCACGACTTTGTTGAAAATTTGCCACGTAGTGTAATCACCAGGCAAAGAATGCGAAGATATGTGAAAATTTCGGTGTTATTTTTTAATTTGGTTTTTTCTGGATTAAATATTAATGTTAAAGAAAACTAATATAGAGCAACATTGTTCATAAGATATAGCCCTAGAATATTTGTAAATAAGGTTTTTCTCTAAAATAAATATTACTGAAGTTATCAACAATTAAAGCGACCCATAGTGAAAAAATAGCATTTTTAGCAAACTTTGTGGGCTCAAGGCACGCCCAATACCAATGCAAACGGTCTAAAATTTTTTATATATCGTTTTTTTCTAATTTGGAATCAATCTAAGGGGTTTTCCAAGTGAAAAAAATTGTCCATATAACTTGCGGTCACACTAATGGACAGTCAACCAGCCAGACGGACAGATGGATGGTTATGGTTAGATCACTTTCAAAAGTGGTTCTAAATTGATCGGTATACTAAAAGATTGGTCCAAACAGAATTTATCTTTAATGACAACCTGCTTTGTGTTACAATTTACCAGTTAAAATAAAGTGTGGGTGGCGAAATTAAAGCAATACGTTGGGTATACAGATAGATATTTAAAAAAGAAAAGCCAAAATGTCGCAGACAAAATAATTTTTTTATTTGCTACGAAAGCTAACTAATGACGTCTAAAACAATTCAATATGTATCAAAATATGCCTCAAAAAGGCAAAATATGCGCTTAAAACTTAAAAAAATGCTGCAAAAAGCTCTTTTAACGAAATAATGCTTCAAACGGTAAAATATGCCAAAATATGCACTAACAAATCAATGCCAAAATTCATAAAAAGCTCTAAAACGGATAAATATATTGTTTCTGCCTTCATTGGTCGCACATGGAAAAACATGCAATTGCATATTTATGGTTTCGCTGCTGATGAGATATTAATTCTTTGTTTTAACATTCTTCTGTAATTATTGATTGTGAAATTTTAAACTATAAATAAAAGATTTTGGATTACGTTCTTCAGTCGAAGTCAAGTACTCGAAATTAACACATAAATTTGTTTAACTTATACTCTCTTACAGAGACTTGGATCTTTATTTATATACTCTAGTATGTATACGCAAACTTATATACTACTTAAACTACTATAAAAAACTTACCATGAGAAAGATTCTTAGACCTTTCTAGTCATAAATTGGGCATTTAATGTGAGACCCTAAAATAACACAATCAACAACGATGACTGAATATCAAGCGACAAAACTGATTGTGTACACATTAATAGTAATGTTTACATCAGTGTTCGAAAATAAACATTAAATATCGTTTTTTAGTAGATTCGTGGAAAACACAAACACTATATATTGTTCGTTACTTTCTTGTAAATAGTTACGAACGGTATTAAGTTTTTCATGCATTGCTTTTTAATTTGAAAACCTAATTAAATTTCCGAAGAAATGTTTTCTATAATTGAACATCCCAATCGTTGGATTTTTCTTATTTCGATGTTTTTGGCCACTTTCTGTTGTTGCTATATGAATATACATTTTTATAAAGTGTAGCTGAAACCTATTTGATTTAATATTTACTTTCTAGGGTTTTATATTTTTTCCATTCAAAAATTTTTAAATACAGTTTTATTCTAAAGAAATTCATAAGTTTTGCTATAAAGAAGAAAGAATGGTTGTCTAGTATTACAAACACTAATCATAAAACATATTTAGTGCAATGGAGGACGATAAATAAATCTGCGACAAAAAGGACTTTTGGTAAATTGAATTGTAAATTTTATTAAAAGCAAAAACGGAATAATAACCAAGAATGAAAATGATAACCAATTCAAAGTGAAATTGTGAAAAAAAGGTTTTAAAACGATGCTGCTTTAAAGGGATGCCGCACTTTATCTGCTATTTGTGCCGGTTCACACACGTCAAGTTTGCCTCGTCATCATAAAATTGATGCCAAATTCATAGAATCAAGCAAACAATTTGTTGATTTCGCACCTATTACCAAATTTAGATTACTAAAAATTGTAAAAATTTTCAATTTGTTTTATTTTTTTTTAATAAATGATGTTTTTAATTCTAATTAAAAAAAATTATCAAAAAACTTCAAACAATGTGTTAATTGAAAGTTAAAATTATTTTATTTTAAACGTAAAAATCAATAAAGATTTTTTGTTATTTAATTAATATTTTAATTCAAAATTAATTTCAAAGAAACTAAAATGTTAATTAAATGAAAATTATATTTTTAAATTTCATTTAAATATCAATTATCACAATAATTTAATTGAAATACTTAAAAAACCTTTTTTTTTTAATTGATAAAAAACTACTGATAATTTTTTTTTTTGTGAAGTTTTAATGATTTTTATGAGAATGAAAATCAAATTTGGGTGTTACTTCGAATATACCACAAAATCCATTATTTAAGCCACGCTATTCCGCTAGTAAACAGTCTTCGAACAGAAGATATTGACGCTGTTGCGTAAAAAGGTCAAATCTTATACTTAAAGTCATGTTTCTAAGATTTGCATAGATCATACGGCGAACATGTAGTGCTAATGACAAAAGAATTAGTCGGTTTCTTTGGGCAATGTAGGGATCTACCTATTTCAGTAGCACCTTTTTGATCTAAACGTTCGAATGTATAAGAAAAATGATAAAAAGACCAACATAGTGCAGCTTAACCCTTTTTACATAACAATGGTTCTAGTTATTAAAGTTAAAAAAGGTACAATCTGGCAGTTTGGCCCTATATGCTTCCGTAATTTTACCCGAATATAAAAAATATTGGGCCAATGTTTGCATATAACACAGTAAAACAAATTCGGGTCAGAGCAAATCTACCAAAGGGTTTTGAAAAGTTAGCTCGGGTTTCCGAAATTTCTGCCAATTAAATTTTTTGAAAAGGCGTTTGGTACCAGCGTTTCAAAAACTGCAGTCAAAGTAGAAAAACTGCTATTTCTTCGACTTCTTCATTTGTCATTTGCCAAAAAAAAAAAAAACTTTAGCTTTTACTTCTACTTCATTAAATGTAACAGTCGCTGTCAATCCAAATTAAAAAGCGAAAAATTGTAGATAAATTTTCGTTTTTTGTTCGACAGTTTTTGGTTTCGACTGCAGTTTTTTAAACTTTTAAACTGTTTGGTACAAGCCAAAAAAAAAATATGGCTCAGCGAATAAAGGCCTAACGAACTAACGCCTAATTTTTCAAAATGAAAGAATGCCTAAACAAGAACGCCTAAGAAGAAAGTGAAAGAACGTCTAACTTTAAAAATGAAGGAAAGTCTAATTATAAAAATGAAAGAAAGTCTAAATTGTTAGGGTTTCTTTCATTATGAATTAACACCTAATGAAAGAAAACCTAACAACTGGAATTAAAAGGGAAAATCAATTGTTTTTATAATTTTAAAAACTAATAATTTTCCCTTTTACAGAATGTTTACAAGATAGTGTATGCATTTTGTAAAAGGGAAATCCTCTTGCCAGAAATAATTTCGTAATCCATTTTTAATTATAATATAATTTTTAATGTCCAACACTTATGAATGACTTGCTCGTAGTGATAGAAGTTTAACGAATGACGACAACTAATAACAAATTGCAAAAACATTTGTCTAACCGTAAAGCCCTTATGACACTACATTTTTTATTCATTAATTGATATAGAATTGATAGAAAGAAACAGTAAATGTTAGAAAGAGCAAACTGGAGCAAACTATAAAAAATGTAAACAAAGTTTTGTAGTTTTTTTTTTCTCTTGTTATGGTTTTGTTTCAGGGATGGCGTTGAGAATTTTTAAAATTGTACCAACAACCTTTAAAAATTGTACTTTTTTACCCTAATTGTACTAAAAGATTTTTTTAGTTGAAATTAATTTTATTTATGTTCATAAAAAATACCACAAAAAGGTATTATACATCTTTGTTTAAAAAGTATCAACAAAAAAGTACAATTGAAACAACTTAGCCATCCCTGTTTTGTTTATTTTATTAAATGTTGCCAACTTTTTGTTTATGAGAAACCTAAAAACAAAAAGCGGTAAATCGCTGAATTTGCCCATAAACCGCTGATTCAGCAACACTTTTAATATTTCAAGCTTGAAATGTCAATTTTAAGTTAAACAATTTTACATTTTTTTTGACATAACTTCATTTTTTATCGATAACTTTTTAAAAATTGTTGACAGTTTGCCATTTATCTTAATACAGCTGAACTCTTTGCACTTGGTAAATTTTTCTATTACATTATATTTGTACTGTTCACCAAAACTTGAACAATGCATTAAAAATGTAGTGTCATATGGGCTTAAATACAACTGTTAGTTTTCAATGAATTCACGCATAATAGTAATAAAAATCACACTTTTAGCAAAATGAAAAATCGCCTTACATTAATGAAAGAAAGCCTAACAATCAAAAATTAATAAATATCTAATTAGGCGTTTTTTCATTTTTGATTGTTAGGCTTTCTTTCATTATGAAAAATCACCTAACAATTTTAATGAAGGAACGCCTAAAATATTAGACATTCTTTCATAATGAACAACCGCCTAATTCCTATATAATTTTTTGTTGCAATTTTTAGGCATTATTTCATTTTTTTTTAGGCGTTAGTTCGTTAGGCCTTTATTCGCTGAGCCAAAAAATATACTAAATGTACTTCTGAGCTAAAAAAATATTTTTAAATGTCTTCAGTAGAATTGTAAGGCGATTCATTTCTTAGAATATATTAACCCTCTGACTCTCATTTAAAGGGGTCATTTCTGTCCCTAATTCCAACTTCTACACAAATAATAAAACGGGTTAAAATGTTCAGCGAATATATACTGCCTTAAATTTCACTAGGGGCTTCTAAGACCAAAAGTTCGTGCAATGTATGTAAAATGCTTAATAGAGGAAATTTGTAAAGTGCCAGATTTGCTCAAACTGTCTAGTTTCATATCGCATTGCAACTATTGAGGCTGGATTTCTTTTTGCTGCACAGTGTAATAGAGTGGAAAATATAACCTAGTTGCTTGCTAAAATTAAATTATACGTAGAATAATTGAAGTTTATACATTGCTTTCATGTACTGAAAAAAAATATTAAAAATTAGAATTAGAAATAGGAACAGTTTTTCATCCATTTTAATTTTTTTTTTTTTTTAAATACTTTTAAAAAAAGTTTTGTAGGTTTTTTTATACATACACAGAAAAAATTATCGGTATTTCAATTTAAGTAATATGATAATTGTATAAATTATATTTTTTGCTGAAAGAAAATTAAAAATGTAATTTTGATTTAGTTAACATTTTTAATTAAAATATTAATTAAACAACAAAAAATCCTAATCGACTTTTTGGTTCAAAATAAAATAATCGAAACTTGTAGAATTGTTGTTGGCAATCGTCAAAACCTGAACTATATTTAATAAAATCAATTTGTTAATCATTTTTTTAATAAAATCATTTTTTTTAATAAAAATATCATTTATTGAAAACAAATACATATATTCACAATTTTAAATTTTTAGTATCCTATATATAATCATTTTGGTTGTAGGAGCCAAATCAACAAATTGTTAGCTTGGTTCTATGAATTTGGTGATTTGACACAATTTTTAGTTTTATTTTTGTACGCAAAACAATGTCGCATATTTTAAAATATTAAAAACGTCAAATTGTGAAAACTCGCGAGATTGGTAACATTTGATATACATGTGAAATTTTTCGTATGAAATAAAAGATTTTGCTCAACAGTTTCTACAAATTTGAACAGAATTCCAGGCTTATGTAAAAACGCAAAGAAACATGGAAAAAAAATTTACTTTAACGCGTTTTTTTTTTTAAAATACTGTAAAAAAAGCTTACTGTAGCTACATACTTTCGTTGAATATAATCAAAGCACTAACACTTCAAAAATACCAAAATATATATTTTTTAAAAAAGTTTATTATGCAGATTGGCCAGCTCACCGCAGATAGGCACAACCAGTTTTCCTCATAAAAATATGGTCCTCATAAAAATATGTAGATTGACCCTTTTTATGCAACTGCGTCGATATATTAAATGAACAAACTGAGATGCAGAAAAGTTCAGAGTCCCAAAAATTTTGAGAGTTACTTAGTTGCCAATTTTAATGAATGTAAGATTTGAGTCACAATGCTCGAAAATTTTTAAGATTTTAGATCGAAAAAACGTCTTATTGAACTACATTAAACGACTTTGCATTCCGAAAGTGTTACAGACACAGACATGGTCACCCCTACACCTAGTGAAAGTTCTGATAAGTCTTCAAAAAACTGACCTTTGGAGCGCTTATAAAATTTCGGGAAGAATTATCCTCTGTCCATCCAACGCTGTAGTTTAGCTTTAAAAGACGTCTAGAGATACTCTAGATCTTCTAATTTTTCTAGACAGGCTTGTTCACTTGCGCAGAAATAACTAAGTTTTCAAATTAATTCTGTCGCAGCTGAGAGACAATTTTCCAGTGCAGATCTGCTTCAAACGGACTTTCGGTCCCTATTTCAAATGTTTCGACCTGTATGTAGGTATCAACTTTTGTTCATGTATATGCGCATATTTTCCAAACATAAATGCTTACAAATCCGTCTCCTTTTTTTTAATAAATCTTTATTAGTTTATTATAGTGTTGCTTTTGTTGATTAGTATTGTGTTTTTTTTTTTTTTTTTTGTAAAAACAAATTCTCCTCTATTTTTAGCACTAAACTGCATAAAACATTTACAGCAAACAGACAGATGTCAACAGTGTTTTTTAGCCTTTAATCCATTTCAATTTCATTATGCACTCGTCCAATCATTCATGATGATTTAATTTTGCTTAACTCTCTTCTACTACAATGTTGTAAAATATAAATAAAAATATTTTTACATGAAAAATTTCTGAGTGACATGCTTTTAAATATATCAAAAATAAAATATAAAATTTTTTTATATTTGATTCATGTAGAAAATATAACAGGTATGTTGGCAATTTTTGCTAATCAATTAAAAAAATTAATTGAAATTTTGTTTAGTTTTTTAAATAAAAGTTATTTGTATAAAAATGATTTATGAAATTTTAATTTAAGTTTCTTAAGGATTAAATAATTAAAGTATTGACAATTTAGCCTTTAAAATTTTTAAAAACCTTTAGTGCTGGGGTTATTGAACTTATCACTTTGTAAGTCATTTTAAATATTTGAAATTTCTCCATATTAAATGAAAACACACATCACGCTGTGATACCTTCTCTTATTTATATTCTTTCGATATTTTGCCTTTATTTTAATATTAACTCAACTAGTCTCTTTGCAAATACTAGACATTTATATACAATATATTCTGATTTTTTTTTGTACCTTCTTTTAAAGACATCCCTCGGTGATGGGTTGGTTTTTTTCAAAGCGTATGAAATATTAAATAAATATAAAAGTTAACAGGAATGCCAGCTTTTTCATCTTTTCCAGTTATTTAGAAAATCTTGTCAAGAAATTGTACAGCAAAATGAAGGAAAAAAGGAAATAAAAGAACAAAATAAACAAAAAGGTAAACAAAGCAACATGATATCAAAAGTAAAAAAAAAAAAAAAAATGCCGAGATCTTCTTTATATAGTTGTCTTAATAGGTGATTCATTTGGAGGAATATGTTTTTTACAAATTTCAAACAAATTCAAAAATATTTTAAGATTTTGTTGTTGCTTTCAATGCCGCAATATATGAAGTGTTTGAAATTTAAAAATTCAATATGAATTTCTGTAGGAATCAACAACAAAATTATAAAATTTGTTTTTGCTTTCATGAAGGCTCTGCGTTGTGTTTTACGGAATAAGGCCCTAAATTTATATCGGGTTTTTCAACAAGAACTTCGTTTTTAATTGTGGCAACACCAACAACATGATAGTTTTGACATTTAGTTTTTTGACGTATTCGTAGTAGATGCAAATGTTACAATGAATTTAATTTCGCTCGAAAATCGCATTAAAATAATTTAAATCCACTATGAAAATGGTGGTTCTGTTTAAGTTACATTTCGTAAAACTCGTGATATTTTCGGACAACATAATCGTTCTTTTGAGACCGCTATTTAGAATTTGGTAATTAAATTTCAGCCGCATTTGGGCTTTTGAAAATCATGCCGCGACTATTGAGAAGCCTTTGCATGCTCAACGTTCCACTGTATGTGCTGTTATCGTGCAAATTATTGCGCAAAAACAACAATTCCAGTGGAGAGCGTTGCTTAAATATTTTGTTTAATCATTCCTCACGAGTGAAAAAATGCATAATTTTTCATTCCTCACGTTCATGAGCGAATGGGCGAAAAAATAAATTTCGTTCATGGCTGTGCAAAAAAGTTAAAAATTTTAGATTCCCCATTCAGAAGGAAATTCTGGATTGAGTAAATATGAGCGATCATATATGAATTTTTGTAAACCAAACCACTTCTATTACGCTGCAAGCTTCCCGGGTACTTATCTGGAAGTTACGTAGAAAAAAAGCATTTTCGCACTTAATATCCATTTAAAACGCTTTTAAATATATATAAGATTGACAACAGCCAACAGCTACTGATTGTTGTGCACCTGTTATTGGTCTCCGATTTTTTAAAGATGTTATTTCTAAACTCGATCTTTTGTGCGTTGCCTCAATTTCGATTCATCAAATTATTCTACCGAAATCTTGGTCATCCTGAATTACGCTTTTCTTCATTTATATATATATATAGATCCATTGTGGTCTTTCGTGCTGGCTAGTCCGCGATTGTTCTTCCGACGTTTCTCGTTGTATTAAAATAAACACTAAATATTGCTCCTTAGTGTTTGGTTCGGTAGATTTGTGGAAAACATAAACGCTAGTAGTGTTTGAGTAGTAAATCATTAAAAAAATAACGTTTCCCTGTTTGTCATCTTTCGAACAAAAATTATACTGTTCTTATCCAACTCAACAATAAGATGAGAAAATTTAATTTCGTTCGGTTTTTTTTTTTTAAACACAAACTTCATTGTGTTCGGTTCAGCTCATTAATGTCGTTTGTTTCTGCGGTGCGTAGCGCCCTTTTGGCTTGCATAAAAACAAAAAAAAAAAAAAATTAGACGAAATGAAAAAAAAAAAACAAAAAGCCAGCAAAATAATTTTACACAAACAAAAATATACACAATACACACACAGGCTGTTGGTGCTGCGGTCGTTGCTAAAACTTTTTGTTTGTTCATTTCTTTATGAATGTAAAAAAAGAAACATTATAAAACATCAAAATATAGTGTTTGTCTACAGTATAACTATTTTCAATTGTTCTGTTTTTTAACGAAGAAGAAAGACTATATAATGTTCGGCTCTTTCTTGAAAATAGTTACGAGCGATATTAAGAGTTGTGTTCGTCTACACAATCACTAAAAAAATAGATAGCGTTCTTGGGTGTGTGAGCCGAACGCTAAAAATAGTTCTGTTTATTTTCAAACACTGATCTTAATGTGTCCAACTACGCGCAAGTAAAAAAACATGTTTGTGGTAAACATATTCTAAGAGCAACATTTTATGATAAGAATTATGATTGTAGTCACCATATTAAGATTATTATTGAAACATATTATGACTCAATATACTCGTAATATGTCATCATAATATTTTTCCCTTAATTATATTATTATTCTGTTAATCATACTAAGTTAAGAAGTAATCAAATTATTGTCATGTTAATCATAATAAGCTAAGAAAATAATCATATTATTGTCATGTTAATCATAATAAGCTAAGAAATTAATCATATTATTGTCATGTTAATCATAATAAATTCAGAAGCAATCATATTATGATACAGCACCTTTCATAGCTGTCATAAAAATACAAAATAAATTTAAATATTTTTGAATCGATTTTTTATTTTGTGGCTTTTTACAATTTTTCTTAATGTTAATCAAATAGCGGAGTTCAATATAAGGCTTGCAAAAGAGCAAATGAAAAATCTGTGGTTTTCATGGGCAACCGCGTGTGTCCATTTTTTTGATTTTAAGATGTTGATGCCATATTGCCTAATTTTGAACGCTCTTTATATTTTTTTGAAAAAAGATGGATCAATTCCGTTTTGTAACGTAATGACAAAGTTTAAAATGTGCAATACCTAGCCCATACTTTGATCTAGAATGGGTTTTCGGCTTTCCTGAACAATTTGTTTTAAGACATACGCGGTTGCCCATGAAAACCACAGAAATATCGTAGCACTTTTATAAATTATAACGAAATCTCTGTGTGTTTTGTTGTTGGATTTTACAAAAAACTATGATATTTTGCATTTGCACTATCACATCACTAATACTTGAATGAACTCCGCTAATATTTTATTTTTTTAATTTCTTTAAACTTATTTTTTTTATGGAACTTTATCTTTTAATTGTTTAACCGCTCACAAATAAAAAAAAACGACACAACTTCTTCAAAATTATTTTACAAATGGCGCTAACATAATATGATTAGAGTAAAAATAGTTTGATTGCATCTTTAACATAATATGATAAATGTATAGAAAGTTATCATGTTATGGCTATTAAATATCATGATATGGTTGTGAGAAATATAATATGTTTAGAAAGTTATCATAATTAAGTTGTTAGAAAAATAATTATTTTTCGGTCAACAATACTCAAATTCATAATTGCAATAAACATTGATATGTTTACAGTAACTATAATATTGTTGATATTAAATAAAAATAACAATTTTTTGTGTACGACAACAATATATTGTTACATTAAACATAGTGTTATTGCCGTAACCATGCCCAGCCATATTTTTTCTCTGCGTGTATGTTCACGTCGGAGTAAATTTTATACAGCTCATGATTCATTCGGGGCCTATTCTCTCCGCCAAAGCATATGTGCCCATAACTTTCACGAAGTATTTTTGTGTCGAAAGTACCAAACACATCTTCATTGATTTTTACAAGTACCCATTTTTCGCCACCGTAAAACAGAGCGGGTATCACAAGTGAAATTATAGAGCATGATTTTCCTTTTTCTGGAGATGGATTTACTCTTGCTTGCTATTTTTTAAATTTTTTTTTATTGAATGTTTCTTGTGGAAAATTACAATATGTATTCAAAGCTTAATTCAAATTGTTGCTTGTTATGCTGCTTGCTAAGTCCACACTGTTGAAATAATTAACTTAAGATGAAAGATGCGATTTTTGACGTAAAGCCTAATACGCTGTTTTTACAATAAAAGTGAATGAACGTGTAGAAAAATAAAAATGAAAGGCACTCAGTTTTTTAATTGCTTTTCATATTAATTCCACCACACGCTCAACCACTTGTGTTGTGAAAACAGCGCATAAATTTTGATACAAAACGAAATTTTTGTGAAAAATTATTTGGATAAAAAATTAAATTTTCATATTTGTGCTGTGTGAAATTGTAACATTTTTGACAACGTAAAATTTTGACATAGAGAAAAAAACAATTGCTAGTAGTTTTGTGAAAATGAATAAATTAATCAAGTTTTTACCAATAATCATTTCAATTTTTTTGGAAATGAGATCGTCCCAACTATTTTATGAATTCGTTCTGATATATTAACAATTTTTACAAAAAGTGTGGGCAAAAAAGCTTATACATATGTTAATACTTACATGTTGTATAATTCTTTTTAATTTTTTTGCCACTGGTCCTGCTTCCATATTATTTTTTATTTTGTTTAAACAAATTTGATGAAAAAAAATAATTTTATGGTTGTCAAAAATTTCTACACTAATGTCAAAATTTATATGTACTAGCCCCCAGGGCTAGTGAAATTTTTTTCACCTCAATAGTGTCAAAATTTTACTTCCATGAGTACTTTGCTACCGTTTCACACACACCCTAAATAAATTTTATTTGATTAAATAAATTAATTTTATTATTAAAAAAGCTTTTTTAAAAGCTTTACCCCCGTATTTATAAACCACTATTTAATTTAACAAACGTTTATAAAACGTTTATGAATACATATTTATTTCTTTAAGATTTTACATATTCTCTATTAAAAAGATAAATTTGTTTAAAAAAGTTGTTATAAGACCTTAAGTTTTTTACAGTTTTTATAGTTTTTTTAATCTTTTCCTAGAGAAAGTCATTTTTTTTTCTTAAACAATCACATTATTTTATTTTACCCACTGTGCCTTTATTTGCTTCTCTGTGGCATTTTTCGCACCCGTTTGTTGAGGTTTATCTTATTATTGTTAGTTTTCTGCTGTTGCTGTTGTCTTCGCCGCTTGTTATTGTGTGTGTGTGTATTTGTGCGTATTTGAAGTTCAACAGGAAAAAATACTGTTTTAGCGGAAGTTGTAGTTTGTAAGATGTTTGTTTGTTGCTGTTATTAATCTTGTTTCTTTTAAATCTTGTATATTTCTTTTTTCTCAGCATTCACTTCATCTTGTTCTTCTTTATTATTCTTTTGTTAATTTCAGTTACACTTTTTTCCTCTATTGTTAAGCGTTTGTTGTTATTTCTCGTTATTTCTCGTTATTTATTGTTAGTGTTGTTTGTCTGTACTTGTCGTATTATATTCTTTTTTAGTTGTTGGTTTATAAAATAATCAGTTGAATTTAAGGGGATAAAAGAAAAATATGTTGTTAAACAATAATGCTGAAAGAAGAGGAAGATTCTGCTATGGAATGTGGTGAGATAAATAATTTTAATTTTTAGAATTCTGATTATTCAATTAGAAATCAATAACGGGTTGTTAAAAGTAAAAAGGTCTCAAGTTTGATTTACCTTAAGATGTGCTAAATAAATAATTTATAATCGCTAAACTCGTAGTTACTGAGATATTATTCTAAAAAGAATAGTATGAAATTAAAAAATAAGAAACCTATACTTTTGAAACATTAAAGTTTTATTTATAAAGTTATTCTTAAAATTTTCATATTAATTCGAATGTGTTTTCTTAAGGTACGGTCAGATTAGGCAAACATTTGACTAAAACTGTCAAATATTTGTTTGCCCTAATCTGACCACAAAATAATTTTAAGATTCAAACAGCAAAACAGCTGATTTTCGTCAAACAAAAATATTTGCCATCAAACGAAAGTGTTCGTAATGTGAACACAGTGTGACCACTAAATGGCAAATATTTACTTCACTTTTGGGCAAATAATTGTTTCATGTTTACAAAACTTCTTATGATCAAATAATGGAAAATAACAGCTGCGCAAGCAGTGTTGTCTACTTTTGAACAAAATTTATCAATTGTTTTCAAAATGCATAATGAAGTTTTAGTTAATATTAAAATTAAATTAATAAATAAAATATGGAACATGACATACTAGCAAATTTGTAAGAAAAATCAAGAAATATTAATTTTAAAAAAGGCTCTGAGTGAGAAAATAAAACAGAATATCCAAAACTAGTTCGTTTATCAAAAATGTTTATTTTCGAAGAATTCTAAGATGATTTTTTTTAGATTTTGTCTGCTGCTGAGTTAATATTATATTAGGTGCGTTCGAGAACCCAAAAGTTTTTACTAAATATTACTGCATCTTACTAAATTGCGTTCGCATACACAAAATAAATAAGAACACAAATTGAGAGGGTAAAGTGAGGGTTCTTGAATGAGTATTTACAAATTGTTATTGCAGAAATTTTTGCATTAAAATTTAGTAAAACAAAAAAAACATGTTTTCAAAAGGTAAACCAAAGGAGTTGTTAAAGTGTAAAGGGTTTGGGTACCTACTTAGTACTGCACTGGTTTTTAAATAATCAATTGCAAAATAATTATTAATGTACATTTCAAAAAAAATTTCAACTGACACAAATAAGCAAAATCAAATAAAATGAAAAAAACACATATACAAACATTAAATATAACGTAAAATAATTTATTTGTATTGTCCTAAAATGTTCGTCTTTTAAAAAGTATTTGGTCAAAAGTGCAAACATTTTTCAACGCTACATTTATTTGCCTTCAGCTGTTAACTAAATTTTACAAATTTTCCGTTCGCCTACTAAAAGTACTCGAACGCACCTATTAACATTTAAAAAAGGAAACATCTGGATAACCAACGCACCTCCAAATAAAAGCTCTTTCGCTCTCAATACAGATTTTATATCAAAATGTTACGGAAGTGCACTAGGATTAAACTACAAATTCCGGCATCGCTAACTAAAGCTTTCCAACATAACTGGCCTTTGACACAAGTATTTTTTCCTCCTTTTTGTTATTTTTTAAGTATTAGTTTTATTTTGATTACCATAAGTATACATAAATAATAAAAACATAAATCAATTTGTTCTTATGCTTACTAAAAACTTTTGTGTTTCCGCAAATTCATCCTAGCTTCTTAATGAACTAAGAAATTTAAAATAAATTTTTTATATCCAAAGTAATCTTTTCAAAAGCTTATAAAAATATACCTACATATGTATGTATGTATATTGGCTATGAAATGTGGTGGAAAATCGCGTATATGAAAATATATTCAAACTTCAGAGGACCATAACTCGAAAACTAAGCGTTTACAAGACATTTTCAATTTAATATTTTCTTCTAATTTTTCAATTTTCTATCCATCTGCATATTTTTTTTTTACTAGCTTTAAGATAAAAAATTTCACCTTCTTTTTTTATTTAAGATGTTTTATACATAAATATTTGACCACACTTAAAATAAACAAACATCAAACAGCTGTTGCGCTATACCCAATTTTCATTTATTGTGCAAATTTTTTTAATGTATTGTGCTTAGTTTGTGAAATTATTAAAATGGAAAGTGATACTGATGCTCCCATAATTAAAAAACAAAGAATGAAACCGAGAGTCAATAAAGAATGGGAGGAAGAAGATGTTTTTAAGTTAATAGCTTTAGTGGAAAGGGAAAAATGTTTGTGGGATGCTTGTGATGAAGGGTATCACAACAAAGTTTTACGAGACTGTGCCTGGCGAAAGGTGGCCGAACATTTTGAAGCAAAATATTTGATAAGTGATTTAAATGCTAAATGGACTAACTTAAGAATACAGTTTCGAGGCTATGCCAGCAGAGCGAAAACAAAGTCAGGTCAGGGCACTACGGAAGCTCCAAAATGGAAATTTTTTAATTCCTTGAATTTCATTGGACGTGCTGAAGATCAGCAGACTCAACAAACTGTCTCAAATATAAAGGGTGTTTTTTTAAGCCCGAAAGAACTTGAAATTGTAAAAAATAACACAAAAAATTAAATTGTAATCAAAATTTTTTTTTTATTCGAAAGATCAATACGTGACATTAACATTTGAAAATGATTTCGGGCATATTGGCACCGCGGCTGTTCTTGACGAAGCGCATTCTGGACGTCCAATTTTGGGCCACTTTTTCGAGCACTGCTGGCCGTATGTCACGAATAACACGAACAATGCTGGCCTCCAAGGCGTCAATTGTTGCTGGTTTATCAGCATAAACCAGTGACTTCACGTAGCCCCACAGGAAATAATCGAGAGGTGTCAAATCGCACGACCTTGGAGGCCAATTGACAGGTCCATTTCTCGAAATCAACTTATCGCCAAATTTTGATTTCAATAAGTCGATGGTTGCGTTCGCCGTATGGCACGTAGCGCCATCCTGTTGAAACCACATCTCCTCCGGATCAATGTCATCCATATTTTCAAACAAAAAATCATTGATCATGGTGCGGTAACGATCTCCATTGACCGTAACGCGAGCTCCGGCCTCATTTTTGAAGAAATAAGGTCCGATGATGCCACCAGCGTGAAAACCGCACCAAACGGTGCACTTTTCTGGATGTAATGGAGTCTGTAGGGTCTCTTGTGGATTGGTCTCGCTCCATATGCGGCAATTTTGCTTATTAACAAACCCGTTAAGCCAAAAATGCGCCTCATCGCTGAACACAATTTTGCGATTTAAATTTGGATTAAATTTTTAAATTTTTCAAAGTAAATTTGGATAATTTCGTAGCGTTGTTCAAGCTTGAGTCTATTCATGATGATTTGTCAGAGTATACTGAAACGATAAAAAAAAATATTTCATCAAAATTTAATTTTTTTGTGTTACTTTTTACAATTTAAAGTTCTTTCTAGCTTAAAAAAACACCCTTTAGTAGAAGAAGATGAAACGGAGAGTAATTGTAAGTTTGTTGTATATGTTAAATATATTTTTATATTAAAATTTTGTACATATTCTGTTGTAGCTTTCGATATTTCCATATCCACCCCTTCATTGCAAACACAACGGCAAACAACAACAAAACGTCGCCCACTAGTGGAAAATAGCCAGTCAGCTACATCACAAATAGCCGAATGTATGCGAGAGGCTATAACTTCAATGAAAGAACGCAATTTAACCGCTTTGAACCCCAACACCACATTTTCTAACTTTTTATTAAGTGAGCTTGATGCGCTTACCCAAGAAACAGCAACAGCTGTACGGAAAAAAGTTACGTTGTACTTTTTTCAGTGCGTGGAAGAAGAAAAGCTTAAAGAAATACAAAATGTTATTTAAATGTTCTAGAAGTTTAAAATGTATTTCTATGTAGTGTATAGTTTTAAAAAAGTGGAATTTATTTATAAAAGTTAGTTTGTCTACTTACAGTCATTTTCTAAAAAATAACAAAATTCCAAATCTCTTGTGATTTTAAAATCAAAATTGTGATTTAAGGGTGTTTTGAAATCATAAGAGTTTTAACTTGATTTAAAATGGTGAAAAATAACAATTACGAAAAAATTTTTTGATTTTTTCATAACATGCCCATTAATTTGAATTTAAATTTTTTTTTTTTAAGTATGTTTAACCAATTTGAAGTTGTTGGTTTTTTTAAGTTTATTTTTTTGATATGAAGATCTCATTTTTCAGTTATTTTTTTATTCTTCTTTTATTATTCAATAAAACAAAATTAAATAAAATTATTATTTTTTATTTTTAATTCCACAATAAAAAAGGCGGTGAGTACATCGATTTTATTTTTACCTTTATAACGCATTGAAATAATTTTAAGGGCCTAATTTTTTAAAACGCAATGCAACGCCAAAAATTTCATTGAAAGCAAAACCAAAGTCAAAAATATTTTAAAATTTTGTTGTTGCTTTCTACAGGAATTCATATTGAATTTTTAAATTTCGAACACTTTCTGCCAGGTCCACTATGTCGACAACAACATTCGGTACGTTTATTTAGTATATTGAAAACAAAAACAAATTTCTGTTTTGTATGGAGTTGAAAATTTTAAAAAACAATATGAATTTCTGCATAAAGCAACAACAAAATTATAATATATTTTTGACTTTGGTTTTGCTTTCAATGAAATTTTTGGCGTTCCGTTTTACACAATAAGCAAAAATAAAAAAAAGGTTTATAATATGTATGAATGTATGACGAATCGCATAAAAACTTTAAAATTCAAATTAATATTTTTTCCGAGAAAAGGTTATTAATATAAAGTAGTATAATTGAGTAGTATCTATTTAGAAATTTATAATAGAGGTAAATTTATTCGCTATATATGTTTATATTGAAACGACACCTCTCCTTCCTCTACGAAATATTGAGAAAATTCCTCCCTTATTTCTGAAGCTTCGTTAGCAATATAATAGCTCGGCGTTTGAATACTTGACATTCCTTCACCAATTTGTTCATGGCGCCATTCCCCAGGAATTAGAGTCCCGTCTTCTGAATAATGATCGACCAGGTTGGAATTAAAATACATAGAACTTTTTTGATTCATTAAAAAGTTGTGTAGTACACAACATGCAAGTGTTATTTGCCTTGTTTTTACTGGTTCCAGCTTAATTGGGCTACGCATGACTCGAAAACGTGCCGACATAATGCCAAATGCGTTTTCAACTACTCTTCTTGCTCTCGACAATCTATAATTAAAAACCCTTTGTATGGCGTTCATGTTACGAGCACTAAATGGTTTTATTAAATTAGTTGTCAGAGCAAAAGCATCATCAGCAACCAGAAGATAAGGAACAGGTAACGTTCTCATTGGTAGTGGCTTTGGAGGAGGAATATTTAGTTTTTTTTTTATAAGAGCATTATTAAATGAGCATTTCCGAAAAACTCCTCCATCAGATATTCTACCGTTTGAACCCACATCTATATACAGAAACTTGTAGGATGCATCGGAAATGGCCATAAGTACAATACTATGCGTACCTACAAATACCGAACTCACAGAAATAAAACCAAAATTTGTTAAATGTTTCTACCTTTATAATTATAGTAAACACTTCCTGAATGTGTTGGCGCGGTCATTACAACATGTTTACCGTCTATAGATCCAATGCAATTAGGAAAATTCCACAAATGCAGAAATTCCTCGGAAACGGACTTCCATTCTTCTTCGGACGATGGTACCTATAATTATATCATTAAAAAATATACAAATAATGCAAGATTTTATACTTTTAAATATTTCGGCTGTAAAACAGTGTAAATTGCATCGCAAACTTCGGGAATAATCCCTGAAATTGTATTGTGCGGAATACGAAAAACATATTGCAGAGATCTAAAACTCTCACCAGTAGCCAAGTAACGAAGTGTGACCGCTAAACGTTCTATTGGCGAAATAGGCTGGCGAAGCTTTGTTGTCTGTTTTGTAATAAAAGGTGTCACTAATTTAAGCTAAAACGGATTAAAAAATAAATTGGTCTGTATGCACATAGGTATGTATTTATAATTAAAACTTACCAAGTAGTCAAAATCAGATGCGTTCATTCGTAAGAAATTTAAATACAAAGACGGAGTTTCCAAACGTAGTTCTTTTAGCAACTTGGAACAACATCCCTCATCATTACGACGAAGAACCCACTCTCGAACCCATTGTCTATGTTTTTTGTTGTTACACTCTTTTTTTTCCTCTTCCAATATCACTGCTGTGGCAGCACCACAGCATAAAATAAAAAAAGTTTCACAATCTTCCATTACGATGTTCACTTCAAATAATTTAATGTTTTCTGACAGTTTGAACAAATATTTTTTTAAGGCAAATATTTTTGTATGTGTGACCGCTGGGCAAACATGTTTTCCCGTATGTGTATTTGACACATGCCAATATCTGTTTGATCAAACAAAAATGGGCAAAAAAATGTGCGTAGTGTGACCAGCAAATAAAATTCGTATTGTTTCAAAAGTATTTTGGGCAAATACAGATTAGCTTACGAGCGTCAAATGTTTGCCTAATCTGACCGTACCTTTAGTCAAATTACAATTTTAAAAGCTTTAATAATTAATAGTCTTATTACTTCAATACTTTATTCTTAAAACTTAATTGTTTACTCTGACGACAAATTTCACCAAGTTCTATTAAAATTAACTATCACTTTAATTGTCAAAAATCATATTTTGAACTGGTATTAAAATTGAACTTGGTGACATTTGCCGTTAATGGTTTACCGTCTTATGCAAAAATAGTTAGAGTTAGATTAGTTAACCAATACATTAAGCCCATAGGTTTTTTTGCATCAGGGGTTTAAAGTTTAACTTAGAAAACTTAAAATCTTTACGTTAAAGACTTTAAAGGTTTAAGACTTTTCTTTGATAGCCATAAATTTCTAAAGCTTGACTATTAAAGCTTTCAAATTTTATTCTTAAGTTTTAATTGACTTTTTAATTAACTTTACTCTTATAGCTTTGAAACTTTATTTTTAAGTTTAGAACTTTAAAATGAGTTTTAAAGATTAAGTTTTTTATAAAAAAAGTAATCTCTTAGAACTTAAAAGCTTAATTTAAATGGTTTTCAATTTCAGCTTATCCAAGTTTCATTCAGGCCCCTATTACGGTTTACAACTCAACTCAGTTGAGTTGTAATTTCTTTATTTTTGTATTATGGTTTATAACTTTGCTATATTGCGGTGAACAAAAACATAACAAAAATTACAACTGATCACAACCAGTTGGCTTAATTACAACTTAACTGAGTTGAGTTGTAAACCGTAATAAGGGCCTCAATACTTTTTGAAGTTTAAAAAAGTTGCTGTGTAGGTTTGTTTCTCACAGCTTTTAAACTTTAAAGTAATAAGAGCTGTTAGTTTGTCCACACAGAAAAAATTAACAGTGGTTTTTTATCAATTAAAAAAGTTGTTTAAAAAATAGCTCAATTTTAATAATGTGATAATTGAATCAATTATTTTTTTGTTGAAAGAAAATTTAATATATAATTTTGATTTAATTAACATTTTAGTTGTTTTAAAATAAGGTTTTAATTAAAATATTAATTAAACAACAAAAAATCTTAAATGTTTTTTTCTTTTAAAATAAAATAATTTGAAGTTGTAAAATTGTTGTTGTGAATTGTCAAAATCTGAGTTATATTTCATTAAATTAATAAACACATTCAGGTAAGTGATGAAAATCGATCGACTTCAAAACAAACATTTTTAAAAGGTGTGATGAATTTCGAGGAATTTTAAAATTCATTTTTGAATTATAGTCTTAAATTTTCGTTCAGAATATACTTCAGTTAACATATATAATTGGGGTGTTCACAAGGTGTGCTATCATGTTATATTTTCATAATGTTCTAACATTTTACAATGGCTTAAAAATATTGTTGTTGCTTTGTTAACAAAAAGTGTTTTAAATTAATAGAACTTTGCTTGCTACGTTTATTGTGCTGTCGTAATTAATCAGAAGAGACCTGCGCTGAGCGGCTGAGCCGAGCTGCATTAGTTTTTGTAGCCGTCGCCGTTGATGGTATATTTTTATCCGGCTTATATCCGAATTTAACCTGCGGCTTGCAATTTTGGCAACAAAACACTTGCGGCGTCAAATTATATTGGCTTTATTTGTGATTTGCGTCTAAAAAATTAAAAATAGTCAGATAAGATCTCATTTAATTTATTAATTCATGGATAAGATTTAAAAAATATTTTGTTGTTAGGTAAATATTTATTTTTTATATTTGTTTTAAGTCAGCCGATTAAAATTCAAAATAGCACACTAAATTATGAGGGATGGTTCACAACAGTCGTATTTTTTCATGTTATTATTTTAAGACTTATGACTTTATTGATAATCTTGTTATTGATAATCTTTCATTCTTGACCGTGGCCGGGATTCGAACCGCGGCCGGCAGGTTACCATGACGTGTTTCGATCGCAACCACTCGATCTTTTCAAACGGATTTGCCGTTTTACAGTCGCAGCCATCGAAGACTGCTGACGTCAATAGTCAAACATCAATCCTTAAACCAAATTGTATTTTAACCTTTGGTAGATCGAAATTTGCTTTTTTGAATGATTATCCATTTTAATTGATTTTACATGTTCTTCCTTACTTCTGTTTTTTCGTACTTTTGTCAAGAATTTTTCTTAAAGTCCAAAGTACATTTTTTGTTTTTTCATTTTTGTCTTTCTTTTTCTTGTTGACCTTTACAGCACAACTTGAAGGACAAGTGAACACATAGAGCTCGTGCCTTAGCTTTTAATGGAATAATCATTTAAAATCTAGTTTAAAAGATACTGAAAACGATATTTTTGGTTTCAAATCGTTTCGTTTTTAAAATGGATTTCCATCACACACCTGATTGTTTGAAACAGCAAAGTTTTTTTAATCATTTTTTTTATTAATATTTAAAATATCATTTATTGTGTTAACAGTATGTGTTGTTGACCTCTTTTGTTGTTGTGGCTTTTATTTGGTTAAAGATATTAAACCAAATAAAACTGTTAAGCGTATCAACAATAAATTTCAAGTGTTTTTATCAAGAATAAAAACTGGGAATTAAGCACGAATAACAAAATCTTTTAAATAAAAATTTTGTATATCCAAAAATTACTTTTGATAATAAACTGGCAAGTGCGCGGCCTAAAACAACTTACCTGGCGACATGCTTTTGCAAGTTGTTTTTTGCATTTTGTTTTTTCTTAACCTACTTACAACTACAATTAATGTTGAAAGAATTTCAATCAATTGTAGTGGGGAATGTAAGATGAGATAAACCCACTGTTTATTGTTGATGTTTTTGTTTAAGCTTTGATATTGTTACAAGTAGAACTGTTGCTTATGATTCTTATACGCTTAACAGTTTTATTTGGTTTAATATCTTTAGTTTTTCTAAAATTTTTATGGATGAAGTTTACTGATGATCTGGCCTAAGCAACCAGTGAAATGCGCATAGGAATAGCTTATCCCATCAACAATAAATTTCAAGTGTTTTTATCAAGAATAAAAACTGGGAATTAAGCACGAATAACAAAATCTTTTAAATAAAAATTTTGTATATCCAAAAATTACTTTTGATAATAAACTGGCAAGTGCGCGGCCTAAAACAACTTACCTGGCGACATGCTTTTGCAAGTTGTTTTTTGCATTTTGTTTTTTCTTAACCTACTTACAACTACAATTAATGTTGAAAGAATTTCAATCAATTGTAGTGGGGAATGTAAGATGAGATAAACCCACTGTTTATTGTTGATGTTTTTGTTTAAGCTTTGATATTGTTACAAGTAGAACTGTTGCTTAAGATTCTTATACGCTTAACAGTTTTATTTGGTTTAATATCTTTAGTTTTTCTAAAATTTTTATGGATGAAGTTTCCTGATGATCTGGCCTAAGCAACCAGTGAAATGCGCATAGGAATAGCTTATCCCATCAACAATAAATTTCAAGTGTTTTTATCAAGAATAAAAACTGGGAATAAAGCACGAATAACAAAATCTTTTAAATAAAAATTTTGTATATCCAAAAATTACTTTTGATAATAAACTGGCAAGTGCGCGGCCTAAAACAACTTACCTGGCAACATGCTTTTGCAAGTTGTTTTTTGCATTTTGTTTTTTCTTAACCTACTTACAACTACAATTAATGTTGAAAGAATTTCAATCAATTGTAGTGGGGAATGTAAGATGAGATAAACCCACTGTTTATTGTTGATGTTTTTGTTTAAGCTTTGATATTGTTACAAGTAGAACTGTTGCTTATGATTCTTATACGCTTAACAGTTTTATTTGGTTTAATATCTTTAGTTTTTCTAAAATTTTTATGGATGAAGTTTCCTGATGATCTGGCCTAAGCAACCAGTGAAATGCGCATAGGAATAGCTTATCCCATCAACAATAAATTTCAAGTGTTTTTATCAAGAATAAAAACTGGGAATTAAGCACGAATAACAAAATCTTTTAAATTAAAATTTTGTATTCCCAAAAATCACTTTTGATAAAAGAAAATAATTTAAAAGTTTTATTGTCACTGCACTGTAAGTTTTGGATTGGAACTGTTGTTTTGATTGTCAATTATATTTATATTTGTTTATGGTGTGTTTAAAAATCCGAGCTGCGTTCTCAGTGTCTCTTTTGTAGTTTAATTTCTTATCTACAGCATTTCAATTGTATATCTTCTGTTGTAATTGTTCTCTTGTACTAATACTTCTACATTTTCAAAATCTGGTTGATGTCCACTCAATGCACAGTGGGCTGCAAGTGCTGTTTTTTGTTCTTGTGGTTTATTAACTGCCTTTAAATCCGATTTGTGTGATGCCATCCTAGTTTTTAATTTTGATTTTGTTGTGCCTTTTGGCATACATTGGACTTGTCACCTTTACACGTTATTTTGTGCACCAAGTTGGATTTGTCTTCTTTTGCTAATCTCGATTTAGTATTGCTAAATAGTTTGTAAATTGTGTCATTTGTTCGTAGAGGTAATTTATAATTATCTTTGAAATACAAATCTGAATGTTTTAATCTTTCCGAAAGACCAGGAACGTATGTAATGGATTTGTAAACTTTTTGTGGTCTATCCCGTGGTTCTAACATGTTTTTAGTTCGTACGTTTTTAATCAAATTCTTAATCGTTTTTCTCGGAAAGTCATTCGTACCTAATATATTGTTAATTCTAATAACGTTTTGTCCATGAAAAACCTTGTCGCTGGCCTCAAAAACTCTGTGGATAAAGTTTGTCGCCGTATTCATTATAATTCTCCTTGGGGGCTTAGAGTGGAAATTTAGTAACCTTCCCGAGGCCATTGGTTTTTGGTACCAATCTACCTTGATGATAATCTTTTTTCTATGTACTAAAGTGTCTAAATATGGTAATTTTCCATCGTAAATTGAATTTGTCTTTGGAAATTGTTTAACGTTCTTAACTTGCTTTCAACTTAATTTTTTATAATTATTCCAAATATATCGTCAACAGATTTTGTTAATATTTTCGGCTCAGTCTTCTAATTGTTAAAAGTTATGTCTAAAAGTTCCTCCATTATTATATCTGCGATTACCGATGAAGCAGGAGATCCCATAGGCATGCCTTTTGTCTGTTCAAATACCTTTTCATTATATTTGAAATACCTGGACTCTTTAATACAAAACGAAACGAGCTCGATAAATAAATTTTTCGGTATTTGGGTGTATTCTTTAAGTTTTTCCCATTTTTCTCCCATAATTTGAATTGCTAAATGGACGGGAACGCTTAGAAAAAGTGATACGACGTCAAAAGAAATCATTACTTCATCTTGATTGATGTATGTATTGTTAATTAATTGCTTAAATTCCATTGAATCTTTAACGTTATACCTCGACTCCTTTGTTAAATGTTTTAAAATTTTAATTATGTATTTACATAGGTTGTAAGAAGAGGAGTTAACTGAGGAACAAATAGGTCTTAAAGGAACTCCTTCTTTGTGGATCTTTGATAGTCCGTATAACCTTGGCGCAATACACAGAAAAAATTAGTAGCTTTTAAATCAATTAAAAAATTATTTAAAACGTATTTAAACTTAATTAATGTGATAATTGAATCAATTATTTTTTTTGCTGAACAAAAATTAAAAATATAATTTTGATTTAATTAAAATTTTAGTTGTTTTTAAATAAATTTTGAATTAAAATAATAATCAAATATTAAAAAAGTATTTCGTTCAAAATAAAATAATTTAAGCTTTTGAAATTGTTGTTGGAAATTGTCAAAATCAAGCAACACATTGTTTGAAACGGAAAAGTTTTAAAATCATTTTTTAGTTAAAATTAAACATATCATTTATTGAAAAAAAAAAAAAAAAATATTCAAAATAGGAAATTTTAACAATTTAAAGTAATCAATATAATCATTTTGGTAATAAGTGCAAAATCAACAAACGGGTTGCTTGATTCTATAAATTTAGTATAAAATTGGTGATTAGAGAAAATTTTTAATTTTTTCTATGTAGCTACTCTTGTAATTTATTTATTCTTCTCAGTTTGGATGATCAGATTCAAATGAAAAAGTTTGTATATTAAAGTATTGTTCTTACTTTGTAAAATAGATGTGGGATCTTTTTCATTCTCCTGTACGGGCACATATTTCCTAATATGGTTTTCATTTTCAAATCGTAGTTCTTTTTTATTAAATGCAACAGTTTTGTTTCCCTTATCCGTAGTCATTATTAATATATCTTTATTTTTGTCCAAATATTTTTCTGTATGCCCCACTGTGTTCAAAATAAATTTATCTCTTAAGTTTAATTTTGTCTTGCTTAAGTGGTCATCTATTAACGATACTAGCTTGGATCTTGAAATCTCTTGTTGTTCGTTATTCTCTTTTGTTCTTACAACCTCTTCCCCCTCTGCAATGCATTTGAACTTCTCGTATGTGGTAGTGCATGTTTTGGACTTAAGGAGAGTAGCCATTGTATGTTTGTAGGCATGTCTTTGTCTGTTTTATTTACAAAACAGTCTTAATTTAATCTCATATTTAATTCTTTGTTCTGTTTGCTCTTAAGAGATTCTAATTTTTTAATAAGTCTTCGAAATTCTTCGTGATACATTGAGATAAATAAAGAGAAAAGATGAATAATTTTCGAATGCTAGTGTGTCGACGTTGCGCTAGCAATGCACTTATGCTAGGAGTCGTGAAAATGCCCATGTCTGTCAAAATGCTTAAGAGCTTTAAATTTGAAAACTTACATAAATATTTTGAATAGATTCCACCTAATAATTTCCAACTAGATTATTAGGTGGATTGATGTTCTACAAAAACAACAATTGTCAAATAACAACACTAGTTGTTGTGGTTCAATTATAAATAATGAAAACATTTTTGAGTGAGAAGCCCAAGGTAGCATATCATAGTTTCCAAAGTCATACACGTTATGACACTTTAAAAAATGTCATTAGGTCCATAAACATTGTGACACTTTTTGGTATTATTTCACTTTCAAATGTGTCGCAGTGTTTACTTTTTAAAAAATAGATAGAAATAACGTAATATTTTTAAATACTTTTCTTTTTGATTTAATATTAAAATTTTTAAAACAGTTGGTCCAAAGTTGGAAATTATTGCACGGCTTCAGTAAACCATTCCACGGTTCCGAAAAGCATATGACGCATTTTGGGACATAACAAATACCGGCTTCGCTAACTAAAGCTTCTAAATTCGGGATTTGATATCGGGATGTTTAAATTTAGGCTTTCATAATATCCATGAACCATATGACTTTTCGTTCATGGAAATTATGACACCATTAAAAGTGTCATAACGTCCATGGACACTTTTTGGACGCAAGAAAATAAGACATTATGACACGCCACCGTAGACCAATATGCGACATTAATGGCCGATTTCACCAATGCTATTTAATTATCAAATCATATTTAAAAATATTTTTTCATATAATTTTAATTTTATTTGACATGAAAAACGAATTTCAAACATAAATTAATATTTAAATAGAATTGGTGAAATCAGCCATAAGGAATAGAATAGAATACTATATAAATATTTTAAATCATTTTCAATCAATTTCACGAGTATAAAAAAATCTCTCTTATTAATTTGGACAAAATCATTAAAATAAAACTTGTTGGTTAATAAAATCAAAAGTCCTTTTTTTAAATTATTTTAAAATTAAATTAATATATATTTTAGGTATACATTTCATCATTTTGCTATGTACACACACACACTTGTGCAAATAATAATCAAAATTTAAAAATTTGTTTAAAAAAGAAACAACCGGCAAAAACTCGTCAAACAAACAGATTTTTATACAATTTTCTCGTTTATGTAAATATGTAAGTGAAAATGTACAGGTTGTGAAAATTATGTTGAATGTCTGGGGAAATTATGCCCTTAAGCAATTCATTTTATTTTTGTCGTGAATTTTATTTAATGCCTTTCTGCAAAAAAAAAAAAAAAATAACAAACTGGGCGTATAAATTTAAATGGCTGAACAGCACTTGTTTCGACAAATTTGCATATAATTTCGAAAAATTAAATGCAAATAATAAAAAAAAGTTAAATAATAAAATACATAAACACATAAATACCTTTAAACTTATTAAATGTATTAATATTCAAAAAGTTCACGTGTAAGTTGTAAAAGCATTAAAATTTGTATTGCGGAGGCAGGCAGGCAGTCAGGTTATAAGAGATTATTGCGTTGATTTTCTGAACGTATGAATAATACAAATTAAATAATTAACACTCATACGACCAGGTGAACGTTTTGTGGTGTGTTTTAAGGAATCTAAAATGATAATCTTAATACGATTATGATTTTTAATGAAAAACGGCAAATGAAAATTTTTGGTCATTTTCTGGAAATCAAAATCGAGTGAAATTGAAATTGATGAAAATTTTCAGTACCTTTTTTTAAATGACTAAAGTTTTTCCTGATTTTACGAATAGTTCTGGTGGAGCTCAAAGTATAGAGTATAGATCATAGAACATTTTTATATATATTTTTTTTTGATTCCTTGAAAATGGTTAACAAAGTTAACCAAAATATCGGAGAATAGATTGTAAAAATAAAATAAAAAGTTGTTTTTATTTCATTTTATTATTTTTTATGACCTTTAGCCGAAATAAATAAATAATCACAGTTTTATAAACTTTGATGAACAGGATCATTTTAAAAAGTTTTTCGATTTTGAATTTACTCGAATTCGAGTTCCAGAACATATCTGTATTTATTTAACAACACTTTGGTACGCAACAAAAATGCATAAGTTATTTTAGAGTAACTTTTTTTTATAAACTTTTGTTTTACCGTATAATTAACATTACAAAACTTGCCCCTAAAGGAATCCAAACATTTATTAATAATCTCAAATAAAGCGTTGTGTCCAAAGGCAAGCTGATGTCAAGTCCACTTAAACAAACGTAGACATAAATCGACATGGACCATCTGAAATCGCTAAAGCAGCCTTTGAGCGGAACCCACAAGATGAATGGCAACGCTATACCAAAAAAGGATATGAACCAGCTGTAACATCCTGGAATCAAAATAAAATACTCGCTGAAGATTAAAAATAAATGAAAAAAAATCTTTGTGGCCCTAAATTCCATGTTCAAAATATACCTTAAATATTGTGTATTTATTAATATTTAAAAAATAGGATCCAACCAAAACGGACGATATTAATTGCAAATAAAAGAAAAAGTTTTTAGAGAATTATCTTAATATTTTTTTTATTATTATAGAAGGATCTATAACAATTATGTGTGAAACAAAAAAATAGGCCAATTGCTTGCTGCGGCCTCGGTGGCAGATGGTTCATATTTTAAATGACTCTGAGACATAATTGTTGAGGTTCAATGTCGTTAATGTGCCGAATTATCTCATCCTGTACTTTTTGAATTGTTATTGGCTTAGAACGTACTCTTTTTCGTTTAAAAATTCCCAAAAAAAGGAGTCCAACGGTAGCAAACCATACGGTGGAGACGTCCAATTAACATCGCCGCGACGTAAGAAAACATGGCCATTGAATTTCCCATGGCAAGGGCAAGTGGCACCATCCACACACCACACCAACCACATATCGTCCAGGTCCATATCCTCAAATTCTTGCTACACGAAGTTCGTTACCATCTCGCGATAGCGAACACCATTCACGGAAACTACTTGGCCGACCTCATTTTCATACTATCGCGAACAACAGCAATGTTTTCCGCAGAACGATCTGGGCAAGCATGCACAGGTGTTTTCACATTTCCTACACACCCGGTTTCTTGAAACTTGCGCACAATCCTGCCGATTGTGATCACATTTAGGCGATTATGCTGACCAAAAAAATCACGAAGTGCAAGAAATGCATTTTGATTTGAACGCCCATTTTCGTAAAAGGCTTTAACAATCTTAAAGCGCTGCTTAATTGTCTATCTCTCCATTTTTGATTTTCTAAACACTGAAGAAATGTCTAATAAAGTTGGGAAGAAAACTTGACGTTTAGGTGCATTATTGTTGGACCACCCTTTTAGAGCGCTCTCTAAAAAAACAGTAATTACACTTTATAACAGTGATGCAAAATGTAGCAAAATTGGGCCATTTGCGGCACTTTTAAATGTTTGATGGCTCTGTAGTACCATCTAACAAATTTTGGCCTTTTTAGCATAGAAAAAAATAATTTTCATATTTGAATACGAAAATCGCTTATTTGATAAAAAAGTTTGTAGGTTTATTGAATCAATAAAAAAAAGTTGTTGACCGAAATAATTTTTTCAATAAAATATTAACGTGATTTGTTAAAATAAATTGTTGGAAATGTTGAATAAATCAAACAAAATGTTTACCGAATCTTTTTTTATTTATTTGTTAATGATGATGTGATAAATTTCCAATTTTTAAAATTTATTATAGGGGGATAAGATAGTTCCTATGCGCATATCGCTGGTTGCTTAGGCCAGATCATCAGGACAGCTTTTTCCAAAGACTTTGGAAAAATACTGTATTTACTTTGATTCAAATATGTTTTTTATTGAATATGAAGAAATATTTAATTATTTCATTATTAAATATGTTTTATTTAGTGCTATTTTGCAAAGTGTAAATTTGATTAATTTTTCCATTGAATCAAACAAATAGTTTGTTGACCTTAAATTTAATTTTTAACAAACTGTGTTGTTAAAAATTTTCTTGAAATATTTTTTCTGTGAGATCACAATTCAACCGACTACTTTTAAACGTTCAGTACATTTTTGAATGTAATTTTTTTTCTTTTCGATTCGAACACGAATTTTATTGTTTGTTAAAGAAAACCTTCAAATTTTATTGGCAAACTTGTCTTGTTTCAAATAAAAATTATTTTTCGTAAGTATATTTATCAAGAAAATACCAAAAAAGCAGTGTAGTATACAGTCAAATAACTTCTCTTCTGTCATTATTTTTCCTATTAGAGCATAGGAGCTCGACCGTGCTACAGTATTTCACTATATTATTCGCTTATCATTTTAGCAGTAATTTGCGGCACGCAGCACCTCATCAATAGCTCCTCTCCAGGTTTTTAAGAGCGCCACGGAGCGTCAACTACCTTCAGGGTTCGGACTGTTGATCAAAACTTTAATTGGGTCTTCTAATATCCATGGCCATTTTTTACGTTTCATTGCACTGGTTTTGATTTTATCTTAGCCACACGCCTGCATTACTGATTCTATTGGGCCTCCAATAGAATTTTTTTTTTGGCCCTTTTAAGTCTGCCTGTCTGTCTACAAAGGAAAACCTAAAAATGCATGACTGTCTGCGACACACTTGTACTACCTGTGCTTCTATACGGAGCCAAGGCTTAAGTACTTGCGTAAGCGGACGAAGCACTGTTGGGTGCATTCAAGAGGTAGATCTTTCGTAAAATGTTAGGGCCCATCTGCGAAAATGGATAGTATAGATGTCGAACGAACCTTTATTTTTTTTTAAATTTTTTAGAATTAAATTTTAAGTTTAAAATTCCCACAAGCTTTACGCTTGTCTGCAGGAACGAAACCAGAGTCTCTGGCGGGAATCGAACCCGCAACCCCAGCGCTGATAGACTAGCAAGCCTACCGGAGCACACCTGAGCTGTACGAGCTGTATCCCGTGGTGAATGTGCTTAAGCGCATAAAAATACAGCGATCGCGCTAGTTAGGTCATGGAAACGAACGCTACAGCCAGCAAGGCGTTAGATGACAACTTCTACGGAAAGCGCAAACAGAGAAGACCGATACTTCGGGAAAAGGAGCAAGTGGAAGAGAGACAAAAATCGATAGTATAAAATAAACACGAAGTGTTCGTTTTGCAGTTAATTTGAGAAATTTCGAAAGACAAGTTAGATAAAAATTAAACAAAAAAACAGAAAGTGAATCATGGTTACTCGATTTCTGTCTATTTTCCTAAATTTTCTAAAAAAAACCTTTATTTATTTTAAAAAATCTTTAATTTGTGTTTCAAAATTTTAGTTATTAAAGAACACACTTTTTCCAATTCCATCCCAAATTAACGACCTCCATCAAAAATCCATTGTTAAACAATAACCCACCTTCTTTTTCTGTATGATAATTTCAACCACTTTCATTAATATTTTATTTTTACAAAAATAATTTATACGTTTTATATTTGTTTAAATAAATTTACAAAATGCAAATATAAATCAAGTCATGCAGTATCGTAAACATAACACACACGCACATGTCCGCAATCTCATACACAAATACAATCAATAATAAAAATATTTTCTCATTAGCATTTCATTTCCATACGTTCGGTTGATAGTCAATTGTTGCTGATCGAAGTTTTTTTAGTTTTAAAATTTCGTCATACATTTCGTTGTACAGATGTACATACATATTTATGTTGAATATTAAGTTTGATTTTTTTTAAATGTCACTGTTGCATATGGACCCTTCTATACAAATTTTGCGCCGTAAAATTCAAGCTCAAAAAGTTTAATTTGGCAATGGGAAAATATGAAGATTTTAATAAAATAGTTAAAGTAGATAACAAATACACATGGGGTTATACACACAATTGTGATCTGTATCTGTATGTGGCTTATGATCGATACATATGCCAAACTTCTGTAGTGTATCTTAAGAATTGTTAATTAACTTCAATGTCAACTTTTATATTAACTGATAACCCAGAAACTGAAAGGAAATTCTGTGCCGTTCTGTGTTCTTTAAAGCAGGAATTTTACTAATGTTTTAAAAAACCCTTGAAAAGCTTTTCTTGAATTCAATGTTAACAAAGTTTTTACTTAAAACTCTTTTTATGCTTCATACATTTAACTCAACTAAAACTTAATTATTTTTCTAATGACAATAACAATTTAGTTAAAGCTTAAAAGTAATTAATAAAAATAAGTAATTGCTTATTTTTAGATACTTTATACAATTTTCGTTAAACAATTAAAGTTACCATGAATTTTTATTTATATCGAAGTAATTTAATTTAAAAGAACTTTAAAAGAATAATGAAATATCAAATTTTATATGTCACTGCTTTATGCAACCAACAAAAAGTATTTTATAGTTGTATTCTGTCAATTTAAAAAATAAACTGACGCTTCAATATAAAATAGAGAAAAGATGTCAAAATTGTAAACTACCGCATATTTTTGGTTTTTTTTAACATTAGGGAGGCTACGATTAAGGTGGTGATGGTATGAAACATAAACTTAAACATAAAGATAAGTGGTACATTTTAGAGACATAAAGTAATTTTTTTTGTAATAATTAGAAGTACATATGTATGTAGGAAAGATTAAAAAGGATATTCCACCTTCTGGTGATACTTCCTTTGGGAAAATCAGATTCTGCTAAATCCCTGAAATTCGGTAGAATTTAAAGCAGACAGATCTCTAGAGATGGCGGCTGACCCCAGGTTCAATATAGTACCATGGGAGTCAGATGCCTCTGGTGACCCGCCACCGGTATGAGTATGATTGAGAACGCTTTGAGGATCACGTAGTAATTGTGGTTTGGACCAAGAGTCGCAGAAAAGGAGATCCTTAAAAGCCTGCTAGAGGGATATTTTTCCAAGGTTCTGCAGCCATTCATCACATGCTGTCAACTATTCTAATGTGTTAGCTGGTTTTACACACTGGGGTGATTGAGAAACGCATTGTTTGCCACCAAATTGTTGAGCCACCTTGAGATTAGTCCAACGCGCCAGGTGCTCAAGTTAATATTGCGTGCTCATAGTTATTAGCAAGAGATTTGTTTTAGTAAACTGAACTTTTGCTTTTCGCACATTTTTTTTTTAATATTATCAAGGCAAATATTCGGGCAAGGGTTCTCATAGTTGTTTTTTCATAATTTGGGGCCCAAGGAATCAAATGGCGTTCAACATTTTGTTAAATTGGATCGAGTTTTTGAGATATTACCATCTGAATTTCCTTTATTTTGTTCTATGCCTATTACAATAGCAATTGCTTTTGCTATAGTTAAAATGGTCCTTGGTCTGTTATACACAAATGCAGGGGTTGAAAAACTGCAGTCGAAATCAAAATCTATCGAACAAAAAACGAAAATTTGTGTACAACCTTTCGCTTTTTGAGTTGGTTTGACAGCGACTGTTTACATTTTATGAATCAGTAGTAAAAAGAACAGTTTTTTTTTGGCCAATGACAAATGAAGAATTGGAAGAAATGGCAGTTTTTCTACTTTGACTGCAGTTTTTTAAGCGCTGCACAAATGCATTGAAAACTTTTCTGGGGGCTTCAAAAACATGGTTGTTTTTAAAACTAACGAATGCATATGCGGACGTAGCTAAATTAAATCAGTATCTACTGGGGTATTCAAACGATTAACCGTTGTTTGATTAATCGAATAATTTTGGGCGATTAACTGTTCGAATAATTTAAAATTGCTTGTTTTCGATTAACAAATAGTTCGAATAATTTATATCGATTAATCGATTATTCGAATATTTGTTTTTTCACAGTAGATATTAGTTTTTTTCTTTTATGTAAAAAACTAGTTGGTACTTTTTAAAAACCGTTTTATTGTTTCTTAAATCAGGAACAGTTCCTTGGAGTAAACATTTTTTTAAATATAGTACAAAGACTGAAACCAAATACCTTGGGAATAATTTATTTTTAAGAATATTTAGTACAGACTCTTACCACAATGATTCAGATGAAGAAGATGATTTTTTGGAGACGAATGAAAACAACTTTCTATTTGACCTTAACAAGACTATTAAAAGTACATATTTAAATTGTTAAAAATTAAAAAAAAGTTTCAAGTGGAAGACTACTAATTTTTAGAGAAAAACAAGAAAAAGAACAAAGATATGTATATGCTTTATGGCGCTTTATTTTCAATCTCTTAAACATCAACAATAAGTGAAAGAATCCGTTCTAAATCAAGTTTTATCAAAACAAAACTAAAAACAAATTAAATCGTTTGTAACATAAGCATTTAAAATATATTCTCTTTTTGAAAGATTTTTTTAAAGATTAGCTTCAATTGTTATGCAATTTTTATTTTAAAAGTTTTCCTCTTTTTTTATTACATGAAGTAGTTTTTGTTTAATTGTTTTAACTTTTTTAATAAAATTGTATGTCAAAAAATATAATTCTTTGGTTTTATTTTCCAAACTAGACAAAATTAAAATTATTTGAATAACCGAATAAAATTAAATTGTTCGATTATTATTCGGTTAAATTTTTACCTCGAATAATTATTTGCGCGATTAATACAAAACATCGATTTATTGTATTCCCAAGCATCTACTGGCATATCGTATATATATTTTTTGTAAATTTTTAAAAGACCGATTTTCGTTAAAAAGACTGCTTTCCAGGAGATATGCGTTTACATTTTGAGGACCATCTATGTTTTAGCTTTTCACTCTCGGCGTAGAAGATACTGCCTAAATCTCAGCTTATCTTTAAAATAAAGTGGTGGATCTGCTAATAATCTTGTAATATTTGGGGCTTTAAAAGAATCAAGGCTGGTTATTGGTGAGTATCCTTCAAGGTTACGTGGTGGCTTAAGCCACCCTTATCACACGCGGGGGGATCCAGCAAAATTCAAATTTCCGCTTATCTTTGCTTTAAAGTTTTCTCCTAATGATCTCAGCAGACCATAATCCCATCTAAAATGTGACCCAGCATCCGCCTGTTTCTGGTTAAAACAGAAACAGGCTTGTAATGCGTGTCTAGTATCCTTTGGCGTCATGTAGTGTTTGTGGTATAAACCTAGATCTCGGGGTTGGAGAAACTTAAAAATGGCTCTGTGACCTGTTGCTATTTAACTGGAGCTGCTTGGATGTTAGACTTAATTATATATTGGCTTCCATACATTGGTACAATTTTTATCAGATTAATAAAAAAGTCCGCAATATAAGGCCGTAATTTCAGGCATAACGACAATCTATAAAACGCCTGCGATATACTGGATAATATGGGACAGTGTTTAATAGAATGGAAATAAACAAGCGAATATGGTTCAGTTCATTTATTATCTGCGACTATTATATCGAAGAGCAGTGAAATTCTGTAACGTGAATTGCTAAATTTGGCAATACCATAAAAATTTTATTCGCCGCAATTTTAGCTTTTAATGTCATCGCTAAAATTTTTAAATTTTGTATTCTCTAAGGCATTTTAGTGAACAAGATTAAGCTTTAGCTAAGCGATTTACAGAATACGACTGCAGGCCTTTTAAAAATATGGATTCAGAGGGACAATAGGTTTCTTTTTTGGTTATAACAAAAGTTTTTATGTAGTGTAAAAATAAACCGCTTTAAATCAACTCTAACAGACTTAAAAATTAGTGCATATACTTAAAAAAAATATTTGCTTGTGCTCATATTTTATTTGGAAGCTTACGAAAACGAATTCAAACCAATTTGTGTGTAAGCGGACATTAGTTGGTTAGATGATTTTTTCCAATTATACTACCCTAATGCTTCTACAAACGCATTTATATACCCAGTTTGAACATACAGTGGCTTACAGCTTATTTCAACTAGTCTGATTTCAAAAAATTAAATTAAAATAATTTTTTAATGTCGGCAGGTTACTGAATTAAAGTTTCTAAAAATTTTTAATATTTTTAACGAGGCTTAAGTTCAATAAATTTAATTTTCATTAAATTATTTTTATGAAGAAAGGAATTTTACAACATGAAAATTAATTAAAATTGTTATTGATAATCTTTCATTCTTGACATGTTTCGATCGCAACCACTCGATCTCCTCAGATGGATTTGCCGTTTTACACTCGCAGCCATCGACGACTGCTGACGTCAATAGTCAAACATCAATCCTTAAACCAAATTGTATTTTAACCTTTGGTAGATCGAAATTTGCTTTCTTGAATGATTATCCATTTTAATTGATTTTACATGTTTTTTCCTTACTTCTGTTTTTTCGTACTTTTGCCAAGAATTCTTCTTGAAGTCCAAAGTACATTTTTTGTTTTTTCTTTTTCTTGTTGACCTTTTTCAGCACAACTTGAAGGACAAATGAACACATAGAGCTCGTGCCTTAGCTTTTAACAATAATTAGTATTATGGTTATTTTGTTGAACTATTTGGGGTTTTTAATCCAAATTTTTAATATTTTTAATTAGGCTTAAGTTCATCAAATTTAATTTTCATTAAATTATTTTTATGAAGAAAGGCATTTTACAACATGAAAATCAATTAAAATTGTTATTGATAATCTTTCATCTTTCATAATGAACTTAAGCCTAATTAAAATTATAAAAAAAAATTTGGATTAAAAACCATAAATAGTTCAACAAAATAACCACAATACTAATTATTGTTAAAGCTTAGGCACGAGCTCTATGTATTCATTTGTCCTTCAAGTTGTACTGAAAAAGGTCAACAAGAAAAAGAAAGACAAAAAATGAAAAAACAAAAAATGTACTTTGGACTTCAAGAAAAATTCTTGACAAAAGTACGAAAAAACAGAAGTAAGGAAGAACATGTAAAATCAATTAAATGGATAATCATTCAAAAAAGCAAACTTCGATCTACCAAAGGTTAAAATACAATTTGGTTTTAGGATTGATGTTTGACTATTGACGTCAGCAGTCGTCGATGGCTGCGAGTGTAAAACGGCAAATCCATCTGAGGAGATCGAGTGGTTGCGATCGAAACATGTCATGGTAACCTGCCGGCCCGGGTTCGAGCCCCGGCCACGGTCAATAATGAAAGATTATCAATAACAATTTTAATTGATTTTCATGTTGTAAAATTCCTTTCTTCATAAAAATAATTTAATGAAAATTAAATTTAATGAACTTAAGCCTAATTAAAATTATTAAAAAAAATTTGGATTAAAAACCATAAATAGTTGAACAAAATAACCACAATACTAATTATGTGACATTTTATTTAAAAAAAAAATGCAATTTGGTGTCTGTTTCTTAAAAATTTTGCTCCCGAAAAGTGAGACGCCTTATTTAGAGATTAGAATAAAACAAGCTACCATTTTCGGGAGCAAAATTGTTAAGAAACATACACCAAACTGCCTTTTTTTTAATAAAATGTCTCATTTTTTTTGTTGAAAAGAAAACACCAATAGAAAATAATTAGAATGGACGGAGAGGGAAAAAACCTAACTAACCTATATTGTGTTAAGATTTATCGATTTTTAACGGGTTTTCGCTATTTACTCCAAATTTTTTTAGTTTACACGCCAAGCGGACCTCAGATTCGGACTAAGCGCATATAGGTAGGTGGGTATGGTAAAATTTACAAAATTTACAATGTATGGCGGCTCCCAATAAAAGTGGGCGGACCACCCTATTTTTTCTTAAAAGCTTAATTTCATTTCGATATCTGCTCCGGAGGGGCAGTTATTAATTTTGGCCAACTAAAACTGCAAAAAGTCACACTGTGAGGCACCAATAGATCAGACTATTGCCTAAATGTTCTTTCGTTGTAGAGAAAAATATTAAGGGTTTTCACGATGGGTAGGGCAAAGTTGCAAACGATGCATATCCGTTCAAAAATATACAGATTTTCACAAAATAACAACAAAATGTATGTTTATGCAATTTGCCTTATTTAACTTTATTTAAACTAAAAGAAAGCCATGAGCAATAATAGTAGTGTATATTTGCTCAGATGCAAACAAGTATTAACAATAACATATCGTCGTTCGTTTGTTATTGTGTTCTATATGGTTATATTTTACATATATTATTGAACACAGTAATTTACGAACGACTATATGACATATTTAGCGCCATATTGTTTGTTAAGTCCTCGTCTATATTATGAAACGTTGGTTGCGTAACATTTAAGTTTGATGACGAAAAACGAAACACGAAGGAAAAGTGGACTTGTCAGTGTAGAGAGAGAGATAGACTTACGAACTGCTTAAATAATGCAAAACAAAAGTTACATTGTTTGAACACAAATGCAGTTTCAACAGAGAAATGAAAAAAGTTTCTTCAGCAAATGTGTCAAATTATAGACGAGACCTAAGGAAACTTATAAATTGAAAATTTTCGTGGGTTCTACTATAAAATAGAGAATTAAATTTAAATTATTTCAGAAGAATAAAATTATTTTAATATGCTTTTGTATAATTGTAGACAAATGCAGATTTTTAACAGTGCTGCCAGAAGTTTCTTGTGTTGTCAAAATAAATTTTTAGAAAAATGGCACTTTTGAAGACGATCAATCAAATACACAGAAAAAAATAAAAATTTATTTCAATTAAAAAATTTGTGGTATTAATTAAAAAATTAATTCAATTTTGCACCAGTAAACAAATTAATAGTGTCAATAAAATATTTTGTGATATTGACAATATTTTGTTAAGCAATGTTGTTGATATAAGTAAACGTTTAATTCACTTGATTCAATTTTTAATTAAAACTTATTTTATTTTCGATTAAAGGTTTTATTGTAAATATTTGACAAAATAAACATAACCACTACTTTTGTTAATCGATACTCAGACCTACACAGAAAAAATTTTGCACCAGTAAACGCATTAATCAAAAATAAAATCAGTTTTAAGTAAAAATTTAATCAAGTAAATTAAACGTTTAATCAAGTGAATTAAACGTTTAATCAAGTGAATTAAACGTATAATCAAGTGAATTAAACGTTTCATTGATATTATTAATTTGTTTAATGGTGAAAATTAATATTTTCAATTAAACGTTTAATACTATTGATTAAACGATTAATTCATTTGAGTAAACGTTTAATTCACGTGATTAAATTTTTTATTAAAACTGATTTTATTTTTAATTAATGCGTTTACTGGTGCAAAATTTTTTTCTGTGTAACATGGTCTTAATATCAATATAAATAAAATAAATAAAATTATCCGACACAGCAAAAAAATGTTTTTGTAAGTTGTATTATTATAATCAAAATAAATATTGCAATTAAAGGAAATTATATTTCAGTTTGCCTGTTGATTACGCCTTTTTTGTCAAATATTTGCCAAGTGTGGCCGTAGCTTAATATTCACAGCATTTAAACAAATTGATCATTTGAACAACGACTATTACGCTCAGGGCGGATCATTAATGTTGTCTGACCGCTTTTATGTTAGCTATACAACTAGTTTTAAAGCACATAGAATTTAATTTTGTAATGCTTTTGCTGCTTTAAAATTCTTGTGTCAATAAAATTAAAAAAAGAAATTAAACTTCTTCAAAAAAGGAAGGAAACTTATAGAGTTTTTATTTCTAGGTATCGCAAAATGTATCCGGATATTTAATAACAATAATTAGTACATAATTATTTTATTGAACTGATCATGGAAAAAAACGATAAAAGCATAAAAATTTACTTTGAAATTCAAGAAGAATTCATGAGAAAAAGTATTAAAAAATAAAAGTAAAGAAGAACATGTAAATCAATTAAAATCGATAATAATTGACAAACGCCGTCAATGGCGGTGAGTGTTAAACGGTAAACCCCTCTGAAGAGATAGTGTGGGTACTATCGAGACATGTCAGAGCAAATTGTTCGTGAAAATCATAGTTCGATTCCCAGTTTAGTCAACAATGAAAAACTATCAATAAGTTTAAATTAATTTTATGTTGTAAAATTCCTTTCTTCATAAAAATAATTTAAGGAAAATTTAATTTGATAAACTTTAGTCTGATTAAAAATAATAAAATTTGGATATTAAATTACCATAATTTTTAGGTTTGGAAAGGATCTTATTACAAAACGAATAAATGTTTATAATAATGTTTATAACAGGAGACGATTTTCTTAATGCTATAAGTTGTTTCTGGAACATTAAAATATACATAAGCAAAAAAATCAATCAAGTTGTTTTCCTTTCGCGGTCTAAAATGTTAACAAAAAAACCTTTACTTAAATTTTTCTGATATCTTGTTTTGTTTGTAAAAAGTATATTCATTTTATTTCCTTAAATAGTTGCTAGTAGATATAAGCTGTGAGCCACTGTAAATCCATCATACGATCTGTTTTCTGCAACTTTTTATTGTCGTCATCATCATCTATACATGTTTAAACTCATATCCGTAGATACAATTACACACATTCACACATTTACACCCTGCAAGCATTTGGAAGATTGCTGGGAGACAAACGTTACTTTCTTCTTCACTTTTCGGGGGGCAGTAACAAGATTTTACACATTTTACAACAACGAATTACGTTGTATTGTGGTCCACGGAATGTTGGATTTTTCGTCACTTCTGGATGGTAGCAAAAATAAAATTAACATTTTGGAAAAATAATTGCGGCAAAAGAAAAGTACAAACATCTGAATTATATAAGACTTTTTAAATAACACTGAAAAAACTCAAAATTGAAAACTAACAAAATATAGACATAAGTCAGTGTTCGTAAATACACAGAACATTATTTAACGTTTGGCTCACACACACATGAGCGATATCTATTTGTTTAGTGTTTGTGTAGACGAACACAACCCTTAATACCGTTCGTAACTTTTTTCAAGAAAGAGCCGAACATTATTAAGTGTTCTGCTCTTCGTTAAAAAACAGTACAATTGTAGTGGTACTGTAGACAAACATTATATTTTAATGTTCTTTAATGTTACTTTTTTACATTGATGAAGAAATGAACAAACCAAAAATTCTAGCAACGACCGTAGCACGAACAGCCTGTGTGTGTATTGTGTGTATGTTTTGTTTCTGTAAAATTATTTAGCTGTCTTTTTGCTTTTGTTTTCTTTTCGTATGTGTATTTTGTTTTTGTAAAAAATGTTTGGTTTTTTTTTATACATAGACGAACGAACATTAATGAGCTGCACCGAACACAATGAAGTTTGTGGTTAAAAAAAACGAACGGAATTGAATGATCGCATTTATCGTTGAGCTGGATAAAAACAGTATTATTTTTGTGTTCGAAAGATGACAAACGCGAAAAGGTTATGTTTTTAATGATTTACTACACAAACACTATTAGCGTTTGTGTTTTCCACAAATCTACAGAACCGAACACTAACGAGCGATATTTAGTGTTTACTTTTGAACACTGATTTAAGTAACTTAAGTAACATTACTAAAAAAATAGTTTTGGCAAAAGATCGTTATCAAGAAATGACATTAACGACACTTCTGATCTAACAATGTTAGCCACTTCTCAAAGTTACTCAAACGAATCTTTAGAAAATCTCTTCTTACTATCGTCAGAGACCCAGAAACGACCCAGTTACGGTGACCCGAACCTTCCCTACAGAAAACTAAAGCTATAAAAGTTGGATAATATAATTGGTGGTTTTTTAAATGGAATAACGTTTTATTTTATTCTAAACTTTTACGATAGCAAGTGGTTGCAGGGCATTAACGTAAAGTAAAATATATGGGCTTGATTGAGTGCGGGTTTGTGTGAGTGTGTGAATGGTATGTAAGCGCATGTTGACAAATAATCTATGCAGAGAGGAAAGTATTCGTAGTCATGTGTGACAAGCAACAGGATACTGAAATATTTAAATAGGAACCAGATATGAATGATGTGATGATGGAAGTTATTAATAATAATACGAATAAAATATATATATATATACATCTATGTTTATATAAAATCAACAACAACGAAAAAGTACATCAAACTGAAAAATATGAACTCACACATACGCACTCAGACATATTTATATTTTAATACTCACACACAAGTGTTTGTTTAACTTCTACAAATAAAAAAAAATTTTTATATATTTTTAAATTTTTGTGACATTTTTACAGCAATAATAAAAAAGGACATGTGCGTATCAACTTAAACATTAAGAGGTAAATAGAAATACCTACATAAAGACAAGTTGCTGTTATTTATATTTTATTTACATTTATTTATTAAATTATATATTTTTATTTTGTAAAATATATGTCCATATTATATAAGAACATATAAGTGTGATACATTTGTTGTATTTATTTTTAATCATTGTTATTTTGAATATAGAGTGCGGAAATTCCTACGTTTTACTTTAGGGAATATAAAGAAATACTGGCTTTGGTTATTAGATAATTAACCCAATTTTCATAGTCAACGTCGACACAAGTCGACGGCAATGGCACACTAATTGCATTTTCTATGTCGTTACACTCAAAAGAAAAATCAATCTATCCATCCATCCATTAATAGTACGGTGAGTACAGATTTTATTGAATCAAGTACAGAAAAATTGATTCATGTACGGATTTTCAATAGCGAAATACTTAACGAATCCATATTCAATTCCGAATTCGAACATGAAATAATCTGAAAGATTTATTAAAGTAAAACTAAGATTTAACCAATCTCAAAATGCGTTTGACTCAAGTATTAAAAAGTTGATTCAAACCCAAAATCGTAATTGAAATAAACCAAAAGTGGAATGCGAAGCCTAATTTTATTATGATTGATTTACTTACCCGTTTTACAACTGACAAATTTTAGAATTTTGTTTTTGTTTTCAAAAGATTTGGTTATTCGTGCTTAATTCCCAGTTTTTATTATTGATAAAAACACTTGAAATTTATTGTTGATGGGATAAAAACTGGGAATTAAGCACGAATAACAAAATCTTTTGAAATTAAAATTTTGTATTCCCAAAATTGAAATTAACTTTTGATAATAAACAGGCAAGTGCATCGCCTAAAAAAACACTTAATTGACAACATCTTTTGTAAGTTGTTGTTTGTTTTTATTTTGTTTTTCTTAACCTACTTACAACTACAATTAATGTTGAGAGAATTTCAACTAATTGTAGTGGGGAATGTAAGATGAGATAAACCCACTGTTTATTGTTGATGTGTTTTGTTTAAACTTTGATATTGTTACAAGTAGAACTGTTGCTATAAGTCTTATACGCTTAACAGTTATATTTGGTTTAATATCTTTAGTTTTTCCAAAATCTTTATGGATGAAGTTTCCTGATGATCTGGCCTAAGCAACCAGTGAAATGCGCATAGGAATAGCTTATCCCATCAACAATAAATTTCAAGTGTTTTTATCAATAATAAAAACTGGGAATTAAGCACGAATAACAAAATCTTTTGAAATTAAAATATTGTATTCCCAAAAATTGAAATTACTTTTTGATAATTTTGTTTTTGTTTTAAATGTTATTTTCTATGCGAACGTTAACGTTCGAAATCGTTGAACAGGCTGATAAACTAAATGAGAAGCAAGAGTTCTCAATTTTACTTTTTAAACATGAAAATAATGTGTTTTCGTCTTGTTCTGTTTTTTTTTTTGTTGTTTCTACACACAACAAGCAAATCGTTTTTTAACTTCTTGCATGGTGTTGTTGTAGTCTCAGCAATAAACTTTGATAAGATATATGGAGATTAAAACGCTCACTTTGTAATTTTACTCTCAGAGTGGCACAACCAACGAAAAGTTCAATCTTTTTAAGAATTTTGCTTTTATTTTAAGAAATTCCGTGATTGATTTTCGATTTGCCATTTAGGATTGTTCTAAGTACTTTTTAGTGTTATTCGTACTTGAATTTTTGAGCACTTAAAGTAAGAATAAAAAACTTAATTTATCCCTAGTGTTTTTTTTTGTTCGTAATTAAGACTAATCTAATCTTCTGTAAGATTAGCCCAACATTTACCATAGGCCCTATGTAAAGCTCCCTTTGGGAAATTCTAAATGATTTTCACCTAAAACCGTAAGATACGAAGATATTGTGGAGAAATTAAGTGTTATTTATTGGCTTGAAATAACACCATGTAATTACTTATATGGTAATCAGTCCATAATTACCCATAGGTCCCATATAAAGCGGCCTTCATATAAGCTTTAGACTTAGACAACAACTTCCAACTTTATTTAGTATGCTTTCTGCGTAAAATGCTTCCTGTCTTTCGGGTAGATTGTCTTCGAGGAAACTTTTCTTTCTAATAAAAGGTGGCTTTTCATCAGGTTGTTCGATGGGGGCGTGATTTTTTAAAGCATGAACTTACAAAGGGTTCCAACGAAAGGCTGCTTTTCTGACAAGGAGATACTTTCCATAATCAGGTGGTGCTTGTGGTTTAAGCCCAAAGTAGTGGAAAGAGAGAATCGAGCATAGAAGGCTGATTTGCAGCCTTGTGGGAAAGTTGCAGGCGCGGATCCAGCTCGAGCTTTAGAAGGGACATTTTTTATGATAAAAAAAAAAAAAAAAAATTTGTTATCAAAAGTAATTTTTGGGAATACAAAATTTTAATTTAAAAGATTTTGTTTTTCGTGCTTAATTCCCAGTTTTTAATCTTGATAAAAACACTTGAAATTTATTGTTGATGGGATAAGCTATTCCTATGCGCATTTCACTGGTTGCTTAGGCCAGATCATCAGGAAACTTCATCCATAAAGATTTTAGAAAAACTAAAGATATTAAACCAAATAAAACTGTTAAGCGTATAAGAATCATAAGCAACAGTTCTACTTGTAACAATATCAAAGTTTAAACAAAAACATCAACAATAAACAGTGAGTTTATCTCTTCTTACATTCCCCACTACAATTGATTGAAATTCTTCCAACATTAATTGTAGTTGTAAGTAGGTTAAGAAAAAACAAAATGCAAAAAACAACTTGCAAAAGCATGTTGCCAGGTGGTTTTTTTAGGCCGTGCACTTGCCAGTTTATTATCAATTGTTGATGTTTTTGTTTAAACTTTGATATTGTTACAAGTAGAGCCGTTGCTTATGATTCTTATACGCTTAACAGTTTTATTTGGTTTAATATCTTTAGTTTTTCTAAAATCTTTATGGATGAAGTTTCCCGATGATCTGGCCTAAGCAACCAGTGAAATGCGCATAGGAATAGCTTATCCCATCAACAATAAATTTCAACAGTTTTTATCAAGAATAAAAACTGGAAATGAAGCACGAATAACAAAATCTTTTAAATTAAAAATTTGTTTTTAAAATTAAAAAAAATTAAAACAATATGTGTATATTATATTAAAAAAACTCAACAATAAGGTTAAATAAAATATAAGATCATTTCAATATAAATTAAAATAAATTAATCTTTTTAAATAAGCAATTTATGATTTCCTTGTGAGGCAAATTTAGATAGTACAGTCTATATTCTGTCATTGTTGATCTGAGCCATGTTGTTATTCGACGAAGGGTAGAAACTGACCTCTCGCTCGTAGCATTACTGACGAGCTTTGAAATAAAAATTAAAATAGGCTGTTTTCCTAAACGTGTGTTCACAATGTATCAATACCGTGTTGATGCATTGTGTACTTAGATTTTTACCTTCGTTGTATTGTGTATTAATATGGTTTGCATCAGCTTTATTTGCTTTTCTCTGCGCAGTGACAATTTCGGAACTAAATGCATTGTCAAAATTTTTATGGTTGCATTTAAGAACATGTTGCCATGTATTACAACAATGCAACAGGCGTTTAGGAAAACAGCCTCATTTTCAATAGATTTGGGTAGATATCTTCATCACAGTTTTTTAAAGCATCTACAACGTTATCTGATAGATTTTCAGATATTTTCCATGTTTGTTGCCAATGATACATGTCAGGCTCAAGTTTAGATGTTAGTAGGTGTTTATCTCTTTTATCAAACATAATCAGCTCATCAGCTAGTTGTGGTTTTAAAAGTTTTGTATCTGTATATGACTTGATTACACTTTGAGGTAGAATTTAAGGTATGTTCAATACATTTAGAATATTCTAAAACAAATTCAATAAGAGGAATGTAAGCTACAACTCGGTAGTAATCTTCAACATTTTGGATGTGATTATTTCGTTTAAAACTTGTCTTTTCGATTGGAACCTCAATTTGAACGCAAATAACTTTTACTTTTTCAAAAATCGTTTTAAATTGTCCTTCGCCTTTTTTCTTGTTTTCTCTTCAAGGCAAATGATTAAAGTTTTAATCCTTTTTGAAGATCTATATCCTGCTTTTGTAAATTGATGCTAAGCGGCTGTGTTACAAAAAGTATCACACTTAAAATGAATGTATAATCCGTAAAAAAAATTCAATAGTACTAAGTGAGTTCCTTAATATAAGGCTTTTGATAAAGTATCTCTCAGATATTTTTTCCAAAGCTTCTACTATACGATGTACACTTGTTGCAAATTGTAAAATTGAGTCGTGACGGTCGTCCACCCATCTTGTCTCGCATAATGCATAGAGTTTGGCTCCCAAATACTTTGATAAAATTGCGTTTCGCTTTGGATGATTAAATAAAAAAAAATTTTGTCGTTTCTTTAACAAATGATACAACTTTTTGTATTAATGGCAGTATATTGCTTTAAGAAATTGAGTTGTTTGATTTATTGGAATAGCAAGGCGTTTGTTTCGCATTTGTCGCGGTTTCTAGAATTTTTTAACAGCTCCATTTTCTGCTGACATCGGAGGACGCCCATCTGTTCCAACTCCTACACAATTTTTTAGGTCAAGACCAAAATTTGTAAAAGCTTAAAGAACTATTGATGATAGTGCCTTCGCATCAATTGACACACCCACGTCATTATCAATATCTTTGAAGCCTCTTCAAATGTGTTTACAACAAAGCCAATCAATTCTTCCCTAACAAATTTTTGTTGTATGGTGAAATACCTTAAAGATAAGGAAATCTGGCTTTCTGGATTTTCGTCAAAAATTATCGAATAGAATTTTGATTTATATATATTTCAAAATTTCAAATTTAAAGATGACTATGATGAAAATGTCATGCCAAAAACGGTTGTATTCAAATGTATAAAATAATTTTTTTAGACAAGCTGGGTACTTGGCGTTTTAACCTAATTCGGGTACGCTAAGTCCAATGGTGCTAACCGTTTTTTTTTTTTTGGTTAGCTCTTGTTTTCGAGATATACCGTTATTTCGAAAATGGAGGAGGTTGGACAACATATATTTGCGTAACTCAAAAACGGTTAAGTTTATTGAAATTACAAAAAACAAAAATTCCGCAATAAAATTTGCTTAAAGAAAAGTAAGACTTTTTTCTAGTATAAGCAGTCGTTTTAGAAACATAATTTTTTTTTTGGAAAAAAAAAATATTTTTATCAAAATTTCGAAATGTTTGTTTTTTAAAAATTTATAAAAAATTGGAAAATACAGCAAGGATGCTAATTTTTTGCAATGGGTGCCCCCTTAAGGAATGGTGATAGCGGGTAGGTATGTTAGAAATAAATAAATGAGAAATTGAAAATTAATTGAAAATGAGAAGCCTTGCTGCATTTTTTAATTTTTTATGAATTTTTAAAAAACAAAAATTTCAAAATTTTGATAAAAAGATATTTTTTTTTCCAAAAAAAAAAATTATGTTTCTAAAACGACTGCTTATACTAGAAAAAAGTCTTACTTTTCTTTAAGCAAATTTATTGAGGAACTTCTGTTTTTTTTTGGTAATTTTAATAAACAAATCCGTTTTTGAGTTACGCGAATATATGGTGTGCAACCTCCTCCAATTTCGAAATAACAAAATAATTTTAATAAACTAAACCGTTTTCGAGTTACGCGAATATATGTTGTGCAACCTCCTCCATTTTCGAAATAACGGTATATCTCGAAAACAAAAGCTAACCTAAAAAAACAGCAAGCACCATTGGATTCAGCGTACCCGAATTATAATAAAACGCCATGTGGCCGGCTTGTCTAATTTTGTAACTAGCACAGAGTAATTCAACCGCACGCATTTTCAAGTCAAACTTTACTCTTTGGATAAAGATGGCACCTGCTGGGATTGAATGTAGAATAATAAGTATTTGAATACATACAGTAAACTAGATGTTTCATTGAAAGTATCTAATAAATAACTTTGTATGAAGATCAAGATTTGGATACTTATTGAAAATTTCGTTAGAGATTCAATCAACAAAAAACAAAATAAAAACTTGCTGGGATTTCCACAAATTTTGTACATTTAAAAAAAATTTTTTTAAAGGGAATTCTTGTATTATCGAAATAAACAAAACATATTTTTATAATTTAGGGGGGGGGGGGTGTAATTTCCTGTTTCCCCCCTGAATCCGCGCCTGGAAACTTGGCAGTTCCTCATTAGTTCTGTTGCTATTCATAAGGCAGCGGAAGTCAGATAGCTCAAGCTTCTTAACAAGGCTCGAGTGTATTATTTTACTTTCACATTTGCTTGCACTATCAGATTTTGTGATGATCGAACATTATTTAACTTAGGTCCAATATAAAATCCCCTCCCGATTCGTTTAAAATTAATAATTTATAATTAGTATTGTGGTTATTTTGTTGAACCATTTATGGTTTTTAATCCAAATTTTTAATAATTTTAATTAGGCTTAAGTTCATTAAATTTAAGTTTCATTAAATTATTTTTATAAAGATAGGAATTTTACAACATGAAAATTAATTAAAATTGTTATTGATAATCTTTCATTCTTGACCGTGGCCGGGGCTCGAACCCGGGCCGGCAGGTTACCATGACATGTTTCGATCGCAACCACTCGATCTCCTCAGATGGATTTGCCGTTTTACACTCGCAGCCATCGACGACCGCTGACGTCAATAGTCAAACATCAATCCTTAAACCAAATTGTATTTTAACCTTTGGTAGATCGAAGTTTGCTTTTTTGAATGATTATCCATTTTAATTGATTTTACATGTTCTTCCTTACTTCTGTTTTCTCGTACTTTTGTCAAGAATTTTTCTTGAAGTCCAAAGTACATTTTTTATTTTTTCATTTTTTTGTCTTTCTTTTTCTTGTTGAACTTTTTCAGCACAACTTGAAGGACAAATGAATACATAGAGCTCGTGCCTTAGCTTTAACAATAATTAGTATTGTGGTTATTTTGTTGAACCATTTATGGTTTTTAATCCAAATTTTTAATAATTTTAATTAGGCTTAAGTTCATTAAATTTAATTTTCATTAAATTATTTTTATGAAGAAAGGAATTTTACAACATGAAAATTAATTAAAATTGTTATTGATAATCTTTCATTCTTGACCGTGGCCGGGGCTCGAACCCGGGCCGGCAGGTTACCATGACATGTTTCGATCGCAACCACTCGATCTCCTCAGATGGATTTGCCGTTTTACACTCGCAGCCATCGACGACCGCTGACGTCAATAGTCAAACATCAATCCTTAAACCAAATTGTATTTTAACCTTTGGTAGATCGAAGTTTGCTTTTTTGAATGATTATCCATTTTAATTGATTTTACATATTCTTCCTTACTTCTGTTTTCTCGTACTTTTGTCAAGAATTTTTCTTGAAGTCCAAAGTACATTTTTTATTTTTTCATTTTTTTGTCTTTCTTTTTCTTGTTGACCTTTTTCAGCACAACTTGAAGGACAAATGAATACATAGAGCTCGTGCCTTAGCTTTAACAATAATTAGTATTGTGGTTATTTTGTTGAACCATTTATGGTTTTTAATCCAAATTTTTAATAATTTTAATTAGGCTTAAGTTCATTAAATTTAATTTTCATTAAATTATTTTTATGAAGAAAGGAATTTTACAACATGAAAATTAATTAAAATTGTCATAGATAATCTTTCATTCTTGACCGTGGCCGGGGCTCGAACCCGGGCCGGCAGGTTACCATGACATGTTTCGATCGCAACCACTCGATCTCCTCAGATGGATTTGCCGTTTTACACTCGCAGCCATCGACGACCGCTGACGTCAATAGTCAAACATCATAATTTATATGACTAGAAAAAAAACTTGTGATAATCGGCTCATAATTTACCATAGGTTTCATATAAAGCGTACTTTTAGAACAGACATTAATACTCTTAAAGATACAACGAATTATAATACTATGAGGTCAGTTTAAATCAAAATTGGTTCATAATTTAGAGATTCTATATAAAAATCATTTCTTAAATATTCTTATTTTCGGTGGAGGGTATTAAAGATTCGGCATAGCCGGACTTTTAATTGTTCTAAAAAATGACAAATTTCACTCTTTTAAAGTAAATTTTTCAAAATGTAATTTTTTGTGATGTCTAACATCACTTTTTATAATGTCTAACATAAAAAATATCGAAACTATCTAAATGATTTATTATCTTTATATCTGTGGCAAAAAGGAAGAAGTGCGTAAGTCGACCTAAGCAAAATTTGGTATCTTCATATTGTACCACTTTTAAGGAAGTTATAGAAAAATAATTTTTTGCTTATTAATTTTCAATGCACATTACTCCGTTAGGAGCAGTTCGGTTCGGTAGATTAGTGGAAAACACAAGCACTAACAGTGTTTGTGTAGTAAATCATTTTACGTTTCCCTGTTTGTCACCTTTCGAATACAAAAATAATACTGTTACGTTACTGCCTTTCAATAACGTTTTGGTTTATTTCCTTTATAATAAACCGTTTCGAGTTCTTTATTGCAACTTTAATAAAATAAATAAAACACAAACACTTTAAACACTGTTTACAATTAACTCAACTTTATTGAGTACAAAGTCACTCTAACAAACCGTAATTTATAGCTTTTATTTATTATCAACTATAATTTCTTCCGCGTTATACGTTATTGACAAAGTCTGAACTAAGAATGAATTAATTACGCTAGTCGCCGCTAGTATTTATACATCAATTTGGTTGTCTAGAACATTCGAAATGTTTTTCGAAGGTTCGAGGCTTTACTTTTTCACCACACTTTAATTTGATGTATGGCAGCGCTAATGTTTACATAATTTTACCTCTTATACTGAAGCTTTTTTAACGGTCATTTCTAGGTCTTTCTGCACATTGGGATTGAAGTGTACTAAATTATTACAATTTTTAATAACAATGTAAACTAGTAAAATTACTTATGAATACAAGTTAACTAATAAATACAAGATAACTAATAAATTCAACTAATTCTTAACTAATAATTACAACTAACTCTTAACTAAAGTTACTTTCGTAACACTGCCCCCCACTTAAGCCTGTTCGTCCCGAATAGGCTCAGAATCACTTCTTCCATAAGGGGCTAATCGTTCTAAAAAAAACCTTTCATTTTGGCCCTTGGCCTTTTATATTTCCGTAGTTGGTTTACAACATCATTTAATTTCCTTATCACCATTCCAATGTATTTGTGGCTTGGCAACTAATCCTTCCTTTGGTTGTTGATTCATTGACAAAACCAGCTGGCCCTTCTTAGATCCTTCAGAATACACCACCCAATCATATCTGGACAACTTTCTATGGCCACGCACTGACTTTCTATGGTCGTACAGATTTCTTCGCTCCAATGAAGATACCTGCTTATCCTCGGGTATAGGTAGTGCATAACAATTGCACTGTAGAAGCGACGCACAACCAGAGTATGAAAACAAACAAAACATTTCGCAAACGTTTGCAAAATGTACAAAACTATTGAACATTTTTAAATTGTATTGTACATGAGCAAAACCAAAACAAAAACTTTTCAAGTGTCAAAGAGAGAAAACGAAACAATTGGCTTTCCACTCATCTGCATTATTTAATTTACCGTTACAATCGTACATTTGAGTACAAAACAGATAGAGAAACGTTTTGTTTTGAGTAATTGATTTAGTTCTTGCTTGGTTTTTGTAGTGGCATAACAAGAGTAAAATCCACAATGCCTCGTCTTTTTTTTAAGCTTATTTTTTTTTCTTTGAATTACTTTTTATTTAATTAATTTGTTTTTTTTTTTAATTACTATAGTAGTCAAAAAAAGCATTAATAAAAACAAAAAAAACTAAAAACCTCTCTTTTTATTTCACTTAGAAACAATAGTTTTATATATATGACTAAATATTATAATGAGTAAATCAATTACCAAACGTTTGTCAAACGTTTTTACTCTGAATGTTTCAATATTGTTCTTACTCTTTTCTTTTCAAGCTGTGTACTTTTATATTAATGTACAATTTGCGCTCACGAGCAAAAATAATACAAAACAAAATGGCACAATCATTCTCATTGTTTTGGTTTCATTTTTGTTTTATTCACTGCAAAGAACAAAACAAAACGAAAGCAAAGGTTCGTTTTGTTTGTTTTCGTACTCTGCGCACAACCTCTGTTTTCTGTGGTCCTGGCTGCCACACGCTTTGGGCAGTTTCCCTTAAAATTTTGACTTCCACCAATACTATTGGCCCTTATAACCTTGGCCAATACGGGTTCAAATCTTTTCGCCGTAAACCAGTCTTTACTGGGCTTTACCTGCAACGAGCGACCCTCACTGACGCATTCCCTTCTATTTGCCTCCGTACAGTGCCTGGCTTCCAATCTGCTAAGCTGTCTTACCTGAGCAACCACTTTTTCTCGCTTTTCAACTTTTCTGTGAACTGACGATTCCTGACGAGTACATTCGAGAGGCTGTCCCACACGAGCCTCACTTTCATACCCAACATCCAGCGGTATTTCATAATCACACAAATACATAATTTGCTTTCCCATATTCAGACTTATATTATAACTTATCATACAATCTGCGCCAATCAGTACTTCGTCTACAATGTCGGCCACAATAAACTCATGAAAAGCGACAATATCGGCAATTCTTAACACCACACGTGTTTTCCCATAGACAGTAGCAGGCTCACCTGTAGCTGTTCGCAAGCTCACTCCGCTTAGTGGTTCGACAGCTCCTTTAACCAAGTCAGGCCTTATTATCGAGAATCCTGCACCAGTGTCGATAGTCAAAATGCGCTTTTTACCATCGATGTAGCCAAATGTCGTAATACTTCTGTTACTCTTTGGCACTACTAAATTTATTATCGAGTCCTCAGATGCGAAAGGTAGCACTCCCTCCATACTTAACGGCGACTCCTGTGATAACTGATGACTAGCCCGTTGGTTGTTTCTCGGCAGCGAAGCAGATCTTGAACTTTTTCTTTGTGCTTTACAGTCACGCTGTATGTGCCCAACCTTTCCGCAGTTATAGCATTTCAGTTTGTTTCTGCCCAGCTTCTCATTTAATACCCGCAAAACTTCTTCTGTAAGTCGCTTTAATTCATTCATGATGTCTCTATCATCATCTGCTACAACATCGAGCCTTTGCACCTTAAACGACTTCTGCTTTGCAACTATTCTTGCGGTTTCCTGAGCCAGAGCAAATGAAACTGTTTCTGCAAACGTTGACTTCAATGATGCACACACCGCATACTTGACATCAGCATCTCTTATACCGTTAATGAATGCTTCTGTTTTGAAGCTGTCCAACAATGGGTGATTCTCACCAGGGTATGTAAGCTGTACCAACCGCTCAATCTCCAGTGCGAAGTCCTGTAAGGTTTCGTTTGCCTTTTGCACTCTGCCACGCAACTCCATTTTGTAGATTTCCTTTTTGTGTTCACCACCATACTTGCGTTGCAGTGCTACCATAATTTCATCATAATTGTTTCAGCTACTTACTGGTACACTTTCAAGCACTTCAGCCGCAGTCCCCTTTAAAGCAAGAATTAGCTCGATGGCTTTTTCCTCACTGTTCCATGCATTTCTGTTGGCAACTGTATCGAACTGGAACTTAAACACATTTAATGGAACACTACCGTCAAAGCAATGGGCCTTTATTCTACTAGAAACTTCTGGAATTACTCGCACTGGTGCTTCTTGGCATTGAATGTTATTAACTTTTGCCTCCAGATGGTGTAGTTTTTCATCAAAAACCGTAACTTGTGTTTTAACATCCGTGATTTGAGTTTTTACATCAGACAGCTTCTGATTAAATTCTATTTCCATTTCGTTTACTCTTTCGTTCATCTCACTGGAAATCTCCTGAAGTTTCTCGTTTGTTATTCGAGAATTCTCTTGAATTTCGGCTAATATGGTAACTGAATTCTCCTTTACCATTTTTTCCACATTTTCATTCATTATTCTAGAAGTTTCATCAATTTTTCTAGAAGTTTCAGCAAGAATATCACTCGAATTTTCCTTTATCATCTGTACCATGCTTTTGGAATTTTCGTCCATTTTTGCCATCATAGCAGCAAACATTGTGTTTAAGTCCATGCTGCTAGCAACTGCACGAGTACATACCTCTATTTCTTCTTTGTCCTCAAATTCGTAACTCACAATGTCCATATTGCGTCGCTCGAATTCATCTAATAGTCTCTTTTGCAGCTCTGCTTTATTACCTGCAGTTGGCAGATCCAACTTGCTCAATTCTTTCTTGAGCTGTTCTACTTTAAGCTCTTCAAATTTCATTGCTGTCTTCTTGTTATTTATTTTTTTTTATTTTATTATTTTTTTTTTTTTACTTTTATTAATTTATTTATTTTATTTATGCAATCCCACTTCTGACACCAGTTGTTACGTTACTGCCTTTCAATAACGTTTTGGTTTATTTCCTTTATAATAAACCGTTTCGAGTTCTTTATTGCAACTTTAATAAAATAAATAAAACACAAACACTTTAAACACTGTTTACAATTAACTCAACTTTATTTAGTACAAAGTCACTCTAACAAACCGTAATTTATAGCTTTTATTTATTATCAACTATAATTTCTTCCGCGTTATACGTTATTGACAAAGTCTGAACTAAGAATGAATTAATTACGCTAGTCGCCGCTAGTATTTATACATCAATTTGGTTGTCTAGAACATTCGAAATGTTTTTCGAAGGTTCGAGGCTTTACTTTTTCACCACACTTTAATTTGATGTATGGCAGCGCTAATGTTTACATAATTTTACCTCTTATACTGAAGCTTTTTTAACGGTCATTTCTAGGTCTTTCTGCACATTGGGATTGAAGTGTACTAAATTATTACAATTTTTAATAACAATGTAAACTAGTAAAATTACTTATGAATACAAGTTAACTAATAAATACAAGATAACTAATAAATTCAACTAATTCTTAACTAATAATTACAACTAACTCTTAACTAAAGTTACTTTCGCCACAATACTGTTTTTAACCAACTCAACAAAATATGAGAACATTTAATTCCGTTCGGTTTTTTTTAAAAAACCACAAACTTCATTTTGTTCGGTTCAGCCCATTAATGTTCGTTCGTTTCGGTTGTGCGTAGCGCCCTTTTGGCTGGTAAATAAACACTAAATTTTTTTTAAAAAACAAAATACACATACGCAAAAAACAAAGAGCCAGCAAAATAATTTTACACAAACAAAACATAAACGCAAGCTGTTCGTGATGCGGTCGTTGCTAAAATTTTTTTGTTGTTCATTTCTTTATCAATGTAAAAAAACATCATAGAACATTAAAATATTATGTTTGTCTACAGTATCACTACAATTGTTTTGTTTTTTAACAAAGAATGAACACTATATAACGTTCAGCTCTTTCTTGAAAATAGTTACGAACGGTATTTAGGGTTAAGTTCGTCTACACAAACACTAAAAAAATAGATATCGTTCCTGGGTATTTGAGCCGAACGCGAAATAATGCTTTTTTTTATTTACGAACTCTGGTTGGGAGTATTCAGGAATAAAAACTTAAAAAAAACTATAACCGAACAAAAAACTATATTAGAACAAACATAAAAAGGTTGGTCCAAAACAAATAGTTTTCAGAGAATTGTCTTAATATTTTTTATTATGATAGAAGGATCCATGAAAAGAATGTGTGTAACAAAACATCGGCCAAATGCTCGCCACGGCTTCGGTGGCATACCTCTATCCGATGGTCCATATTTTAAATGGCCCTGAGACGTAATTGAGTTTCAATGTCGTAATGTGCCGAATTATCTCATCCTTTAGCTCTTGAATTGTTCTTGGCTTATGATCCGGAAGGCCAATCAACATCGCCACGACGTTGTTTCGTTGTCTGTAGGGCAACTGGTACCATTCTGTTGGAACCATATATCGAAATCCGTTATCATTTCGTGATAGCGAACACAATTCGACGAGTCGAGGTTGACGGCTCATTTGAAACAATAACGCGGACAACAGCAATGTTTTTTAGCAGAACGAACTGGGCGCGCATGCAGAGGAGTGTTTAGATTTCTTACAGAACCAGTTTGCTAAAATTTGCGCACAATTCTCCCGATTGTGGACAGATTTGGTTGATTATGCCGACCAAAAAAATCAAGAAGTGTACGAAATGCATTTTTATTTGAACGCCAATTTTCGTTAAAGGCTACAACAATCTTAACGCGTTGCTCAATTGTATACCTCTCCATGGTTGAATTTGTCAAACACTGAAACAAAAAAATGTCAAATTAAGTTGTGCAAAAAACTTGACGTCTAGGTGTGACTCACAATTAACATCTTGCATAATGGCTGGACACTCCTTTATTTTTAAAAATAACCTTTAAGATTTATATTTCCTTTCCTACAAAACTAAAAAAATAGTCTTTAGCACTTTTTCCTTATTGCCACCGATATATTGATAATAAAAACTGTCTCTTAAAATATTAAATTCATACCACCCACAACAGCAGCCTGCATTCACTTCAGATTTAGGCAATAATATTGAAAGTACCAAATTGCCATCAAAGTACACAAAATCACATAAAGATACTTTTTAGTCCTTTATTTCTTTTAAGAACATATGCAAGGGAATAAAATCACAATTAGTCTCTCTTTGGTCTTAAGACAATTTTCTTGACACCAATTCTAACCAACCAACCAACCCACTTAAGTTTGTCGCTTTTGTGGTTGAGAAAGCAACAAAAAAAGCAAAAGAATACCAAAATAGAAATATTAAAGATAAGAAAGGAAAAAAAGTTCAAATGAAAGTTTTGTATTTATCTTTAATATTTATGCTGAGCACGTTTATTCTAAAAAAAAAATATCTCAACTGAACTCAAGTTTTTGCTTACTTTTCCTTCACTTTTATTTTTTTGTTCAGCTATCAACACGGCAACACAAGTTTTTCATTTCACTTCGTTTTTAAGTTGTTCGTTTTAGCATTTCAGCCAAATCACTTTCAAACTTATATTCTGTGTTTCTGATATACTTCTCTACACACAATCACTCGTATGAAGAGTTGAAAGACTCTTGTAAAGAATGCATGATAATATTTTAACAACTTATTTTCGATTAACCTTCTAACATGGAAGCGTTTCTGTTGTATGAGTTTTATAAAATACACATTAATGCATTTGTGAGATTACAAATACACAAACATAGATAACTAAATATTTAAAGATATTTAAATTTGTAAGAACTTTTACTAGATATTTGGAAGCAGAGTTCAAAAAAATACTAAGGTACGGCACGTTAGTGTACCGTATTTCTGGATTTTTATTTTTACCTCAGGAAATAAAAATTACAATTAAGTTTTATTTTTTCAAAGCATCCTGGGTTTTTTGTTTAGGTTATCTTGCTTGTATTTATATGGAAGTTGCCACGCCCACTTATCCAATAAAACTCATTTTTTTTAGGGATTTTGTGTATTGACAACCCAGCTACATGTCGTCGAGCCGAAGTTATCTTCCCGTATATCACAAAATTTTTGTTTTCGGAAATTGAATCTTTACAATATAAATCTTATGCAAGGGAAGACGAACTTAAAACAAGTCCATTAGAGAAAGAGACCTGGGGATTTCGCAGATCAATAGATATGTTAATTTACCACAGGATACGGTCTTATCTTAGTTTTTTGATTTTGTGATATACGTAAAGATAACTTCGGCACGACGATACGTCTACGTAATTTGAACAACTTTTCTACTACCGTTCTGAAGATATAAAGAAATGTATTTTATAGCACGCCCATTATTTTGATTCCGCTCATTTTTTAAAAAGGTTGTGTATTTATAACCCAGCTATGTGTACAATAGTTGGACAATTTTCCTCTTACCTTGTATTAGATGTAAAAAAAAATCTCATAGATTTTGGGTATTGATAACCAACATGCTTGGAACTATTTAATAAACTGTAGCTTTTGCCGTTTTCTAGATATATGTACTGAAATCAAATATTTCAACTTTTTATTTAAAGGACTTAAAGAATATAAAAAATCGGATTAGCCCGACCCTATGACACCCTACACCACAGTATTTAGAGACACCTTTTCGAGGGTGGAATTTATTTGGGATCCACTGGCAATCGTGGTCCAGGCAAAACAAAATTATGTTATAAGCTTAAGTTTAATATAAGAGTTCTTTGTATTGTATATTGTTACGTTTTTCCTTTAATAAATGTGTTTCGGTTTATTCCTTTTATAATAAAACTTGGAGCTCTTTTAATTGCAAATTAAAATAAATAAACAAACAGTTTTATTTGGTTTAATATCTTTAGTTTTTCCAAAATGTTTATGGATGAAGTTTCCTGATGATCTGGCCTAAGCAACCAGTGAAATGCGCATAGGAATAGCTTATCCCATCAACAATAAATTTCAAGTGTTTTTATCAATAATAAAAACTGGGAATTAAGCACGAATAACAAAATCTTTTGAAATTAAAATTTTGTATTCCCAAAATTGAAATTACTTTTTGATAATAAACAGGCAAGTGCACCGCCTAAAAAAACACTTAATTGACAACATCTTTTGTAAGTTGTTGTTTGTTTTTATTTTGTTTTTCTTAACCTACTAACAACTACAGTTAATGTTGAGAGAATTTCAACTAATTGTAGTGGGGAATGTAAGATGAGATAAACCCACTGTTTATTGTTGATGTGTTTTGTTTAAACTTTGATATTGTTACAAGTAGAGCTGTTGCTTATGATTCTTATACGCTTAACAGTTTTATTTGGTTTAATATCTTTAGTTTTTCCAAAATGTTTATGGATGAAGTTTCCTGATGATCTGGCCTAAGCAACCAGTGAAATGCGCATAGGAATAGCTTATCCCATCAACAATAAATTTCAAGTGTTTTTATCAATAATAAAAACTGGGAATTAAGCACGAATAACAAAATCTTTTGAAATTAAAATTTTGTATTCCCAAAATTGAAATTACTTTTTGAAAATAAACAAATTATTCAACTTAACAAACTTTATTGGAATTAGGGTGTTCAGTTGACTAATTTTTGTTCGATTAATCGAACAATTTTAGACGATTAATTATTCGAATAATTTTAAATTGCTTATTTCGATTAAAGGATTAATCGAAGAATTTGTACTGATTAATCGAATAATAATAATATATATTATTTCTGTTAAATCTATAATTTTTTAAAAGTTTTCAGTCGAATAAAGAAACCAAATGTATGTGCCTGATGAAACTAAAAAAACAGTCATGTTTAGTGAGTAATTTAACTTTTATTTTTGTTAAATTTTTTCAACACAATTTTATAATTCATTTCACAAAAGAAATATCGACAAAGGTATGCTAACTCAAAGAATTATGTTAATTTATCGGGTATGTTCTACAAATCGAGATGAAGTGAAATTGAAATCGAACGGTAATTTAAATTTAATGTTATTCTTTCAAAAATAAATGATACTTAATAAATGAAGTAGATTCCTTAAAGGGTCATTTTAATAACTGTCTCTATTTTAAATCCATTTCATTTCGATTTCTAGAACACGCCCGTATTTTTTAACAAAAAAGTTCATGCGTTTCTCTCTTTAGAATGAGATTGGTTTCAAAATATTGTACGAAGGATAAATCTAATAAAGTAAATGTAACAGGTGTCCAAAAATGTATTAAAAAAAATGTTTTTTAACAACTTCACTAACTTACACTTATACAGTGACTATAACATAGTACTTGAAGAAGATGCTCCACCATCAAAATCTAAGGGGCTACAAGTGGTCCAATGAATAATTATTTTAAACAAGAAACTTCGATCGATTCTCCAGAGGAAATTGTTTGCTGAAGTATATCAGAGGATGGAATGTCCGTGAAAAGTTTCAAAAAAATCCAACGTTATATTGACAATTTGGAGCTACATTGACAAGTTTTATTTAAAAAATATTGTTTATTTACTCTGGTAGGTTTTTTTCTAAAATTATAGAAAACAAAATCTCGTAATTTACTAAATTTCTGGATTTTGGATTATTCGATTAATCGATTAATTTAAAAATGTTATTCGTTTAATCGAATAAGTTAAAAATTACAAATTTCGATTAATCGATTAAACAAAAATAAAACCCGATTAATTGAATACCCTAATTGGAATTAATAATTATGTTCACAAAACTTATCCAATATGGTTAGCCACGAACTGAACCGTTTAATGCCTCAAAACAAACTACTTAATCTAAAAATTTATCGGTTAGCCTGTATTTATAGTTCACAATCAAAGTGGTAGAGTAGTAGATTCAAGAACCTTCTAGTTGATTCCAGAACATTCTGTTCGAATAATTTTTAATACCACAATTTAATTTTAAGTCTACAATACAGTGGAGCAAATAACAATTTAAGTCTATTTTCGTAACAATATTATATACATAGATAAATACATTTACATATATCAGTTTTATCGTTTTAAGGGATTTTAGGGCGAGAGTTTATATGGGACCTGTCAATTCTGGATTCTGCACAACATTTTGAAATGATAATAAATAGTAGCTATAATAAAAGTTATCGTCGCCAAATTTTTTATAAATATCAAAATTTATATGGAATTTATGACATTTAAAACTATTTTCGTTAGTGGCATTTGTGTTAGAGCTATGGTCAAATATTGGCCCGTTCCAATTAAATTGAGCAGGATGATTAAGAATGCATAAAATATGTTTGAACTTATTTTTATCTATTTTACACAATGGTCATACTTCTGATTTTGAAAACGTCAAAATTTTAGATTGAGAGAATGCTGAAAGAAAAAGATATACGATTGAAAGTCTTCGAATCCAACAGAAAATAAATAAGAGAATGAATCTGAAAAAAGACACAGACAACATCAACAACATCCATTAAAAAATGTTTCACTTGATATTAGAATAGGATGTGTTTGGACGGTATTTTTGTTAATTGTTTTCGTTTTTCAAAAAATCTTCAGAATAAAATCAAATCTTTTTAATATGTAAAATAATCAAAAAATTTGTAAGTTATATTTTTGAATTAACAAAAATATTGTATTGTAACATATGTTTTTACACATATTTAAATAGACGCCCCCCTGAAGAAGTAGAAAAATACTCTAGAAAACACTGGGAAACATTTTTTTTAATTTACATTGAAGCTCCAGGCCTAACAAGCTTAACAATAAGAAAGTTATTTAATCTAAATTCCCACATAATTAAATGATGGGCCCAAAGACTCTATTTCGGAGAGAAACTTGTATAGGGACTATGTGTAATTATAGACCAATTTTCACCATTTTTGATAGTCTTGCTCCTTATTATAATTAAAACGCACGTACCAAATTCTTTAAATTCAGTTCAGTATCTCCAAAATTGCTAACTGCTCTTGGCACACATGGAAATCCATCCAGTCCGCCTGCAGGACGGACATCTTAAGATTCATTGAAAAAGTGGTTGTAAACATAACAGAGTAACATTTTTTTAGTGTAACACAAATCAGCACAAACGCAAAATCAACTCTCCACTATGGTGGTGTGGGTACAAATATCCCAACCAAATGCCAAATGACAGTATTGACAAGTTCCTGTAATAAAAATCTGTTTCACAAAAAAAAAAAAAAAAAAAAAAAATAATCAAGTATCTTTAAAAGCACAAATGATTGTGTGAAAGCAATATTTAAGTTAAACCTATAATATTCTCGTACTTGTAACAATCCCATAAATAATTTAATTTGTTTACACAAAAACGTCACACTCGTACTTTTTCAAATAATATTAACAAGAACAGTATTTTTTTTTTCTTGAAGATGGCAAAAAGAAAAGTGACACTTTTTTAATACATTAAGAAAAGAAAAATCACCTACAAAATCCAGAAACATTTTTCAAACGTGCAGCATTAAGACAAACAAGTGACAAAATAGTTAATAAAGCGAGCAGAGAGATATTGTTTATTAAATTTGATGCTTTTAATATTTTTTTGTACGCAGAAGAAATTTAAGAAAACTACTAGGAAATATTCTGAGAACAAATTCAATATTTTTAGGTTTAAGAGAATCCTTAAATAAAATGAATTTAATGAATGTAATGAATAAAATAAAAAAATAAGTTTAAATAAGTACACGCAGAGAAAAAACATGATTAATGAGTGATCACTACGACCATTATTGTTTATATTTGCCTAATATGTTTACCCTAATAAGTTTATTATAGTCCTTATATAACTTTAAAAAATATTTTTTGGCCTCAACATTTTTAAAATCACTACAATAATATTATATGGTGTTTTACACCTTAAAAGTTACTTTGATCCAGCTAAACATATTAAATTATGTGAAATGTTTTCAACTATAAGATTATAATAATAATATTAGTTGCCCACAAAAGGTATGTTTAATACCATAATGTTTGTTTGCTTAAAAACACTTTCTCTAAAGGAGTATACATTTATTGTATACAGTGTATGTTTATACGTCATTTTCTGTCCGCGAGCGTCAGTTAATCGGGAAACATGAATTACAAAATAATTAAAACGTTGCCTTGCAAAACTAAGGAAATAAATTAGTTATTATACGTTTATTTAGACAGGTAAGTTATTTATATATACACAATTATAAAAATGTATAAATACTCAATTGCGTTGTTTGTCTTGCAGCCCAAAAAACCAACAACATCGAAACCGGCATAGAAATTTTGACACAAAATTTTGTCATTAGCCCTGAACTTCTTTAATTTCTTTTCTACAGTATACTGATACAGGTAAAGGAATGTTTGTATGTTTGCACTACTTTTTATTTTACTCTTCTTAAATGTATTTATATAATTTTATTTTTAAATGTACATATGCTACATTTTATTTATTAATATTAGCATAAATTATATTATATTTTTATAAAAAAATAAATTTTTGAAATTAAATGGTTTTGTTTTATTCTGAGAACCATATAACATGTTGAAATAGACATGTTGCATGGTGTTTGGAGAGAAATATGGTTTGAATAATCGTTTGGGTATTTCTTCTGAACATAATAATATGTTTGAGAGAATAATAAGCTATAAACATTATTTGTAAACATATATTGTGAATAAAGACGTGTTTGACACCATCATAACCGCAAACATTAATGATAGTTTGCGTTTGTGATTGTATCAACCATGTTTTTTCTTTGCGTGTAAGCAAATACAGTCAGTCAGTCCCGACCATTTGATACCATATACCACACACAGAAAAAAATAAATGTAAAATCGTCGAGGACAAGGTTGATTTTCATAGTTACTTTATGTTAATTTTTTTAAAAAACTATAATTCATGTTAATTTAACATTGCAGTAAAGTAAGAGCAAAATGCCATATATATAGAAATAACAATCCGAAACACGTTGAATTTCAAGTTGAAACAACGTGAATTTTATGTAGAATCGATTTGGTTTGAATGTGATATAACAGTGAGAAGAAGCTTCAGAGACAACATATGCGTTTATTTAAAAATAATTCAAAACACTTACACCTGTAACATATGTTGCACTTATTTTGTATTCCCCTTTGCTTACTGAAGTATTAGCAGAATGGCCCAATATGGTTTTCGTCATAATTCTACTTTAAAACTTGCTGTACTATTTAACTAAATAATTTTAACTAAAAGAATACGGGAATTATCTTTTTTTTAAAAAATATGTTAAACAGGAATATAAAAAAATGCATGTTTTCTTTTAATGGTGTTGTTTTTTTCCTATACAAAACAAGTTAAACAGGTTTTAATGGTTTCAATATTGAACAATGTTATTTTAACATTTTTCATTTAAATTTAACTTAAAACATGGTATTTCAAATAGAGCCCATACTTTTGCAGAAATTTACTATGATTTTTTATCAACATTGCGCCATGTTAATTTAACATTAATACTTTTTCTGTGTGTACATGCATACACACAAACATACATAAATATGTAACTACATACATACTTAAGTATGTATGCATGTTAATTTAACAAGATAAACTTTTGATTTAACAGTTTTAACATAATATTAAAAAGTTATTTAAGGTTATTTTAATATTTTTCATTTAAAATAATATGAAATAATGATAAATTTAAATAAGAACATACTTTTGCAAAAATTTACTATGATTTTCAATCATCATTTTGTCATGTTAATTTTACATTGCTATTTTTTTCTGTGTGCACAGTATATAAAGACAAATGTTCGAGAGGTATTTTATTTTTGGGAAATATGGTCAATAATGGACCCGCCAAAACGAAATTATGTTTTGAGTTTAAGATTCATGTGAAAGTTTTTTGTGCCAATTATTATTTAAATATTTTCACCTATACAAATTTATATGGGATCTATGGGTTTAATTAGGCACAATATTTTGTCATGACAGCAGCAATCGTTCAAGTTTTTGTCGCCAATTTTGATGTCAATAACAACATTCATAAGCAAGTTACGACATTAAAAGCTGGTTTCGCGAGTAGTATTTGTATGGGAGCTTAGGTTATATATGAACCGATTTAAAACAAATTTGTTTGCAAAAATTATTTTGAGCTAAATTTAATCTATATACCAACATATTGAATGAGGTAGTTTATGGGGACAAAAGCTTTTCCTGAAAAGTTTGTATGGGGACCCTACGAAATTATGGACCATAGCCTTCGCCCTTATGACAACTTAGACGCATGTACCAAATAAATTATCTTTAAAATTGCGACCTCTACTTTGCGCACAATGTTACATGCACAAACAACCAGCTAGCCAGCCGGACGGACGCATGGACGTCTTAAGATTGCCTAAGATTCTGAGCCGATCAGTATACTTAAAGGTGGGTCTAGGACCAATACATTTTTAGTGTTACATACATCAGCACAAACGTATAATACCCTCTCCACTACTGCGGTGTGGGTATAAAAATTAGTTATACTTTATCAAAAGACTCAACATATTTGTTCGTTATCGAAAATGATTAATGAAAAGAAGAAAAAAAATAATCTTGAAATTATTTGCAATTTTTCATAGCGTTTTACAAAATTTTGATAAAAATAAATCACTTGAAATAAATACGCAATATCTAGATTCTAGATAAATACTTCACTTACAAATTAAGCTTTATAATCGTGAATGTTCTGTAAATCCGAAATGAATTGGATTTCAAATCGCAAACATTTTGAAAACGACCCTGTAAAGAAAGTTCTTGAAAATATTGCTTTTTATATACTTCAAACTTTGAGTGCTAGTTATCTTTACAGAACCACTGTTGAAAACCGGAAAAACTGCAACCATTTTGTAAAAAATTGAGATCAAAATATCGTTCGATTTCAATTCCACTTCATTTCGATTTGTAGAACATGCCCGAATAACTTCACTTTTAATTTTTCGAAATGCCAACATTTATGAGGAGAGCACAATAAAAAAAGCTAACACACATTAATACATAATATTCCGCAAGTACCTCACTCTTTGTTCCTAAAAAAAATCCAAGAAAGTATAGGCAGGGGGTAGGAAAACTTATTGCTGATGTGATTTTTTTTATATATGCGCTATCGACTTCAAAAAATGACTTGAACTTAAAACAAATAAAAGTTTTATTAACCTAGGAAAAACTTTTTGATTTTTAGTAATAGGTGGTAGTTATTTTATACGTTACCTAGTAAGTGGTTGCCATTACAATTGTCATTATTCTGAAAACTTCAATAAGTACTGACCCCAGCAACTACTTATTACTTCTGTTATTTGCACTACTGAATATTTGTTTACTAATAATCAGCTCAATAGCTATTTATTAGTTGTATTGTTTTCAGTACTGAATATTTACTTACTGGTAACCTATTAAATAACTGCTTTTTAGGTCTATTAACTAGTGATTTTTTGGCTTCTAGTAAGTATATTGTAAGTACTTACAAATAATAACAAAATATTTTTTGACTTCTAGTAAGTGTTTTGTAAGTACTGTATTCTCAAACAAAACTAAGTAGTTGTTCAGCCGTGTTTACTTTACTCCAACATTAATTGCTTACTTACCAGGCAAGTATAATTTTTGCTGGGTACTTATCACCATACTCTACGCAAGGAATTTCCAAGAATTCCTTGAAATTAAAGAACAATTTTTTCCGCTCTTGGGAATACAAAAAGTTCGAGATATGTAGGAATTATAACGAAACAAATAGGGACGTAACTCTCTCAAAAGTAAACGGTAGTCCAACCATAATGCACGATGTTAATTGTGAGTCACATCTTAACGTCAAGTTTTTTGCCCAATTTAATTTGACATTTCTTGGTTGCAAATTCAACAATGAAGAGGTACACAATTGAGCAGCGCGTTAAGATCGTGGAAGTCTTTTACGCAAATTGGCGTTCAAATCAAAATGCATTTTTGGTCAGCATAATCGACCAAATATGCCTACAATTGGAAGAATTGCTCGTAAAATTCAGCAAACCGGTTCTGCAGATAATGTAAAAACACATGTGCATGCTCGCCCAGTTCGTTCTGGGCTGGCGGCGTCATTGGGCCCTACTTCTTCGAAAATAAGATCGACCAAGCAGTTATCGTGAATGGTGTTCGCTATCGTGAGATGATAACGGACACCTTGTGGGCAGAAATTGAAGATATGGACCAGGACGATATGTGTTTCCAACTTGCCACACAGCCAGCGAAAAAGTAGCTCTTTTGCGCAAGAAATTTAATGGCGGTGTTATCTCACGTCGTGACGCTGTAAATTGGCCGCTACGATCATGTGATTTAACACCGTTGAACTTCATTCTTTGGGGATATTTAAAGGAAAAAGTGCATGTCAATAAGCCAAAAACAATGAGATAACTCGGCACATTAACGACATTTGGGACTTGGGATTTCAGCATAGGTGCACGTAGTGCGGAAAGTTTTCTGACTGTCATTCACTTGAGAGTGAGTTTCCAAGCAGTTTCACTACTTCCGGTCCTAGACCAAGTATTTCCCGGGCAATAGCTTTTCAGATTCCTCTAAAAACTAGCTAAAGTGAGAAGGCACCAAGCATGTAGCCTGAATGGTTAAAGAACATCTTAACGTCTCAGGCAAGTAGGCAAATTATATGAATATTTGCTGAAGCATGACTGCATCGTCTTGGCCCTATGCTCCTTGTAGGAGTTTAAAGGAACTAATATATATAAAATATATGACTGCATCGTGGGATTGGACACAAAGATAGCAGCCCTATCACCAATCTTAGAAAAAAGGCCAGAAACCCACTTTATCTAGGCGCCCTATACTCCAGTGGGAGTTAGAGGAGTATTTATATACATATTAACGACATTGAACCTCAATTACGTCTCAGAGTCATTGAAAATATGCACCATCGGATAGAGGTTGCCTTCGAATCCGTGGCGAGTATTTGGTCGAAATTTTTTTTCACACATAATTGTCATAGATCGTTCTATAATAATAAAAAATATTTAAATAATTTTTTGAAAACTTTTTGTTTAATTAACCATTTACATAGTGCGTTATGGTTGGACCACCCTTTATAAGAAAATGTTATCCCAAAATTATGTACGTGTGAAGTAAAACAACAAAATAAACCAATTTCTCACTAACACAATCATAGAGTTAGTTTTCTTTGACAGCTGAGTAAGGATTTTTCTCACTGTTTCTATTCTAGTCGTTTTCTATGGAAGCAACCGTAGCACTGTCTTACATAAAATGTTAATTAAAATTGCGTCTTTTATGCACGTTGATAATAAGATTTATCTGCATATTTTTTTTTTACTGCGTTTTTCTTTGCTTTTTGAATTTTATTTAATAGAATTTTTTTTTTTAATAGTTTGCTTATGTTAAACTAGACCTGGTTATGACAGATACTAGTTATTCTCTCGAATCCAAGATTATTAACCTGTTTTAGTTTTCTTTACAAAGATATCGAAAATTTATCTGAGAGGTAGAGCCATTTACATTGTCTATTGCCACTTACTTCAGTATCATTTATAAAGGACGGACTCTGAAATATCTTTTTTAGTGTATTTTCAAGTTCTAAATAACTAACTAATAGCATCCTTTATAGAATAGGATTTGCATATAGTACCTGCTTACAATTCTACTTGAGTTGAGATGCAACTTTCAAGGTAAAAAAATTATTGTAAACAATACGTCTATGCAAATATACATGTGCTATGGCATTACAAACTGGCTACAATGTTTTGAAGGTACGTACACTTAAAGAAAAAATTAGAGAGTGATTTTTAAACATTTTCTTGCAATTAAATGATTATAATACATAAAAGGTTCTTAAAAAATTCTTTTTGACTTGGACCACAGCTTCCAAAGAAAATTGTTCGCTCTTCTTTTTAAATTCCGTTTTTTCTTTTAGTGTATCTCTGTGCAGCATGACAATAACTGCTAGACAATATGGTAGACAACTTTATACGAATACAAAAATATATATAAAACAAAAAAATCTTACATGAATATAAATTCTAATAATCTGTTCAGATTTGTTATTTTGTATATATGTAGTACAAGTATACAAGTGAACAACAACTGCTTAAGATGCACAAATACTTCAAACGTTCAACTAAATATTCATGAAAACCAACAGCTACATTCAGGCAAACACTTAACGTATGCAAATTTAAATATGTGTTTGTTTGGTAATACTTGTTGGTAACAGGTATTTACTAAAAAATAAAATAGTTTACAACACATTTTGTTAAATTCCATGTTAGAATGTTGCTAAACAAACCGCACGAAAGGCTGGAAAAACTTTAAACTTGGTAAAACATGTACCTGGCTATTATCGGTACCAAACAATTTTCATAAGTGGTACTTTTTGTAAATACAAAAAAAAAAAAAAAAAAAATAACACAAACCATGAAGAGAAACAACAAAAAATCACATATATTTGTTTAGGCACAGTATAATTCATGACAAAATCATAGAGAACAATTTAAAGTTGGATTAAAAAAGTTGCTGGTTCGTATGCAAAAATTGCAGTTTTCTTTTAGAAAAGCCAATTAACTAATATACATGGCAACTTTTGCTTACAGGTAATGAATTATAAAAGCTTTTGGTTAAAAGCAATTTATGTGATAAGAGAGTATTAAAGTCCTTTAGAACTAAATTGAGATTAAATGCACAGAAAAAAGCTCCTTACTACTCAGGAAACGCCACTAGGGAGGTAAAATGAATGTACAATCACCATTGTTTTTATGTGTCCAATATTTGAATAGAACAACGTTTTATGAGCTCCATACAAAAAACCTGAATTTTTACGAAAATTAACCAAAATAAAAAACAATTGAACTACACCAAGTAAAGGGTTGCCCAACCAAAACGCACGATGAAATTATCTTAATATTTAATATATTATAAAAGGATCTATGCAAATTATGTGTGAAACAAAATTTCGGCCAAATACTCGCTACGGCTTTGGTGGCATACCGCTATCCGATGGTCTATATTTTCAATGACTCTGATACATAATCTAGGTTTAATGTCGTTAATGTGCCAAATTATCTCATCCTTTAGCACTTGAATTGTTCTTGGCTTCTTAACGTACACCTTTTTTAAAATATCCCCAAAGAAAGAGGTCCAATGCTATCAAATCACGTGATAGTGGCGGCCAATTAACTTCGCCACGAAGAGAGACACGGCCATTGGCTGTACATATCAGATATCAGCAATGAATCGTTTTTTCGCTACTCAAACTGACTCATGAAATTGTAAGTATAAGTGGGTAGACATAATTTAAACTCAACTACTCTGATTCACTCATACTCACGAGACCGTTGATGCATAAGTATAGGTTGCAATAAATATGAGTGCGACGTCGATATCATACTCATAAATGACCTCAGTTTGATTTCTAATTTCAGGAAAATACTTATTATACATCAATCTCATTAATTCAACTTACTCAACTCATCCATTTACCTTTTTCAACACAACAGATCAAAAACACAACTTCATTATCAGCGCTGCCAGTTAAATTTGCCACTTCTTCCACTTTATACATATAACTTTAGTAAACTGTAATTGCCAAATTGTCACTGCTATTGCTATCGGGGGCAAATCTGGCAGCCTTGCTTATAAATAATAAGTTCGTATGCGAATCATACTTAAGTATGATTAGTTTTCTGATCATACTATCAACAAAAATAATTTCGCCACAATACAAAAATCATTGTTGGGCTTTAGAGAAGCAAATGAATGTTTTCTCAGACATTGGGAGAAAAAACCATCAGCTATTCAGAAAGCTCAGCGAGGCAACCTCCTATTGGACCAAAGACCTATTGAATACACCTTGAATGAAAATAGAACTGCTATGTTCAGTTGTACGCATAAGAAAAGGTGCAAAATTAGACAACGTTTGTTACCACACTTTAAACATATCGGACGATATTGCAAAATAATCGGTTCATCTGAAAAGTACCAAAATGAGTTGGTATATGAGGAAGATGAAAATGATATAATTGAAATTTTAAACAGTTGTAACAACTTTATTTAATGGCGATTTATTTTCTGAGAAAAATATGTTACAGTATATACGTGTTTTACTTTCTAATGTTACCTATAATAACTCGAAGTGTTACATGTTGAGCAACTTCAATAGAACAAAATTCATTAATGTACTTCATGAGCTATTTTTAAGGCTATTTGAGCGGTTTCTGCACGCTCTTACGGTTTGGAAACAAATATTGACATCACTAATGGCTTAGAAAAATTAAAACGATTATAATATTCATAAAGTGTTTTTTATTTTAAAATGTAAATATTTTTATATTTTGTTCTAAAACAATCTTTTTACAATATTATGAGCGGTATGAATTATGACAAAGAAAATAAAACATTGGTTCTACAAACAAAATAACTACCAAAGTTGTATAACAGGGCAGTATGAACACCTTAAATAAATTTAAGGGTAAAATATGCAACATGTTTTGCATGTTTTTTTATCAACTTATTCACAAAAGAACTTGAAAATTTTTCCCACAGTTGTATTTTTTGTAAAAACGAAAACAAAAATGAAGAACATGTTACATTAATGCAAGATATTTCTCAGAAAAGAAATCGTCATAAAATATTTTATAATGTAACATTATAAAAAGTGTTTACATATGTTAAACAAAATGAATATGCAAAAAAAAAATTTCAAATGTAAATTTTTTATTATATTCATAAAAATTAATGTTACAAAACTAGCACTTTTAGTTTTCACTTTAGAACAATTTAGCACTTTTTTTGTCGATTTAGCACTTTTAAGTTGGATTCTTCTGGCAAGCCTGCAACTACATATTTGAAATATTCGAAAACAGGTTTTTGGAAATAGTCGAATAATCGATCTCCCTAACCCTACGTTTCCACATGCAAGTTATTACTTGCAAGTAGTGTATACGTATTAATTACGAAAATCAGGAGAAATACAAAAAAAACACAAAATTTGTTTGAGTGGCTACCCTACAAATAATAGGACTAGTCCAAACACGCGTGTAAAGTGTAGCCCATAAGGGACTAGGACTAGTCCAAAAGTAACCCAAAACGTATGGAAAACATGGTCGATTTAACATTACGATGTCCTAGGGCAGGACCATATAACCCTGCTTTGGATTACAAAGGAGTAGTCTTAAAACTACTCCATTGTATACACAAGAGGATAAGTTTTAACTTCGTTTAAGAACGAAAACATGTCGTTAAAAAACGAAGACATGTCGTCTCACTACAAACACTTTTTAACATGCTTGCATTACATCGGACCAGTCCATAGAGTAGTCCATTTAATCAAAATCGATCAGGTGGTCCAACATTATTTGCAGGCTACACAGGACAGTGCAAGTTCATTTTTTAAATGTCGTCATTATCTAAACTTCTAGCTTTTACTTTCAAATCGTTGCATCTATTGACTTTCCTCATGGCTTCGATATAAATTAATTACCTTTAGAATTTTTTCTTTATTTAAGTTTTAAAAAATCTTTATAAAAAGGTATGTTTATTTTTAAAAATATGTGAATACAGTAAAGAAAAGAATATTTTGATTTAAATTTTTTGTCTAAATGCCTGAAATTTATGTTTAAAAATGCTATTAAGATGCGTTATTGTAGAGTTGTGTTCTTTTTTATTTTTAATTTTTTTAAAATACACAGAAAGCTGCTATAAACATAACTTTTATTTAACTAAGTTCTAGTTTTTTGATACAAAACACATCCACGGTAACACTGTTTTTGCATTTGTCATTTAACTTGCGACAAGTGCAAGTACAAAAAATGTGATGGTGTCAGTAAAAAAAGTGTGAGTGTATTAAGTTTTTCGAACTTGTACTTGCATTTGGAAACGGGGCGTATTACAAGTGCCTTTAGAACTGTTAGAATCAATTGTCAGCTCGTATTTTCAATGGTGTATCGAACGAGTTTTGCAACTCATCTACTCAATTACAATACCAAAGTTTCTGGAAAAAAATTATTTGGTAGGTCTATTTTCGTGAAAATTCAGTTTTTTTTTTGTATTAAGACCCCCTGAAGGATTCGAGATAGAAGTTTGTTCTAGACAAATATTCGGGACCCAAAAAATAATGGGGCTTGCTCATACATTTTAAGTCACTAATGTTGAATTCTGGAAGTAACGACTTTTTCTGTCCATATTCCTCCAATTTTGTTCACACGAAAATAAATTATTTTATTTTAATTTTTATTTTTAATGTCATACTTGGCATTTTTTTTTTGATTAAAATAAGTTAAAATTAATTAACTCTTCCTTTGTAATTAAAGTTAACGACCTTTCGCGACTCAAAACTTCTAGCGATAATTTTTTAATGCCATTTTAAATTTAATTGTACTTCAATACTTCACTTTCATTAAGTCAATTAAAAAACAATAATTTCTCTTTAATTTAAACCATGTTGTCGTTTTTTCTTTATTTTTCTCAACAAATAAATAAATACTGCAAATTAAAATCTTAGACTGTAAAAGAATCACTCGACTTCTTTGTGAGACATTTAATACATGACAATATATAAACATTGTAGACATGAGCACATTAGGCGGGCTCCTAATTTTGTAAAAGGCAGTCTTAAAATATTTTAATTAAAAAGTGATATTTTTCCATAACATGCAACCCTTTTAATCGTTCTTCCAAAAAACTTCCATTAAATTTCATCTGTTCGATATAGAATAACTCTTTTGGGAACCCACCTTAACTTCACAGAGTAGTACATCCTTCCAGTTTAATTTTCCCTACCAATAAAGTTGAGTGTAGCGTAAAAAAATATAACAAGAAACAGCAAAATAATAAAAAAATATGATTCTAAATCTTGTATAAAATCGTAATATTTACCCCCATTTTTCCGACAAAGAGCCTTCTCAAAAGAAGTTAGTCATGCAAAGATGTATACATTCGCATATTTGTATATGTGAGTATGTACATGCATTTAAAAATATTCCTTTTAAAGTTGCAACAGTGCAGCACTAAGTGTGTATATGTGGATTTGTATAAGGATGTGTGCAATTGTTTTTCTGTGTTCGACTATGCATTTGAGTACTATTTTAAGTGCAACATTAGAGTGCAATCAAATGAATGTTTAAACTTTGTTGAGGTAGTCAACGTATGTACATGTTTGCAATTTTTTTGCAGTTATTGTTGTATATTGTAGGTTTGTTTATAAACTTGATGAAAGAAAACTTTTTTTAAGGAAATATGTTTTCTAAACGGGGTTTGCTTTTATTAAGGGGAACAAGTAGATCCTTTATACAAACATTTTACTTCAAACCTCTTAATATTTTCTGTAATGGGAGTTTTTTTAGTGGCACAGCATTTTTTTTTTAAATAAAGCACAACAAATTCAATGGAATGGCCGAAATGTTGGCTCTAAATTTTTTCCCCATTACAGTAGACGCTCAAATTAGAACCGCTTTGTTTTTAAGGCAATTCTTATTTCTGGACGTTTTTTTTTGGAAAAAAAAAACAAATAAAAAATTGAGTAAATTTGCTTCCCAAAACTAAAATGAAACACTTTAAAATTTTTTTTTAATTCAATTTTATTTGATAAATACAAGAAAATTCATCCAAGCATTTTTTGAAAAGTTGTAATGTGGATGGATAACTTGGAGGGGATTGGAGCCACTCAATTTTTAAAAACTAAGAAACCATGATGAACATTTTTCGTCCTCCGCCTGAAATCGAACCTGGGATGCTTGGTTTTGTAGGCAAGCACTTTAACCTCTACAACACGGTTCCATCTTTGGGTCTAATAACAAAAAAATTTCATGTCATTCAATGTTAAAAATAATTGCTCGCATATAGCTTCCATCGCCATCCTGTCGGACTAACTGTGCACCATTTTTTCGATCATACCCGGTCATATTTCGGGTATAGCTCTAAATGACTTGTAAATCGGTCGATCGTTGGTGGTTTATCTGCCTATACCATATGTTTTACGTACTCCCACAAAAAGTAGTCCAAAAGTTTCAAATCGCACGAACGAGGTGGCCAATTCACAGGTCCATTTCATGAGGTAATACGGTCAGCAACCGTTAAGCTCTACAAATTGATGGCTAAACGCGCTGTAAGGCATGTTGCGCTGTCTTGTTGGAACCATTTTACCTCCAAATGATTTGCAATAACATCAGAAATAAAAAAAATCACGAATATTTAATTTACGTGAAGCGTTCGCCATTCACCAAAATGTTGGCAAATAGGCCGATGTCGCCTTTGTCATGCAAACCTCACCAAACTATGATTTTTTCAGGATGTAATGGAGTCATAATATTCTAATGTGGATTAGCCTCTCTCGAAGAATAAAAATTTTGTTTTCTTACATACTCGTTAAGCCAGAAATGAGCCTCATCGCTAACGATGACTGATGATCCACTGCAAGATCTCTTCTCAAAATTTTCGCAGTAGTGGACGGGCAGAGACCGAGTTGCTGAGAACGGCGTCGGATTGATAAATTCGAGACCTTTGACACACTTACATCTACAGCGGCAATTGCTTCTTCTGAACGCATGGTACGGGCTCAATTTGGATTAATATTATTCAAAATAGGAAAGGCGGTCATGAATCAATCCAAGGTATTGTTTTTTTTGCTCGGATGGATGATTATGCGCACCGTAAACTTGTCAAAGTGCTCTGTAAGTTTCACAAACAGAACGCGGATTTTGGAAATAAATTTCCACGATTTGTAAACGTTGTTCTGGTGTAAGTCCTTGCATGGTAATTTGCCAAAGTATACTTAAAAAAATTAGACTCTTCATAAGTTTAACAGCTAGTTTTATATTTTTCCCTACAGGAAGTTATATACGTCTAAAAAACACTCTTTATAAAAAACCGATTTTCTGTTCGGATAACTTCTTCCTGGTTTTGTACATACTGATTTATAGAACACTTAAAGATCGGGATCAAAATCTAATATAATCTAAAAATAGCCAAGACTGTTTATTTGTGAATCTCCTTTAGAAATAACGTATTAGATTTGTTAGCCTGTTGTTTTTTACCCAGATCGCACTATGTTCGGACGGCAAAAGATCGCGTTTCACCAAAGTAGAATTTGTGAAAACAGTTGGAAAGGTAAAACAAGCCTTAAATTTGTTGTTGTGTAAAATTTAAAAACATACTTATATCTTAAAAATATGCGGGTAAAGGGAGGAAGATTTTTGTCATGGAGTTCGTTGGAAAGTTGGGTGTAACCACTGATTTATCTGTTGTTAACCCTAGAGTTATATACACAGTGAAGACTAGAAAGAGCTAGTTCCTTCGTAAAAGCTTAATACACGCAGAAAAAGAAAACATGATTAAAAACCCATACTTTGGCTCACAATGGCCACAAACAATCTATTGCTGTTTTAAATATAACTATTGTAACGATTAACCCTGGATGTTGGCTGTTCGTCAAATCGTCGAAGCTCAGTTGCGCTTTATCATATAATCTTTTTATGTTTTTTCAAATTACGATCTTTTTTTCAACAACGTTAGCTGATGATGAAAGCTTTTAACAGTTAATTAATTTGAAAACACAAAGAGGAGTTTAAATTCGTATCGAATTTTGAGGGGCAAACAAGAACTTTTATTCGTTAAGATTTATTTAATATATATTTTATTTATTTATTAAATAAGATGCTAAACTAAAATAAACTTTTGTTGATTTTTTACTTTAAAAATCGTTTTGCTAGATTTTTGTTTTAAATAGTTGGTCGATGCGACGAAGGGTTACCTTAATATACTAAAATAAAGAGTATCCTGCCAGGGTTAATAACATTTTATTTTCTATTTAACCATTAAATGATTACCTCATTGAAACTTCAAATACAGTTAGATTTAACAATAAAATATTTAATTAATAACATTTTGTTTGTCTTGCTTAATTCCCAATTTTCTTGACAAAAACACTGAAATTAATTGTTGGAGTTTAAGCTAGTTTCTATGCGCATTTCACTGGCTGCTAAGAAAACATCCTGGCAAAAAATTTTAGAAAAGCCAAACTAAACTAAGCTTTAAAGTGAATGAGAATTGCAAACACTAAAAAGTCTTATATGCAACGTTTGACATCGTTGCTTAAGCAAAATACCAACAGTAATGTTTATGTTTATCTTTTCTTACATTCCTCAAAATTAGGAATTGAGCACGACAAACAAAATCTTATTAATAAAAAATGTTTTATTCCCAAAAATTACTTTGATAATAATATATTTTAATAAAATTACTTTAGCTAAATTGGCTATTATAGAATTTAACAACAATAAAATATTTTTAAGCATTTACCATCCTTATGCAAAAAAATTTTAATTTTAAATTACTTAACCAACACGTTAGGCACATACACTTTTGCAGGGCTTAATGTGTTGGATAACTAATGTGAACTTTGATTTTTGTTTGCATAAGGGGGTATATATTTAATTTGAAAAATAATATGTTTCAAAATAACAAAATTATGGCGGTTTTGTTTTCAACAATAGTTGAATGCTTTTCATCCACTTGCTTGGTTTGCTTAAAATTCTCACATTCTTTTTCTTTTAACTGTAAATAAAAATAAATAAGATTTAAATAGTAGTAGTACAAACCAATAAAGTCGAAAACCCATATTATATTGCACCATATTTTTTCTGCGTGTATGTGCTTGATGCTGGCAGTCATGTCCCACCTCTGGGGCGTTAAGTGTCTCATAAATAGGCCTGATGTTTAAATCACTGGATAACCTTCAACGCATCTGCGCACGTTATAGTAAGTTGTTATGTAGTCGGTACAAATAAGAGATTAAGTTTACTATTAGAATTTTTACTTTAAAACGACATCATTACGAAAAAGACATTATGGAATCAATTCAAAGTAATGGAGATAGATTACAAAGCCATAAAGAAAAAACCAACTGCATTAATTAAAAATAGATCTAAATTCAGATCACCTGAATAATTCTAATACCTCGTTACAAAATAATTATTAATAAAGTGAAGGGAAATGATACCTGCAATGGTTACAAAGTAATACATATTGAAGGCAACTGTAGTTAAAGTTGAAAAAGCTTAATTTTACTTAGCGGAGGCTCTGTATCTGTACATTAACTTTTAAAGATAAGCTTTATACATTTAAATTAGAAATTTGTTATAAAATTTTACCTCGAGGGTAATGCAATGGCTTGTCACGAAGTAAAGAGTGTATGCTAAAAGCAACGCTTGTTAAAGTCGAAAATGTTAATACTAATAAAGCGAAGCTCAGTACAAACACTTCAGCTTAAAAAGAAAAAGCTTCTTTTTGAGATTCGATTACGACAATTAGTTTAAAATTATAATTTTAAAATTTATCGCCAGTATTAAGAATTCCCAAAAACATTTCTCACTCATAGCCTGAAATCATTTTAACTTACTTTTAAATTTTAAAGTTCGAAGTAGAATAAATCTTAAATAGGATATTTTAAAATAATATTCAACTGAAAACTGAGAAATGTATGGCCTTCTCCACTTGCAGTGTTTCACTTCTAAATAGACATTTTTTCCAGTCAGATTTCTATGAATTCATAAACCCTTACATGTGTTTCTTTCAGATGTTTTTTTTTTCTTTCGTTTTTGCATTTCGAAACTGAAAAAAAGATTCTTGTACTTTTTAAGCATTTAACGATATGTAAACATTTTTGTGTGTTGTAGTGCTTCTGTAAAAAGCACTTCTTCTCTTCGTATTTGTTTATCAATCTGTTAAAAAAATAAATAAAAATGCAAAAAAAAAAATAAAAGAGAAAATATTTTTCTTGTTTTGTTTGAAAAATTTGCTTTAAAAAAGTAGAAAACTTTAAAAAAAAAACTTAACAAATAAAACACTAATTGATGTTTTCTTGCCATAAAATTTAAAATCTGATAAAAACAAATTAAAACAAAATTTAAGACAAATTAGTTAGTTATTAAGAAAATTAAAAAAAAAACGTATACAAAATTTTTAAATTACATTAAAGTAAAAAAAATCAAGTAAATAATTTGATTGAATCTTATATACACACTTATAAATAAAATTAAAGAAATATAACGAAAATAATGTAGTTGTACATTAAAACGTGGCTATAGGATTCTATGTGGACTTGACTTTTTGGCATTTGAAGTACATTAAAACAATAAAAGTTTTATTAAAACAATTGATTTAGTAAATGGTACATAAGCCTTAAATCAATGAAATTTTACATTAACTTACACACAAAAAATTTTCCAAAATATTTCACCAATTAAAGAATTAATCAAAAATAAAATCAGTTTTAATTAAAAATTTTATTAAGTCTATTAAACGTATAATCAAGTGCATTAAAAGTTTAATCAATTAAATTAAATGTTTAATTTAAACTATTAATTTGTTAACTGATGCAAATTTAATTAATTTTTTTTTATTAATATCACAAATTTTTTGATTAAAATCAATTTCAATTTTTTGCTTTGTTATGTATTGAAACTTTAAGGCAGCGTTCGAAAATAAACAAAACATTATTAAGCGTTCGGCTCACACACCCAGGAATGATATTTTTTTTTTAGTGTTTGTGTAGGCGAACACAACCCTTAATACCATTCGTAACTATCTTCAAGAAAGAGCCGAACATTATATAGTGTTCTGTTCTTCGTTAAAAAACAGAACAATTGTGGTGATACTGTTGACAAACATTTTATTTTAATGTTCTATGTTTCTTTTTTTTTACATCGATAAAGAAATGAACATACAAAAAAATTTTGGCAACGACCGCAGCACTAACAGCTTGTGTGTGTATTGTGTATATGTTTTGTTTGTGTAAAATTATTTTGTTGGATTTTTCTTTTTTTTTTGCAAAGGTGTATTTTGTTTTTGTAAAAAATTTTTGGTTTTTATTTACTAGCAAAAAGAGCGCTACGCACAATAGAAACGAACGAACATTAATGAGCTTGATTGAAAACAATGAAGTTTGTGGTTTTAAACAAAAACGGAATTAAATGTTCTCCTCTCTTTGTTGAGTTGGATAAAAACAGTTTTATTTTTGTGTTCGAAAGATGACAAACAGGGATATATTATTTTTTTTAAATAATTTTCTACACTATTAGCGCTTGTGTTTTCCACAAATCAACCGAACGGAACACTAAGGAGCGATATTAAGTATTTATTTTATAAAGCAATATTTATTTAAAAACAATTTGTTTTTCTTAATTGTGTGTTTATTAAGACTTTATGAAAAGTGACATTGAAACAATGTAATTGTTTATTATGGAACATTTGAAAGGGATAACTAAAAAACTAGCTGTCATACTAAGGAAATGTTTTTGACTTTTTTCGGAAAGCGTGGCAATTTATTTCCAAATCTCGCGCCAAACTTATAGAGCTTTAAGGTGCACATAATTGTCAATCTGGGCAGCTTATACGCAATAATATGGATCGATTGATGACCACTTTACGCTTTCCATGCCAAAGCAGATGGTTTTAAAAGTTATTTTTTTTTTATTTTCCCAATTTTGTGATAGTTTTAAATTACCTTTTAAATGGGCTTTCCTGGTAAATTTGGACATTTCTTTAATTACTCCTTTAAAGGACTCAATTTTTTTGTTTTTTGTACATAACTTTCTTTATTATGGTCCAAATTGCAATTCTGTGGCATTTTGACAACACATCTTAAGTTGAGATAAGATAGAAAAAAGTTTTTAATAAAAACTCGGTGAAAAAATCATTTTAATTAAAAAATAAAATAAAAATTTCGTTAATAATACAAAATTTTAAAACGTTAACGAAAATGTTTTTTGAATGAAAATTCGTATTAATTATAAAAGTTTTTTTAACTTTTTAAATTTGACTCTAGATGTTACAGAATTCAGCTGAAGTTTTTTTTTTTAAAGTTGAGTCTTCTTCTATTTTAACAATAATTTTTATTTATTTATATATATATATATTAATGTGGGCAACATTTTTAAACATTTTCTTAACTGTAAATGTGCGTGGTCGCGAAAAAAAATTGCTAAATTTTTGTTCGAAAAAATTAAAAGGAAAATATATAAATTATTTTAGAAAGAAAGAAATAAGAAATAAGATGGAAGAAAAACGAAATTGTTGATCCTATTGTGAACAAAGTTTAACTGTTCGTCAATTTGATGCATTCGTTTTTTTTTTTTAAATTTTTGCAATTGCCAGAAATGCATTGATTTCGTGAATCGTAGTTTGCCTTTGGCCTTATAAAGAGCAATATTGATATAATGTAATTGAGTTAATCAAAAATCTTATAGAATTTAAGCAAAACTCTATGTTTCTATTAGGCCGGTATATTTGAAAACGATTCACACTATTAACGTTTAGTTGGTTTTTGTGAACTTTTTTCTGAAATTGTTATTAAGTTTTATATAATTTTAAAATGGGATCCTAAATGGGATTACTTTCGAAAACCAATCCCAGAATTTCTTAAAATAAGTATAAAATTCTAAAAAATTCTAAAAAAAGATTGCAGTTTTCGTTGGTAGCGCCACTGTGAGAGTAAAATTACAAAGTGAGAGTTTTATGCCCAATTTCTAGGATAGTAATTAAATCTAAATTAAGTTAATTTTCATAAAAACTTAAAACGTATTTAAATACAGATTGATTTTTTGAGTTTTATTTTAAAAGTCTTATTTAAATAAGATAAAAGTATGGTAGCACTACTAAATACAAAAAAAAAATATCATAAAAAAGTATAATTATTTACAAGGTGGTTTAAAAAACAGCTGATTGTTATTGCTTTGCCTCTTGTTGTTGTATTGTCGTGATATTGAGGCCACCTTGTTAAAATATTACAATAGAAACTTAAGTTGAAATTAAGTGTACCACATCGGCGAATTAAGTTTGATTTAAGTATTTAGTGAAGAAGAGAATTTTGTATTTAAAATGATTTTAAATGTAAATGTTGTTTTAATATCAATCCTGAAAATTGGCCATTAATCTCATATAACTTATCAAAGTATGTTGTTGAGACTACAACAACACCAAAAAAACGATTTCACTTTTGGTTTATTTCGAGTACAAATTCGGGATTGAATCTACTTTATAATACTTGAATCAAGCACATTTTGAGATTGGTTTAAACTTAGTTTTACTTAAATCAATCTCATTTTCGGATTATTTCAAATACGAATTTGGGATTGAATATCGATAAAACGTTTTCAGTATATTACGTACGGTCTTGGGGGTACTATAGCTATATATAATTTTTGAAATTTTTAAGTACGCGGGGCACCTCCCTTACACAAACATTTTAGATTTCTGTATATGGGCGGTTCCATCGAAAAGTCTACTTTTTGCTACGTAACGCCGGAAGTAATTTAAATTGTTTCTAAAAAAATTTTATATGTATAGTTTATTTTTTATATTTTGGTGTAAAGCGCAACTAGCTCTACATTTAGTAACAAAAGGGATATCGGTTGCACAACATGGTCCTAAAATACAACCTTATTTGCATTCTGGCGTAACATTAAAAAATGTAGACTTTTCGCTGAAAATACCCATATGTACCTTTAAACGAGCAAATTTGATACCTTGAAAAAAAAAATCTATATAAGTCCAAAGCTTACTTAAAAAGGTTTTGTAGAAAACGTCTTGCTTAATTCGCAGTCTTATTCAGTTTTGTAATGCAAGTCAAAATCCACTTCTGTTTTTTAACGTCACCTCAGCGCATATTTTTGTTTATATCTGCAAATCCTTAGCGTCGATTGCTGTAATTTTTTTCTGAATATAGTCCTACTTCATTACTTTCCATATAAAAATACCCTTTTACAAACTTGACTTCTTCATTTAATTTTTTAACATTTTGTCGAACAATAGCTATAGTTTCCAAATTTGATGTAAAAATATTTGTTTTCAATATACACAGAAAAAAATAAAAATTGATTTCAATTAAAAAATTTGTGACATTAACCTTTAAGTCAGCCTTGTGTGAAAAGCCACACAAAAGGAATCATTTTTACACGATTAACAAAAAAATTGTTGATGTAAAGCGAGTGCTTTATAAAATACACAAAGCTTTGTATAGTTAGTTGTTGATTACCAACGGGATAAATACATCATCAATGGTACGTAAATCATGACTTTGATAACAAACATACATGGCTCCACAGCAAAGTAGACAGACATTGCATATGTGTGAAAAACCACACACGAGGGTAACTTACGTAAGTTTTTTGAGGGTAATTTGAGGGTTAATTAAAAATTTATTTAAATTTTCACCAGTAAACAAATTAATAGTATCAATTAAACGTTTAATTCACTTGATTAAAGGTTTTATTGACTTGATTAAACGTTTAATTCACTTGGTTAAGTTGTTAAATAAAACAGATTTAATTGTTGGTCAATGCTTTAATTGATTTTTTGATTAATGCTTTAATTAAAAAATGTTGGAAACCTTTTTCTGTGTACAAGTGACAAAATCTGGGCGGGGTTGCGGGGAAGTCGGCGTTGCACAAAATAGATTTCTTTATATCTGGAGAACGGTAGCAGAAAAATTAACGAAATTTGGTACACATAGCTGGTTTATCAATATGTAATGTGAGTTAAAAAGTAGGCGGGATATGATAACTGGGTGTGGCATAAAAGATAATTCTGTATATCAGAAGAACTGTTAGTGTAAAATAGTCAAAATCATACACTGATAGAAAAATTCATCTTCATATTGATGATGCCCTAACATCAGAATTGTGACATCAATGTTACTACAAATGGTATCAATGATGCAAAAAGTAACATCAATCCAATGACTAACGTCTTCGTACAATTTTGTCATTTTTTACGTGTCATCTATTTTATGACTATAGTGACATCAAATCGATGCCACATTTTGTATATTATTAACATTATTTTCATGAAAACAATGTATTATAAGAAGAAAAAATTCCTACATTCTATTTTTTTAAATTATTTAGTTAAATACATCAAATTTTCAAAGTAGAAATATGGGGCATGGCGCTGGTGTCTTATTATTGAGAGTTCTGCTGTAAACAAAGGTCGTAATTTAACAAACGTGAAACGAACATCTGTAACGGGTAAGTAAATAACAATATTCTCACACTTTGACTTAAGTCAATTCCAATGACTTTGACTTAATGACAAACTGTCATTAAATTGATGCTAATGTGTCCTTTCTCCGATGTTACTGGGTCATCGCACTGAGGACATGTTCATAATTTCTGTGTTGCCGATGTGTCATCCCATTGATGACATAATTTCATTTTGACCCTGATGACACTTTGGCCAAGTGATGTTAAGGTTGACATCACAATGATGAAAAGTGTCATGGGGTCAAAAACGAAGACACTTGTCATAGTACTGATGTCAAAATACATCAGCGTTATGACGCCTTTTCTATCAGTGTAGGGTTAACAAGTTAAAATATTAAAAGTCTTAAAAGAAAGAAAATTATTTGTTAACATTATATATTTACGTAAGTCTATAATGCTTCCCGGGCAGTGACGTATTTTTATAGCTAGTTTAAAATAAAAAAAGATTTTAAATTTTTTCTCATCCGTTAACAAAATAAAATAATTCTCTTTAATTTTCTCTACTGAAACTTTTTAATATTTACCATAATTTTAAAATAACATACACTTTAGTTTTTCTTCTTTTTATTAAGAGTTTTTCTTGAAAACAACATCTTCCCCCATGACTTTCGTTTGGCAAATCAAAGAAAAGTTTCCCAATGGTTGGCTTAAAAGTGTTTTCCATTTTTTCCAATTTCTTGTTATTTTAGTTTTTTTTCTTCTTCTTTTAACCACAAAAAGTTTAGACAAATATTATGGTTTTTAACTTGTTTTCCACAACAAAACAAAATATAAAAAAGGAAAATGAAGAAAAAAAAATTGACAAAGTCATAAAACTTGCAGCTTGTGCATTTATGTCTATGCGAATAAGAAAAAAAATTGAAAAAATAAAATGAATTGAAAAGTTTTCCCTGTCATTGATCGTTATTGTGTAGGAGTACTTTCTTAGCCCCGTCCGACTCACTTATTAAAAGACAGGATAAAATAGAGCATAAAAGGGAAATTTCTTTAAAATGTAGGAAAAACTGTTGTAGGAATATTATGCAGTTTTTCTAGGTTACACATTTTAAGTGCCAAATAAGAGCCAATAAATAACTTAAAAAAAGCAGAGTGATGCACTTTTTTAAGTTTCTTTTTTATTGCCTCGAAAACAATTGTGAAGATTTTCATCTAGAATTATTCCAGTGGCTAATAAATTTCAATACAAATGGACAGTTACTTGAAAATTTAATTTGATGAGAAATATTTATGTATATAAATCTCAAGAGTTTATATTGGACTTCGGTTTAAATTCCGTTTACTTAGAGGGGAAAATGGCTTGGATGTTCACCTCCGACCTCTGTTTGACAGAAGCTTTGCTGTGTTGATATCGGTTCTACCCTTCGGGTTATATTTTACCGAAAATATTCTTAAAAACTATATCGTCGGCTTAATATGCAAACCTGCTAACTCCCTTTCAATAAATTTTTCAGGAGAGACAGAAAACTTTTTACATTTCATATGTGTAGCTTCAGAGAAAAGCCAAAAACGTAGTTGGTTTTACACACTTTAAAACTCAAATTGAAGAAAAACTACATGGTGGTCGACGAGGCGTATCTTTCTCTACCACACGGCATCAAAATCTCAATTTATTAAAAAAGTGGATGTAGCAGGTTTACACATTAAGCCGACGATATGGACGAATCAAAGTCAGCATTTGGTGTACAAAGAGCCTTCTTTATTACTTTATTGTATAAAAAGTTGAAATTAAGTGAGTATGAGTATTGCAGCATTATTTCGCCCATACTGTTCGGCATTTAAAAGTCGAAAAGTTGCCTTAGGATATTAAAAAAGAAATCCGGATATGGACGTTTCCACAGAAAAGTTCACTTTTTGTCTTGTCACGCAATTAAAATTGTTTCTCAAAGAAAAGTTTATATAGTTTTTACTTTATCGCATTTAAGTTAAGCCTAACTACATCCACATTTAGTGAAAGCGGACAAAATGTAAACAGCACCGGCTTTTAATATTGTGGAAACGCCTTTATGTTTGGATAGAAAAACTGCATTGAGCTTTCTTTGCCTCTGACTCTGTCTCTGTCCCCAGCAGAAGAGAACATAAAATTTGATAATGTTTAAGTCTATTTGTTCTAAAAGAAAACGACTTTTGCATTCATTACACAATTCGTGTTTAATCATACACTGGCTTGTAGTTGTAACATTCTTATTGTCGCCAAAAATACTTTCCCGGGGAACGACTTCCGGTGCATACAGCTGTTACTGAGTTGACAATATTTGGTCAAGTGAGACTCAGGCCATTCCTAAACAAAGACAATTGTCGTTTAGCATAGTTTGCAGGCTCGATAGATCCTGAGCCCACATGCTCAATCTCCAGCATTTCTGGCTGCAATAAAATTGTATTAAAATTAACTAGATTGTTTGCAGTGGAGAATGTAAGAAAAGATAAACTCGCTGTTTATTGTTGGTATTTTGTTTAACTTTGATATCATTGCAAATAAAATTTGAGTGTTTGTAATTCTCATTCACTCTACAGTTTTGTTTGCATATCTTGTAATGAATATTGGCAATTAAGCACAACAAAAAAGTTAATTTTAATACTATGTTTTCCTAAAAATTACTTTACTGAGAATTTGTAACAATTGTTACTGGAAAGTGTTAATCAACACAAAGAATTTTCTTCTAAAGAGCGTCCAAAGAGAGTCAACAATTTAGAGGCAGTAAAAATGTTGCAAATTTTTGCTGGTAAAATTTTTACTTGCAAGAATTTTTGAAACAGCTGGTTCATGTTTTTGTTTTCAAAACAAACTTTTGGAAATGTTTAACAATATTATATTCATAATTTTTAAATAAAAAATTGTCTATTGAAAAGAGTGTGATCGTCACAAAATTGTCTTTGAAATACTGCCCGAAATATATATTTTTCCGCCGTTAATTCTTTTTTAACTTAATGAAGCAATTTAAAATTCCTTAAAAAGGCCAAAAAAAAACTTGTTTATCTTTTTAATAGTGTGTATCCTATTTATTTTAATGAACCTTTTCCGAAATGTATGCCAATAAACAAGACAACTAAAAAAACGAAAAAAGCTTTACCTTCGCGAATATCGCCAAAACGCACTTAAGTGATGAGCCACCTCACATCAGCTTAGAAAATGTTTTTTATTAAAAAACTGACAACAACAAAAGAAGTAAAAAAATGGTCATCTTAAGTTTGTCTGAAATTTAACCTTAATATGCTCTAAAAAACTCGTTTTATGCGCATTAAATATGCAGTAAAAACTTAAAATATGCCCTAAAAAATTGTAAAAATATGCCCCAAAAAATATTCAACAATTTAATAACAGTTCCATTTAATAAAAACAATCCTAAAATTATAAAGACGAATTTTCGAGATGTTACCCTATTTGGAAACAATGAGCAGTCATCGGCTCACAAAAACGAAGTTATTTTAAGAGGTCTAAATTCATATAAAAGTTATTTGTGCCGAATAATATCTGGATATTAAAATGTGCCTCAAAAAGGCAAAATATGCACTTAAACTTAAAAAATGCTGCAAAAAGGCTCTTTTAACTATATTATGCAAAAAATGCAGCAGCAAACGGTTATGCAATAATATGCACTGTAAAGTTAATGCAAAAATTCATAAAAAGCTTTAAAACGGATTATTGGGCGCACAAGGAAAACATGCAATTTCCTATTTATGGCTTCTAACTATAAAAAATGTTAAATGTTGATCAATTTGATTTTATTTTCAAAATATTGATCCTGCGGTCGAGGGCTAAAAGTAGGTCCCAATTTTTTTTTTTCATTATTTTCCCATGTACCCGAGAATGAAATGCAACATTTTAGTTCTATTTGAAATTGAAATTCCCAAAAAATTTCGAAGCTCCATCCCAATGTACATAAGTACTTATTTAAAAATTAAAAATGACGAAAATGCCCTAAATCTTTAATTTGTAGAAAATTTTAAAAATTACTCTAAAATAATAAAAGTTTTATTTTTCAATTGTTAAACTTTCTTATATTAAAGTTTCAACAAAGAAAAGCAGAAAAGACCATAACCGCTGGCAAAATAAATGTATTTGTACAAAGAAAGAAAAAAAAAATATAAAGATTAAGAATTCAAGACAAATGACACAACTTGTCAAATGTTAAATTTATGTGGTAATATTTTGACAATATGTATTCTTGTTAAAATAATTTTTCTTAAAGAGAACTGGTTTTTACATATTTCGTGTATGAAATGTGAAAATTTATTTTGAAGCAATTAAGAATAAGGGTTTGCCAAAAAACAAAACTAAATGTTCCCCTTTGTGATATTGTGAAAGATTCTTGTCTCTACTGAAAATTTATAAATTTCTTAAGGGGGTTAAGAGGAACCAGTGCGATATCATTACGGGCCATACTTCTTTATTCGATATTATTTAACGCTGACAATTTAAATATATAGGGGATTAAATTTTTGTGTCTCAATACCTAAATTTATAAATATTTGAACATTTTTTCCAAGGACCTAAAATAACTGTTATCAAAGTTAAAGTAGTACACCGGAGAATGTAGATCGCTCTATTGTTAATTTTGACAGTTTTCTGAAACTAGCTGTTCAACATTCCAGCATTACGCTCACAAAAACCAAAAATAATAAAATTTATTCTACAGATGCCGAGCGGCTCTTGACTGAAAAAAGGAGAGTTCAAAGAGAGTGGCAATTGTACAGATCCCCTCAACTTAAGAATTTGTCAAAAGAGTGTACAAAAAGGCTAAGAAAGTTACTGCAGATTCAGAAAACGGCTTCTCTAGAAAAATATCTTAAGGAACTTGATGCAACTTCACAATCTGACTACTCATTATGGCGTGCAGATAGAAATCTAAAAAAACCCAGTTATCTCTAAGCCACCATTAAGAAACTTGAATAGAAGTTGGGCAAGAAACCCTATTAATCATTTGAAAAACGTATTTACCCCAAGCAAATCTGACGATATTGCGGTCGAGCTTCCACCTGTACCTGCTAGAGCAGCTGTTCCCCTAAGATTCGCGATAAGAAAAAACGAAAAGGCTATTTGCCTCGAATACTATTCAAAAAAGTAGAAGGTTTCCTTAATTACCATGATACCTAAGCCAGGAAAGGATCACACAAAAGTTGTGTCATATAAGCCTATAAGCTTACTATCTAATGTATCGGAGCTGTTTTAGAAGCGGTTAGTGTCAAAATTAACCCCTATTTCAAAAGAAAATAGATGTATTCCCTACCACCAATTCGGCTTAAGAAGAGAACACAGCACAATTGAACAAACCCATCGAATAGTAAACGCCGTAAGAAAAGCCTTTGAAGAAAGAAAATATTGTTCCGCTCTCTTCATCGATGTTTCTCAAGCTTTTGATTAAGTCTGGCATGAAGGCTTATTACATAAATTGAAGCTAAACTTACCAGTAAACACACACAAGCTGATAGAAATTTTATAATTAAAGAAGGATTTAAGCTCTCCTCAGCCAATTGAGCCTGGAGGCCTTCAGGGAAGCATCCTGGGCCCACTTTTATACTAAATATATAACTCGGATATGCGAACAAACAAGTTCACCCAAACTTCAACTTTTGCTGATGAGACAGCAAATCTAAGCGTGCACGAAAACCGTCATGAAGCATCTTGTTACTTACAGGATCATATATTTCAACTCGAACTGTGGTTAAAGCAAAGGAGGATAAAGGTCAATGAGAAAAAATGCTTACAAATAACTGCCTAGGCTTCTAATATCGAAAAAATTCAAAGGCGCAAAAATAAACCTCTTCGAGTAATACAGCCACTCTCTGGTATGTCAAAAACTCAAACATCCATAAGGATCTTAATGTGCCATTAGTAAAAAATATGATTACAAAATATGCAGTTAAATATTTCAAAAGCCTTGATTTTCATACAAAGAGAAACAACGTTCATGACACACACATATTTATAAGTAAAATGTTATTTTTGTATGGAAATCGATATTCAGTTTTCTCAGTAATTTGTGCATAGAATTAAAAGTTGTGCACCGATTACAATAATTTAAACCTCATTTCATTCAAAATTATGTTGAGCTACTTGTTTTTAGACCAAAACTGTCATTTTTATCGCATTTTTTTTTTATGAATTTTTAAAGAACAACAAATTTGTTTTTTTTTTCAAAAGTTTCCTTTTTGTTTTTAAAAATTCAACGATATCTCTGAAACTACAGGGCAAATTTAAAAACAATGTAAGCACGGCTTAAAGATAATACTATTGCCGAGATTGGGATTTTTTTGTTTACTGAATGTGGTCCATTGTTTTCAATTTATTGCAATATATGCTGTGGAAGTGCCTTAATTTTGAACAAAATGGTATGTCTCGAAAAGTAGAGCTGATAGAGAAAAATGGAGATTAGATTTGAAATTAACGACCTCAAATAAGTAAATATTTGTAATCAAATTCCAGACCGTACAAAAAAAGTTTTAATATGTCCCTTGTGTTATTGTTAGTTCATATATAATATATGAAGATTCAACAAATAATTAGTGAGATAAAAAGTAAACGTCAAGAGTTTTGCAAATTTAAATCTGGCAAGCCTAATACAGCTACTCCGACTATAAGTAAAACACTAACAAAAAACTTAGTTTACATCTTTTTGTTAAAGATTTTGTTTATGTCGGATTTAAATTGGGATGCACCACAGCGTCAGGTAGTTAAAGTGCTTGCCTACAAAACCAAGCACATCAGGTTCGATCCCTGGCAGAGGACGAACAATTTCATCATGATCTTCGAGTTTAAAAAAATACGAGTCTTGAAACCCCCTCCAAATAACTCTGCCTGACCGACGCCTCCCCTGAAAAATAGGATAACATCATGGCAAAGGGCAGGAAGCCGTCATCCCCTGGTAAAAAAGGTGAATATCAAAGATTAGCAAAACTTCCGCCCCTACACCAAATACACGGAAGGCGTTGTTTCTAGGCAACGACAGATTGCAGCCCCATTATCCATGGACCTGCTTCAGTAGACCGATCATATACTTAGCTGAAACAACCGCAAATTAACGAAAAGGATACATCACAAAATAACTATTCTGAATGGATCGATACTCCAAGAACTGGGACAGTGAAATCTGACATGGAAAGGTGTGAAACAAACTTCAACAAATCGTGTAAGATGGAGATGCTTTGTGAAAGCCATATGCTCCCAACAGGGGTAACTAAAAAAATTCATATTTAAAAGAAGAATGTTAAGCGAAACTTCTTAAATTAAACTAAAGCTTTTACTTGAAGTGTGAGTTACCGTATGTCTTCATTAAATCCAGTTCATTAACAGCAAATGCCCCAATATTATTTTATTTACAAGTATTCAGTTTACGCATTTAAACAGTCTTTTTTTTTTTTTTAAAGAAATTGCAAATTCTTTGAAACAAACATACGAAATAAATTCACATTATGGAATGATATTATTCGTATACTTTAAAATTTAAAACTTAAACAAGAGTGACAAGAAATTCAATCTTCAATGCGAAATTATAGTAGATTACAGGACAAACAAAATTCCAAAATAATTCACCCCTATTCTGCGTTTCGATTCGGATCGAAATTTTCTCTGTTTTTGGCAACTTTGGTGTTTTGTGCCAATGTTCTGTATCTCCCGCGTTGAAAAACTTTTCGATTGAAATGTGAGAACTGAAACAAAAATTCCATAAATTGAAACAAACATGTTTCTTTCACTAAACTGTTACTGTATAATTTTTGGTGTGTAATAGCTGTAACGTAAGGAAATTACTCGCCAAAAATGTACTTTGGACTTCAAGAAAAATTCTTGACAAAAGTACGAAAAAACAGAAGTAAGGAAAAAACATGTAAAATCAATTAAAATGGATAAACATTCAAAAAAAAGCAAACTTCGATCTACCAAAGGTTAAAATACAATTTGGTTTAAGGATTGATGTTTGACTATTGACGTCAGCAGTCGTTGATGGCTGCGAGTGTAAAACGGCAAATCCATCTGAGGAGATCGAGTGGTTGCGATCGAAACATGTCATGGTAATCTTGCCGGCCGCGGTTCGAATGCCGGCCACGGTCAAAAATGAAAGATTATCAATAACAATTTTAATTAATTTTCATGTTGTAAAATTCCTTTCTTCATAGAAATAATTTAATGAAAATTAAATTTAATGAACTTAAGCCTAATTAAAAATTTGGATTAAAAAAAACCATAAATAGTTCAACAAAATAACCACAATACTAATTATAGTAAAATCTAACTTTATCCCATGGAGGTTTGTAGGGATCATCTTAAGGATACTTAACGTTTTGGTCATACATCCTCCGGGGAAATCAGTTGCAGTCGAAACCTAGAATTCCGCAAAAGAAAGAACTTAAGGAGCTTTCTGATAGCTCAGTAGCCACTGTCAACTTTCGTGAAGATCGGTCCACAATTAACCATAGGTCCCAAACAAAGCATACTCCAGATATATTCAAACTGTGGGTGGAGGGTATCAAAATATTCGGCATAGCCGAAAACAGCATTCTAACTTTCTTTAAAGCCCCATTTTCAAGGTTAAAAGAGATCATATCGATATTCAGAATCAAATTTAAAAACTCGCTTTAGTTTCCAATAACATAAGATCTATTTTGTTAAGATCTGTTGAAAAAAAAATATAAAAAGTTACAAGCATTTCAATTGCTAACATTTGCCGCCCCTGTAAACTACAGTGTGTACATGAACAGATTCGAATTATATTAAAATCCAAAAGAAAAATATTAATAAAAAAATTATTTTATTTATTATTTGTTTATTTTTCATATAGATTTGCACATTTAGTCTCACACACTCACATACAAACATACAAATGCAAAAATCAATTTGTTTATTAAAAACAATTTAATATTCTTAAAATTTGTTGACATTAAAATTGATGTATGCAGAAATAATTTTAGTCATAAATATCCGCAGGATATGATTTTGTCAATATTTTCCATAAAGTAAATTTGATATGCCATTTTGAATATTTGTAAAATGAAATTTTTTTTATTATGAAGACCACACCTTAAGTTTGTCTTAAGGTTTTTTTTTGAAAAAAAATATTTAATAAAATATTTATTAATATTAAAAAAATTAGTATAAAATGTTATGGCTTCATTTTTTCTTCTTTTAAAAGTTAAATATAAATAATGCTAAAATTTGTAATAAATATTTAAGATAATTGAGATTCAAACAAATAATAAAATATTTAATAAAGTTAAAATGTTCTTTTCAGAGAAATTTTAATTAAAATTCTATAACAATTTTGATAAATTTAATAATATGCAAAATTAATATTGTAAGATAGGAAAGAAGAGGAAACTAGATGTTAAATTTAATAGATAGTGTTGAGTTAAGTATACACATTGACGCTTAGAAAAACAAAACAGTTAAAAAAATATTAATATATTCTCTAGGTTCTGATTCTCATCCTGTACCCATGTTCATTAACTTAAGTGAGAACTTATCGCATCGAAAAGATGTGAAACAAAATATTCCATAGTTTCTCGAAAAGTGAGAAAAAACTGTGTCTGTAACTCATGTCGAAAACTATCAAAAGAGATTACGTCGTTACGCTATAAATGTTATAACATTGTACTCGAAGCCGATGTAACATTGCAGACGTTGAGAACGTCAGTAACACATAGCGTTGACGGCGACCAAAATTTACTAAAATTGCAATTTTTTCAACGACGGCGGCGAAAATACAACCGTCGGCTTTACAAACTATTGTAAAGTGTGCCTTTAATGGTTAAAGCAAAATAATTAACAATAAAGAAAATGTGCCAGTAACAAAATATTATTACATATTATTATTCTTTGCATATTGCATTTTTAATTATTTTTAAGTGTTTTTTACCTCGATAGCTGGCAAATGATTACCTCGGTGGCTGGTTGAAACGACAAGCGCACTGGCGGCGCGCTGTTCACTGATAGTGTAACCGATGGCACAGGCGCTCGCTGGAAGTTGTTGCTTGTTTTCCTGGCGGATGGGTTGGGTAGAAGGCTGATGGTAGGCGACGCAAGTCCCTTGGCAGCTTCAACACGATTTGGTACACCAACGGGTGGCTGAAAGAGTTGAGACCCCTGTTGCCCACTTATTAATTGAAACACACTGTGGGGGTTGGTTTTGTAGGTTTTACAAATTTTACTTTATTTATAGGGTGGCCGGGCTTAGAAATCACACCACGGACACAATTCTAATTAAAAAACACGGCTGTACTCTTCTGGGAGTTTACAATTCTGTTACACGTTGGGTTTTACTATTACCGATTTGTCTCACAAGTTTACCACAATTTTGTTAAACGATTAAAAAGTAAATTATTGTTAATGGCTCAAATGCAAAAATGGAAGTGAGAAAAAAAGTTAAATCATATAAGATGACAGTTGTCAAAATCTCTCCACTCGATGTTGCCACATCGTTGCCGCCAGAGATGGACACCCAATACATGTTCCATGTTCCCTAGTTAGTTGCAGCGCAAACAAGTGTTAAAATTTTTCTCGGCCCATTTTTATTCGTGAGTTTTTTTGACAGTTCAAAGCGGAATTTTTTCTCACAAAAATGTTACAGACACACTTTTTCTGTAAATTGGCGAGTCATTTCCTTTCGTGACAGCTAGTACTCGCCAAAAAAGTTACACACATAGTTTAGTGAGAAAAACCGCTGCTTGTTTCAATATATGTAATTTTTGTTTCATTTCACATATTTCAATCTAAAAGTTACTCGACGCCAGAGTTACAGAACATGTGCACTGTTATGTATTTTCAATAACCCTCTCACAATTTTTGTACGTGGAGCTCTTGGAGCAAGAAATTTAAGAGGACAGTGATTATTTTGTACTTGCTGCAAGTTAATTGCAAAGATATAGTTGAACAGTTTTGGACTAGAGTCCCCAAGGCGGCAGACGGCTAAGTCACCCTAGGACATGAACCCTACATAAAGATTTAAGAGCGATGGATTAAAATGTTTATGATATCAAACGTATTGAAGATGACAAAGTAAGATTAAAATGATTTGTTGATGCCTTTTTTTCCCACGAGGATTAAATAAAGGAAAAGAAACGCTTACGCGAATCAGACAATTGATTTAATTTTTTAATCATCAGAATTAAAAAAAAATTATTATTGGCAATTGCTAACTTAAGCCTAGAGTACAAGGAATGTAAAAATCCACATGCGCATGTGTTTCTAACGTAATTTTGATATTATCGCACAACACACAATGGCTATTGTGGCTTAAAAATGACGGCAAAATTACACAAGAAACACTTGCGATGTGGCTATCATAGTCTATGTACACTTGGCTTTAGAAATGAATCTTTTCTAATTTATAAAAAACTTTTACTTGGCTGTGAAAATACTCATACTACTTGCACGACATTCGGGCTTAACCTGCATTCAAAAAACTAGTTGATTTTGACTTAAGACTAAATGAAAATCTGTTCTTTTTTCATATATCGAACTATCGGTTTGAACATTCGATAAACATAAAAGCCCAACTAGTTCACTTCTATATAATTATATACTAGTTGTTTTATTTATGGTATAAACAAGAGTAATTTAAAATTTTTACTATTTCCTTAATGTTTGTTACCCTCAAAAAAAACTTACGTTAGTTACCCTCGTGTGTGGTTTTCCACACATATTCATTGACTGATATCTTTGCTGTGGCGCCAAAATTCGTTTGTTACCAAAGTCATGTAATGATGTGTTTATCCTGTTGGTGATCAACAACAAACCATACAAAGCTTGTGTGTATTTTATAAAAGCACTCACTTTAAAAAACATACTTTGTTACAATTCGCAAAAATATCACTAATATCTTTGCTGTTGCGCCATAATTCGTTTGTTACCAAAGTCATGTAATGATGTGTTTATCCTGTTGGTGATCAACAACAAACCATACAAAGCTTGTGTGTATTTTATAAAAGCACTCACTTTAAAAAACATACTTTGTTACAATTCGCAAAAAGATCACTAATATTCACACTTGCCGACAGAAAATTTCGTCTCTAGTGCAAATAACAAAGAAACTACATATGTGTGGAAAACCACACACGAGGATAACTTACGCCAGTTCTGAAATATTTCGTGACTAAAAATTTTTTTTAATCAAAAAATGTATTTCAGTACTTCAAGAAGTTTCTTTAGTGTACCTTAACAATTATTTTCTTAATCGTGTAAAAATGATTGATTTTGTGTGGTTTTTCACACAAGGGTGACTTAAAGGTTAACATACTTTTTTGCTTTATAAGCCATTTTTTTGTGTCAAATAGAGTTTTTTGGTTGTCAAACTACGTATTTAAAATATTTTCAAAGATTTTGTTGTAAAAATGGACTAAATGATTACTCACAAATTAATTTCACAAACTTGTTTAAAAAAAATTTATCGTATCCCAGTACAAGTTTGTCCGGATAAAATATTAAAGTAACCAATTCAAGCTGAGATTGATTCGTAAAAAGTTTCTTTCCTCTCTTAAAAAGAGAGACACCATGGTGCATTATGCATAATATATATAAAAATAATACCCTCTCCACCATTGTGGTGTGGGTATAAAAATGTGTGAACTGACTTTTAGAATTCACATGCAATTTTTTTCAATAGTTCTAATCACTTATCCCCACCAGATGGAATATTTTGTTATCGCCCTGCTACATGGTTCCCAAAGCTGTATTTCTTTAGTTGCAGAAGAATTCACAATTATTAGTCACCAGCTGAATGGCCCGATTTACTGCCTGTGTAACGATTTCGAACGTCAACGTTGGCATAGAAAATTAAATTAAATTAAAATTAGTTTTTGTTTTATATGTAATTTTCTATGCAAACGTTAAAGTTCGAAATCGATGAACAGGCTTTTAGTTTTTGTCAACGCTCTACTTTGGAAATTGAATATATCTAACTTAACCATTTCCGAAAATAGAACTCGGGAATTTCTCTTTCTTTTTATAAATTTTTTTATTATTTAAACATGAGACCAAAAATGTAGATTCTTTTTACATGTAGAAGGTTTTTGTTTTTTTTTTAAAAATTTTTTTTATTCCCATAAATCAGAGAACGCGTACAATGTAGGTGAAGCGAAATTTCAACTTTTTCTTATTGTTGTATTTTTAGACTCGATTCAACTAGTAGTATGTATGACTGTGCCAAAACTTGGCAGATTAAACTTTGAGCAAGAAAAAAAAAAAAAAAATAACAATAAACTTGTGGAAAAAGATCTTTAAATTATATTTCAATTGTCCAATAAGTTTTTAATCCCTACTGTTGTTTCGAAGTTAACATTTTTCTTATGGCGCTAAAATGCCTACTAACATCTAAACTTTTTCTCCTCAGTTGCCTCTTAAATAACCATTAATTTTTGGAATATTAATTGCTTGAGAGGAAAAGTTTTTGCTTCTGTTAAGGATAATTATACTTAGAAATATTTATTCAAATATATTTTAAATGGGTATTGCCTTAGGAAGTACCCTTCAAATATGAATATTACGATGAAGGAAATAATTGCATTTTCGTGTTATCATAGACCTCTCTTTTGGTACACCATTCGACGTAGCATCACTCTGAATTGAATACATGATATCCACCCGTGTGTGTATTCATGTAAATATCTTGCAGGGAAAATGCAGGTGGAAATTTTAAAGAAAATTTTAGAAAAATTTAACGCATAAGCTTTTTGCTAAAGAACGGGTTCCTGGTAGTAGAATGCTTAAGCTGTTTATATCGATTAGAAAATTTTCCGGGAGTAGCTTTTTAATGTCAACTTAGAAAATTTTAACAAACTTTGTTTGATTGTTTATTTACAATTGTGGGCTTAGTTAACCATAGCTTCATTACACACTCTGCTTTAAGCAGCGCACAGTGGGTTGAAACATAGGTAAACTGAGGATTAATTCAGGGAAGCCAATTATTGTTGATATAAAATTTTTTTTGGAATAACTGTACATTATTTAGTGAAAAAATAAGGTTTTTAAAAAAAAACTGATAGAAAATATTTTTTTATTTAAAAAAGAAGAAAAAGAAAAAAATTTAAATCCATTTTGGGTATTATTGTGATAATAGCTTTAGATATCTTCAACATCATCACCATAATCATCATTATCATTACAATGATCATTATCATCATGATCATAATCATCATTATCATGATCAGAATCCTCATCATCATTGTCGCCTTCTTCGGGAAGAATTAATAATTCCAAAGCCACCTGCGGTATTTTGTGTGTATTTTTTTTATATTAGTTTTACTCATGCTGGAGTAAGCAGAGATCTATTAAATATGTCTTCATTAGTTTTTTCCCGGCTGCATTTACGCACAAAGTATTCCCTATAGTTTTTGAAGTCTTTGTTTCTATTCTAGCCTCTTGCGCTTCCTCTGATAGCTCACCAATTGGCAAAAGGGCATTGGATATTATTTCCGGTCCGTGTATAAGAAATTTATGAAGGGTAGGTGACATTTTGTACCATAGTAATAAACTTTTCACTATTGACCTCGTGGCCACATGACACGACAATAAGTATTATATGCATTCTGTTTATTAAATCTAGATCAATTTTTGTTATTTCTGAGGAAACTTCTGCATTCTTAAAAAACCTTCTCGCGGTATTGCCATCATTTGTGTTGCCAAAGCCTGGTTTTGGTTGGTCAATGATCAATCCAGATTTTTCTTTGAACTCTTTTTGAATTCTTGTTTTTGTGTCTTTAACAACTTGTTTGTCATGATCTGACCTAGCTTGCCACTTTTTAAGTGGTAATTTATATGCCACATGAAGAAGACACTCAAAAAACCTAATCCAGCCATGGAGAATAGATAAACCGAACCTAAATGTATTCTTGTTCACACTTCTGGCAATCATTTCATCAATACAGTTGAAATCTTTGCTCGTAGCACCACAAACGTAACATTTTTGTGTGGATGTTGTTTCACTAACATAAGTTTGTGATTTATTTTTATTGATTTATCACCTACTAAAACCACGGAATCCTTCAGAGTTTTGATTTCATTTTCTACTCTTTCTTTTTCAAGTTGTGAAGTACTTACGGTTTCTTACAAAAGTTCAATTTTTATGGGTCTACAAAATCTAGTAGAAGCCTGTTGTTCGGCCATGATGTCAACCGGCAGCCAGTTCAGTATAGTAAACAGCGCCTTCGTCGGTGTCGAGCGGAGTGATCCCGTGATCATCAGCGCCGTAGAAGAAGGTCGAGGATTTTGCCAAATTGTTTTATTCAAACAAAACAATTTTTAATGGCACAATAGATGTTATAAATACCGCAGAATCACTAGCTTCAGATCCGTGAAATGCTTGTTTATAAGAGCTATGGCCCGAACTTTCGTCAAGGCTCCACTTAGAGAACAAAGTCATTTGCGATATTTCCTCGTTGTTTAATGAATCCAGTACAGAATTCTGTACCATAACACGACGCTCAGTGGTACGATCTAACAGTCCTTGCAGACTTACTTGCGCTGATGTTTCAGAAATATTCATATGTTCTTATTCTGGATAACCTTTTTTCTTAGCTTCTTGGACTTTTGTATATGAAGGAAATTTATCAGGCGCGGCTTTTCTAATGATATTTTATTGGTGTCGAGTTAACTTCGCTTCAACTAAAACCGAAAGTGCTTCCTCCGCACTTAATTACTGTGCTTGTACGCTTTCTAAACTTTTTCTATATTTTGTCGCTCTTGTTGGAGATGACATTATTTCCTTAACTATTTTTGAAGCATCAGTTTTTCCAGAAGCTCTCAAGCTCATTTGTGTGGCGTGAGCCAAAACAGGTAAAGGAATATTGTCTCTTACCTCCTTACATTTCTTTGCTTTTGTGTTTTCTTTACACTCCTCAAATGAGACATCCTTGCGTCCTCGTTTTGTTGATGGTGTTGGTGGTGGAACAAAACAGATAGAAGCATCAAGCCAATTATTATAATTTTTTAAAAAAAGCTTCTTCCTTTCTAACACATTTTTCTCACCGAGTCTTATATTTTGAACAGAATTTATTAAATCTTTTCATAAAATCGACCATATCTGAAGGGTTGACATGGTTGATTACATCCCACCTCAGAAGCTTAAATTTATCTTTTAGTAATTGAGGTTCTGAATTTTTCATAAAATTATTTAATTTCCGACGAGAAATAAAAATTGTTTTGAGACTTGTTCCTAAAATAGTAATATGTCAATTGTTTATAATTTGCAAAATGTTATTCGTTTTTCCTTGTACCAAATAACGAGTAATGTACAATTACACAACACTTCAAATAAATAACATCACAGTAAACAGACACAATCAATACAAAATACAAATCAATATGGCAGTGCCGAATTTTAAAGACCCTCCTCTACGGAGGAAGTTTAATTAAATATTTAAATTTATTTTTTACTTCAAAATATTAATATACCATAATACATTAATTATCAACAGCTTACACATAAAAATTAAACATACTCTAATTAAAATTAAAAAAAATTACCTGCTATAAATTAGGTAAATTTCAACAAACTTTTCATGAAATTTCTTAAAATTTACTTAGCTTATGTTAGAAATTATTTAGAATATGTTGAAATTTACCCAATTTATAGTAGGAATCTTTACTTGTTCTATTAAAGTGCAAATGAAAACCATACTTCTATGTATGTTCACATGCTTGTGCCCAATTTTTGTATGTCGGGACAATGAACTATAACAATTAAAAGAGATGGAAGCCTGACACGATATTTTTTAAATGCAGTGTTCGTGAGTTACATATAATTTTATCAAGAAATTTATTTATAATAACGTGAGTTATTGCCGAATTTGTGCGTTAGCTTATTTTTTAGATTTTTTTTTAGCATTTAATATACATATTAGTATTTAAGCTTTAGGTTTGTTCGAACATTAAGTGTTTTCGTGATCATTTCGAGCTCGTGAGTTAATTTTAAATTTAATAAAAGCACGAACGTATGCAAAAATTAGAATTCGGTATAATAAAACAGAAATTATTTTTTGTAAGTGAGCGTGAGTCAAAATTAACTCACGCAACCATCTCTAAAAGAAACCAAACTCATTTATAAGTCTAAATTTACACGTTTCATCTTTTGATGCTCAACTTCTTTTCAATTCCCTTTTGAAGATGCCAATATATTCACACGTAGCTATCGGTTTTAACTTTTTTCGGTTCAAAACAAAAACAATTTTATTAACAGCGAATCAAAGAGAAAAAGAAAAGAAAAAAATTACATACAGCCATCCTTGTGCATATGCCAACGAATAAAAAGACAAAGCGTACTGACCGAGTACAGGCATCTCCGTACCAACCCCCTTTCTTCTTTCTTCCCTCACCTAAAAACATAAGAGTTGAGCATCAAAAGATGAAACGTGTGAAAGCACACTAACAATAACTTTAATACCGAAAATAAAGACAAAAGAGAGTTTAAAACAAACAAGTTTATTTGTTGTTTGTTTTTTCAGATTAAGTATTAAGCAACTGGAGTTCTTTTACAAAAATTTTAATAAGTAAAAAAAAGCGGTGCCTCTGCAAAAGTTTGGTGTGGAATATATAAGCTAAAATACTATATTTAAATATCACTTAATAAAATTTGCTGGATCGCAACAAGAAATTTGTTGAAACTCTGTGGATATATCGAAAATACCCCAAATATGGAGCACTTTTTAAAAAAATATTAAAAACATTTGCAAAACATTTATCTAAAAAACATTAATGCAATTATGTAGCCAAATACCTGAAGTTGATGGTTCCATTTAAATAAAATTACTTTTAGAACGCTTAATAAGAATTATGAGCACCCAAAATATCTCAATTTTCAGTTTTAGGCACGGCACGAAAAATTTTGAAAAATTATTTGAATTTGACAGCTCACAGTCGATAGAGTAATTTACTCAAAACAAAAGTTTTTGGCAAATAGTGATGTAGAATTTAATTACCTTTCACCCAGTACCACAATGTGTAGGATAAAGTCCAGCTTTTGAATTAATCCTTACTTTTGGTACATTTCAACCCTCTGTGCAGCGGTAGGTACAAAAAAAGTGTCAACAAAAACTGAACGCGGGAATTTGTTTGTACTTGCCCACAGTTGCAAAATCCGTTGAAATGATAATCCTATCTGCTCATCTTTATAAGATATGACAATGTTTTTTGTGCATTTTATAAATCAAATGCGCATTTAGCGAACTCCTCTCATCTTTACCCAGGACCGTTTACGTCGTTGATTTAGCGGTGACTAATCCCATTATTTGTTTTTATTTTTTTACTAATTTTTATTTTTTTAACATGTTTTTTAATAAGACTACGTGACAGTTTTTTGACCAAATGATGACAAAAGCAGAACAGTTTTTGAGATATTCCAAAATAACCGTTAATTGTGTTTTTAAAAAGGATGATGTGACTGAAATGCAAATATATTCAAAAATTTAAAACGAATTTTGTATTTCTTTCTTTTTAGTGAAAGGTTATAAAATTTACATTTTTTTTTTTCAATTAAGCCATTAATCAAAAATAAAAACAGAAAGAACACTTTTTAATTTCTTATTATATCAACTTATTAAAACTACAAACCCTAAGCGTCAAAAGAAATAAAAAAATAAAGATGGATTTTTTTTGTCAGATTTTCGACATGATATCGAACCATAACCGCAGATATATCTCAAGCGACATCATATTAAATAATAAATTCATGAATTGGCGAAACTTGCGTCATCTCCTAAAATTTTATGGTCATACAAGCTACCGTTATGATTTTATAGCCAAAAAAATTTTAGCTCAAGCGCATTTTCTAGTATATTTTCTTTTTTTATAATAAAAAAAACCTTCTCCTTTAAAATTTTGTTTTTGTCGCTTAGCTTTTTCTGCGGTTTTGGCTCGATAAAGTCGTCAACTCGGTGTGAGAACAACTTAAAATTGACGTCGACATCTATTAACTCTGCACTTATTATAATATAAAACTGAATTGCACTTTTCGATTTTCCATTTATTACTAAAAAAAATCCCCCTACGAATCACCCAGTTTCTCTATTTTGGTTATATTTGTGAAAATATTTCTTTAAATATCATTTTCTTCTTGGCAGTTGAATAAATGGCAATTCAAATTAGCCGTTAGGCCATATTATAGATTTCTTTTTAAGTGTTTCTTTTATTCATGTTTGGCAGTTTCAAGTGCTTATAAAAAATGCAAAAAAAAAAAAAATCATTTGCTTACACGCAGAGAAAAAATATGGTTGAAGCAATGTCAGAAAAATTATAATTTTTTCTCTAAAAACGCCATATACAAGTTATAGATAGTGATTTTAATATTTTTTATGTCCCTATAAAAGTTACTTGTTTAAAGCAACGAATTCTCTACTTTTTCCGACTTCATTGAAAAATATTTTTTGCAAATAAGTTTCAATGCTGGACATATTCAATTAGAAGAGCGCTAAACATTTACATATATATGTGAATAGAAATTCGCTATGAGGAAAACTTTAATTTGGAACTGGCAGAACATAAAATAAAGTATTAGAATAAGGTTTTATTAAAAATTGTTAGTTTATATTTTATATAAGAATATTCAATAAATAAATATTGAAAAAAAAAATTTATAAATTAAATAAATATAAAGTTGATTTAATCCCGAATTCGAACTTGAAAAATTTCGAAAGTAAAATTCGATTGATTTTAACCTAAAACACTTACCCCAGAGAACCAGAGACAGAAGGAGAATATTATTACAATTGATTTACTTACCCGTTTTTACCTTACAGAATATTAATAATAAAACACCAGTATCATGCCCGATATGGTTTATACTTTTAAAATTTGTTGTATATATTTATCTAAAAATATTAACTAAATGGGAACTTCTGCGTTTTATTTAATATTTTAAACTCTGTTGTTGTTTTTGTTTCAACATAAAACAGCCAAATCATTTTTAGCTACTTGTGTGGTGTTGTTGTAGTTTACAATAAAGTTACAATAAACTTTGACAAGCACACGCACATGAACGCATATAAAATGGAATGCAGGGACATGCGACTAATAAGTAATATGAGATTAACACGCTCACTTTGTAATTTGACTCTCAGAGTAGCACTACCAACGAGAAGTTTAATATTATTTTTACTTGGTTTAAGAATTTTATACTTATTTAAAAAAATTTGGGATTGGTTTTCGAAAGTAATCCCATTAAGGATTGTTGTACTTGTTGTACTTAAAGCAAATGTAAAAAACTTACTTTATCCCGAGTGTTTTTCTTTCTGTGCATAATTAATAGATTGAGGAAGTTTATTTATTGCCTTGTAAGACCAAGAAAATCACACCCCGATCCACTAAAGCTAATGCTTTTATTAAACCTTTGTTCTATTTCAGGTATATAACGTTTGTTAGATTATACAGATTAGAGAGAATCTTAATTGAAACTGGGAATTATTTCCTTTCGTAGGTTACTTACTTTATATTATATTCAACATTTTTTATTTTTCGAATTTATTCTATGAGCTAAATTTCAGTTACATATGTATTTTATAGTCTGGTAGTGTATAAAAGTCATTCCTAAAAATTTAAGGAATAGAACTATTACAAAAAAGCTTTATAAAATACACAACTGAAATTTATCTGATAGAATAAATTCGAAAAATTAAAAATGTTGAGAATCATAATTTTTATCAAATTATTTCCACTACGATTTTATTTACAAATTAAGTTTAGTAAATCAATTTAAATTTTTAAAAAGAAAGTTTATGGTTAAGCAATTTAGTGGACACCTTTCAACTGGATTTTCGTCAAATATTTCCATTTTTAGCTAATCAGTTGCTTAATCTTTTAAATGGAATTTTAACTACATCTTCGTTTCCTAACAAGTGAAAATGTGCTAAAGTTATTCCAATTCCTGAAGTGGGCAGCTCTTTTATTATGGACAATCTTAGACCTCTTAGTATCCTTCCAGTGTTTTCGAAAGTATGCGAGTATGTTATGATGTCCCAAATAAACTCACATATTTTAAAATGCTCTTTACTGAATGATAAACAGACTGGATTTCGTAAAAATTGCAGCTCTTCCTTAGCACTATTGGGAATAACCGAATCCATAAGGTATAGGGTGAATGATAATAACATTTGTGTGTTAGTATCATTGGACCTATCCAGGGCGTTTAATTGTGTTGATCATGCTAAATTGGTAAAAAAAAACTTAATAATGAATTTACATTTTCTCGAACGGCCTGTTTACTTATGAATTCGTATTTAAGCGATCATAAGCAATTTATTTCATTAAATAATAGAAAATCCAGCGTGCAGAGTATAAATCAGGGTGTGGCTCAGGGGTCTGTTCTGGGGCCATTAATTTTCTCTATGTATTTAAATAATCTCTTTAGTAAAACTGATTCTCAATCATGTGTAGCATACGCATTTGCTGATGACATACAACTTCTATTGTATCAATACGGACCATTGACTGAAATGCAAACCGAAATTAATAATAAACTTAGAGAAGTGGAAATATGGATGATGTCAAATAATTTTACAATAATTTTACTCGTTAAAAACAAATGCTATTAAATTTGGTCCCTGACTATGGAGCAAATCAAGATTGAATTGAGTGGTTCTGTAATAAATATGGTGGATAAGATGAAGGTTTTAGGTGTCAGATTGGACAGTAAGCTTGATTACTCTGATCATATTAATATTATTTGCTCTAGGGTAAACTTTACTCTTCGAAAATTATACTCACTTAATCTTACATTGCCTTTTCATGTCAGATATAACGTTGCACATGCATTATTAATGTCTCAAATTTTGTATTGTTTAGATGTTACTTGCTGCACAACATCAACATGTGTTAGAAGAATCCAACTCTTGGTCAATAAGAGAGTGAGATTTGTATTTTAAATTCGAATCAGAAATCGTGTTTCTGTATATGTCAATCAACTTCAATTTTATTAGGCTTCTATTCCTGCAGGTAACGAGACTAGTCCATACATGCATGTAAAGAGTAGTCCATAAAGGAGTAGGAGTACTCCAAAACTACTCCAAATATATGGGTGAAAGGTGGTCCATTTAACATAACGATGTCCTAGGAGGGGACCATATAAACCACCGAAGTAGTCCCTAAACTACTCCATGGAGTACTAAAGTGGGTTAGTTTTAAAAGTACTCCATGCAATTACAGTATGGAGTACACTAAAGCGTTTGTTTAAGCATTTTTCATTTTTTACTAATCGCCTTTTATGGCGTGCCCTGTAGTCTATTATTGCTATTATTAAATATATTTCCTTGGTATTTTTAATTTGTTTACCTTTTTTTCACAAATTTTACAAACTTTCACTTTTAAATAAACAATTAATAATGGACACCATCAGGGCTACCAATGTGTAATACTGTAAACTATAGAAAAGTATACATCATGCAGTTGTTGGCAGCACTGCATGTTAATTTCTTATAACATAGTCCATATTACAGTAGATTGGACCATGTTGTAAGTAGTCCATTTTAGCTACAATAGACCACGTAGTCCAATATTATCTGTAGGGATAATATTGTTAAAAATTCATCACCGTCTTTTTTAGCTAATCGTGTAAGTTTTATTCATTCTTCTAGGAATACTCAAATATTTATTCCCAGAATAAACAGTGCGTTTTATGAGAGATCATTTTTAATCATTTTTAATCAAAACTCTACCAAATTACTTGAAAACTTTTTCTTTTTCAGCAATGGTTTACAGGAAAAAGCTTTTTGAATATTTTAGTCGATGATTAAATTGAAGAGAAAGGAAAATGTGATAAAATATTAAATATAGCAGAATATGGTAGTACTTCGTAAGGAATACTTTCTGATTAAACTTAATTAAATGATTTGTCACAGAGATTTTGTAAAACTTTTAGAAACCTGAAATGCTTTTTTATGAATTGGGCATTCAGAATAAACTATTATGAAATTAAAGTATATATGTATAAAAATGAGTATTTTGGGCATCACCAACTTTGCTAAAGATCATAGCATCGTCAAATGCAGAGTTTACGATTTAATTCATACTGAGTAACTTTCAATGGCGCCACCTATTTTAGATTTTTTTTTGCTGTATATATATATATATGAGGAGCCGCAGAACAAAACGTACTTTTTCACATATTTAAAATTTTTGGGAAATTGAGGTTTATTTTTTTCGACCCATTAAAAAACTGTATGAACCTGGAAATGGAAACAAGTTTTTTGCTTACCAAAATATGAATCGAACTGCCGTAAGTCAACACATTAAATGTCAAGGATATTTAATATCAAACCAATTTTATATCGGAAAAAGTACGTTTTGTTAAAAAAAAATGAAAAAAGTACGTTTTGTTTAAAAAAATATTTAAATTTTCTACAGATTCTTGTAATTATTTCATGTTTAATTATACTATTGTATTAATTATTGTCTTCATAACACTCATTCACCAAACAATAGTTAAATTATTGCAATTATTGGAGGCTATTCTTGAAAACTCGTCGAACAAATACAAATGTACATTAAAACAAAAGTAAAGTTTAAAAAATAGTTTTTGTTTATCATACATTTCTAAAATTAAATAAACGTGAGAATTTTGACTCGTTCCTCTCTCTTTAAAAAACGGTAAATTGTATGACAAACCAAAAACAATTTCTTTAACTTTGTTTTTGTTTTACTGAAAATTTTCACTTTTTCGACGCGTTTTCAAGAATAGTCACCATTATTAAACAGTTAAATAAACGTCAAACAAATTAAGAATATTAAGAAATGATTTGTTATTAAAACAACTTCACGAAGAAATGGCAAAAACAATGAAAAAAGCACGTTTTGAAAAAAAAAAAATGAAAAAAGTACGTTTTGTTATGCACCAATTTTTTAGAACCCATTTTCTTGGTAAAAAAAGAAAAAAAATATGCTAACAAGATGTTTTCTTAAAGATTTTAACCCAAATATTATACAAATATCAAAAAACCAATTTGTCAAAAAATGCGAAAAAGTACGTTTTGTTCTGCAGCTCCTCATATATATAGATGTATTTATATGTAAAAGCATATAAATATATATATGTTTTATAGAATTACTGTTATAAGCAAATTGAATTACATACTCCACTGTAATATCTATTGGCCACATGAAGGCTTTTTTATTACAAAATTTAATAAATAAATAAATGTTAACATACCTTTTGTTTACCACTGCACTTAAAACCTTTAACTTTCTTCCTGCACAGAATAACAGTTTATTAAAGTTTTCAAAAACAAAATACTGCTTAAGATTTTTTGAATGTTTGCTTTAATATTTCCCTGACAAATATAGAATTAAATGTTTAAACCAAATAATTTCGTGGTAATTAACCAGGTGTGTCGCAGAAACCAAGAAAACAATCGAATGTAAAAATGAAAATATATTTACCTTTTCTAGAAAAAACCACAATAATTTTCGTTTTTAGTTCATTTTAAAATAATTAAAAAACGGTACGAATTGGAATTAGCGTAAATTTTAAATTTCGTGCAAACTCCGTAATACAGCTAAGCTATATGCTTAAAAGCAATAAAAAGGGGTTAAAAAACATTTTGTTCTCCGCTGTGGTCTCAATATGTTCATTGATTGTCTTTTAAAATTCCCGAATTCTTTTTTATACCCTCCACCACTGGTGGTGAATGAGGGCTTTGTAAGTTTATCATTTCGAGTGAAACTTTTTTGAATACTAATCCAAGATCCCATAAAGTATATATTCTCGGTTATGTTATGACGGTGTTCCAGCAATGTAGCGAATACGATATCATGTTACCATAGTATCTTTATTTTGGACTTATATGAATTTAAGTATTATGTTTATAATATGAAATACTATGAATACTTTAGAAAATACCTTTGACCTTATAATGATTGACTACAAAAGTGTTATCTAGCTGTAGTAAGTTATTCTTAGTTTATGGTCACCCGCAAGCATATTTTTTTTCTGCATGTAGTTACAGTTAGTTGCTTCTTAAATAATTCTTTGTTTGTCTGTTAGCGGCATTTTCGTCTAAAGTTTCTTTATGCTAAACAAAAAACGGAGGCTTAAAAAGTTTATCCACAGAACAAATCTTTCACTAAGAAGTTTTACAAATTTTTTTTTTCATAATTTTATAATCTAATTTATATTTAAAGTTATTCAGTTTTCTCCGCTACTTGTGCTCTTATTAAATATTTCTATAAAAAAAAAAAATTCATTTGTTTTGTTGGATCATAATGGTGATGGGGAAAATTTGTAATTAATAGAATTGCGTTGGATTGATGATGATGATTCGCTGTTTTAGTTCCTGCACCAACATTCTATCGAAGGTTTGGCTAATGCTCTGATAAGTTTCTTTTTATGGAAAATAAATGAAAATAATAATAATAGAAAATAATCATAAAAAAACAGTTTATTGTTAAGTAGCGTTAAATTATTGTTAAATTGGTGGTTTCAATGAATAAAAACAACAACGGCAACAAAAATCGAAATAAAAGAATTTATATTTATTGTTCGATTGTAGTTCGAATATTTGAAATCTAGATTTGTGTATTTGGTTTTAACGGCAAACAATGAAGTCAATAAAGTGCGAGTGTTCTTGTTTTTATTTCTACAACAATATTAATGAGCTGAATTTGAAGTGAGTTTTTCATCACTTCTTTTTTAGTTTCCATGTTGGTGTTGTTTTATAATAAATCGTTTTAGGCTTTTGTTTGACGCTTTATTTTCCACCAGTTTCTAAAATTCAGTAGAGCAATTTTTTTTTTCACTTAATGACCCCATTCATAACTAAAATTAATTTTCTACTCATTAATTTATTACAAGGGTATTTCATTAGCTCGAGGCATTATAATGAGTATTTTATAGCTTTAAGCAAAAGAAATTAGAAACTCAATGAACTTCATGCTTTTTTTTAATATAAAATTAAAAAGAGTTTAAAGCAAAAGTTTGCTGCCTGGCCCACAAGTCGAAAACAAATTTTGTTTTTTTATTACTGTTTTCAATAAAAATATACGAAAGAAATGTTCTTGTCGACATTGTGGGTCAGGCAGTTAATGTTAAGTGAAAATATTCGTTACCTGGTGCGCTTCGCTACACCCGTTGTAATAAAATTAGTTAGTTTTTTTAAAAACTGATCTTGTGTATTTATAACGAAGCAATTTGTACTGAATCTAGGTACATTTACAAAGACCGTTCTTACCAATTAAAGCATTAACCAAAAATAAAATCGGTTTTTATTAAAAATTTAATCAGGCGAATTAGACGTTTAATCAAGCGAAATAAACGTTTAATTGATACTATTATTTTGTTTGCTGGTGCAAATTTATTTAATTTTTTAATTAGTATTACAAATTTTTTAATTGAAATCAATTTTCAATATTTCAATATTTCAGCCCACTTTTTAACAGTCTTTTTGTATAGAAACCCAAATAATTTTATTTCAATTTAAAACGGTTTTCTGTAGAAATCTTTATTGTGCCATGCCCACTTCTTCAATACGCTCACTTTTGTAAGATGATGTGAATTGATAACCAATATAGTTGTACCACATTTGTATTGTTACCGATGTTGTACATTAATAACAAAGCTATTTAAACCAAATTTTTAAACTTTGCCGTTCTCTTAATATACATAATTCTAGTTTTTTCCACACCCTCTTTTCATATCCCGCTAATTTTTGACAGATTCTGTGTATAAACAGTATTCAATTTTGTGCCACGCCCACCTATCCAATCCCGCTAAATTGTTGTCCGATAGTGTGTGTTGATATCCAAACCATTTATACCAAATTTAGAAACCTTAGCTATTGCTGTTCTGCAAGTATACAGAACTATATTTTGTGCCACGCCCACTTCAACAATCTCGCTTATATTTTGTCGTGTGCTGATAACCGTAATGCTTGTAATTATTTTGCAAAATTAAGCCCTTGTCCTTCTCCAGATATACAGAAATCTATGACGGCTTTGTATGGAAGGTGCCACGCCCACTTCTCCAATCCCGTCTATTTTTCTAGAGAGGTTGTGTATTGATAACCCAATTACGTGTGTACCAAACTTAGATATTTTTTCCCTTACCGTTCTTTAGATATAAATACATTTATTTTGTGCCACGCCCACTTCTGCAATCGTGCCCATATTTTATTGGATGTTGTTTATTGATAACCAAGGCGCTTTTGCCTTAGGTACAAACAAACAAATAAACTTACGTTAGTTTTTATATACACAGAAAAAATTAAAAATTGTCTCTAATTACTAAATTCATACAAAATTCATAGAATGAAGCATACAATTTGTTGATTTTGCACCTATTGCGAAAATGATTGAATAGATTACAAAAAAAAAATTTTAAAAAGTTTGTAAAAATTTAAAATTTTGAATATTTTTTTTCAATATCTGATATTTTTAATTTTAATTAGGAAATTATCAAAACCTTGGCGTTTCAAACAATGTGGTAATTGATTTAATTAAAAATAGCTCAGGCTTTTACAATTCACAGCCACTATTCTACAAGTTTCAATGATTTTATTTAAAAAGAAAAAATAAATTAAGATTTTTTGTTATTTAATTACCCATTTAAGCCCAAACAAAAACTACCGGACAAAAAATAAAATATTGTTTATTTTATTATTTAATTCATTACATATAAACAAAAATTTTTTTTTGGAATTAAAGAGGTGTACCCAAATTGGCACTACGGTCACTTTAAAAAAAAAAAAAATTAAAAAAAAAAAATTTTTTTGATATAGAAATTTCTAAAATTTTAGTTTATCAATAAGGTAAACATATATTGAATAATGTCAAAAACTTTGTCATAAGCCGGAAATAATGAAGTGTTCCCAAATTGGCACAGCGGGCGTAAATGGGTTAAATCAAAATTATATTATTAATTTTCTTTCAACTAAAAAAATAATTGATTCAATTATCACATTAATTAAATTGAAATACCTTTTAAACAATTTCTTTAATTGATAAAAAACTACTGATAATTTTTTCTGTGTATATATAAGTATGTAAAAATTAACATCCTGAAATTCATCGTAAACTCACAACATTTTACAAAAGTTAAAATAGCATGTCGAAAATCACAAGAATTTCTTTCTTTATCATAAAAAGAATTATTTAAGCTGACTTTGCTGTTTGCTTTTAGCAACAAAATTATAATCTTAATGTCTTTAAAAATTGGTTCACTCTAACATTTAATTTCTTTAAAATATATTCAATTTTTGTTATATTCAGCAGACTTTTAAGACTTTTATTTTTATTTAATTCTTTTAGAGGTGTGTACTATTAATCTTCAGAGCATACAGCACGAACTATGTTCTTTATATAATGCTTAAATATTTACAACCCACTACGTCAATCTTATTATTTTTTTTCGAGTACTACGTATATTTATCCGTATCTCTTTGTTTTGTGCCTTAACATTTATTCGTACTGCAGTTCAGGAATGTACAGTGGTCCAATAAAGGACTATAGCCAAAATAAGAACAGATTGCCTCCAAAATATAAACTGACTACGACTAACATAACTATGCACAGAAAAAAATAATTTTCATATTTGAATACGAAAATCGCAAATTTGATTTCAACATTTTTTGAATTTTCTGCGATTACGATTTTTGCGCTATTGATAAAAAAGTTTGTAGGTATAATAATTGAATTTTTAGTCAACAACCAAGTTTGTTGAGTCAATAAAAAGAGTTGTTGCCAGGCCTGCCATATTTGCCGATTTATCGGCATTTTGCCGATTTTTTGCCTCTAAACTATCAAAATGCCGATTTGCCGATTTTTGCTCAAAAAATGCCGACTTTTCAATAAACGTTGAAAACAAGGTAACTTTTTGTTTGTTTTAGTATAACGTATTAATTTTGTGCAACACTAGAAAATTTGTTCCATTTCAAAGAGAAAACTGTTATTAATTTAGCGCTTTTCTATTTAGGAAAAAAATTTATTTGGAAAAGAACTAAATCCAAATAAAAGCAAAATTGACCAAATCAAAAAAAGAAATCATTTTTAAATACAAAACAATTCAATTAAAATTTCTTTTTCTTTAGGGAAAATATAAAATACTTTATATTTGAGTTCGAAAACGAATAGACACTTACAAAAGAATTAGAGTTATTCATCATTAATGAAAATAATTTAAATCAAAAAATTATTATTATAAGATTATACGCCATTGAGGATGATACAGATACATCCGATAGCCATTATAATGTAAGGAAATGATGTAAATTTTCAAACTTTGGCCAAAAAAAAAATTAAGATTTAAGACGTGAGATTTCTATTGAAGAATTTCCAAAAAATTATTTTCCTTCCACATTCTTTCGCAAAAAATGTTAAGCCAAGTCAACCTAAATAAAACAGAAAATCGATGTTCCCTGTATAGTTAATATTTTCAAGGAATTGTTTTCTATAGACACTTTTAAAATTAATCATTCAAACTGTTTTGAATCTGATATTTAAAAGGATTTAATAAAATTTAAAAACTCAAATATTTGACTTTAAAACAAAAAAGTTTAAATATACTCATGATGAAATAAATAGGTGGCAGCACTACGCCAGATGACGATTTTTTGCTCTTGCATTGTTTGTCTAGGTTTATGTCAGAGTTTTGTTTATGTTTACAAAAAGTCCACGTTTTGTGCTGTGATTATTGTATTTTATTAAAGTTTTTTATAGTTTTTAATTAAAATAAATAAGATATTGATCATAATTAAATAAAAATTGGCTAAAAATTAATTTATTTCATCATGTTCAGTGGCACGCTGTGATTTTTCTTAAATGTATTTTTTGACGTAAACGGTGATGTAATTTCCATTTTTGTTGTAATGTTGTATTTGTTGCCGTAACGATGCCACCTGCTTATTCCACCATGAATATACTCAGCCTAAACAGTTTACACTGAAGTACAAAATAAACATATCGATGGGTTAATATAAAAAAGCCTTAACTCGATTTTTTTTTTTTTTAAATATCATCTTTTAAAATGTAGGGCTGTAGTATTAACTTTATTATATTTTTTTTATTACAAATTGATTTAAAAGTTTTTTTATCTAAAATTTTACGGATTTTATTTAGTTTCTTTTCTTCCCCTGTACTCGGAAAAAATCGAGTTAAGCCTTTTTTATATAAAGCCATCGATTTCAATCAATCGATCGATCAATTTACTACAATTAATTTGAAAAACGTTTATTTTTTGCTGTTTTGGTACTAAAAATATGATTTATTGTATTAAAAATAGGTATTTCTTTTTTTTAAATATGCCAATTTCTTGTCAAAATCTTCTGGCACGACTGGTTGTTGCCCAAAATAATTTTTTTCAGCAAAATGTTTATGTGATTTGTTAAAATAAAATGTTGGCAATGTTGAATAAATCAAACAAAATGTTTATCAAATCTTTATTTATTAATTATTATGTGCTAAATTCCTAGTTTTTATTCTTTGAAAAATACACTAAGATATATTGTGGGGAAAGGAGCTAGTTGCTATTCGAATTTCGCTGGTTGCTTAGGCCAGATCATCAGGAAACCTTTTTTAAAGACTTTGGAAAAACTAAAGCTATTATTCAACTAAAATACTCTCTTTACTTTGATTCAAATATTTTTTTTTTAATGAATATGAAGAAGTATTTAATTATTTCATTATAAAATATGTTTTATTGAGTGCTATTTTGCAAAGTGTAATTTTGATAATTTTTTTTATTGAATCAAATAAATAATTTGTTGACCTAAAATTTTTTTATTAACAAACTGTGTTAAACGGGCTCTATGGGACCTATGGTAAAAGATGTACAGAACATTTCAAATAATAACACTAAAACGTACTTAAAACAATCCCAAATAGGATTCCTTTCGAAAATCAATCCCGGAATTTCTTAAAATATGTATAAAATTCTTAAACCAAATATATAAAAGATTGAACTTGTCGTTCGTAGTACCACTCGGAGAGTCAAATTACAAAGTGAGCGTTTTAATCTCATTTAACTTATCAGAGTTTGTTGCAGACACTACAACAATAACACACAAGTAGTTTAAAAACGATTCAGTACTCTTGCTTCTCATTTAGTTTATTTTTTCAGTTATATATGAATATCAATTTTATTTCCTTAAAAACCTCTTTAAATTTGGTTCAGTTTAAAGGAAATTTTAACTCACTGAACAAATTGTAAAGTTCTTTAAAATAACATAAAACATTTTTTTTGTACGACGAAAATATGTTCATCGCCAATAAACATTAGAGCGACTAAAAAAAAAGTGATTTTGTTACCCCTTGTTATGTTATATGATGATGCTCAAAATATTTTGGATCTAGCGTTGACCATCCGTAAGCTGGACCCCTACTAAAAAATGTATTTTTTCAGTTTTTCGATTTTTTTTACTTTCCTCCACGACGACGCACATTAAAAAAAGTTATTAAAAAATTATGCCGCCAAAAAGTCGTGGATCGTTTCGTTTTTTCTTTCTTTAGTCCTATTTTCATCCATACATGATCGAGAAACTAAATCCACTATCATATTAGAGTTACTACAAAATTGCATTTATATATATTCCAGAGCACCGTGTAAAATGCATCTAATTTGCAAAAATCGAAATTATTTACATGATGCACTTGGCAAAAGAAAAAATTTTATACTCATATTGCCCTATTTAAAACGAAGGGTTACCACCCCATGGCATTTTTGTCAAAACGCGAACTAGTACGAATTTTTAATTTAATTAAATCGACTAAAGATTAAAATATGTTAACTTGGCATTTTTATTACAAACAACCCCGAACAAAAAATTCCAAAACCGTTTTTTTTTTACAGAAAATCCTTAAAAAAATTACATGGATGATCGTCCTTGGACAAATTGTATATACAGTTGGAGGCGTCTTAAAAAAACCTTTCTTACGATACCTTATTTGTATATTTTGGTAAGAAAACAGATTCTCAAATTAACAAAACATGCAAAAATAGACAATTTTTCAAAATGGTCCAGCTCACGAGAGGTCAAAGCTGGAGCCGAAATATTTAGAAAGTCATCTTAAAAAAGTCCAGGGTTCATTTTTAGGAGGGTACATCGAGCACGTATTTTGCTTTCAGACAACTTGAGTCGTTCTACTATGTACATATGTGATATAAATCCCTAGAGGGAAGCGGACTCACACCAAAGTAGTCCCGTGATAGGTGTTTGGTGGTAGGGACCGGTTCTAGTTCTAACACTTTATATGAATAGGACCTATCACTTTTACATGGGGTTGTCATAGGAGGGGGTCAATTGACACCTTTTGACCAGTCACACATCTATTCTTAATGAACGTGTTTAGTGTAAGTTACTAAGAGGCAGTTTACACGATGTCTTTTCAGACATGTCTAACAAACACGTCTGTTTTGTTTGTAGGCGATCGGGGTAGAGAAGAAAGAGGGGTTGTCAAACAGACACGAAATGAGTTTTCATGTTTGTTTATATGAATTTTCATGTTTTAAATTTGTATGTATATGTAAATTAGACTATTAGATATAAAAACAGACATGTTTGGAAAGACATCGTGAAAAGACTAAAAGTTTTTGGTAGCATGTTCAAAAGAGAATGTCAAAAACAGACATGTCTGAAAAGACTCCGTGTAAACTCCCTCTATAATGAAGTATTATTTCGATACAATTTAGTATTTTTTTCAATAAAACAGAAAATTAGGAAAAAGGGTCACACCATCGGTGACGACTAAACTGTTATTCATTACTTTTTCTACCTTTTGATTCTTCATATACCTATTAAATGATTGGTTCTCCTTTCAATGGTCATGAGTTTTTTCTTTTTGTACTAGTTTTCTTTTCACAAATCCCAGGACCAGTCTGTTGGAACAATTGACACAAATTTCCCGCAGGGATATTTAACAACGTTCATTAAATTTGATTTTTCTGATCAACACACAGATAGACGGACATTGCTTTATTGGTTCTAAGATCAATGTTGTAAAAACTTCAAACGGAATAAAAAACATACCATCTCTACCTGTGGCAAAGGGAATTCTATTTTAACATTTGTGAAGAATTCAACTTTGTTCGTTTCACTGTGATTCACATTTAAAACACTTTTTTTATATACATAATTTGTAGCTGGTGTTTTGAGCATGAAATAGAATTCTAGTATCGTTGAAATTTAAAAAACTTTCTCTCACACACACACACACACACACTATATTATCTACATTGCAACATGGCTGTCTTCTGATAAGATATTCTCAGTTTATGATTATACTTCAACTTTATATCAAATTGTTAGTTGTATATCTGTACATTTGTCTTTCTGTCCATCTTCTAATCTTTTGGTCGGTCAGTCTGTTGTTGAACATAGATAAATGGTTTAGGTTGATATATAACAGCGACTTACGTATCTGGAAAATGCAGTGTTATCACTTTTAAAATTTGTATAAATTTAAAAAAAATGGTTTCTTTGTTTGTATGAGTTTAAGGTTTTACTCGTTCTTTTGTTTTTGTATTAAAGTGTGGATAGTGGATTGAACAATCTAAAACCATTTTTTTAGGTCATGTTAAAGATTATTTTGTTAACAAAAACATAAAACTGGTTCAGTTGTTTTCCTTTTCAAAGAGAAATTATTTTCAAACAAGTAAGTATAGATTTTCTTGTTTATTTTAGTGAAAGTATTTTTTATTTTGGTTTTTTTTTTAAATTCGATTTTTCTGGTTTTTGCAAACAGAATGAGGGTCAACAGCAACAATATGTAGCACAATGTTTACTTTGTTATTGTTGCGGATTTTTGTGTTAAAAAAAGAAATAATTGTCACCTAAAATTTAAGTGAAAAAAAGAAGATTATTTTTTATTTCTATGAGTGGGAGGGTTCTCAAATAATAAAATCAAGGAGGTGGCCACATTTGTTCTACCAGAGTTTAATGATCATTGAATTATACTTAGGTTCCTTAGGGGATTTGGAATTCTAAACTGTTTTGAATGTGTTTCAACGAACTACTTTAATTTTACAGAGCTACGAAATTTTTGTGCTATTTAAACACAACAAACAAAACTTTTAATATCGTTAAACCGTTAAGCCGATAAGAAAAAATAAACCAACCAACCATTTGAAAAACAAATTCTCTTTAAGCCTTGAATTTTCATTAATTAGTAGAAGTTGCTGTTGTTTTGCCATTAAATGTTTGTTTGCAAAATATTTTCCTTTATTTAAAATTGTGTTTTCAAATGCTGTTGTTGTTTATATTGTTTGTACTTTAGAACAAATTTTATACTTCACTGCCGATTTATAATTATAATGAGTTTTAAAAAGCACCATCATCATCACCATCGCTAAAGGTTTTGCCAATGCGAATAACCACAATGGGCAAAAAAAAATGTATATAAAACCTTTAAGCGCAATATAATAATACAAGAATCCTTTAAGCGTAAAACTAAAGGCAAACAAACTGCAAATAAATATTAAAAAATATTAATTCATCAAAGTAAAGCAAGGGCGGTAAAATAAAAGAATAGGAAAAATTAAAGATTAGAAATCAATAATTCAAAATGAAATTTTAACCGGGAATATGTTCACTGAGATGAAAAAGTGGTTTCAATAAAATATTCTTAGCAATGCGTATTTTTGTCACCCCTCGGTAAATATTTTTATTAGTTTTTTGTTTCTCTTCGCTTCAAAGCTGAGTGCTTCTTTTTTAATACTTAAATTTAATATTTCCTTTTAATTTTTCTTATTTTTTCTGTTTAAATTAAAAACTCCTTAAATTGTGTCCAGTTGTTTTTGTTTTATCTGGTTCATTGTTCTTCAAAGTTCATAAAATTTATATCTTTTTTCTTCTGCATCTCTATCAGGATTTTTTTTTTGTTTTTTTTTTTTTTAGAAAAAAACCTTTATTGCTCTACAAAATTTTCTATCGGCAAAAGCATCTGGTTTATTTTCCGTTTTTGTCCTTAAGTAATAACAAACCAATAATAAGAGACAAACAATTATTTCTACTTACAGGTAATGGCCAATGTAACGGTAATAAAAGAATAAAGTGCGAATAAAGTAAAGGTGAGTCTTTAAATAATTGATTTAGTTTTTTAATGTAACAGTAAGGCGTGTACCGAAATCACGGAGATTTAAAATTATAAGCGATTTTAAAATCATGGAAGTGATATTTTGGTATTCTGATAAGCACGAAAAAATCAATCCATCCGTACTCAAATCAATCCGAAGCGGAGTTAAAAGTAAAGTGAGTAGGGATTTTCTTGAATCAATTTCAGAAAGATTGATTCAAGTTCAGATTTTCAATCGCGAAATACTTAAATGATCCATATTCAATGTCGAAATCGTACTTGAAATAATCCGAAAATGAGATTGATTTAAGTACAACTAAAATTCAAGTATTATGAAGTGGATTCAATACCGAATTCGTACTCGAAATAAATTAAAAGTGGTTTTTACTTTAAAAACTTAATGTACATATATAACTGAATATATAAACTAAATGAGAAACAAGAGTTCTCAATTTTACTTTTAAAACATGAAAATAGCATAAAAGCATAAAAGAATGCAATACTGCGAGATGATTGCCGCAGATGCGCCAATATAACACAATTTTGATTGTGCTTAATTGACGCACAATAATAAAATTGCAGCAATCAAAAAGTTCTGAAATCACACACAGAAAAAAATAATTTTCATATTTGAATACGAAAATCGCAAATTTGATTACAAAAATTTTTGAATTTTCTGCGATGACGATTTTTGCGGTATGGATAAAAAAGTTTGTAGGTATAATTGTTGAATTTTTAGTTAACAAACAAGTTTGTTGAGTTAATAAAAAAAGTTGTTGCCCAAAATAATTTTTTTCAACAAAATGTTAACGTGATTTGTTAAAATAAATTGTTGGAAATATTGAATAAATCAAACAAATTATTTATCGAATATTTATTTATACAATAATTAATTGTGATGTGCTAAATTCCTAATTTTTATTATTTGTGGGAAAAGAAATTAGTTCCTATTCGCATTTCGCTGGTTGCTTAGGCCAGATCATCAGGAAACCTTTTTTCAAATACTTTGGAAAAGCTAAAGATATTGTTCAACTAAAACTGTAAGGCGAATGAGAATTATTAGCTAAAAAATGGACAACAGTTGTAAAAATACTGTCTTTACTTTGATTCAAATATTTTTTTTTATATAACATGAAGAAATATTTAATTATTTCATTATTGAATATGTTTTATTGAGTGCTATTTTGCAAAGTGTAATTTTGATAAATTTTTTTATTGAATCAAATAAATAATTTGTTGACCTAAAATTTTATTTTTAACAAAATGTTTTTCTTGAGATATTTTTTCCTGTGCACAATTGCCCTGTTTTTTTCAAATTTAATTGCCGCTAGTTGGGCGAAATAGGTACAATAATTGCCGAAGCACAGTCACACTATTGTTCGTACTTGCGCTAACTGCGATAACAGCTGTTGTGGTAGATTTTTTATTTGCTTGGAAGTTCCAGTTGGTTAGTTCATTAAAAAAAAAATATTGTATCTATTATATGTATGTATGTATACCTATTTAAACAATTTTTGGTTGAATACATTTGTTTGAAATTTTTTAAGAAAAATATAAGAAATTCTAAAAACTAAACAAAGTTAAATTCTATATTCAAATATATCAAGAAAAAGAGGATATTTTTATTTAAATTTTTATGGCCAATTTCACTAATTATATTTAAATATAAATTCATATTTAAATACAGTTTTTCTTATAATTTAATTTTTTTTGACATGAAAAACGAATAAAAAAAGTAAATGTATTAAAAAAACAAATATTGAGAACACAATAAATTTTGGTACTATTTTGTTATTTTTATTGACGCGCGGTTGCATATCAAGTAGTCACACGATTGCCGCACCAGGGTTGCATTTTATTGGTAAAAAAAGAACAATATTGTCCTCGATTGGTACATAAGCCATTTTATTGTGCAGTCACACGATTGGGTTATTAAAAAGTTTGAAAATTGGTGCGTTGCGGCAATCGTGTGATCCCAGCTTAATAAGTAAGGATGAGATTTTCATGCAAATGCATGTTTTTCGTCGATAGTCTAAAGCTTATCAGACTTATCAAATTTTGACGAAAAAAACGGGACCAAGAACCAAACTTAAAAATAATTTCGCTTAATATCAATATTTATTTTGATTAAAATACCACATCTTACAAAAAACTGTTTTTTGCTATGTCTAGTAGTACAAATAGTTTATTTTGTAATATAAAGACCATTCTAAATCTCACCAACTATTAACAAAATTAGGGGTTACGCTTATTTGACCAAATATTTAATTAGTGTGACCGTAGCTTAAGACCGATGTCGACCAATTATCTTTCCGAATCATTAAATTTGCGTTTAAATGGCATCGATTTGTTTTTGCATATTGTGGTATATTTTGTTGAAAATGCATATTTTTGCATATTTTGGTTTTAAATGCATATTTTTGCATATTTTAACATTTTTGAGTGATATATATTCTAAATTTCCATATTATAAAAAAAAGTTCTACAAAAAATTTCCAAATAAGATCTTAAACACAAAAAATAAATAGTTTTAAGCTCTGCTTGAAACACAAGATTTTCAAAATTTCGCCAAAAGATCCATCTATTTTTATCCGATGCAGCACCTAACGTGGTGAAGGCTGCCAACTGCGATGCAGATGAAATTAGAATGCAAAAAGAAATTCAAAAAATAAAACAAATTTCAATTATTGTTGATCTGGAATTAAACGTGGGATCTGAATTAGAAAATTAATATTCTTTAAATGAATTGGCATCCTTCATATACAAAAGTTTTTTGCGTTCGAACAGACAAAGGTTTACTATTCAAAATATAAAAAAGTAGTTTTAAAAAATATTGCATCTTTGAATAACAATATTTATTAAAAAAATATTTCAGACTTATAAAAGGTTTATGAACGAATTTTCTATAAAAATTTGTCCAATAAACCTGATAAATTAAAAAAAATTTAAAAAAAACGACTTTTTATTGAAAATTTTCAAGTCTTTAATGCATATTTTTTATTTTTTTCATGCATATTTTGGAATATTTAGTGCATATTTTATGCGCATATCGATAATAGGATTTTAGAACAGGAAAAGCAATTACAAAATCATTTGACAGCTTATTTCTTATTTTGATCAAGAAAAGTCCTGCCAATGAGAAAACACATTTCCCTTCTACGGATGTTTGCCTTTATAGTCAAAAGCACATTAAATTATCTCTGGACACTTTCAGTTTTCTCACCACTACCTACATAAGCTTTAAATTCCTTTTCATAGGAAATTTGTTCAATAAGCTTTTTATAAATCAAAAAATATTTTATTTTAATATGGGGGTTAGAAGCCCCCGCTAATAGTAGCATTTGTGGAATATTTTTATCAAAACAAAAAAAGCACCATAAATATCTTTTACAAGTAAACTTACACAGAAGCAAAACAAAAATTTAATTTTTTAAAATAACTCAAAGAATTTGAAAACATTGTGTGAATTTTTAATAACACAGATTAACAAATTCCGAGAATATTTGACTTTTGCTAGAAGTGAAAGTTGTTTCTCTATTTATTTGGATCACTAAAGGCTGCACTCTGTTTTTGTTCATCAGTTTAAGTTTTCGCGATATAGCGCTATGTCAAAAATAAAGGACAAATAATTAAAACAGGATTGCTATCAAAATTTGTTATACTTGAATTTGATTTCCTGAACATGCTTTTACGAATATTATCGAAAGCGATCCATTTTATTGGAAACCTTCCATTGCGAATTTAATTGACGAAAAAGCAATATCAAAATGTGTTAACAAAGATCCTTAATCATTTGTCCAATCCCTGTAGGTATCTTTAGTTATTATATACTAAATATACATTAGGGGGAACAAGAATGCGTAAAATGAAATTTAAGCTTAATAGATTTTTTGCTTTAAGGCTATTTGTTTTTTTTTCTTTGTTTTTTTGTTTAGTTCCGAAAACAATAAAGTAACAATTTAAAATCATCATTGTGCGTTATTAAACTTCACTATAGAAATGGCCTTAAAACAAATTAAACGTCTTTCCAAAATGTTAGTCTAGTTGAAGAGTTTGGTTATAATTTAGAAAAGAAAAAACAAATTTATTAACTTCTTTAATGTTTTGTAATTAAAATTAAAAAAAATTGAATTTCCGTAATTTAAGAACTTAAAAATTTCCACTCAATTACATAATTCACATCCTTCCGGTATACCCTAATTTGTTTTTTCACCCATATATGCATTTCGAAAATGACTGTATGTTTTGCTAAAACATCAATAAATTAGAAAATGAATAAATAAAATTTCATGTCTACTGCCTGCTGGCTTTGGCACCACATGTTCCTTTTCTCTCTCGTCCAATTATTGTATCCTTTTGTAGGCTCCTAGATTTGCTGGAACTGAAAATTCATACAAAATAAATTAGAAGGACAACAGAAATAACCATTCAGACAAAAGACAAATAAATCATTTATATAAAATAAATCTTTTATTGTAATTCCATGTAATCAAGTTTGAAAAAGAGTAGAAAATAAAATAAAAAAAACTATTGAACATTTTTGCCAAAAAACCCAAAAAGCTAACAAATTGGCCTAAAACTAAATATAATTTGAGTTTTTGCACTAAATACCAGATTGGGGATGTTGGGACATGTAGACTTATTAAGAAGTGATTATTTGAGTATATGAATCATTTTTATACAAATTGCGAAGTGGTAATAAAGTTTAAATGTTAGTTCAACGAGATGGTTACAAGAAAGTTGTTCTATTACTTTTGCTTGAAAGCATACTATTCAATATAAACAGTATTGCTAATATAGAATGCAATAGCTTGATTAAGAAATATTTAGTCGTTAGTCATTAGGACCCTGTTTCCTGGCCGCTGGCGATTATAACGCTAAACATATCTTCTAGGGGTCACGACTTATAACACCAAAGGATTTTAATGTGGTAGCGAGCGGACAACCAACATATTGGCATTTTGATCAGCTAAAAATTCCAGATGCCATCGATTTCGGCGTCGTTAAAAACATCCCCATAGAAGCGGTTCATGTTGAAGCTTCCTTAGAATTATCTTTCAATCTTCTACAATTGTTACTATAATGAACCTCAATAGAAGTGTGTCTTCGACTGGTTACTTAGCGACGTCAGCCGTACAAATTAATTGGTTAAAATATAAAAAATATCTCACTACACAGAAATAATTCTCCCACATTTTTCACCAATTAAAGCATTAATCAAAAATATAATCAGTTTTAATTAAAATTTTAATCAACTGAATTAAACATTTAATCAAGTGAATTAAACGTTTAATTAATACTATTAACTGGTTTAATTAATACTATGAATTTGTGTACTGGTGCAAATTTAATTAATTTTTTAATTAATATCACAAATTTTTTAATTGAAATCAATTTTTATTTTTTTCTGTGTACCCATTGCACAGAAAATATTCCGCTTAGTACACCGGAGAATGTAGATCGCTCTATTGTTAATTTTGACAGTTATCTGAAACTAGCTGTTCAACATTCCAGTATTGCCCCAAAAAAAAAACTAAAAATATTAAAATATATTCCACAGATGTCGAACGCCTCTTGTCTGAAAACAGGAGAGCTGGAAGAGAGTAGCAATTGCACTGATCCCCTCAACTTAATAATTTATAAAAAGAGTGTACAAAAAGGCTAAGAAAGTTACTGCAGACTCAGCAAACGGCTTCCCTGGAAAAATATCTTAAGGAACTTGATGCCACTCCACAATCAGACTACTCATTATGGCGTGCAGCTAGAAATCTCAAAAGGCCAGTTATCTCTAAGCCACCATAAAGAAACTTAAATGGAAGTTAGGAAATAAATAAATAAATGCTAGAGCAGCTCTTCCCCTAAGATTTGAGATAAAAAAAAACCAAAAAGCCTATTTGTGATTTAAATCCCAAGAAAGCCCCAGGTTTTGATAAGATCAGCACCCAGCATAGCAAAGAAATTTATTCTATTAATTTTTAATGCTATTCTACGCCTTGAATATCTATTCTCAAAAGTGGAAGATTTCCTTAGTCACCATCATACCTAAACCAGGAAAGGATCACACAAAAGTTGGATCATATAAGCCTATAAGCTTACTTTCTAATATATCAAAGCTGTTTGAGAAGGGGTTAGTGTCAAAATTAACCCCAATTCTAAATGAAAACAGATGTATTCCTAACCACCAATTCGGCTTTAGAAGACAACACAGCACAATTGAGCAAACACATCGTATAGTAAATGCAATAAGAAAAGCCTTTGAAGAAAGAAAATATTGTTCCGCTCTCTTCATCGATGTTTCTCAAGCTTTTGATAAAGTCTGGCATCAAGGCTTATTACATAAATTGAAGCTAAACTTACCAGTAAACACACACAAGCTGTTAGAAAGCTACTTAGTCGGTCGAAAGTTTATTATTCAAAAAGGTGATTATTTAAGCGCTGCTCAGGTCGGAAACGTGTTTTCAGATGCTGAGACTAGTTTCGAGAGCGACGGCTAAAGTTCAATATATATTTAAGAAGATTTGAAGTGTCCTTATTTTTCACTCCTTATGTTTAAAATCATAAATGTTCTATGTATCTATTTTAAAATGTTTAAAGTGTATTTATATTTTCATCATCAACAACAAAAATCTATGACGAAGTTTTACGTTTTTTGACAGTTTTGCTGTTTTGAGTAAGATGTTGTTGTTTCTTTGATTTTATCTCAAGGTAAAATTTGTAGATCTGTTTGAGAGATAACGTTCTGAAGAAGAGAGAATTGAGAGAATAGTTTACGAAATATAGACTTAAGAATCAGTACATATTTTTTGAAAATTGTACTGAAATCCACACCCCAATCGAAAACTTCAAAAATTAATTTAAAAAAAAAACCTAAGCTAGTAATTCAAAACCCAGCTAGGTGGTTTCTTCTACTATCATAAGCTTTCAAATTTTTGGGGTCTCAATTTGTTCAAGCTTTTAGTGCTGCACTGTGAAAAGGCCTTAGGACACTATATTTTCAATGCATTGTTCAAGTTTTGGTGAACAGTGCAAATATAATGTAATAAGAAAAAAGAAAAAAATGAAAATTTGTTCAACTTAAAATTGACATTTCAAGCTTGAAATATATAAAGTGTTGCCGAATCAGCGCTTTTTGTTTGTTTTGTTTTTATGTTTCTCATAAACAAAAAGTTGACAACATGTAATAAAATAAACAAAATCATAACAAAAGATTATAGTTTGCTCTCTCCAATATTTACTGTTTCATTAATATTAAATCAATTCAATGAAAAAAATGTAGTGTCATGAGGGCGTAATCATTGTATGGTTTTAAATTAACAATATTTATCTTCTCTTTTCCAAGAGCAACATGTTATGGCTAGAAAACAACAATACTATTATAAGTGTTTATATGATTAACTGTAACATGTGCAGAAGAAACCATTATGTGGTTGTGGCTTCTTGAATTTAACCGTAAAATGCCGTTGATAATAATATGGTTAAAGTAACTATAATATTTTTTAACATTTACGTTAAAAGTACACAGAAAAAATTATTTTTCCAATTCAAACAAAAAATTTGCAGAATCAAAACATTTTTTGTCTGAAATCGATCCTACAAACAAATCTGCATATTCAAACAATTTATTTGCATTTCGCTTATTGAAAAAAAACGCTGATTTTTTCAAACAAATAATTTAACTGAATCAAACAAATAGTTTACTGAAAATCATATAAATTTCAAACAAATAATTTTGCTGAATCAAACAAAAAAGTTTTTGCACAAGCAATGACGCGCACACAAGCAATCACTGTAGAAGTAAATGAAGGCAGAGCAGAGTGGCGCGCGGCTGTCTTTGAGACACATTTTTTTGTTGGAATAATTTATGAACCAAGTCTTGTTTATACACACAATGTTTTTCTTCTTCACTCACTGTTGCTGTATCCTTTCCTTGGCAGCAGACCGACTCGACATGTTTTTCGTCATCATTTTATTTTTGTATTTGATGTAGGTATTTAACTAAACATTTAAAAAAAATTAAATACGGGGTTTTGTTTTTCATTCATTTTTACCAACTTTGAAACCAACCAAAATCTTATTTAGTTTCTTCTAATATTGTTGTTGTTTAAAAAAAATGAAACGTTTTTTTACCTAATATTGTTTTTTTTTACTATAAACCTCGCCACGCTATTTTATCATCTTTCTTATTGTTGTACTTAACTTAATAAAGCGTCCAAAAATAGCCTGTATGTGTTTTTTGTTGTTTTTCTTATATTTCACATAAATCAAATAAAAAAATGCAAAAAACGACAACATTAAGGAGCGTTAAATATTTCATACAAAATTATTAAAAACTTGATACCAATAACGCGTATTTTAGACATTTGAATAGTTGTCAACATTTTTGTTGGCTAAAATAAAAATCAAACAAAAATATTAATTGAATCAGTAAAAAAATTTGTAGAAATTAAAAAAATTTTGAATCAAGCGTTTCTTTGAAAATAATTCAGCAATAATTTTTTCTGTGTAATTTTAATAAAAGTAACCATATCGAAAAATATGTTTTCTTTACGAGTACATGAATAAACAGAAGAAAAATGTTATCTTTTCTTCATATTCGTGAACGAAGAAGAACCAAGACAAATTATAAATTTTCGATTCATGAGAAATATCAGAAATATTTTATCCTTTAAACCATTTATACGGAATAGTCATTTTGCGGTCTGGAATTTTATTGCAAGCTTTTACTTACTTGAGGACGATGATTTCAAATCTAATCTCCCTTTTTTTCTATCAGCTCTACTTTTCGAGATACACCGTTATGTCCAAAATGAAGGAACTTTCACTACATATTTTGGAATAACTTGAAAACGGTTGAAAAAATCCGATACTCGGCAACAATATTGCCTTTAAGCCGTGCTGTCATCGTGTTTAAATTTACCCTGTAATTTCAGAGATATTGTTTAATTTTTGCAAAAAAATGAAAATTTTGAAAAAAAAAACAAATTTTCTGTGCTTTAAAAATTCGTAAAATTAAGAATGCGACAAAAATCACAGTTTTGGTCTAAAAACATTTAGCTTAAAATATCGTCAGCTTAACAGGCAAACTTGGTAATTCCACTTTTTAAGTAAATTGAGATTTTGATGCCGTGTGGTAGAAAAATATGTGCCTCGTCGACCAGCATGTAGTTTGTTAGTTTTTCTCCAATTTGAGTCTTGAAGTGTTTCAAATGAACTTTATTTTTGGTTTTCCTCTCAAGCAACAAATAGTTAGGTTAAATAAAAAGTTTTTTTCTCTTCTGTAAAATTTGTTGAAAGGGTGTTATTTTAAATGAAATAAGGTTTTTTTCATTGTAATCGGTGCACAACTTTTTATTCACAATTTACTGAGATAACTTAATATCGATTTTCATACAAAAATAACAGTGAGCTTTTAGCAGAGAAGGGAAACGAGAATAATTAGTCTGATTACGGTTGGCTTTGGCGTATACACCTGAGCCGTTTTTTGAAGTTGATTAAACAACAAAGGTTGTGTGTTACTTCAATCTATTACAAAAATCGACTCAGGCGTTAACGCCAATGCCAACGCCAACCGTAATTAGGCTGAATATTTCTTTTCCTTTCTCTCCTAAAAACTCCAGACTTGACAACTAAAATTTGAAGTGTGTGAACCAACACTAAATTGTAAATACTTTGCGAACAGAGTATAAATATAAATTTTTTGGGTGGTTAATCCACATTTAAGTCCATGACTCCTTTTCTACTGAACCAATTATGTTAGATATCAATTCCAAAATACTTAGGAGAACTTAAACATTTTCTCACCGTAAGTATTTTTTTCTGATTAATGGTTCAAAAGTGAGCAGTTTTTCAATGGGCAGATTTTTCTAATTCGAGTAAGAAGTTCTAAAGAACGTAAGATATAAATGAAGACTTTATGAGGTCTTAGATGGTGTTAAAAGGGAAAAACATACTTGATATGCCCTTGTACACAACTCGTGGCTGTAAAGGGTATCAAATTCATATATTAAAACAGAATAAAGTATCAACTTGGTCGAACTAGCTGATATCATTTGGTTATCATGGTGCTAAAACTCGGCGGACATAATAATTAAGGCACTGTGCATCAATCTTGCACGGTTACTCTAATCGACGAAGCTCATTTACATTTTATCATATAACTTTTTTATGTGTATTTAAATTACGCTCTTTTTTGCAACAACGTAAGCTGACGAAAGCTAAAAAATAATTAATTTGAAAACACGAAAAAGTGCTAAAATTCTAATCAAATTTTGAGATAGATGAAAAACTTTTCTTTTAGTTTATTTTGTAATAAAATGCTTAACTAAAGAAGTTTTTGTTAATTTTTTACTTTAAAAATCGTTTTGCTAGAATTTTTTTTTTTTTTTTGAAAGTTCGTCGTTGCGACGAAGAGTCCCCTTAATGAATCAAAATGAAGAGTACCCTTTCAGGGTAAATATACCGATATACCAAACAAATTTTGCTCATATCGTAGGTTTTTTCGTTATTCCCGGGGGGACTTTAGGGACGACTCTCAATGTATGAACATATTGAATTCTCAAATATTTTCAAAAACGAAAAGCAATTTTTTGTGAGATTAGACTATAAAAGAATTTACAAAAAAATTAACTCGATCGGTTAATTATTGGTGCTGCGCACTAGGGTTAAAGCAAGTGAGAACGAAATAGGGGGAAAATGGATAAAAAAAAGCTCGCAGCTACTCAAGAGTCGTCCTTAATGAGGTAAAATGTATGAGCAACACCCATTATTTTTGTGTCTCCGATATTTATTTAAAACAAACTTAACCTCATAAATTTTACCACTCTAAGGGCGCCTCCTGAGTAGGTGCAAGCGTTTAAATTTCGTTCTCTTAAACTTTAAAACTTGTGCCGCACGCAAAATTTTTATCGATCGACCTTAAATTTCTTTTTTATCCTAACCACACACAAAAGTCCTCTTCGTTTTTAGAATATCGGAAAAAAATAAGGGATATACATATATATAAAAAAAGTTGTTTTGCTCTATTTTTTAAACCAAACTACCCCGACGTCTTAAAAGCATTTTAGCCAATTTTTATCTTTCTATGTTCAATATTGCCATCTGTGTCATGCCAGCAACAGCTGGATGGCCAAAGATAGATAGATCGTCATTAGTGCTGGGAAACCATCGATAGTATTATCGATAGTCTTAAAATATCGAAAATATCGATAGGAAAAATTTCGTCATTAGTGCTGGGAAACCATCGATAGTATTATCGATAGTCTTAAAATATCGAAAATATCGATAGGAAAAATTTCGATATTATTATTAAAAATATAGCTATGAAAAAAAGTTAACTTGCTAATAATTTTCGCTAAATTACAGTAATGTTTACAAACAAGAAGAATAGCAGGTGCTATCGATAGCTCAGCCGTGCTTCTTTGTATCGCTAATTAGAGGCGCCTTTGTCAAAATTTGTATATATTTACATGGGGACTGAAATGTCAAATGTTTTTATAATGTTGTTAAAAAAAATGTAAATGCAATTGCGAGCATAAAGGCCATGTCAGATAAAACTTTTGCTTCGCGTTGCGTTAGAGATTCGCTTTGACATCTAAGATGATATATTCATACTTATGCGAAACATGTCACATAAAGAACTTTTAACGCAAAGCGATGCGAAAAGTTGGGCAACTCTCATCTTTTTGCGCGCTTTGACAATCTGCTAGTAAAATTTTTTTTATTTATTTTCTTTTTAACACACAATGTGTGAGTGTTGTCAAAGTTTTTATTGTGACATACACCTTTTGCGTTACACTTTTCTGTCAAAGTTAAAAGTGTCACGCAGAGCGATGAAGTTTTATCTGACATGGCCTTAAGGCAGTTCATTTGAGGAAAAGTCCTCTAGACGGATTACCCTTTCTGTGAAGAATCAAAACCAATTAAAAAATGATCTAAAATTGCCAATAAAATACCTTAGATTCCCAGCTAGTTCGGTTCCTTCAGAAAGGTGGTTATTAATATCAATGATATTTTTGTTTGACCGTTTAGTGTAGTTGTAATTATTAACTTTTTTTTTTTTTTTTTTTTTTTTTTTTTATAAATCTTTAATTATTTTATTTGTTACTATTTATAGTAGGCCATGAAATCACTGTTTAGTACGATTTTTAGGCTGGCAAATTTAAATCCATTTTATAGTTGATGGCGGCAAAAATGTTACCTTAAAAGACTTTATATGTGGAGTAGTGTGTCCCAATTTTTTTTTTTTTTTTGGATTTTCATGGGTGCTCAAGCATAATTTAAGAGCTTACAGGGTGAAGAATTGTTGTGATTTTTTTTTTAGATTTTTCGGAAGAGGTTTAGAGGTCGCTCAAGTCGAATTTTTGTCAAAAATCGGGTCTGCCGGACTTTTTTAAGTTTTCTTCATAACTTTGTCAAAAACCACGATTCTTCCACCACTTCAATTTTAAGGAAATAATTTAAAAGAAAAATGTCCCAGCTTTATCTTGGTGTACAAAGACTATAAGTTTTTGCAATGCATTTGCTCATTTATGCACCCTACATTAAAATTTTTCGTAATTTTTCCATAAATTTTGTAAATAACGCTTTATAGCTTTTAAAATTTTTATGAAAATGAAACAAACCAACAATGCAGTTTAAAATATCAATTTATTCTAAATAGCTAATAAACAAATATGTTTGAATTCGCTCCTCCTATTCCTGAGTTACACCGGTTTCCAGATTTGTACGCAGTTTATGATATTATTACTCATACCCAACAAACAAATTAAAATCAATCGTTTTATTTTGTTTTGCTTAAAAATAATTTATTGGAAGTTGGGACATTGAAGTAAGAGTTAGCCAAAGCCACACCTCGTTCTGCCACATCATTTACTGCTTGTAAATTTTGAACTTTGTTCTTTGCATCTTAAAATGACTTGATGGCTTCCCAATTTTCTGGATCTGTTTTTAAAAGATCAATTGAAATATCGAAAGCTTCAAAAGCAAATAAGACTGGTTTTCGCTATTCGCGGCTGTGCTTCAATTGTTGATTATTTACATTCGTCTCAAATTAATCATCGTCTTCATCTGAATCATTGTGGTAAAAGTCTGTACTAAACATTCTTAAAAAAATAAATTATTCCCAAACTCTTTGGTTTCTGTCTTTTAACTACTACTATATTTTAAAAAATTTTTACTCGAAGGAAATTTTGCTGAGTTAAGAAACAGTAAAGGGGTATTTTAACGTACCGGCTTGTCTGTTCTAATTTGTGAAAAAAGTTGAGCAACATTAATTATTTCATACGAAAGTTTTTACATGTATCAATGTTTCCTATCACGCGAGTTTGTACAATTTGACGTTTTTATTCCTGCAAAGTATGCGACATTGTTTGGCGTATGTAAACAAACCCCACATGTATTTTACTAATAATAAAAAATTTCATAAAAAAGAAAGTAAATATGGATAAGAAACTGTTACCGGTTGCGTTATTTTAATTTTTTATTTCGTATTTAATAATCAGTTCATACTTTTTTGCTTTTGCTTAAAATTTCACGTGGAATAAGTGCAGCTTACATTATTTCGCAGTTGTGGAAAATGTTGCCAGAAACATTTCGGAACTTTTTTAAAAAATGAACAGAGTACAACTCTATCAACATTATTTCATATATATTCCGCACAAGTTTTTTTCATATGCGTTTTGACAGCATTTCACGTGAAATGTTGAACAGAGTACCAGGCTTAAAGAAAAAAACTTAAGGCCTTACCATAATATGCATAGCCTTGCTTAAACTACTGTCAAAAATTAACAAAAAGTCTCTCAAATGTATTTAAAAAAACAAAATAAAAAAACATTTGATTCCGTACGGAAGTTGCGATTAGTTTCGCACCTTGCTTAAGCAAATGACAGTTTCATGAAACTTAGCAAAAAGTTTCCTTAAGTTCAATATGGTTTGCCTCATATAATTAACATGTATTCGCACATTTGCTTAAGCCAACCTAAGCACATTATGGTTGGGCCCTTATGCTGTGGAAAAACAAATTTTCGATTAATCGGCATAAATTATTCGAATTATTTGTTAAGCGAAAATATGCAATTTTAAATTTTTCGAACATTTACTCACCCAAATACTTTGACATAGAAAAAATCAAACAAAAACATACAAGCAAAATTTAATCGATTAATCGAACAACGCTTAATCGTTTAAATATCCTAGTATCTAGGGTTAAACGGCCCATGAAAGTTCAGTTTTCTTATTGCAAATTCAACTTGTTTATAATCTTTAAATGTGGCTAACATTCCTCTTAAATGCATAAATTTATTTTCATTTTCTACGAAACATAAGTTTTTTATTATCCAATATTTCCTATTAAATATTTTAAGAATTCTACCAACTGAATAGAAAAAATGTGTGCGAATGTTTTACTAAATCCATGCACAAGAAATAACTGAGAATGACAGTAGAATAAAAAAAAAAAAAAAATGAAAGGAAAAAACCCGATTATAAAAATTATCAATTGACATTTTGCAACATTTATAAATTTTAGACTTAAAAGTCTAGACATTTGCACATAAAAATACACATTCCATTTTTAAAAGCGTTGAGCATAAATGCGAAGGGAGGTGGGGGGAGGGGAAACGTATTTAGAGCAGAAAAGGAAAGAATAACTGAATGAACTGAAACGAAAAGTAATATAAAATGCCACAATACCAATAATAAATACTCGTATGGCTGTAAAAGAATTTACGACTCTCTTGGACGAATGTTCAAGTACGTTTTTTTTTTCAAATAAATCTTGAATATAAAAACTATTGTTTCAAAGGAATGTGAATGGTTTGATAGGTACTTGTTTAAATAAAAGATCACAAACACGAGTGGTTGAAAAGAGTGTATGTGTTATGTTTTTCATTCCGTATGTTACACCACGTAAAACGTAATCCAACTTACAATCTTAACTTATAAAATAACTTATTACCAGGGAAACCAGAAATATGCTCTTAAAAACGCGTTTTATGGTTTTTAATTAAATATGCAGTGCAGCAGGTGAATATTGCTACATTAAAAAACTCAAATATCTTTTTTTTAAGTATATGGAATTAATTTTTCTTTTATTTATGTTAAAGGCCCAACTATAATATGCTTAAGTTGGCTTTAGCAATTGTGCGAATGAATACATGTGATTAATATGCGACGAGCCATATTGAACTTAAGAAAACTTTTTTGTTAATTTTATGAAACTGGCATTTGCTTAAGCAAAGTTCGAAACAGATCGCCCTTTCCGTACCAAATAAAATGATTTTTGATTTTATTTGCCTTTGAGAGGCTTTTTGTTAATATAATAGTTGGGCCTTAACCCTTTAATGCCAAGTTTTAGAATAAATGGGAATTTATTATGAAAACAATTTTTTTAGGGTATTTTTGGGCCTCTGAATTCAAAAAAAATATTTTTAAGCCCGTACGATGAGTCGTTTACGTTCCAGGTAAGAAAACATCTAGGAGTACCTTGAGGCACCATTGGGTACCTAGTAATAAAAACACAATTAATTTTTAAGAATTCTGTTTGTTAGTTTGTATTGAAAAAAAAGTAATGAATCAAATTAAAAATATTTGGTTTTGATTATGATAATTAAAAAAAACAATTTTATTATTTGAGCATCATTAATGAAGCTTTGAACAAAAGCATTGTGTTCGAGATTCTTTACAATGCTTTAAGAGCTTTTAAGAGCTTTCGAAGCTTCTACAAATATTTTTCTAGATCTTTAAGCAATTGTAAAAAAATGGAAATTAATAAAAATTAGTTATATATTGGGCGCCAGTAGAAATTTTGTAAAGCATGCTTTGAGGCACTCTTAGGCATTAGAGGGTTAAAGGTCATTCAATTTTATTAACAATAGCTTATTTAGTTTTAAAAATAATGGAGTTTAAATGCCCCCGGCTCGTTGATGCATGTGCGGCATCTTACCAAAATGTTGTTCATTACTGCTTGGAGAGTTGAGACAAAAATAGCCCCAATTGTTTCTTGAGTAGATTGCTTTACTTTAGTTCATTCACATTTGTTGGTTTTGCTTAGTAGACTTCCTGTTTGCTATAACCCCACAAGAAAAAGTCAGTTCCAGTAGGGTCAGGGAACCTGGCGCCACCGGAATGTGGAGTTCTTGGATATCACCTTATTGGAAGATTTTTGTCGCATTCTTTCATAACAGGCCGGACTATGTGAGGAGTTGCACCTTCTTCCTGAAACCACACAGAGTTGAAAGAAATTTCAATTCGGCTTAATTCTGGATAGAAAAACTCTCTCAAAATGCTCAAGTAGCGGTCTCCAGTAACCGTAACGGTGGGACCGTTTTCTTTGAAGAAGTAGGGCCAGACAATGCAGCGTGATGAAACTGCTCACCACACTGTGACACGAAGTGGATGCAATTCCGTCTCATGAAGTATCTGTGGGTTGGAAGCACTCCATATTCGACAATTTTGTTTGTCGTCAGACATAAAAAGACATTTCAACATGTTTCCGTCCTCTTCCACCATTTAAAGCATCTTCTGGCAAAATTCCAAGCGAATCGGCAAGACTGCTGCAATAAGCCCAAGTCATTTTGCGGCCCTTTGTTCCTACTAGGAACCACAGGACATAATATATTGTGCATAATTTACAGCAATGACTGTCTGCCTTAACATATTTGAGCAGATAATCTTCTTGTCGAAACTCTTGGATTGCTTTGTATGGCAGCAGCTACAGCTGCCGAACTGAAGAATTTCGATGGTAAGGTCTTCTTTTGACTGTCCCATGCTCGGCAAAATTGTTAACAAGTCTCATTATGGTCCATCTGCTCGGAGGATTGCCGCCAAACTTTTGAACCGGAACTACGGACTCCAGTGCGTGATAGCGGCGGACAGTCCAAATTCTTGTTTCAGTGTCCCAGTTACCCATTTTTGTTAAATCTTAAGATCAATTTGCAAAATAAAGTAAAAAATTTACCAGATTCATTAAATAGAAATAAAGTTATTAATTTTTTTTTGGTAGCGGCTTCATCAGCCACCCTGTATTTACAGACAAATTTTCGAGATTTTATCCAATTTGGAAACTATGGGCAGTCATGGGCACATAAAAACAAAGTTATGTTAAGAGGTTAAAATTAATCTAAGAGTAATAAATGCCGAATATTATCTAGAAATTAACATTCATATGAGGTTTTTTGTCTTATAGGAATTTTAGGGATGGTCGATGAATTGTAAATTGTTTATTAATGTTAACATTTAAAAGGAACTTAAAACTATTTAAAGATGGAAGCGTTGGGCAAATCTGAACCGATTCGAAAGAAATTAAATGTGCAGTAAAATAAATTTGGGGCGAATTTAATTTAAATACCAACATAATTAGATGGCTTACGCACACAAAGAGTCTGATTTGGAAAGAAGTTTTTATGGGGAACATGTAAAATTATAGGCCGATTCTCACCATTTACGTAGACTTCGTTGTTATTTACCAAATTTGATAAAAATTATTTACAAGATTGCAACTTGTACTTTGCGCACAATGTTAACATTGACAGACAACCAGCCAGACGGACGGATGGACATCGTTAAATCACTTTGAATTGTGATTCTAAGTCTATCGGCATACTAAAAGACTGGTTCAAAACGTATAAAATAGCATTTTATTTAACTTTTGCTTACTTGGAGGCCACACGATCAAGTTTTGCCTCTCACTTTTTTTACAAGCACACTAACTCTTTTAAAATTGACCACGAGATTGCTTTTTAATTTTACCTTTCCTTTTGTTTGACAATTTTACGTTCAATTATATATACAGTGGTATCCCGGTTTAACGTATACTCAGTGTAACGAATTCGCGATTTAACGTACGGTCATATTTGTTCCATTGAGTACCTTATTTTACAAACAAACAGCAAATTTTTGTACTCTATATAACAAATTTTCGCAAAAAAATTTGAAAAAACAAAATAGAATGAATGCAAACATATTTGCATCCGTTCTCTTTAAGATTTTTACATTATAAAGTCATTTTTTACTTCTGTTAACAAAACAAATGTTTGTTTTCTGTTTCAAATTTTACGTCATTTTTGTGAAGTTTTTGTAAAGTTGACAACAAAATGCCCAAGAGAAAACGTTTAATTCTTAAAGAAAAATTAAACATTATTGACGACTATGAAAAGGGCCTGCGACTAAGTGCTTTATCAAATAAATATCAGCTGCCAAAGTCATCAATATGCACAATTATAAAATCAAAACGGAAACTTTTGAGCAAAATGGAAAAGACTAATTTCGGATCAAAGAATAGAAGGGCCTTTAAAACAGGTGAGTTTCCAAGAATCGAAACAGAATTGTTTAATTGGTTTCAAAACAAGAGGAAGGCAAACATTCCTATTAGTGGTCCTATATTTAAAGCAAAAGCACTAGATATATACAAACTTTGAAACTTTAAACAGTGTATTAAATGGGGCGATGAAAACAATATCGAAACGTCAAAAAAAAAATTGTGCTAAGAGAGCTCTAGGATGAAGCAGTTCAATGTGCGATGCGGTTTTTTATACGATTTTGAAGTAAAAAACCGCAGTGCAGAACGGCATAAAATTAAAATCTATTTTATTTCCATTGCGAACTTTTTTTCTGTCTAAACAAGGCGAACTTAATTCTACGACAGTACGTCCAATTTCGTAAAACTTTTTAAAACGCCTCAATTAGTTATGCACGCATTAGCTTTATATGGCTTAACCCAGATATGCCGACGGGCATTTTAGCGGCACAATCTTCGTAGTTTTCCAACAGAGCTTTATTCTGACAGATTATATTACAAAACTGAACAAAAAATAAAAAAAAAATATTTTTAACTCGGATTTTGAGTCCGTACTACATGCAGTACGCTCGGCACATATGGGAACAAAAGACAGTATTTTATTGTGATTAATTCAAGTCTTCTTTTATTAAGAAACTTTTGTGTACATAAGTAAGGAAAAACAAATTAATAAAAAACAATTATTTGGTGGTGTGGTACTCTACATTACACTTTACATGGAGCGGCACATCACATTTAACACAGCGTGTAGTGGTCTTATTGTGGCAACGATTACAACGTAGCTGTTTACATTTTCCATCGGCTTGACGTGTGTTTTTAGTAAGTACCCAATAAAAAATGGAGCTTTCAACGAAGCTGGTTTGTAAGCGAGAAACATAAACGTTTCGCTTATTGTTGCGCTTACGGAAGACATGAATTTTATAAAGCAATAAATTTTTAACACATAAAGCACACTATTCAGCGAATATAAAAATTGTTAGATGTAACGATCAGCTTTACACACTAAATTTTTTGATACCGTTATTTTTAAGTATTCTCCCTTACAAACCAGCTTTGTAGTAAGGGAATGCCGGAGCACTTGAAATGTTTTTTTTTTATAAAATTTGTTGAGAGTTCTTTCACTTACTTTACTGCATTTGTGTATGTCTTATTGCGTAGCGAATAATTGTGCGCTTATTTTTTTAAATGTGCCATTAGTGCTTCGCAATATGATAACATTTTTTATTGAGTAAATCGAAAAGATCGATCAAATCTGATGTCGACCGATGATCCTGATGAAAGCGTTGCTGATGGTTTCCCATAAGTTGATATTAGCAATGCGCCGACGAAAAGATAAATGGTCGATTTTATCTCCCATATGTCTTTGCAGTTGCCACGCATTGTGCTCTGCAAAAGCAATCAGGTGTGTGAATATTGGGAAATACAATTTGTTACCCCGAACAGATACACGGTACAAGCTGATATTTTCATCTGCTCGATCAACGCCACCCATGTAGCGATTATATTCATGAATAAGGCGTGGTTGTTAAATATATACACGCTTTTTCGAAAAAGCTCAGCATTTAATAAAAGGGGTGGTAAATTTTCAAAATTCTCTTTATCTTCTTCTCCAGAATCTTTATCTGTGACGTAGTTGTTCGCACCATGAGTGGGTACAATTGAGATGTCGTAAGAATTTTGCATAAACTCTTCATTACTTTTCTCTAAGGCATTTACTATCTCATTTAATGTTAAAAATCTGGAAAAACAAATTATTTTTAGTTTTCACCATTTTTACACACTAATGCCGAACGTACTACATGTAGTACGTCAACAAATACATCAACTAAAATCACATAAAATTTTTTTTCTCATATGCACTTTTGCTACGTATTAAATTTTACAACTATTATAATTAAAAAAACATAGAAATGCAACAATAATAAAATATGCATATAAAAAATTTTCTCACCGATTACGTGCCATCTTCACACCTCTGCTAATTTCAGAAAACTGAAATCTCTGATCCAAAAAAATACACATAACCAATTACCCTAGACAAAACATATCAAGGCATGGTTTGTTGACCGTTATATTCTGTAGCACATCGACAAGTAGATTAGAAAATTTAAAGCACAGTAAACGCAGAAACCTGAACATAACGAGTGTACTACATGTAGTACAGTCGGCATATCTGGGTTTTTGAAATTTGGTTCGAAAATTTAAGATCCAACAAAAAGTCAAAAAATCTAATTTTTGTGGTAGGGTTCATTTGCTTGTGTATGAATTTGTGGTCCAAATTTTAGATCCTCATTCCCTTACACGTTAAATATGAATAACACTGTTTAATTAATTGAAATAACTATCTTATAAATTGTTCAATTTTAAATTCCTGACTCTTGCTTTACTTAACTTGTCATTTAGAAACTTCTAAGATTTATTTAAGAACTCTCTTTGGTCTTAATCAATAATTCTCTAATAATACTTTGATAATGATTTACTAATACGTCTATATTACCGTTGTTTTCTTGTCTATTTTCTTAAATACTTATAATGTATTAATATAAACAATTTATATAAAATTTTCAAAACATATTAAAATTGAGAAAATTATTTCCATAAAATAATTGCTATTTTTTAACAAAGTAAATCTTTATCTTGCTTATAATAACAATTTATATAGACACGCTCTTTTATTTTTGTATACGAATGTAAGTAGAGGTGTTCGCAAGCCCTGCAGCTCTAATGAGAATTATGGGGTATTATTTGTATTGTTGGATCACTTATAATATTGAGCTTTTTGTTAATCTGTTGAAATAAAAAGAAAACATGATTGTATGAGAATTTTGAAGCAAGAGATTTCACTAGTTACTTCGTATTGCTCATACTTTGAATGAAGTTTAATTACGACTCTTTTACTTTGAGGAACAGACATGCAATAGCTGCAGGTTAGCCTGTCTACTGTAAACAACCTTTCCCTACAAATTTTAAAGTCATGCAGTAGTCAAGCAAAATAGTTATAGCGAAAGCCGAGCCTTACAAAATTACTTATTTTAGATTCCAATAAAAAAAAAACATTTTGTATACATTTCCAAAGTTCAGTATAAAAGATGAAAGATAATTGTTTTCTATATCCATTCCCTAATTCATATCCCATATAAGAACTTGGGGGTCAGTTAGGACCCAGAGTGACTAACTTTATTCCTTAAATAATTTTAAGAGATTTTGACAGTATCAAAAGACTACTATACGCTTTAACGGATAACACTGCGGAACAGTCATTTTGCGGTCTGAAACTTGATTACAAATTTTAACTTATTTAAGGTCGCTGATATCAAACCGAATCTCCATTTTTTCTCTATCAGCTCTACTTTTCGAGATACACCGTTTTGTCCAAAATTAATGCACTTTCGCTACATATTTTGGAATAACTTGAAAACCGTTGACGGTACGGTATTCATTAAATAACAAAATCCTAGACTCGGCAACAGTATTATCTTTAAGCCGTGCTTACATTGTTTTAAAATTTGCCGTGTTGTTTCAGAGATATCGTTGAATTTATAACAAAGGACAATTTTGAAAAAAGAAATAATTTGTTGTTCTCTAAAAATTTATAAAAAATAAAAATGCGACAGAAATCACAGTTTTGGTCTTAAAACATTTATTTTCACATAATTTGAATGAAATTAGGTGTATTTCATTGTGATCGGTGCACTACTTTTGATTTTATTCACAATTTACTGAGGAAACTAAACATAGATTTTCATACAAAAAGGAAAAAACTTTGATTTTTTAAATTACATTTTAATTTAGTTTTACATACAGAAGAATTTAACTAAATCAACGGACAATATTAACTGCAACTAAAAATCCGTATTAATGTGCACTTATTTTTTTGAATAAATGTTAGAATCAGTTAAAAATAAATTTGTTTGGAATTTTTAATGTTTATTTACAGTCAAACCCCGATAATTCGTACACCGATAAATCGTAGTTCGCGATAATTCGTAATTAACTGTTAATCCCTCGTTAATTCATAAAATTTCCATACATTTTGGTCCCCTCGCTAATTCTTATTTTTTTTTTTCATATAAAATATTCTTCACCTCTTATTAATCGTAATTGTTTGCTAACTACCACTTATAATTCGTAATAAAAATAACAGAAACCTGGAAAGAATGATTTTTTGTAAACCGTTATTTTTTTGCGTGGGTTTTTGCTTTTGCTTGTGTGTGTGTTTATTTTCTTATGAACAGTTTGTTACATGAATAATAAAGAAAAATGTCGAAGCGTAGGTATAAAACTCTGTCCGTGTTACAAAAACAACAAATTTTTGCAGCCATTGACAATGGAGAGAAAAAAATAGACATTGCTAAGCGATTTGAAATTGCTCAATTGTTTTTTTGTGTATTTTTTTTTTATCGTTTTAGTAAGCTAATTGAAAAACCCCGTTAATTCGTATTTATTTTATTTTAACCCCGTTAAATCCACACCTCACTAAATCAAAAACCCCTTAAATTCGTAAGAAATGGCCGGTCCTTTGCGATTACGTATTATCGGGAGTTCACTGTATTTATAAATGACTGAACGGAATAATTCTGAAATACACTACAGTCCGTTACTGTAATAATATTGTGAGTGTAGAGTAATTTTTTTAGGCTACGTGATAGCAGCAATTGAATACATTAGCAAAAAGTGAGAAATTTTATAGAGTTTGAAATAATCAAATGGCTACACTACACCCATTCCCAGGTAGAAGAGGGCTGCACAATTCCATTTGAACACACATTCCAACCATTGACAATTTTTCAAACTCTATGTGTATTGAAGTGTCGTTTTTAAAGCAAAAACAAAACTCTAATGGAATTCAAATGAGTAACGGGTATAAAAAATACTCTAAAAAATTAATAAGGGAATGAAAAATACACGAGGAAATAAGAGTGGGTATAATTTATGGAGATCGTACGGTTAGTATTCGACCGGTTTTTACTGGTTATTTTAGTTTTGCCCAAGTCGGATAATTTAAAATGTCCATTTTTCGAATATCGAATAAACCGGTTATTTTGGTAAATAAAACGGTTATACTAGTAATATGTAATTTATATACGTTTTCCTTACTTAAATATTTTCCTAATTGAATATTGGGCAATCTTAAACTTTTTATGAGGAATGTCAAAACAAAATGTAACAAAAGTCAAAAAACATTATGGGCAAATTATATACAAATCGCTTGTATAAGCCGTGTGTTCTTGTAACAAAAACCATAAACAATTCAAAATATACGCCAAATAAAACTGTATTCCGTTCCAAGTAGCTCTTAAGAGACGGCAAATAATGTTTTATTAAAACACGCTGCCAAAAATGAATTATTGGGTAAAGTATTAGCCTGTTGTGTTGCCAAGGACGAAATGAACGTTAAGGCACTAAAAACTCTTAAGTAGTTCTAGCATATCTTCGTGTTGAAAACTACAACATTCCGGCGGAATCAATGATAAGAGCAAGATTCAGCAGTTTTATTTATTAAAACACTAAGAACTAAAAAACAAAATTGAAGAAAGCAAACAATGTCATAGAAGATTTTCAATTGTGGTCGACGAATGGACAGATATTTGATACAAAAAACATGTTCATATTACTATTCGCTTCTATAATACTGAAACAAAATAATTTGAAATATTTAATCCTGGCTCAGAGGTTTTGTTACGGTTGAAGTCTACTGATTTTTATAGACATGCAAATTAAAACTAATTTTTAATAAATTTTTGAGTATATCTCAAATAATAAATTTAGTAAATTCCTGTAATTTTTTAAAACCAAAGTTTTTGAAAAATTCTTAAGCTATTTTCACAACCATTAAATATTTGACGTCCTACACGTAACCTCTAGATTTCTTAAGGAATTGTTGGCTTTTGCAAAACGTTTTTTTACAGTTTCTAAATAACTTCAAAAGATTTCGTTATTCGTGCTTAATTCCCAATTTTTATTCTTGATAAAAACTTTCAGTGTTTTTGGATATACGAAATTTTAATTCAAAAGATTTGGTTATTCGTGCTTAATTCTTAATTTTTTTTCTTGATAAAAACACTGAAATTTATTGTTGATGGGATAAGCTTTTCCTATGCGCATTTCACTGGTTGCTTAGGCCAGATTGTCAGGAAACTTCATCCAAAAAGATTTAATGTAAGGTTGCGATACAAGTATGTGTGCGAAATATTTTGTATATTTAATTCTTTAATAATATTGCAACAACAATTCTAAGCAAAAACAAATTTGTTGTACGCTTACACCACAAACGAAAACAAGTAGACATCACAAGCTCTCGCAGACTGCACGAGGTAAATTTTAAATACTACGAGTATTGTCAAATTTTTTTTTACTGTATTGAAAGCTTTTGAAAGAAACAAGTACTGTCTGGGGTGTATTTCTTTAAATTATCGTATCCTCACAACATTAACTTAAGTGTGCGACGACCAGTCATGCATTGCATTTGTCAGTGAGATTTGATATAAACGTTATGTACACACATTTGATTTTTGTTGTTGTGTTGGATTTCCAAATACATTCATGGAGACCTTTAGCAAGTAATCTTTTACAATTAACCTCTTTTATTTTAGATTCAAATAAATTTTTTTGAAAAGTAATAGACAATTAAGAATCGTGCAGTGGCTACCTAACACATTCTCAGGCAATATTACAGCTAAAATAAGCATTAGTTCCAAACGAATACCCGGATAAACATTTTTGGCGGCATTTGAACTCCAGACTCTTATTCAGTGTTTAAAATGCTACAATTGCTTCCTATTATATTGCCGTTACTATAACTATTTCTCCTAGAGATATTCTGTTGCAGTAGCAGAAGCATTAAAATGTTTTATAAAGGTTTATCCATTTTGCGGTTTCAAAAGTAAACGTAAACGTAATTTAAAACGTAGTTTTAGTTTTCAATATTAATTTTTCTACTACTGAACGTTTTAAGAACGAAATTCGAAATGGAGCGGTCACAATAACCCATATGCTCTGTAGTGTTTTTAGTTTGAATTTGTACCATTTTATTTTTTAAGTATTAAAAAAACTGTTTTTCTGATGGCAATGAAAGTGCTTTTTATAAAGTTTCTGAAGTAGCTATCAAATAGTCAAAAAACAAGATTGTTAACAGTGCTGTTTTTGATGTTGAAATCGGCGTTTAAATGTATAAAAGTGTTGAGTGTATCAGACGTTCGAAAAATAATCGTGATGACTTATATGATTGCTATAACAATAATTTCTGTGTGAAAGTGTTTTATTTGTTTATAAGATTCTTTACATTGTGTTTCTGTATTGCTACTTCTACTGGTTCCTTCTTATGCTATCTCTACTACTGTTTTTCTTTTCTTTTTCTTATGTGCTTTAAATTTTAGGCTATTACTATTGCTACTGCTTCTGAATTGTAAGCATAGCAGCAGCTATTATTGAGTATTAAAAATATATTTTGAAATTATTTACATTTTCTAACTAGGCCATTTTAAATATCTTCGTTGCTACTGCTACTTGTGGTCCAGTGTTTAAAACACTCATTTTATTACGACTCTTTTGTCTTAAGTAGCATTTATGTCAACACATTTAAGAGTCTTATCTTTTTCCCAAGCAGCGCTTAAGAAACGGCAGTCAAAGTAGAAAAACTGCCATTTCTTCTACTTCTTCATTTGCCATTAGCCAAAGAAAAACTGTCGCTTTTGCTTCTGATTTATTAAATATAACCAGTCGCTGTTCGACAATTTTTGGTTCCGACTTCATGTTTTTTTAAACCCTGTTCCCAAGAAATCATCAGAGTAGTGTAGAGAATACACCAGCTTATCACTTGCAAATCTACTGGGCATTTAGATTGTTTTTGTATACACTTAATTTGTTTTAGTTATTTTTATAACATTTTAAATTAAATACAACAAAATGGTTGTGCATTATTATGTTAATGAAGCATAAAATCTTGTAAATAAATAAGTTTATTTGTAATTATCCAGTCAAATGAAATTTACGCATTACTAATCAAATCAAATTTCTAGTACAATTAATATTTATTTTTGTTCGTATCCAGACAATATTTGATGTTTAATATATTTGCACTAAGATTATTTAAAACAGGTTGTACGAGCGATTTAATGTATAACTAATTTAATAATTGTCTTTAAATTTTGCTAAAAAATTGTAAAGTAGAAATGAAATGTAACTTTAAACTTTTAAGATATTTAAGTTGTATGACAACAATTTTTATTAATTTAATTATTTTTGATAAATATTATGTTGGATATTTTTATTATAAAAATTAATGGTATTTTCTTTTCTACAAAAAAATGTGACATTTTATTTTAAAAAAATGCAATTTGGTGTCTGCTTCTTAAAAATTTTGCTCCCGAAAAGGGTGGCTTGTTTTATTCTAAAAAACTCATCCTTTTCGGAAGCAAAATTTTTAGGAAAAAGACACCAAATTGCATTTTTTTAAAATAAAATGTTACATTTTTTGTAGAAAAGAAAACACTATAAGACTATTTTTGATTTTTCGCTTTTTTGCTTTATTTTTGGTTGCAATAATTTTTAACTGCCAAACTGTTCTTTGTACTTTTTTAGCTGGTTTTCGCTTTAATCCTTTTATTACAATAGTGATTTTTTATTGAGGTTTGAAATGTGTTTTAAGACAAAATTTTCCTACACATTTTTTTTTAAAATACATTTCAAATCTATTTTAATTTTTTGTGAATACAGCTCACAGAGGGTTGAAATGTACCAAAAGTGAGGATTAATTCAAAAGATAAACTTTATCCTACACATTCGTGTGTGTTACTGGGTGAAAGGTAATTAAATTCTACATCACTATTTGCCAAAAACTTTTGTTTTGAGCTGTCAAAGTCAAATAATTTTTCAAAGTTTTTCGTGCCGTGCCTAAAACTGAAAATTGAGATATTTTGGGTGCTGATAATTCTTATTAAGCGTTCTAAAAGTAATTTTATTAAAATGGAACCATCCACTTCAGGTATTTGGCTACATAATTGCATTAATGTTTTTTAGATAAATGTTTTGCAAATATTTTTAATATTTTTTTAAAAAGTGCTCCATATTTTGGGTATTTTCGATATATACACAGAGTTTCAACAAATTTCTTGTTGCGATCCAGCAAATTTTACTAAGTGATATTTTTATATAGTATTTTAGCTTATATATTCCACACCAAATTTTGCAGAGGCACCGCGTTTTTTTACTTAAATCTGAAAAAATAAACAACAAATCAACTTGTTTGTTTTTAACTCTCTTTTGTCTTTGTTTTCGGTATTAAAGTTATTGTTATAAATGAGTTTGGTTTCTATCAGAGATGGTTGCGTGAGTTAATTTTGACTCACGCTCACTTACAAAAAAAAATTCTGTTTTATTTATACCGTATTCTAATTTTTGCAAAGTACTTTGTTGAAAAACATCCATGGTTTTGTATGACTCCTACAATACATAAATTTTTAATTCATGGTCTCGAAATCATAAAATATGCCCTTTTACCGATTGGAGAACTTTCAGAAGAAGCCAGAAATAAGGATTTTAAAAATTATAGGGAACACTTTGCTCGCAAATGCAGCCGAGAAAAGTCAAATGAAGATATTCTAAATAGATTTTTTCTCAGTTCAGATCCATTCATATCTAGTATAAATAAACAAAATGAGCGGAAAGAAAAGCAACAATTATCTAATTCCTAACTACAGCTTTTGCTATCGCCTATTATTTTTCAAGAAATACATGATAGTGAAGATTATGATGATGAAGGTGAGGATGAACATAATGATACAGATGAGGAAGATTATGATGCAGATTGTTAAAACAATTAGTGTATAATATATAATTTTTTTCTTAAATACAAACAAAATGCATAAAAAAATTAAAATATTGTTTTTTATTAACATTTTATACAAATTTCAGAATTCATGAAATTTTGTCGTAAGGACAAATAGGAGTTTAAATCAATTATGTAGAAATATTTATATATGTATATATTATTTTTAATTTATCTTTTAAATAATATATTCAATATATTTTAATTTTAAATTTTATTTGATCATTTATAGCTTTCTATTTTAAATTTACAATAAAATTGGTAAATTAAGCCCATTTTCCACAAAATTGAAAAAACGTTCCCAAACAGACAAAAAAATTTTTTTTAATTTTTTTTTAATTTTTTTTTGTTTAATATGGTTTCTTTTTAAGTGTATGACAATTATTGATAAACAAAAAAAATTATAAAAATTTATTTCGTTACTTTTTTAAAAAAGTTGTAAAATTCTCGAAATCCTTCAAAACCCGATTTCAGACTTTAAATTAAGCTTATGTTCATATTTAAGCAAAAAATATATTTATTTTTTTATTTTTTAGAAAGATGACAATATAGGCTTTCTTTTGCTTCTCATTTTTTAAAAAAATTACTTTCCGTTTTAAAATTACGGTGAAAATTCTGAAACAAACTGTAATTCTCCGAAAAATAAAAATGTCTATAAAATCGCAAAAAAAATTTTTTTCCGTGTATCTTTTTTTCAGAATATGCCTTTTTATGTATATTTAACGACTTGAAAAAAAAAATTTAAAAAAAAATTAAATAACGGCTCCCATGAATTAATCGCCACTTTCGGTGTTATCGAACCCACTATGCAGCGGTTGGTGTTTAATTGAAGTTTTTGATATCTTTAATTAGGCTTAAGTTTAATAAATTTAATTTTCATTAAATTATTTTTAGTGAAGGAAGGAATTAACAACATGAAATGAATAAAAAATTTTTGATAATTTTATTCTTAACTGAACACGGGGATTGAACTCGGGTCGAATTTTCTAGTTTTGGGAACAACCACGTTCCCATCATCAGAATTCTTTGCCGTTCTACTGTTTGAGTCGGGTGCCCACAACTCTTTGCATTATTGTCACCATTAACTATAACAGCAAGGACTTTAAAACGAGGACGAAGTATTTGACTTCAAGTTCAAAATAATGTCCTGTGAAAACATAATTGAGTGTATGTATTATGAATTTATTTGGGGAAACTAAAGTTTCTGAGATACAGGTACAAAAATTTGAAGAAGCGAGCTTAATTGGCACTGAAAATAAAGTGTCTTTATTCTGTCAGGATTTTTTTTCTTAAATCTAGAATGATACGAAAAACGAAAGTGCAATCGTTACAATTTAATGAAAATGCCAAGAATTCTTAAGCAAGTGAAAAGGTTACTGAACTCTGTTCGGCTTGAATATAAAGGGTGATTTTTTATGAATTAAGTTTTTTGGTTTGTCCAAACTACTTCTGTGAAAGTGAAAAGTGTTCAGTATACTCTGCCATTCCATCATGGAGAAACTCACAAACGAGCAACGACTGCAAATCGTAAAAATTTATTATCAAAATTCAGCTCGATGGAAATCCACTGTTTTGTCGAAAAATTGTGTTCAGCGATGAGGCTCATTTCTGGCTAAATGGATACGTAAACAAGCAAAATTGCCGCATCTGGGGTGAAGAACAACCACATACCGTACAAGAGTTGCCGATACATACCGAAAAATCGACAGTTTGGTGTGGTTTATGGGTTGGTGGCATCATCGGTCCATTTTTCTTCAAAGACGACCGTGAAAGAAACGTTACCGTCAACGGCGAACGATATCAAGCCATGATACGCGACTTTATTTTGCCCCAATTAGCTGAGTTGGACTTAGTTTATATGTGGTTTCACCAAGACACTGCCACATGCCACACAGCTCGTGAAACAAAGGACATATTGAAGGATAACTTTGGTGAGCAGTTTATCTCTCGAAATGGCCCTGTGAGTTGGCCGCCAAGATCATGTGATTTCACGCCTCTTGACTATTTCTTGTGGTATTATGTGAAGTTGTTGGTCTATGTGGAAAAGCTAAACACGATTGAAGCCTTAGAGTATAACATAACACTTGTAATTCATGGAATACATTAAAAGTGGTTCAAAATTGGACCTTACGAATGGACCATTTTAACCGGAGCCGCGGGCAACATTAACATGAAGTTATTTTTAAAAAGTAAATGGCAAAGACCAATTTATCGATTCCAATAAAAATTTTGAATATATGATGCAAATTTGAGTGTTTTATTATATTTTTTTAAAAAAAACTACGCTTAAAAAATCTCCCATTACTATAAGCCACTTGGGTTTTTTGTTTGTTTTGAAAATAGAAGATACATTCTATGCCATTTGATAATAAATTATTTTATTTAATGTCACAAATCTTCTATTCAGTTATGAATAAAAATTCGCAGGCAGCTTGTTTCCTTCTCCCATTTTGCCCATTTAAATTCAAATGTAAAATTAAGAAAAGGGACATTCCCCAGCGGAATATTTATTAATGATTAGTTTGCTTGTAAGGCTTTTAACATTGTTATTTCCTGGTAGTTCCCAGAAATGTAAGAACATATTTGAGGTTCTCGGGAATGGGAAAAGTCTAAGAAATTCGGAAACCTTAAAATTTGATAATGCTTTGATAATACATGAAAAATATCTAAGAAAATTTTTGTTGAATTTAAAAACACTATGCAGCTTTTAGCAAAATGTGTACATAAAACATTAAGCTACAAAAAAAATTAAATGAAATACAAATAAAAATTTCCAAACAAGGTTTTTTTTTTGGGTTAATGACAAGCAAAATATTACAAGTAAATATTTAATATACTTATATTAAAAAATAAAAAAAAGACATGACAAAAATATTTTTGGTTAATTGGGTACAGATTTGATGTTTATTTTATACAACCTTTTAAAGCTGATTTGGTCAATTAGAGTGCTTATTTTTGACCTTTTCAATGGAGAAGAGAAAATAGATTTAAACGAAGAAGCAAAATTTAAATTATGTTGTGTTTTTTTTTGTAATAATTTATAAATTTAGATTTTTGTTTTGGTGACCTTTGGCTTTAAACTTTTAAAATTGAAAATAACAAGGAAAAGTTCTTTATTCGGCTATGCCGAATCTTATATTCCCTTCACCATGTTGCGATATGAACAGAAAGTTATATAAATACCGTTCTTTAGATAAAACTAAATCTATCTTGTGCCACAACCACTTCTCTAATTTTGTTTGATGTTTTGCATTGATAACCAACGTGCTTGTTCCTTATTTGGAAACCCTGGCTCTTGCCGTTCTCCAGATTTATTGTTAAAATTAGATGCTGTCAAGGTTTTCTGCTCATATCTCAGCCATTTGTGAATCGATCAGGCTCAGTTTCAATAGCAAACAATTCCGAACTATCCACGACACAAATATGTAAACACCTGGTCCCATTCTTATCTGGGGTTTCCGACAGACCCATTTCAACGGATACATGGACAGACGGATGGACAGACGGACAACGATATATCAGCTTCGCTTAAAAATTGGGAATTAGGCACGACAAACAAAATCTTGTTAATTAAAAATTTTTTTGCAACGTGCTTTATTTTTTGATTTTCTTGCGAAAACAAAAAAGCAAGTTGTTTCTGTGTTTATTTTGTTTTTTTTTCTTAACCTATTTGTAATTACAATTAATGTTGGGAGAATTCCAACCAATTGTAGTGGGGAACGTTTTAAAAGACGAATTTACTGTTTATTGCTGGTGCTTATAATTCTTATTCGCTAACCAGTTATATTTGTATAATATCTTTAGTTTTTCTAAAATCTATGGATGAAGTTTCCTTATGATATGGCCTAAGAAAGCAGTGAAATGCGCAATTAATTTTAGTGTTTTTATCCAAAATGAAAATTGGGATTTAAGCACGAAAAACGAATCTTGTTAATATGTATATATAATGTATTTTCATCGAATTTTTTTTTATTTAACCCATTTAAGCCCAAAAAAAAACTACCGGACAAAAAATAAAATATTGTTTATTTTATTATTTAATTCATTACATATAAACAAAAAACAAAAATTTTTTTTTTTGAATTAAAGAGGTGTACCCAAATTGGCACTACGGTCACTTAAAAAAAAAAAAATTTAAAAAACAATTTTTTTTTGATATAGAAATTTCTGAAATTTTAGTTTATCAATAAGGTAAACATATATTGAATAATGTTAAAAACTTTGTCATTAGTCGGAAATAATGAAGTGTTCCCAAATTGGCACAGCGGGCGTAAATGGGTTAATCAAGAAATGCTGTTCCAAACAAATTTTTTAATTGTTCCAATTAATTTCCTTTAATTAAAAATAAAAATTATAGTGTTTGTTTGTATTTTATTTATTGTATATATATTTGCAAATTTGAAAACATTGGCTGTTTTCCTAAACGTATGCTCACAAAGAGTTAATACAGTATTGACACCGTGTTGTTGCATTGTTTACTTACGTTTTTACCCACATTGTATTGTATGTGTAAATGTTTTGCATTAACATTTTTTTAACTGCTTTATTTGCTTTTCCCTGAGCAGTGACAACTTCAAAGTTGCATTTATGAACAAATCGAATTGTCAAAATTTTTTTGGTTGCATTTAAGAAGATGTTGCCATGGTTTACTGCAAAGCAACAGGCGTTTAGGGAAACAGCCATAGACACAAACTTTGAAATATTTAATGTTGTATTTAAGTTTTAAACAAATTTTTAATTGTTGTAATTAACTTAGTTTAATAAAAAAGTATATTGATATATCCCAGGAAAAACTTTTTGTTTTTTAGGAATAAGTGGTAGTTATTTCATACGTTACCTGGGCCCAAATCGTCGCAGTCGTGATCGAGTGACTTTGATCGAAATTTTACTTTTTGAGATTATGTCATTCGATAACGAGTAGTCGATCGAATGACTTTACTCGAAATGTCATTCGATAGGTTAAGAGCTTTCGTAAAAGCACTTAATTGTTTTTTTACAAACAATTTACACACTTTTTGGGAATAAATATTATTATTTTTGTATTGAAAGTTTTTTGATTCTTTACAGCTTTAACGATTTTTAATAAATACTAGACTTAGCTATTATGCCGCTGTTAACAATTTTTTGCGAATTTCCCCTAATTTAGCAATTTTTACAGAATTTTTTCCATTCCTTATACTTTTATGGACTCTTAATCAATTTTATGGCTTGTTCGAATTATTAAAAATTTTCGCGATTTTTGCAAAAAAATTTTTTTTGTTAATTGTTGACATTTTGTTTTTTTTTTTTACCGATTTCAAATAAATTTTAGGGTTTGTTTCCAAGTTTGCGATTATTTGCGAATTTTAGCCATGTTCGCTATAGCAGCGATTTTTTTTGTAAGTTTTCAGATTCTGTACAGCTTTAACAATTTTTAATAAATACTAGACTTTGCTTTCATGCCGCTGTTTGCAAATTTCCGCTAATTTAAAATTTTTAATCGAATTTTTGCCATTCCTTTTAATTTTAGGGACTTTTAATCAATTTAATGGCAAATTTTCTGAATTTATAAAATTTTTTACAAATTTTTGCAATTTTTGCGATGCTTTGTTGCTCTTTTTGGCAAGCGCCGCCGTTATAAAAAAAAGCCACATAAATAAACCGAAGTCACCTATTTTAAAGGGCACTATCAACATTGTTGATTTAGAAGCTGGGAAAAGTGCAATGCCTTATGGTATTAGTATACAAGCATAAAAATCTATTACATTTTTTAAACAAATTTCGATACGAAAGCTTTCGAATGCCGCAATCCCGTTTTTGATACGTCACGAAGTTTTATTCGATACGAAAGTCCATTCGATCACGTGTGCGACGATTTGGGCCCTGGTTAGTAGTTGTCATTATTCTAAAAACTTCAATAAGTAGTTACTAGTAATGACCTCAGCAACTACTTATTACTCCTATTATTTTCACTACTGAACATTTGCTTACTAATAATCAGCTCTATAGCTACTTATTAGTTGTGTTGTTTTCAGTACTGAATATTTACTTGCTGGCACCGTTCTCAATAACTACTTATATACCCTTTTACCTTTGACGAAGCGTATCAAAATGTGGTAAAAGTTCGACAAATATTTACTTTATAAGTTCACTTGGTCGTATGAGTACTGAGAGATGATGGCAATGGGGTTAATATTAAGTATACTCGACCTGCCTTGTCTATTTTTTAAGCATTTTTTTTCCAAAAATTTTATATTTCCCTAAAAAAAATATGGCTTAATTTAACCACATAATTTATATATTTCAACCACAAAGGTACATACATTAAACATTCAGGTTCTTTTTCCTTTTTTCTCCCACTTTTTAGAGTTTCTTAAAAGTATTTTGTTCAAGTTTATATGAGCTGAATAGAACGTTCATTGAACAGATACAAATAAGACAAATAGTTAGGATTTTTTCCTTCTCAATTTACACAGTATTTACCAAAGTTTTTGTTTCGTGTTGAAATGCTTAAAGAACAGAACTCTCAAGAAACTAAGACAAAGTTAAAACTTTAAATGGGTGTTTTAGTAACCAGCAACATGTGACATACATTTAACAAGTTGCAACATTTTTGCACCATATTTTTTCGTAGAAAAAAATATAAGAGCTGTGTCAATTTTGTTTATCTGGTATTTTACAAAAATTCTATTTAACTTTAAAATTGCATTAAATCATGGGGTGTTTTAGAGAAGATTTTAAGTTATTTTTTGTCTAAACTTTTAGATAAAATATTTTGCAAACTTAATTTTAAAAAGTATTATGTAGGAAATTTATTTAGTTTAAGTGTGAAAATAAATTTTTTTGATAAAGTCTATCATGAGTGCTTATAACATAAACTGAAGCTTAATTTACTAGTTATCACACACAAGCTCTTATAAAGTTACTTAGTCGTTCGAAATTTTATTATTAAAATAGGCGATTTTTCCAGTTTTCTTCAGCAAATTGAGGCTGGAGTTCCACCAGGAAGCATCTTGGGCCCTTTATTGTACAATATATATACATCGGACATGTCAACAAACAACTACACCCAAACTTCAACCGTCATGAATCATCTCGTTACCTACAGGATAATATGGGTGCGTTTGTAAATGCATCACTGCGCTGTATAAGTGATTTCAAATGGTTATATATTTATCAGTGAAGTAAATGTGGACCAAAAAATTGTGAAATACTCCACAGAAATAATAGTCACACAATAAAAAAAAATATAATAACTTTTTTATCCGCTTTAAAAAAAGTTTGCTTTTCTAATGCAGCGCAGTGATGCATTTACGAACGCACCCTATATTTCAATTATAAATGTGGTTGTTCAAACCTTCACAAAGAATTTCTTTCACATATTCGTAACTATGTTTGTACAAGTCTACAAACATACTTGCGTACATGTGCCTGCACGAAATTATGTGAACAACCTTAAATTGTCAGTTTCATGTTTTTTCTTTTATTTTTTGTAATGTTTTTATTTTTATTTAACTTGAATTTCTTTCACACGTTTGTAAGTACGTTTGTACCAATCTACAAACTTACTTACGTACATGTGCCTGTCCGAAATTATGTGAACAATCTTAAATTAATATTCTCATATTTTTTTTTTTTTTTGTTTTTTTTGCAAAGTTTCAATTTTAATTTAACTCGTGCCTTGAACTTCTAGTTTAATTGCAATTTGCCTGTGTTTTTACTTTTTACCAAGTTTGAGGAACTCCAATTTCATTTAAATATTTTCATTTAGTAACCTTGAACTACTGTTTGAGTTTATTTTATTTTTGCATCGTCGGCGGTTTCACATTTTTTCTGGAATTTCTTTAATTTACAATTTTATAAGCTTTGTTGTTATTTGTATTTAGTAATTAATTAGTATATAAGAATCAATTTTATTTTAATAAAATCAGAAATAATAAATCAATTTATTTGACAAGTTGTTTCTCTACTATAACTCCGCTGTAACCAAGTTTCAAGTGCTTGTGTTACTCTGTACAATTGTCTTGGTGATACTGCCTAGACAATATTATTAACGTTACTTGGCTCATAGCCTTGTAAATAAAACCCAATTCAAAGGTTAAACAAATCAGTTTAACCCAATTCATTTATTGAATTAAACATCTGGTGACCCCGACGTGATCCCTTTGAAATTCAAGATTCCCCCCACCAGTGGTAAGGGTCCTGAAAGTCAATAGGATACAACACCACGTGCTCCTGTCAAGAAAAAAAAAAAAAAAAAAAAAAAAATCCGCAGGACAGCTCAAGAAGACGTGCTCCTGTCAAGGAAACAAGCCATAGGACATCTCCAGAAGACGTGATTAATAATCAGCTGCTTCACTAGAAGCAAATTCCTCAAAGGGCGCAATTATCACGGGCAAGCAACATAATGGCTACAGGCGAGATCACCCCAATGGAACAACTAACAACTTCCCAGCGAGCAGCAGGAGAGCTTATAGAATCCATTATTCGGAATTTTAAAAAGGATTCAGCGTCCAGAAAGACAGTCCACTATTTTGAAGAAAGGATTAAAAGGCTAGACGCTGCTTGGACCGAATTCGAGCTCACTGATAACAAAATACGATGTCTGGAGAAGCCCCAGTTAGACCATAAATATTTTACCGAAAATTACTACCAAAAAATTGAGGAACTCGTCATCAAATACCGGGAAGTATTTGAATCAGCCATGGATGCAACATTGAGAACGCCAACACTTGATCCCTTTCAACAAAACACCAATAGGGAGCCCACAGTTCCTATTAAAAAACCTGTTACTCTCACCTCAACAAATTCTACAATGAGAAGGCAAAATGTCATGATGACGTCCCTCAAACGGCTACTCGCCACGGACCCCACAGCAACCAACATGAAGCTAAAAGAAAAACTGTGGGACGAAATACAAGAACTACATTTTTTAATTTGGGAATCCAGCACTGATCCACTGAAGGAAGGATATGACATGGATTCCTATGAAGATCTGGAGAAAATGGTCATTGAAAATTTCAAGCTATCTTCACGCACTCCGGAGCAAGGTTTGGGACCTATGCAACACAATGTTTTGCCACTGCCAAAAGTCACAATCCCAAAATTTAATGGGGATTATTTAAAATGGAGGGCCTTTTACGACTTGTTTACACAACTAGTAGACAACCAACATATTCCTGCGGCACAAAAGATGTGGTACCTGAAATCAAACTTGGGGGGCGAAGCTGAAAGGTTAATAAGCCATCTTTCAGCTACTGCCGAAAACTACAGAACCGCCTGGAATCTATTGCAAGACCGATACAATAATCAACGGGTTCTTGTAACCACGCTAATTCAACAGCTTTTAGATCAACCGAATGCTGGCCCGTCAGCTGCTGCCATCAAGACTTTGCATGATACGACACAAGAATGTCTACATGCACTTAACAACATCGGGATCGACACAACATCGTGGGACCCCATGTTGTTTCACATACTGGTCAAAAAATTGGATCGTGGCACTCTTGTCCTGTATGAGAGAACCATCAGTAATCCAAAAGATTTACAAAAAATCAAAGACCTTTTAAACTTTCTGGAAAACCGCTTCCAGTCCTTGGAAGCTATAACCCAGAAGGAAAAATCATCAAAGGTATACGTTTCTGCTACATCAGCAAAGCAAACAGAGATCGCGTGCCCACTTTGCAAAAGCGGCTCTCACCCACTGTATCGGTGTCAGAAGTTTCAACAACTATCAACACCCAACCGCCTGAGTTTCGTTCGGAACCAGAACCTTTGCGTCAATTGCCTAAAATCAGGACACACAGCAAAAACTTGCAAATCAGGACTGTGCTTAACGTGCAAGAAAAAGCACAACTCGCTACTTCATCTGGAGAACAACACTCAATCAACAAAACAAGAATCACCTAGTGGAAGGACATCGCAGACGACATCATCAGCCGTGACTACTCCACCTGAAATAATTAACCCCAACATCAGTGAAGAACCAACCAGCTCTCCAGAAGCATCGTCACTGGCGGCAGCAAACGGTCAACTATCCAACTCGTACGTTCTTCTCAGCACAGCTCTAGTAAAAATCAAAACTGAGACAATGGAGATGGAATGTCGCGCCTTACTTGACTCTGGGTCACAAGTAAATTTGATCACCGAACGCCTGGTAAAACGACTAAACATCGCTAAACATACGTCATCAGTAAACATCAACGGAATTGGTGATTCCAACACCAAAACACAACACCGAGTCAATGTTGCCCTGCAGTCTCGAATTAACGGGTTTTCAACGCGCCTGGAGGCACTCGTCTTGCCTCGAATCATCGCACCACAACCATCACAATTTATCGACATTAATGAATGGCCGCTACCAAAAAACCTGATGTTAGCTGACCCAGCGTTCAATCGATCAAATAAAATCGACATATTGCTAGGTGCAGAGCATTACCACCAACTGCTCGCAATTGGGCAAATAAAACTATCCCCACAACTCCCGACTTTACAGAACACAGTTTTTGGTTGGGTTGTAGCTGGAAAAATAAAAAGCGAACATTCACCAAATGCATCTTGTGGAGTATGCACTGAAGATGAAGCGCTTGAAGCTTCCATCGCTCGACTCTGGGAACTAGATGAAGTCAAAACTAATAAAAGGCCACTGTCAATAGCCGACAGACAATGCGAAGAACATTTTGCCCAAAACACAACTAGAAACCATCAAGACCGCTTCGTAGTCAGGATCCCATTTCATGAAAACCCCAATACCCTAGGCGATTCACATGCAATCGCTCTCAACCGATTTTTTGCTCTGGAACGTCGTCTTCAAAAGAGTCCGGAATTAAAAACTAAATACACTGAGTTCATGGACGAGTATGAATCGATGGGACACATGACAAAATGGGAACCAATATCCATAACCTCTCCAAACTACTACATCCCACATCATTGCGTATTGCGGCCCGAAAGTTCAACCACCAAGCTTAGAGTAGTATTTGATGCATCGGCCAAAACCTCATCAGGATACTCCTTAAATGATCTGATGTTCACGGGACCAACTTTACAAAGCGAGCTTTTCTCTATACTCCTAAGGTTTCGAATGCCAAGATTTGTGTTTACCACTGATGTTGAAAAGATGTATAGACAGGTATTGATTGCCCCTGAAGATCGTCAATTTCAGCTCATCATTTGGAGAAAGGATCCAACAAGGCCCATTTCCTACTACCAACTCAATACCGTCACATATGGCACAAGAGCTGCTCCATATTTAGCAACGAAATGTCTAGAACAACTGGCTGAAGAAAACAACATACATTATCCCCTTGCTTCCCAATTTCTTAAAGAAAATTTCTACGTGGACGATGGTTTGGGCGGTTCAAATAGCTTAGCAACCGCAATACAATTGCAAGAGCAACTCGTTCAGATTATGAAGAAAGGTGGCTTCACTTTACGCAAATGGTGTGCAAACCACCCACAATTACTCCATAATATTCAACAAAGCGACTTGGAGGTAAACTTAGATTTTGAAAGCACAGAAGCCGACACTATCAAAACGTTGGGACTTGTTTGGCTACCGAAATCCGACAAACTGGGGATTAAGGTAAATCCTGGCAACATCAAGAGGATCACCAAGCGAACAGTAACGTCAGACCTTGCAAAGTTATTCGACCCTTTGGGGATTCTATCTCCCATCATAGTAACGGCGAAAATATTTATTCAAGAATTGTGGGAGTTAAAATTAGATTGGGATCAATCTTTGCCAGAATCACTGCACACTAAATGGATCACATTTCGCACAGATTTGAACGTATTAAAAACGCTTCAAATATCCAGACACATTTTCAAGGGCAAAGTTCCAGAATCCCAACAATTACATATTTTTACGGACGCATCCGAAAAGGCTTATGGAGCTGCAGCTTATATTCGATCAGTTTTCAAAGATGGCACCATTATGGTACACTTACTCTGTGCTAAATCACGCATAGCTCCACTTAAGCGGCAAACAATACCACGATTGGAACTATGTGCAGCTACACTTGGAGCCCAACTAGCCACCAGAATCAGGTCTGATCTACGATTTACAAGCCCAGTATGGCTCTGGACTGACTCTGAAATTGTGCTCTCATGGATAAATTCATCGTCGGCATCCTTTAACACATTCGTAGCAAATCGGATTTCAGCAATCCAAGAGGAAACCAAGGCAGAACAATGGCGTCATGTAAACTCCAAGTGCAACCCAGCAGATCTGTTATCTCGTGGAATATCTCCAACAGCCCTTAAGGAATGCACTCTTTGGTTTTATGGTCCAACGTTTCTTCATGGCGTAGAGAAGGTGTGGCCACCAAGGTTCAACTTAAGTTCCAACAGTCCACCAAACCTCGAAAGAAAGGCAAGACTGCTTGAGGCACGAGCAATGACTACAACTGAACCTGACTTCATTTACAAAATTAACCATAAAAATTCATTCCACCGTCTGCAGCGGATTGTTGGATATGTTCTGCGCTTCATCACCCACACCAAATGCAAAAAGCAGATGCGACAGACATCAAAGGTGATAACAACAATGGAACTCAGCCGAGCACTAGTCGCAATCGTGGCACAAATGCAAGCATCAGAATTTCAACAAGAAATTCAACAACTCACCAAATACAAGGAGTTAAGAGGCACCAGCAATCTAAGCAATCTGTCACCGTTTTTAGACACAGATGGTTTAATTCGTGTTGGAGGTCGACTAGAAGCCTCACCGCTTCAATTCGACTCCAAACACCAGCTCTTGATTCCATATAATGACCCGATTGCAAAGCTGATCTTTGAAATGACCCACAACGACAACAAACATTGTGGTGCGCAAACACTCCTGGGCATAGTTCGACAAAAATTTTGGCCAATAAAAGGCAAAATTATGGCAAGAGCCACAGTGCATCGATGCAGGACATGCAGCAGAGCCAAGCCTGAGCTATTCCAACAAATAATGGGCAACCTGCCATCAACACGTGTCACACCCGCCCGGGCCTTCATTAATACTGGAGTCGATTACTGTGGCCCAATCACCGTTCATTATAAACTTCGGGGAAAACGACCACACAAGGCCTACATTGCTGTCTTTTGCTGCTTTGCTACAAAGGCAGTACACTTGGAACTTGTGAGCGACCTCACGACTGAGGCATTTATAGGTGCACTCAAACGGTTCATATCTCGTCGTGGACATTGTCAAAATTTATATTGCGACAATGCAACAAACTTCGTCGGCGCGAAAAACAAATTGCCTGAACTTTCCACAATAATACATTCTTCAGAAGCACAAGCTACCATTATGAATGCTTGCAGCAACAAGGGTATTCAATTAAATTTTATTCCACCAAGAGCACCACACTTTGGCGGCCTTTGGGAAGCAGCTGTTAAATCCGCAAAATATCTTCTGGTAAGGACATTGGGGAATGCATCCTTAACTTACGAAGAACTTGAAACCATAGTTGTGGAAATTGAAGCAATACTTAATTCCAGACCGATTTCACCAATGTCAAATGACGCAAACGACATAGGCGCAATTACCCCGGGCCATTTTCTGATTGGCGAACCACTAACTGCCCAAATTGATGCTCAAGCGAAGCCCACAAATCTTAAATTGGAAACACGATGGAAATTAGTTTCTCATCTCAAGCATGAATTTTGGAAGAGATGGTCACGAGACTACCTAAATGAACTGCAATATCGAAACAAATGGCGAGAACAGTCAAAAAATCTGAAGCCAGGGGCAACCGTCCTCATTAAAGAAGATAATGTTCCAGTAATGAAATGGCCCTTGGGGCGTGTTATACAAACATATAAAGGACACGACGGTGTGGTAAGAGTAGCAGATGTTCAGACCGCTTCAGGCATCCTTAAAAGAGCGATTCAATATTTAGCTCCACTCCCTAAACTCACCGATGAACCCGAAGAAGAAGGACAACTATCTCCTCCACAAATCCCAGAATCCGAATTGTCAGCAGAAAATCAATCACCAAAACCATCATCGGACGGAAGGCCACTCGCCAAAAAACAGCGAACCTTGGCAAACTCAATCATGACTACACTACTCGCAATCTTGCTATTACTCCCACTCGTGTCCACAGATAAAATTGAAATAACCCAATTTGAACCCAACATCGGCTTGTACTTTGAAGGTATCAGCAACATCCGAGTATCGCGATCAGAATGGAACATTATTTCCTACTATAACTTACGCCCATATTGGCAGGAAATATCCAGCTTCATGAACGAATCAACGGCATTGCACCACTTATGCGACCTGCTAGTTCAAAGGACAACTTGCTCGAGCGTTCTCCAAGCAGTAGACTTCAGCATAGCAAGTCTTAATAACAATAATCTTTTGCTAAAAAGAAGAGTTAAACGTGGCGCTATAAACGCTGTTGGTAACATTGCTAATTCACTGTTCGGAATTTTAGATTCAGATTATGCTGAACAAATGTCAAACACCATCAGCGCAGTAAACGCAAATGAAAACCATCTGAAACAACTCCTCAGCAATCAAACATCAATTGTCGACGCAACTCTAAACGTACTTAAACAAGATGAAGAGAATATAAAACAAAGGTTCAACAGCGTAGAAAACCAATTAACAGAAATTACATCCAGACTACACAACAATGAAAAAGAACAGTATCAAGCAAGACTTTTTCGGATTTTTATGTCGCGATCTGTTCAACTTTCTCTAACATCAGCAAGGTTACATCAAATCCAGTCAGAAATCTTATCAGCACTAACAGATTCACACCATGGAAAAATCAGCCCAACACTTCTATCACCGTCCCAACTTCAAGCCGAGCTTATGCAAGTGAGGAACCATCTTCCAACGTCTCTAGAACTACCAGTAGGCGGAGATAATATTCTACAACTGTATAAAATTATGAGTGTAAGAGGAGGCGTAACAAAAGACCACGTCATCTTTCATATATCTATTCCGTTAGCTGATCCTGAACCATTCGAGCTTCTGAAACCACACCCAATTCCGGTTCTGACAAATGGCACAATGCTCGCTATAAGGCCATGCGGCAACTTCCTAGCTATAAATTCCCACAGGGATCAGTACTTCATCATGACAGAAAAACAGCGGGACACATGTGCAATAATTAGAGAAGATGAACTTTTGTGCCAACACATGCAATCAACATTCAACGCAAACGCTGACAAATGCCTATGCGAACTTTCACTTCTCAACTACAACACGCAAAGAGGTTGTTACATTGTTCCTGTTACTGACAATACGTCACTTACACAGTTGGAATATAACAATCAATGGCTATACACAATGCAGCAGCCTTCCCGAATAAGCGCCGTATGTGGGCAAGAAAAATCACAGCTCACCTTAAAAGGATCTGGTGTCCTAAAAATATCACCAGACTGCACACTCAAATTCAACTCAATCATCATCAAAGGTCATCAAACTGTTTTCACATCTCTTCATACATCTTACACTGTAATGAGCAATAGCACTGACATCAGCTACCCAGATGAGGTACAATTTGAAAGAATTCACACCAAAGCCTATGCTGACCAAATTAAAAACATCTCCGACATACAGAGCAAATTACATCGAATGGTATCTGCCGAGTTTCCATCACAAATCAAAAGCATACAATACCACCACGGGACCATTGCCTATGTCGCCCTCGTCATCGCAATCATAATCAGTGTGAAGGTTGCCTGGAAAAAGGCACGTTGTAAAGGAATTAAAGCAGCTCAACAACCCCCAAGTCCAGCAGTACGCCAACATATTCCAACTCAAGAATTTGAAGTATCAATAACTTAAGCGTATAATTCTAATAAAAACAATGTAAGGTTGTCGCATTTGCAATTTTGTTGATCAATGCTCAACGGCGGGGTGTATGTTCAAACCTTCACAAAGAATTTCTTTCACATATTCGTAACTATGTTTGTACAAGTCTACAAACATACTTGCGTACATGTGCCTGCACGAAATTATGTGAACAACCTTAAATTGTCAGTTTCATGTTTTTTCTTTTATTTTTTGTAATGTTTTTATTTTTATTTAACTTGAATTTCTTTCACACGTTTGTAAGTACGTTTGTACCAATCTACAAACTTACTTACGTACATGTGCCTGTCCGAAATTATGTGAACAATCTTAAATTAATATTCTCATATTTTTTTTTTTTTTTTGTTTTTTTTGCAAAGTTTCAATTTTAATTTAACTCGTGCCTTGAACTTCTAGTTTAATTGCAATTTGCCTGTGTTTTTACTTTTTACCAAGTTTGAGGAACTCCAATTTCATTTAAATATTTTCATTTAGTAACCTTGAACTACTGTTTGAGTTTATTTTATTTTTGCATCGTCGGCGGTTTCACATTTTTTCTGGAATTTCTTTAATTTACAATTTTATAAGCTTTGTTGTTATTTGTATTTAGTAATTAATTAGTATATAAGAATCAATTTTATTTTAATAAAATCAGAAATAATAAATCAATTTATTTGACAAGTTGTTTCTCTACTATAACTCCGCTGTAACCAAGTTTCAAGTGCTTGTGTTACTCTGTACAATTGTCTTGGTGATACTGCCTAGACAATATTATTAACGTTACTTGGCTCATAGCCTTGTAAATAAAACCCAATTCAAAGGTTAAACAAATCAGTTTAACCCAATTCATTTATTGAATTAAACAGTGGTATAACATTCACTTTGCGTCGGTAGCCATGCCCCCTATTTTTTAAAGACAATTTAAAACCCTATTGAAACCAATAATCAAATAACATCTAGATCGCCGTTTAACGAGGAAATGCCATATATTTTACCATTGATCCTTAAAGGAGCATAGGACCGCAATAAATTGGTTGAACATATTCCTGTCTTCGACTTCCTTGCGGGTCCCAGTCTATGGCAATCCACCAACAATTTACGTCTTTTTATTTCTGTTTCCATGAGTTGTTGATTAGATTTTTCCCAAAGATTGTTTTTGGACACCACTGTAGAGAGAGTGAAAACGAATTCTAAATGAATCTTAAGCTGAAGGTCCACACCAAGCGTTCATGCGTGGATGCGTTTGATAATTTTTGTGGATTCTATGCGTTTCTAAATTCAAGTTACATGCAATGCGTTTAATGCGACAAATTGTTTTTTTTTTATCAGCTCTTGTGAGAACATCTTTATTAAATAAAAACAATTTCGACAAAAATGGAGAGTGTTATTGATATTTTAATAGAATTTATTTAAAAGGATTCAAAGAGGAGTAAGCTTTTAATGTACAAATATTCGTGATTTTCACGGTATCAATTACTTTCCAGTTTATGGCATTTGTAAAAAAAAAACAAAAAAGATGACATAAAAGTAACCGATAACTAGAATGGCAAATTTTTTTTCGTGGTAAAATTGTGCTAAAGATTTATTTTAATGTTTTTTATTCTTTAAAGTTTATGCAATCTTTATTACGAAAGCATTTTATTTTTTTAAAAACCTTTTTTAATGCAAAAAAATAGTAAAACGTAATCCACCACACAAACATATTTATCGATAACATTGAAAATAAAATGTGATTTGTCACCAATGGCCATCAATAACAGCTGACTTTTTTCACCACACATGTGACGCATTCAAATGTAGAAAGTAAACCTACTTTGATGCGTTGATGCGTGTATGCATTGTATGCATTTTGCTTTGTAACTTGTCGCATACAATTACGCTGATTCTACTTTTTTGTCCGATGCATAAAAAGGACAGACGCATAAACGCATGGTGTGGACCCTCAGCTTTTTGGTCGAAAGTTTGCCGCGCTTTCTGCACACGGTTGTCAATGTCTTTACTTCACCCGGAATTTTTAGAAATTATTAGTAGTCTTTTTTCGATTAAAAAAATGGTTGAAAAAGTATTTCAATTTAGTTAATGTTATAATTGAATCAATTATTTGTTTTGTTGAAAGAAAATTTCAAATAAATTTTTAATTAAATAACAAAAAATCTTAATTGATTTTTTTGTTTAAAATAAAATAATTTGAGCTTATTTGTTGTTTTTGTTTGGCTGCAGGTCCACGTAAATTAATAAAATAAAAAATAAAAAATAAAAATTCGTGATATTTTCGTTTTTTATATTTTTATTATTATTTTCCCAATATTTCGGTTAACATCGCTAACCATCTTCAGGGGGTCTGGATAAATAAATACAATAATAATTATTATTAACATTAAACAAAAAACAAAACATAATATTACAAAATTATATGTAAGCAATTAAAAAAAAATATAATAAACACAAAACTTCACAATAACACTTGTGTCACTTCTTATTAGATTTTCTTAACTAAATCTAGTTTATCGATCGTCTGTTTTTATTAATTAATTGTCTGTGTATGTGTGCACAATTTTCTGTGTCTTGTCGGTAATTGAGACGAAGCTGTGGATTAACATCATTAATGTGTAGCATCTCTAATGTAAATCTCCTCGAATAATTTCTCTCTTCATGTAATATTTTTACTCCTTCAAAATATGGTTTGTGATTTTTCAACGTACAGTGGGCTGCTAGTGCAGTTGTTTGTTCAATAGGTTTGTCAATAGTTTTAAGGTCAGATTTATGCGAAGATATTCTTGCCTAAAGTTTCGTTTTTGTCGTCCCAACGTATACTTTATCGCATATATTGAGCCCGTCACCACTACAGGGAATTTTATATACCACATTTGACTTGTCTTCCTTTTTAATTTTTGATTTTGTTTTGCTAAATAACTGATTTACAGTATTGTCCGTTCTAAATGCTAGTTCAAATTTTTCTTCGTCATAAATATCCGAGTTTTTCCATCTTTCCGAGAGTCCAGAAACATATGATATGCTTTTATATCTTTTTGGTTCTCTTATCACCTGTTGCCTGTTGTTTTTTGCACGTTTTATAAGATTTTTAATTGTCCTTATTGGGAAGTCATTCATGGTTAAAATATTGGTTATTTTTGTTATGTTGTTTTTATGGAATTCCGTGTCACTTATTTTAAGAACTCGTCGTATGAAATTCGATGCTGTATTTATAATAATTCTTCTAGGATGCTTAGAATAAAAATTTATTAATCGTCCAAAGGCTGTTGGTTCTTGATACCAATTAACCTTTAAATTCTTTCCTTTTCTAATAGCAATTGCGTCTAAGTATGGCAGTTGGTTGTTATTTTCTTTTTCCATGGTAAACTGTATTTGTCCGTTAAATGAATTTAGTTTTTCGATGGTGTCATTAATTCTGTCCTTTTTTACTATTGCGAATAAATCATCCACATATTTCATAATTATAATTGAGCTTGTAGAATTGTTATTGCAAATTGTCAAAACCTGAGCTATATTTAATTAAATCAATTAACACATTGTTTGAAACGCCAAAGTTTTTTGATAATTTTTTCAATTAGAATTAAAAATCATTTACTGACATAAAAAAATATATAAAAATATTAATTTTTAATTTTTTTTAAATTTTTAGTAATCTATATAATAATTTTGGTAATGGATGCAAAATCAACAAATTGATTGCTTGATTCTATGAATTTGATGATTAGAAAATTTTCATTTTTTTTGTTATAGCAAAATTGGCCGACATCATCTACTTCATTAATTCTTAGTGTGAATAATTCCTGAGACGTCGCCTAAACTTGCTGTTGCTTAGTTATAGCAGTGATAACCTTAAAGCCTATAGACCACGGAATATAAAAAGTCACATGCGCATGTGGTTCTGACGTAATTTTGTTGTCATCACACAACACGAACTTGCTATTGTGGCTTTGTAGTGACGTCCAAATAACGTCAGAACCACATGCACATGTGGCTTTTTACATTCCGTATACTATAGGCTTAAGTTCAACCACATCTGTTGTTGTTGTTATATTTCGCCGATTTAATGCAAGATCTGAGAAGCTGTGAGCTAATAAGCAAATATCATTTGCGTAATCAAGATCGTTTTAGAGACCTTTCAGTCACCAAGTTATTCCCTTTCCGTTTTGTATTGAATAGAAGTGGTAATAGAATACTACCTTGGCGAGCACCGATGTCCAATTTTACCTTCCTGCTTAACGCTTTAACATGTTTAACTCGACAGCTGTCATTGTGGTAAGGGCACCTTATTTGTGAAATAAGTTTAAGTGGGACGTATTTGCATCGTAGTGCTCTCCAAATCACGGTGTGATTTAATTTGTCGAAGGCTTTGTTGAAATCGATAAAGCAAATATAGAGTGGTGATCGCCATTCAACAGATTACTTTACGATGACACGGTGACTGTTTATATGGTCGATAGTGGATCTGTGGGGTCTGAATACCGCCTGTTCCTGTCTTAAAGCTGGTGACATCCTAGCGAAGATTCTTTTGGCGTTTATTTGGCCAGTGACCTTGTTGACCATACAAAGCAAATTATTTGGGTTCGTAAGATCTGCCTTCTTCGGAATGTTTATTATTATGCCTTGAATCATGTTTGGGTAAAATGCCATATACAGGTAAAATTAAGTGAAATGAAACTAAAAACAATTAAAATGAGTTGGCTTATTGGACGAAATGCTGTCCTTAGTTTAGATTAAAAACTTTAACTTTACAACTTTATCCTTACGCTACCCAATTAAATATGGAGCTTCCAACGAAGCAGGTTTGTATGTGAGAAACATAAAAGTTTCGCTTACCATTGCGCTTACGGAAGACATGAATTTTATATGGTGAGTTCCCACTTTAAAGCAATACATTTTTGACACATAAAGCGCATTATTCAGCACATAAAGAAATTGTTGGATGAAACGATCAGCTTTTCACACTGAATGTTTTGATACAGTTATTTTTTAGTAATCTCCTTTACAAACCTGCTTCGCAGTAAGGGAATGCCGTGGCACTTGAAATGTTATTTTTTTTATAAAAGTTGTTGAGAGTTCTTTCACTTACTTTACTGCATTTCTGTATGTCTTATTGCGTAGCGCATAATTGTGGGCTTAATTTTTTAAATATACCTTTAGTGCTTCGCAAAATGATAAAATTTTTATTGGGTAATCTGGTGATACGGTATAGTTAGTTATGGGGCAGTGCCTCGGTTTCTAAAATTAAAAATATTTAAAGATGCCAAAAAAAAACTTCTCAAATAATCATAGTCTCGAATATTCACAAGAATCTCAATATGCTTTTTAGATAATTTGTTCATTTTGTTTTCACTAGTACTCGATTTTTAGAACATGGGCTTTTTTATTTCCTTTATTTATTCCTCGTGTGAATAAAGGAATTCAAAAATCCATTTCCATTCTTATCTATAATTGCATAGTGTTTCAAATTCGTCCCAAGTTTTATATTTTGATGTAAGATCGCTTATCAGAATTCTTCTTCAAGTGGTGCTATGGCGTCCACATCATCTACTGCCTTAAAGGTTCCAGTCAAATACCATTCCCGTTATAGAGGCTTGTGGTTTTTTTTAAAGTGTGGCCAATCCACTTCCATTTTTTTGTCTTCGTTAATTTGCTGCATTACGGTCTCTTTATTTGTAATCTTCCATAAATTCTTGTTGTTGATTGTGTTTGCCCAGAAGAGTCTACATATTGTTACGAAAGTTAAATTATCTAGGAATTATTTGTAGTAATAGTAATAAGTTATCTTGTAAGTTATAGTTTTATGTCATATTAGTTACTTAAAATTGTCATGTATAATTTTCAACACAACTGTTATTCTAAAATAATTCCTATATGAATCTCCCAGTCATTTCTAGAAATGGTTTTGGAACATAATAAATAGTTTTTACAGGAAGGTTCAGGAAAAATCTAGAAATAATTTTGAAATATAAAAAGGGGTGACTCATGTATAATGAGTTGAGTTTGTTTTGAGAAACGGTTCTGTTCGTAACTAATAATTGTGAACAAAATAATTAATAAAGTTTGTTAAGTTAAATCAGTGTGTGTTTTTATTCGGTTTTGCAATTAAAAGAACTCAAACGCGCTTATTAAAGGAAAAACGTAACAATATATATTTCTTTAGCATTTATTGATGCACATTTGTAAGAGTTGTTTAATTACACTGCTGGACATAATAGAGTGCAAAACTATCTTTGTTATATTTCATTAGAAAAAAATAGTCAAACACACATTTAATATTAAAAAATTAATTATATTCATTTATTAAGTTTACTTAGTGATAAAAATAACAATAAAACGTTTATATTAAAATTAATCTTTTTCTATAAAATAACATAACTTAAAATGCTCTTTGCAAATGGTTGGACAAAATAAAGTGCAAAAGCAATGTAGTGGCTGATTACAGCGAAAATATGAAGGAAATTTGTAATAATTAGTACTTAGTAGCTCCCCCTTTATTAACTATGACCTCTCGGAGTCTTTTCGGCATACTTAAAGTCAAGTTTTTTAAAATTTTTACAGGAATCTCTTTCCATTCGGCTTGCATTTTATCCCAAAATGTGTGAAGGTTAGTTCGAGATTCCATTGAAATTTTATCGTCTAATATGGCCCACAGGTGTTCTATTGGATTCAGATCGGGGCTTTGAGCCGGCCATTCCAATATCTCGACATTGTTTTCTTCAAAATAGTTCTTTGCCACCTTGCTCGTATGTTTGGGGTCATTATCCTGTTGAAAGATAAAGTCTCCCAAGCCCATTTCCGTTGCACTACTGTTAAGATTATTTTGCAGAATACTAACATAATGCTCACCAGTCATTTTTGTGTCGATTTTGACTAGTCGACCTACCCCCGAGGAAGAAAAACATCCCCACACCATGAGACTTCCGCCACCATGTTTTACAGTATGTGCAATATGCTTTGATTTAAGTTTTTGTGAAGGTTCACACCATACTCTTTTAGCACGTTTTGCATTTTTTAGCTCATATTTGGACTCATCTGACCAAATCACCCGATCCCAAAAAGTTTCTGGCATGTAAACATATTTTTTAGCAAAGGCTAAACGCTTTCTTATATTTGCAGTTCGTAGTAGTGGTTTTTTCTTTGCATAAGAACTTTTTAGACCGCTCAGGTTGAGCCTTCTCCGAATGGTACGTGATGACACACTTAAATTTAACTCTTCCTTAATTTCCCTAGAAGAAGAAAATGGGTTTTTTTTTTGGCTAATATTATTATACGATCATCATCTCTCTTTGTTGTCTTTAGCTTTCTCCCAGACACTTTTTTTAAACTTTCATTTGACTTTCTGGTTTTGAAGAGCTCGACAATTTTTCTTGCTCCTGATATAGATATTTTATATTTTTTGGACAAATCTTTGTATTTCATTCCATGTTCCCTGTCGTTTACTAACAAATCCTTAACAGTTTTCGACAGTGGCTTCATTTTTATGTTCTGTGGGGATATCTGAGGAAATGTTAAATTTTTTGGCAGTTGATATTGTTTTTAATATAAAAAATCAAATGTGTTTTTACCAAATATCTTTGCAATTACTTACCTATAATTTAATATCAATTATTTAAACAAACATAAAATAATAATTTTCACAAAAACAAAATTACACTTTGTTTTGTCCAACGCACCAATAGACCTATTGAATTATTCTGTCTCTAGAACAGCAATGAATCTCAAGTTATAAATAAAGTTTATTGCAAAATAAAAACAACATTTACAGTTACAACGGTATAATAATTAAACACATTTTCGTACTTTTATAACTTCGACTTTATGTGTCATCTGTTTACCATACACTTTTGCACTGTATTTTGTCCAGCAGTGTATATCTGCCTGCAACCTTGTTTCTACACCATATAATAAAGTTAACTTTCATTTTCTTGTGAGTCATCCGAATGCGCTGCTAGCTTTATTTATTCTGTTGGAAACATCGTCTTCTATACCACCATTAATAGATATAGGGTGTTCAGTCAATTAATTCTTGTTCGTTTAATCGAACAATTCTAGACGATTAATTATTCGAATAATTTAAAATTGCTAATTTCGAAAAGATTAATCGCAGAATTTATACCGATTAATCGAATAATAAGAATATATAGTATTTATGTTAAATGTTTAATATTTTAAAGTTTTAAGTCGAATGAACAAACCAAATGTATGTGGCCCTTGGAATTAAAAAAATACAGTCATGTTTAGTGAGTTAGTTAGCTTATATTTTTGTTAAATTTTTTCAACACAGTTTAATAATTCATTTCACAAAAAAAAAATAATAAGCTTGACTTCAAAATAAATTGTACGAAGGATAAATCTAATAAATCTTATCTAACAGGTGTCCAAAAATGTTTTAACGTAAATGTTCTTCAACAACTTCACTAATTTTCCACTTGCACAGTGACCATAACATAGTACTTGAAGAAAATGCTCCACTAAAAAAATCAAAGGGGACTACAAGCGGTCCAATGAGTAAATATTTTAAACAAGACCGATTCTCTAGAGCAGAGCCCGGCAACCCAAACATGCAGGCTTTTTGTTTTTTGTGAGAGAATAATAACTCTCCCTCTCAGTAGCACTTAAAGAAATGTTTGTGTTATATTCTTGTTTTTAAAAGCAATCTGGCTGTTAATGTAAAAACTCAAAACATAAGCGTATATTTTATATAAAATAAAAAACAAAAAAATCATTAAAATTAAATAAATTACATTCTTCAAGAAAAAAAAAAAAAAAAACTATAATATCATTAATACGTGTTAATCTATTGAAACAAAAATAAATTCATAAATTAATTACTTGCATTCATAAAACTTAAACGATTCTTCAAGAAAAATAAAAAAAAAACTATAATTTCATTGCCAAACTAATTTCGGCAAACAAGAAATTAAATTCCCATTCTTCTTTAAACATTTCTCGCAGTGGAATTCTAAATCAATCGTCAACAGAACCTTCATGTTTGAGTGTTTGTTTGCTTTTTGCAAAGTGAGAGCGAATGTTATTGGGAGAAAAAAAAGCACGGTGTAGAACTTTTGCGGGCCTCTGCTCTAGAGGAAATTATTTGCATGGAATGCCCGAATAAAGCAACAATTTAGAGCTACATTGACAAGTTTTGTTTAAAAAAGAATGTTTATTTACTCAAGTACAAATTTTTTCTAAAATTTTTGAAAAAAATCTCATAGTTTATAAAATTACTAGATTTCGAATTATTCGATTAATCGATTAATTTTAAAATTTTATTCGTTTAATCGAATAAGTTAAAAATGCCAAATATCGATTAATCGTTTGATCGAACAAAAATAAAACCCGATTAATTGAACACCTTAATAGACATCACGCCGCCTAGGTAGCAAAATTTATTCACGAAGTCTATTTTATTATTGTTAATTGTAATAAGAAACTAATGGGTTTAATTTAGACTCAAAGCCTTAGTTTTTCCTAATAATGATCTCTAGGCCTACCCTTCTACCTAGTGGTACAAGCTCATCATTCTTCTCCTAAAAATCAGATAATGTATGAGAGAGAAGGCATATATCATCTGCTTAGGCTAGGGTCTCTAAGTGTTTAAAAAATCCCCAAGTGATAACTCTTCTTTAGATGCACAGCATTGTCATCACGTGGTCCAAGACAATAGTCAGAAGCAGTGGGGACGGTGGGCACCCCTGTCTGACACCGATGTTGGTGTTAAAAGTTGAGCTGTGAAGTACGGCGGCATAAAATAAACCCCCAAAATATAAGCCCCCAAAAAAATAAGGAAATAGCCCCCAAGTGTGGGGCCTTATTTCATATGCAATAAGCCCCCAATTTTGAAAATGAAATAAACTCCCAATGAAATGAAATAACACCCCAAAAAGAAATGAAATAATACCCTAATTTTAAGGGGCTTAGTTCATATGAAATAAGACCCCAAATTCTGGAATGAAATAAGACCCCAATATGTATAATACATTAATTGTACAGTTTTGGTTTAAAGAATAATGCGATAGATAGCATGGTTGAGACTTCGCCCAAGCGCAAGGATTTTCTCCTCTATGATATGCCAATCATCGGCTTCGATAACTAAAGCCCTTCTGTATAGCCGGCCTTCGGCCGGGCGCAAGGATTTTCTCCTCTACGGTATAACAAACACTGGCTTCGCTAACTAAATCTTCTCTGCATAGCCGGCCTTCGGCCGGGCGCAAGGATTTCCTCGCTTTTCTGCATAGGCGGCCTTAGGCCTAGGCAAGCCCAAATTTAGGAGCTTTACTTAGCGAAGACGGTGTTTGGTATACCATAGAGCAGAAAATTCAAGCTTCCGGCCGAAGACCGGCTATACAGAGAAGCTTTTGCTAACGAAAGCGGTGCTTGTTATATTATAGAGGAGAAAGTCCCTTGCGCCAAAAAACGTTTCCGTAATAAATTTAAAAATGAAATAATCCACAAAAAAATATATTGGGGCTTTATTTCATAATGATTTTTTGGGGAATTATTTAATATGAAATAGTCCCCCAATTAAGAAAATGAAATAACACCCCAAACAAAAAGAAATAACCCCCCAAAAATCTTTGTTGTTGTGCTCTGTATAAACTTTTGGGGGGTTATTTCATTATTTTTTTGGGGGGTTATATTTTGGGGGGTTATTTCATGCCGCCGTGAAGTACCTGTAGCTCGACGTTTTCATACATATTCATAATTTTATTAATTATTTTGTCTGGGACACCTTTGCATTTTAGGGCATTCCAGTTTGCATGCCTGTTGACTGAATCAAAGGCTTTTTTGAATTCAGTAAATAATAGATACAGCGGTGATTGCCATTCAATTGACTGTGCTATAAGTATATGTCGCGTGTTTGTTTGGTCCACACATTTTCCATGGGGGCGAAAACCTACCTGTTCATCTTTAAGTGAATTTTGAACTGGTTGAAGTCTGGTATATGAGAAGACATGTCCTATTATCATATTATTGAATTTTCTATAACAATATTATCACAGATATATATTTTTTATTGAAAGATTATCATAGTGATGGATTTTCTATAGAAATATTATCACAGTGATAATTTTCCCATGCAAATGTTATTAAAGATGTACTTTTTTTATTAATTTTTTTTAACAGTGATTAGTTTAAAAAAAAAAAATTATCATAGTGATAACTTTTAGATTAAATAAATATCATTCAATATGATCGCTCATTTTTCTAAGAAATAGTGATAAATTTTATATGAAAATGTTGTCACAGTGATAAGTTTTAAATTCTAGTTTTATCACAGTGATACATTTTTAATGATAATGTTATCACAGTGTTATAATTTTATATGAAAACATTATCACAGTGATCATAATTAAAGATGTGCTTTTTAAGGAAATATTATCACATTAATTAGTTTTTTAAAAAAATTTTATCATAGTGATAATATTTAGATTAAATTATTATCATTCAATATAATCGCTCAATTTTCTATAAAATAGTGATAGATTTTATATGAAAATGTTGTCACAGTGATAAATTTTATATGCAAATGTTTTTACAGTGACACATTTTTGAAGATAATGTTATAATAGTGATATTATTTTGTATGATAACAATATCACAGTGATAAGTTTTTCATAGAGATATCTTAGCGAATATTTTTTTTTACTGAAATTTAAAAAAAGTTATAAATTTTCTGTCAAGAAATATTAAAACAGTGATAATTTTTTCATAGAAATACTACGTGATGACAAATTTTGTATGGAGATATTAAAACAGTTGTTTATTTTTTAGAAATTTTTGTATAGGATCAAAACGGCGAATATTTAGTAAAATAAACTGAAAACTATTTTAAAGCGATGTTTTGTAAATATTTAAAGATTTGATCTTAAATATTCTGAAAATCTATTTCTTCATTCCTTTCATGATTTTCCCCTAAATCTAGAATAATGCAGGCAACGCATTCGACTCATCACCGCTTGACAACAATCTCATGAATTTTAAAAAAAATAAAATGTTAATGACCTCTGTTGGTCTTGTGATAAGTTTTCTGACGTTATAAATATAATCATAGTGATAATTCTTTTTTTTTAAATGTTTTTTTTTCAATCAAAATATTAAAATATGTCCATGGGAACATTATCTTCGCGACAATTTTTCACCGGAAATTTTACATTACGGCGAATTTCTTAAACTTAATGTACCATTTGGCTGCTTAAGAGTAGAAGTCTGAAAAAATAAAGAAAATTTGCATCACTTTGGTTGTCTTTTTCAGGTAACGTGTCTTGCTGATAAAGAAATAAACTGAAAAAATAAAACAACAATAAAAACAATTGAAAAGGAAAAGGATTGAAAGCATAAAATTATATGCAGGCTTTTGTAAAATGCATATTTTGACTACAAAAAGAAAAAACATGCATAAAAACATATACACCTTAAATTCACAAACACATACACAAAACAAGCTAGCATAAAGATTAAATAATGCAAAAAGGAAAAAAGGAGCAAACAAATACCAAAAAAAAAACAAAAAAAAAAAAAAAATACTAAAGGAAAGAAAGGATCGCTATGCCTTTCATCTTTCTTTTGCTTATTTAACTACTACATTTACGTTGTTCTGCTGTGGCTTTCGTGGATAATTTACATCACAAAGCATCTTGGATGGCTGGTTGGCTGGCTGACTGCTTGTGTATAAAATAAAGCACATTATTCTGCCTCTATCTTTTCGGTTCTTTTGCTCAACTTGAGTTTATGAAATGCTCATTTTTTATAAAGGTTGGTTTTTTTTGTTGTTGTTCGTTTTTCTTTTCTGTTGTGCATCTTATGAGTGTATGTGTGTTTTGTTTTTCATTTCACTGTTTGCCTGCCTGCCTGCTTGCATTAACATAAATATGAAAAACAGTCTTGCGAAGTATTGCATGAGTTCATATCTTCATCGCATTTATATTACATACAAACACACACGCACACATGTTCGCAAGAGAAGCATATTTTTGTGAGAGATTTAATGCACAAAAGGCGAAAAAAATGTTAAATCTTGAAAATAATAGATTTGAGGGAGGAGGCGAAAGATTTAAGACATAAGAAAGCCAAGGGAACTATATTTTGATAGCTTGTTATGAAGTAAATATGTGCTCATACACTTTTATAGTTTCTTGATGTTTGCTTAATAGCATAACACATATATTTTTAAATATTGCAGAGATATGTAAGATGATTTATGTACGTTTGTATGTGGATATGATTGTTAAAAGAACTACTTATAGGGAAACTGAGGAAAGTTTTATAAAACGAAAAAATCCATGCACTAAAATTATATTTCGTACCCTTAAATGCAAACGGACGCAACTGCACAAAAATTAAAAAATCGAGTTTTTGATTGATTGTGGTTCGCTTTATCACACTACATGTTCAAAATTTAAGACTCCTGCGATCAAAAATGGCGACTTTTTAAAGAAATTCAAACGCCCAAAATACTTTATTACTAGGGCAAGGAAGTTAATTCATAAAAAACATATATCGTCACCTTACGATTTTTCCGATTATACGCACATGTGAACGACTAAGTTGACCAAAAAAATCACGAAGTGCACGATATGCATTTTGATTTGAACGCCCATTTTCTTGAAAAAACACTCTTTGGAAACTAAAAATTCACATACTCTTCGGCAAATTGAAAAATAGGAACTACAAAATACAACTCCGTTAAATTTAAACAGAAAGAAATAAAAGTAATTTTTTTTAGCAAAAATAGAAAAAAATATTTTTTTTAAACATAACAAAATATGCAAAAACATGCATTTCAGGCAAAATATGCTAAAATATAAACCAACAAATTGATGCCTTTTAACTGGAAATGTTTTTATTCGTAGGGGTCAGAGTAACGACAACAAACATGCAATTGCATGAAAACCCTTTCCCCGTTTATTATTGTAATAATTTTTATTCCTGCTTAAAATAAAAGTGTAGTTACATCCATTTGCATTTAAGGTGACGATATTAATGGGACGAAAACTTCAAAGTTTTGTGTACAATTATGAATATGTACGAAATGTTTAACTTAGTTTACTTACAAACTTACTAGGGTCATTTCGAGGATTTGGTGTCGATTCGTCGATTTACCAGGTCTAAAACTACACTAATAAGGCCCAATTATCTCGTCGACTTTAAGATTTTAATCGCTGACACAAAATACGCTCGATATGATTTATTAAGGGATGGAAAAGAAACTTATTCTTCCGTAGTTGGCTTATGCTGTTTATTCCCTTTCTTGTGCTCGGAAAATAGTACACTGAGGTTTTAATCATTGGATATGCGTTCATCTCGTTAGATTGTGCAGTAAAGCTGATACATACGCCTTATAAGCATGTCGCCTTCGAATGAAAATAACTTCGCTGGTAGCCCATGGTAGCTTCTAATACTGAACGTTGTAGTAATGAACTCAAACTACAACTTAAGGTCACAAAAACTAAAATTAAAATCAAAAGATTTTAAGGAATTTTATAAAATTTGCAATCTAAAATGTTTCGGGGTTTTCAAATATATATTTTTTTTTTTTCGAATAAAAACAAATTGCAGCTCTTTATTGACTCTCATTTATTCAATTATTGTTTTATTAATTGACTATTAAAATGCAGTAAAATTAATTATTTCGTTTGATTATATTGAAATTGAGCGCTGTCTGTTGTTGTGTTAATTTATTCTGTTATTTCTAAACAAAACTCTAATGCCACATTATATGTCTGATAATAGGTGTGTTCATTTACTTTACGAGCAGAAATTTGCAACGGGAGAATAAGTAAAAAACTAACAAAATTTTTCTCACAATTACTCAAAAACATAAAAAAGTAAATAAGTATCGAAAGTATTCACTTGTAAGATAAGAGATTATTTCTACCTGAATTTATTTTTTTAGATAAATAAATATTTTGTGTTATTGAAAAACTTTTAAAAATTGTTTCAATTTCTTAAAATTTGTATAAAAAATATTATTTAAGTGAGGTGACGTGTTTAACTCAATAAGGGGGTTTATTTTAAAATTATGAAAGTTATTATTGTTTTTAACAACTTTTTTGTCTCTCAAATTTTAATATTATTTTTTCACTCTTCTGTTGAAAATTCTGGAGTATTTATGTGAACACTTACTGGTAACAATTATCGAAATTTTGCAATAATTTTCTGTGATTGAACAGACCTAATGTTGTTTATATTTATAGTTAAATATTTTAGAAAATTAGCAATAATTTTCAGTGTAAATGTTTAAGCACACAGGAACCTAATAAACATAAATAATTAACGGACAACGGTTTAATAAATATGTCCAGCAGTTCTGAAGGTAAAGAAATCTTTGAAAAGTCTCGATTCGTAGGCCTGATAACACAGCCGTCTCAAATTGAAGATGATTTTAAAGATCTTTGTAAGAAACTGTCTCCACTTTTTTGATATGATGTGTTAGGCATGTAAGTATTTAAGCCCTATAGAACATAAAATTGTAAAAACTATGTAACACAAAAAAATAAATTACAATAAAAATTTTTTTTATACCTAAGAGCAATACATGGCATTAACATATTAATTCTGGACTTCCAACTTTTGGCCACTTTTTAGAGCATTGCTGGCTGTATGCCAAGAAAAACATGAACTATGTTGGTATCCAAGGTGTTATTTGTTGCTGGTTTATCAGCATGAGCCAAAGACTTCACGTAGCTCCACAGGAAATAACTGAAAAATGTAAAATCTAACGACACTGGCGGCCAACTGCCAGGTCCATTTCTCGAAATCCACTTATCGCCAAATTTTGATTTCAATAAGGCGATGGTCGCGGTCTCTGTATGTCAAGTATCGCCATGCTGCTGAGACCACATCTCATTCGGATCAATGTTTTCTATATTTTCAAACAAAAAATCATTGATTATCTTGCGGTAACGATCTCATTGACTGTAACGCCGACTCCGGCTTAATTTTTAAAGAAATAAGGTCCGAGAATGCTTTTCTGGATGTAACAGAGTCTGTAGTTTCTGCTGTGGATTAGTCTATCCCTATATGGGTGAGTTTTGTTTATTTACAAGGTGAAATTTGTTTTGAAAAATTCCTAAAAATGCCTTTGATATATTAGGCGTGTTTATTTAAAATTAAAATAATTGTTCTCTCAATTGCTCAAAAAATTAAAAAAGTAAATTACATAATGCTTTTTCAGCAAATAACAGCCAGTTCGATATATCGGCAGTATCCAGCTGTAAGATACGAGATAATTTCTTCCTGAACTCAGTTGTTTTGAACTATTTGCACATGACTTACTTCCTATTTAAGAAAATTGTTTCTGCAGCCGAACGTAGAATAGATTTCCAAGCGCGTCGATCTTCTGTGCTTCTTCTCCAATTGGTTACACCACGTTTCGAGATGTTTACCTCTACCTGATCTTTCCATCGGATTTTTGATCATACCCTTCTGCGTGAACATTCACTAGGTTCGCTTTTAACTGGACCATGTTTGTTCATTCTCACAACATGCACATGACTATTGTTACTAAATTTAAGAAAAATATCTATATATTTTATGTTATTGAACGATTTTTAATTTAAAAATTATGAATATTATTTTGTTGCACTTTTTTCAAAAGCTTGTTGGTACAAATTCGTAAAAGTTTTTAGTAAACGAACGCATCTACTAACGCTTGAATTTTTAGAAATAAAAACGTCGGCAAGTATACCCCCTTATGTTTGATTTAATGCACAATTGAACCTCGTAATTTTATAGCCAAAATTGAAAACTAAAGTTACCAAGTTTGTTTATATAAATATTCATACAATTTTTGACGGTTCATTTGCGAGGGATAAAAATGCAAATTTTGGGCAGATTGCAAAACTTTAAAGCAAGCAATACATACATAGTATTGCCATTATCTTATATAATTCGGACTAAAAACTGACGGATGGCTCAAATGAAATCAAAATAATTTATTTTTACTAAAATGCTAAATCCTCTATCTGATCATTTTCATACATAAACATTGAATATTTTGAAGAACGAAAACCCTCTGACTATCATAACTTCGCCAATAAAGCAAAATTTTAAGAACCAATTATACGTGAGGTTCAGTAGTTGCATAAAACAATATTGTAGAGTACCGAATTCTAATAACTCAAGTTATACGCAAAGAAAAACAGGTTTTTGGCTCTCCTGAAAAGTTGTCTTTTTTAAGATAGGGTGTTTTGAATACAGGCCCTCGATATGTATTTAGTTATCTGTGTGTGTTTGTAAATATTTATGTGTGTAATAATGCTACATGTCTTTTAAATTTCACACATTTCAAATAAATTAACTACAGTAACAATAATAAACGATGCGATTGTGATACAAATGATAACCCAGCAAAACAGATGAGTGCATTTTTAAAAGTTGAAATGCGCTGCATAAGGGCATTTCCACAGAAAACTTTACATTTTATCTCAGGAGCCCATAATTTAATGCGTTTATGTCAACGAATGGAGAAAAATAATTTGAAAAAAGTACCAACAAATTGGTACGATTCTCACCGAATTTCGAAAAAGTACCAAACTTATATTTGTATTTTTGCGATAAGTTAGAAACGTAATATAATTTCTATTTCTATGTTTCTTGGTTTAAAAGATAGATGGGGTCACAAAAAAAGTTCCAAAGTACATGTTCTACACACCTTAGAGGGAAGCGAACTGACACCAAAGTAGTCCCGTGATCGGTCTTTGGTGGTAGAGACCGGTTCTAGTTCTAACACTTTATATGAATAAGATCTATAATTTTTACATGGAGTTGTCATTGGAAGGGTTCAATTGACATTATTTTACTGGTCACACACCAATTCTCAATGAACGTGTTTAGTGTAAGTTATTACAATCATAGGGGAAAGGGAACTAACACCAAACTTATCACGGGGCAGTTCTAAAGTAGAAGGGACCGGTTTAAGTTCTAACTAACACTTTATATCAAGGGGACTTGTCACTTTTACATGGCGATGTCCTAGGAGGGGGTTAATTGGCACCTTTTTGACAGGACACAAAAATAACCTAAATGGATACGTTGGATTTTGGTTAAAGTAATGACTGTAGCAGATATTGTCCCGTGTGAACCATGTTAATATGATCGTTTCCCTTCATATAAGGTAATACAAGATCGTATCAGCCACTACCAGCATAAAATACAGTCACATGACTAGTTTTGTGTCAATTGCCTCTCCTCCAGAGTAATATACTTCAGACACATTATCACCAGTTAAGTGATATGTCTTGTTTTAACCTATCACGTTTTATAATAAAATTTTATTCACTAGTCACGGGCTAAGTGCTTTAAGAATAATTGACACAAATTTCTCGCAGGGAATGTAGTATTATTTTAATCAAAATAGTCCTAGAACTAAAGTTAAGAACCAAATTTTAGAAAGCCCCAAAATAACGTATCTCACCATCGGTGAAGACCATACTGAAGTTTGTTACTTTTTCTAAAACTCCTTTTTGTACTTGTTTTATTTTAACAAATCCCAGGACCAGCCTGGTGGACCAATCGACACAAATTTCCCGCAGGGCACTTACTCCCCAAATGGCCCAGATTTCAAAAAAGTACCAGACACCTGTCCGCTGTTTTGTAATGAAGAACAAATATAATTTATTTGTTATATCTCTTTTAGTTTAGGAGATATGAGGTGAGCGAGCTAACAAGTTTTTACGAATTTTACACCCTTAAAATTAGAATTAAAAACAATTTCTTCTTAGTGGATCTGCTCATCTGTAGCTTTAGCCGTTTGGACTGGTCGTTGATTAGTTAGTAAGTAGGTGAACAAATAAATGTCTGACTTATTTATGTATTTTATTTATATGGTATTTTTTTCACTGGGCTTAATGCGTGGTATAACAACAGTGGATGTCAGTAGCAACAGCAATAACACATATTCAGTAAACAACAGGTAGCATACAATATATACACACGTACATATTCGGATACAAATATGCATCTCAGTGTTCGTGTTAAATATGTTTGTGTAAAGAAAATCTACTTAACAAATAAACATTGATTAATTTGTTGACACAATATAAAGATGAATGATTTCATGTGAGAGCGAATGAGTAAATGTCTGCATATCTGTGTATGTGTTTATGTTAATATAACTGTAAATTTGAATTTGTCACAATTACATCGACAAATTTCGGCGTATAAGTAATTTTTATGTATGTTGATACAGCATATCTAAAAATAAATATGTGTAAGAGTGTCTGAATTTGTATTAGTTGGTTAATGCGGTTGTCAATGGAATCGTTTATCATTCTAAAATCTGTTTAATTTATGGGAAAGAGTAATAATATACTGCTTTTATTCTCTTATACTTATCAAATTGAGAGCGACATTTATCAATGGATTTGTATTTTCAACATTTAAAGCTTTAAGTTTTCCTTGCAACTTTTTGCCATTTCTTTTATTGTCATTTATTTCTATGGAAATGTAAATTATTTATATTTAACTTTTGATACTGTTTACCAAAGGACACACACAGACGTTCAGTAAAAGAGTATATAAAAAGAAACAATAGAAAAAAAGAATAAATTGAATAAACATTATGAAAGGTTGGTTTTATTTCCCGTTTTCCCGGGATTTTTCTTGCTGGATCCCGGGAAATAAAAAATTCCTGATAATTTCAGAAAATAGCTATTTATTCTTAGAAATTTAGTTTTCTATTCTCTTAAAATTAGCATCTGTGGATGGGTTGTGGATTAGATCAATTACAAGAAGTGAGAACATGTATTTAAATCAATGTCTCCTGATGCAATAAATCTACTAAAAGCAGAATGGGCAGTGCAACTGTTGTTAATTATTACATTTATGTAAGTGAAGAGTTAATAAAGTACATTAATTCAAAATAAGATGCAGGCAGTAAAGTTTCGTTGTCCATGAACAATTCTTAAAAATAGGAGATACCTAAACATATCGCTCCTTTATTGCAATATAGTCATATCTACAAAAACAAACGATCTTGGCAAAATGCGATTAAAGTTTTAAAACTGTACCGATTTAAAGATATATTTTGGTATAACTTCGGTTCAGTTTAAGATATAATACGAGAAGGTATGAAAGAAATCTTTGCTAAAGTTACTTAAAATTTTGAGATATGACTATGATGCAATGAAGGAGCGATATGTTTATTAGGTGATAAACACAAATTTTCAATTTCAATTTGTGTTGGTTTATATACCCGTGAAGTGCGGGGAAACCGAAATAAAATAACATTTTGGAAACTCGTGTAAGATACTACAACATACAACTTGAAAAACATATTGTTCTAAAGATTACAAATGGACCTATTGAAATGAAAAGGTTTGGAAGAAGCAGTCCGGTTGATGCTATTTTTGCATCAACCTTGACATGCATTTGACTGATATAGACGTTGTTTATAAAAAAGAAATTGCTTCTGATTGTGAATCCGAAGCTACAACGGTGCACTTTTAACTATTTGTCCAACTACGGTAAAAAATGAACGAAATTTTTCGGAAACATGATAATTAGTATATAAAATCAGGAATATACTTTTTGACGACTTACAAAGCGCTTTGAGTGTATCAGAAGGTTATTTCCTAAGCCATTAAAAAATGTTATATATTTCTTTAAAGTATTGTTACGTTACTGCCTTTCAATAACGTTTTGGTTTATTTCCTTTATAATAAACCGTTCCGAGTTCTTTATTGCAACTTTAATAAAATAAATAAAACACAAACACTTTAAACACTGTTTACAATTTACACAACTTTATTTAGTACAAAGTCACTCTAACAAACCGTAATTTATAGCTTTTATTTATTACCAACTATAATTTCTTCCGCGTTATACGTTATTGACAAAGTCTGAACTAAGAATGAATTAATTACGCTAGTGGCCGCTAGTATTTATACCGCAATTTGGTTGTCTAGAACATTCGAAATGTTTTTCGAAGGTTCGAGGCTTTACTATTTCACCATACTTTAATTTGATTTATGGCACCACTTTACATAATTTTACCTCTTACACTGAAGCTTTTTTAACGGTCATTTCTAGGGCTTTCTGCACATTGGGATTAAAGTGTACTAAATTATAACAATTTTTAATAACAATGTTAACTAATAAAATTACTAATAAATACAAGTTAACTAATAAATACAAGATAACTAATAAATTTAACTATTTCTTAACTAATAATTACAAATAATTCTTAACTAAAGTTACTTTCGTAACAGTATTTTATCTATTTTATTAATTAACTTTTTGAGTGCCTCGGTAGGCTAGCTGGTAGCGAGCTAGTCTATCAGCGCCGAGGTTGCGGGTTCGATTCCCGCCAGAGACTCTGGTTTTTTTCCTGCAGACAAGCATAGAGCTTCGCGGGAATAGCTAAGGAAATAAAAAAAAAAAATAAATAAAATAAATAAAATATCTTGAGTACCTTAATTTTTAATTTGTTTTTATTATTGTTTTATGAATTATCCAGAGCATAATAATTTATTTTGTTTTTTTTATTGTTTTATGAATTATCCAGAGCATAATAATACTGAATAAAAGAATAATAATAGGGAATAAAGGCGTGAGGTAATAATAATTCAAGTTCCTATTTCAATCTTCAATTCATTTTGAACCATTTCTTTAACTTTCTTTGTAAACAAGTTCCCTTACGTTTTTTTATAAAAGTTTTTTTCATGAATTAATAACAAAATTTACTTTGTATTATTTATATGGAGCGGGATCCCGGGATCCCGGGAAATTTTTTTAAATCGAAAAAGTCCGGGAAAAAAAACTCTAGTTTTATTATATTTAACTATAAAAAATTAAGGACAAAGATGAGTTTAAGTTCTTAAAAATCTCAAACAAAATCGTTCAAAAAATTATAGTTTATGGTCGAATTTCTAAAAGAAATTTTAAGAGATTATTTTTTACCCAAATCAAGACAATTTTCAACACATTTCTGCTTTGCTTTGTCCCTTAAATTTGTTTATCCTTAATTTATATGTCTTAGTTTACGTTTAGTATGTGAGTGTATTGGTGCCCGCCTGCTAAAATCTACTCTTTCTGTAGTCTGTATGTCCTTTTGTCTGTCCTTTTTATTTGTTATAAATCATTTATGTCAACAACGTTCGGAAAGTTTGTCATCAGTATGTATTTTATCTACCTTTACTACAGTAAATTTATTTATAAAACAAATTTTTCGCACATATTTAAACATTCGCTCACATTCTAAGATTTTCATATTAAACTCATTCTTTGTATCCATGTAATATTTTTGACGTTGAAACAATGACAACATTTGAATTAGCCCTGCAAACATTTAAATATCGCGGAAATTCGGTAAATTGGTCGCAATTTAAGTAAAATGATCGCCAAACATGCCATCATATACGACTATTTTATACCTTTTTAACATCATAAAAACTAAAATACATTCTGTAGTTCACATTAATATTTTTTATTTCACAAAATTTAATTAAATCAAACAAAATGGTAATAAGTGAAACTTGCATATCGTAAGCTAAAATGTAAAAGGGCGTAACTAACAAAAATATAATTTTACAGGAGAAGCAAAAAAAAAAACATGCATTGATAAATCGTCCATTAAATTCTTCAAACAAATTAAATTAAAACCATTTTTGTAATATTTTGTTCGAAAAAATGTGTGATTACGTAATTTTGCATTGATCAAATAAACACACTTGTTGTTACGTCCCTTTGTTTTTGTTAATAAAAGCGTAAATTTTGATCGCAGAAGTGTAGAATTTTGTCAAGACATGTGCAAGTTAAATTTAAAATAACAATTAATCGATTTTGAATTGTTTGTTAGTAACGCCTTTTTGCATGTGATCTTGAAAGTTATCAATTCGTTCTATTTACTACATTTGTGTTGTTTCTGGCAATCGTACACCTAAACGTATGCAAAAAGAGAACGAAAAGCTGAAATAAAGAGACACAAAAATGATGTAACTTTGTGTTTTGTTTTTTAACAATCTATTTAAAGGCCCCAGGGGCCTTACGTGATTATTAGGGTTGGTCACTGTTGTATGAAAAAAAAAGTTCTCAAATCATATTTTAATAGCAATATTTTTTTTTTCTTACGTTAAAATAAATAAAAATTGCAAAAGAGTAAAAAAGTCACATCTTGAGCCCGCGCAGGAGCTCTTAAGAATTAAGTATATTTGAAAAAAGTCAATTTTTTAAATTTTAATATTTTATTTACTATCAATTATTATCAATTTAAACTGAAAAGATTTTGAATTAAACACAAAACTTTGGTTCTTATACAACATAAAACAATAAAATAATTTTTTGGTCACATAATCTTGTTTACAAATCTGGGCATCTCCCGTCTTGAATCAAGTTTCGTCTTTATTAAACCTTCTCTTGATTTTTTATCGCATAGAGTCGTGGATACTTCTGACACTATTTTCACGAACTTAAATGTCGTTAAAATACAGCAACATGCTTTTCTGCAATACAATACTATTGTTGTTATATTAACAATTTAACAAAATGGAAGGTCAAAGCGCGGGCTCTTGCACAAAAATAAATTAATAATATTTTAAAATACAGCGTATATATGCTATTATAAGTCGTAAAGAAAAAAAAATTTTCGGAGATGATGCAAGTGCTGCCGATAAATTAATTAATTAAAAAAAGCGAAAGTTGAAAATGATGTCGATTAAGCTATTTTTGTGGTAGGGGCTCAAAATCTTTATAAATCTTAAATCTGCGGCATAAAGAAAAAAGTCCTTACGTCGTCTTAGGCAAAATTTGAGTTCTTGGCATTTTTGTACACACAAAAAAATAAAAATTGATTTAAATTAAAAAAATTGTGATATTAATAGTATTAATTAAACGTTTAATTCACTTGATTAAACGTTTGATTCACTTTTTTATTTAAAACTGATTATATTTTTGATTAATGCTTTAATTGGTGAACAATTTTGGATAATTTTTTCTTTGTAATCTTCCTGTTTAAAAGTACCCGTGGGAAGAGTTTTAATTATTTCGCGAGATTTCTCTTGGCAAAATTACTTCACGAAACGTCGGGAAAAATGAAATAAAAAATGTTGCATTTTTAGTGATGATTTTTTAAGAGCTATAGGAAAGTTTAAAAAAAAACACATTAAATTCAGAAAAATGCATGAAATCTTTATTTGAATCGATAGTACGGTCCATATAATTTAATGTTTGAAGATTATTTCATGCAAATGTTGACCGTGACTTCGCCTCAAATGGTCCATCCGCTTAGTCCAATTTTGGCATACTCTTTCCAACATTTCGGCCGGTATCTCATGAATAAATGCTTCAATGTTGTCTTCCAATGCGTCAATTGAAGCGGGCATGTGTGTTAAGACATGAGCTTTAACATAGCCCCACAATCAATAGTCTAAAGGCGTTAAATCGCACGATCTAGGCGGCCAATTGACCGGTCCCGAACGTGAAATAAAATGTTCACCTAATTCGCCTCTCAATAATTCCATTGTTAAGCGGGCTGTGTGGCATGTGGCACCGTCTTGTTGAAACCACATGTCATGCAAGTGAAGCTCTTGCATTTTGGGCAAAAAAAAGTTGGATATCATCTCACAGTAGCGCTCACCATTCACAGTTACGTTAGGATTCGCATCATCTTTGAAGAAGTACGGTCCAATGATGCCACCAGCCCATAAACCGCACCAAACTGTGACTTTTTCTGGCTGATCTTCACTCCAAAATCGACAATTCTGCTTATTAACGTACCCATTGAGCCAAAAATGAGCTTCGTCGCTGAACACAATTTTTCGATAAATTTTTTGATAATTTTTTGATAATTTTTGATAATAAAATTCAATAATTTGCAAGCGTTATTCGTTTGTAAGACGATTTATGGTTAAATTGTAGACCAAACTGAAGAGGTTTGACAGTGAAACAAAACCCGAAACGTGCGTCAGCTGTTTAAACCAGTGTTGCCAAAAAGAAAATAGCTAAAAAATTACCCGATATATATGTATAAACAAATACATATATAAATATAAACAAAAGAAAGTGGCCAAAAATAAAGAAAAACAAAATTACTTTTGCTTATTTTTTCGATTTATACTTGCGATATGTGACATAAAAAATATTTAGGAATAAAAACTAACAAGAACTACAACTACAGAGAAGTGATGACTATGGAGAAATAGCAGCAAGTTTTTAAAAATCCCTTTAAAAGTTTAGAATAGCTTCCTTCCTAAAAAACTAAAAAAAAATAGACTTAAGCACTTTTTCCTTATTGGCACAAAAATAAAAAAGCTAGATTTGTATATATAAAAAAAAATAATATTTTCCGATGCAAAGTTTTTTACTAAAATGTAAAATGTGGGGTTCGTTCTAATTATCATTCAAAAGTTGTGCAGATGACTTAATCAGTTGATGAAAATACGATTTTTAAGTGTTTATTTTTATAAAATGTGTAGAATAATATTTCAATAACCATGAAGTATAGAAGAATTCACGTCCATCTTTTAAAAATCTTTGAAATGCTTGTGGGGTAACTGTGTGCAGGTGTGTCTGTATTTAAAAGAGTATTTTACCACACAAAAAGTTAATTGTTATTGTTGTTTTTGCTGTGCAGCTGCCATTGTTGAATAAAGTTAAGGAAACGATATTTCATGTTTGTGGTAGATTTTTTGATGGAGAAATTATGATGTGCTAAAATCTCCTGATAAAGTAAATAAAATTATTTGAAAAATTTTTAGCAACACATTTAGAATGTACATTAAACTACACAAATAGGATTTTACTTAAAATTGCACATCCGACTTTTATTAAAATATTTTGCTTATTTCTGAACTCACTTTTTTACTTTGCGTAGGATAACGTGCTCTCCTAGCAAAATTAAATTATAACTTATTATTCGAGTTTAAAATATCTCGGTATACACCTTGATTGGCATTAAACATGGAAGTGCCATATAGAGGCAAAATTAACTGAAACGAAACAAAAAGCAAAAGCTTATTGGGAGAATTTCTGTCCTTGGAGAGGATTGTAAACTTGAACTTTAAATTCTTAAAACCTTAAAACCATTCTGCTGATATGGTTATTAGTATGGGGTTCTGCTTCTGTCCCAATATAACGAAAATCCGACCGCGCAAAAAAAAAAATAACGTTTCCCTATTGTCATCTTTCGAACACAGAAATAATACGGTTTTTATCCAACTCAACAACAGATGAGAACATTCAATTCTGTTCGGTTTTTTTTAAAACGACAAACTTCATTGTGTTCGGTTCAGCTCATTAGTGTTTGTCCCTTTTGGCTGGCTAAAAAAGCCAAACATTTTTTACAATAAAAAAATACACATACGAAAAAAAAACAAAAAGCCAGCAAAATAATTTTATACAAATAAAACACAAACACACACAAGTTTTTCGTGTTTATCAATGTAAAAAAAGAAACATTAAAATATAACATGTTTGTCTACAGTGTCACTACAAATAGGTTGTGTTTGTCTACTCAAACACAAAAAAAAAAGATATGGTTCCTGGGTGTGTGAGCCGAACGCTAAATAATGTTCTGCTCATTTTCGAACACTGGTTTAAATATATATTTGCTTTATAAAACAAGATTAGCCCGTTTAAAGGATCATTTAATTCTTAAATTTTTATAAAAGTAAACAATATTTTCAACGAAAGCTTTTCATTATAAAGGAACAATAAGTACATTTCGGTACATTTCTTATCGGTTTATTAAATTTACAAATTAGAAAGCACATACATTCATAGAACCAATAAGAAAATATTTCATCAAGATAAACATACACAGAAAAAATTCAAAATTGTCTCTAATCACCAACTTGATACCAGATTCAACGAATCAAGCAAATAATTTGTTGTTTTATATAATAATTTTAAATGACATTTTTAATTTTAATTAAAAAAATTATCAAAAAACTTTTCCATTTCAAACAATATAAAATAAATTTAGCTCAGGTTTTGACAATTCCCAGCATTATTTAATTAATTTTTTAATCAAAAAGTTATTTCAAAACAACTAAAATGTTAAAATAAATCAAAATTATATTTTTAGTTTTCTTTCAACAGAAATAAAAAAAATAATTCATTCAATTATCACATTAATTAAATTGAAATACTTTTTAATCATTTTTTTGAATTGATAAAAAACTACTGATTATTTTTTTTTGTGCATGAATAAGAAATCTTCTTTTTTCTGTGAATACATGTCGGTTGGAAATCGTCAATTTTGATTATCATTATCCTCCGAGCAAAAAACAATTGTGCTTTTACTTTAATTTTTCTCCAGAAACGATGTCCACAATTCAGTTTTTTATTCATGGCAAAAACCAAAATAGTTGTTTATACCACTGCCACTGTAAAAACCTGCCACTGTAAACATTTTGAATTGCTAACTTAAATACACATAAAAAATATTATTAATAAATATGGAGATGAAAAGCCACCTGTTTTTCACCGCTTTGGAAGGGAAGGGTGTACCTCTAAAATTAGCTAAAAACTCAATTTCTAAAAATTTTTATCTTATCCCTTTTCGAAATAACTGATTCAATCCAATTTTTAAGAACTTATTTTTTTTTTAGGTGACAAGCAATTGATTGTGTAGAAAAATTTGTATGAAGAGCATTCAAAAACTGAGTGATTTTCATATAAATTTTTCTAAACAATAAATTGTTTGTCACCTAGAAACTGCACAAATTTTCTTAAATTCTTTTTTTTTGTGTATTAATTAACGCATTAGCGCCCAATTTAAATTTTTAAAATTGTTAGCTTTTTCGAAAAATATAATTTTATTTATTCAGTTATTTGCGCATGCTCCCAAATGGTATCATTGGCCGCTAATGAGTTCTTCTTAGGAAAATATTCGAAAATCCCATTTTTTTCCTTTTAGAAAATTTTTCATAAATTCACCTTTTGTGAAATTTTTAATGGTGAATTTTTTGCAAAGTTTACTTTATAACCATTCACATTCTATTGCAGATTTAACAAAACTTAGATAAAACAATATCTATATTCACGTCTATTGTTTGGTCTATAATTGCTAATGAACTTACCCCGGTAAATAGTTAAGACAATAGTTTTTGTAACTAAATAAGTTGTCGGTTTATTTAACCAAAATTTTTTTATAAAGAAAATTTCCGCCTGTCCCAGTTAAAGCAAATTTGTGCCCAATAAAGTCAAAACTACGTAAATCCTAAAGCGATTTTTATTTATATACATATTTTTCACTATAAACAATTTCTTTTTATGCACTTTATTTCTTGAACATTTATCAAAATCTGAGCAATTTCTTACACTTTTGCCTTGCAATATTTTTATTCCATTTGCAAGACTAAAGACGCTGAAATCCATGTAACCAGACACGCCAAGTAACATGTGTGATGCATGAAAAATACAAACGGTTACGACATGGCTACAATTGCACTCAAGTGAAACTTAAGATGACAATCAAAAAAGGAATATTCACTAACTGTTCCCGACAGACAGATAGACAGACACGAACACAATCTTAATACTTGTGTATGTGTGTGTGTGTGTTAGCGAGTATGTCAGACACGCACACCCACATGCACCCCCCAAAACACTTAATACATAAATGGTGAATTATTTTATATGGTTTTACGCATCCACACACATGTTTTTACGTACGTGTAGGTCTATAATTTAAGTTTGCGTATCTGGTTTCTCCTTTACATACACACATACACACACACACATATATATAGTACTTGAGTTCATGTATTTGAATCTTAAAAATAACAGAAACGTTTACAACACACATACAATTTCCATTCATCAGTTGCAACGTGTATGTGGAATTATAAAGTCTTTATCGCAGAAAATAAATTGATACAGTAAAGAACTTTGGCATTACCTCAGCCAAGAGAATTTCTAAGAGCGGTGCATTTTAGGGAGTCTTTTGAAACAGACATCTATAAGAGTCCACTTATTTCATAAAACTTTAAGTTCTTACTCAGTGATCACTGATCTTTCACTAATTTAATTTTCTTGATGAATTTTCGCAATTTTGCCTCTTCTAAAGTTAAAATACCGTAAATTCCATTTTCTTATTCTTTTGAGATACAAAATCTTTTTATCATTCAAGATTATGAATGGAGCTCATCGTACATGTTCATGTGTATTTTTCTACGAATGTAAGTGAATGTATGTAAATGGTTTTGACTAATGTCGAAATTCTAGTGCTCATAATATAACTTTAGCTTTAACTTACGAAGTAAGCGTAACGAACAGTAACAAAGAAAATACGAAAGTTAGTGCTTTATGTTATTGCTGGTACTTGTGTGATAACGGATCTGAGTTTAACGCGCATAAGACGCATAAAGTTAACGGTTTTTTTTTACTTGTAATTATTCTCCTTTTCACATCTTTTATATGAAAAAAGGCTTAAGTATAAAATTCATAAATGACTGTAAAATTTACAATCTAAATTGCACTAAAAGAAATTGTTTTAGTGTTTCAACTGATTATTAAAGTTAAATAAGAAATATTAGCTTCATTTTGTTGTATATGTTTTTTAAAAAATCCTGAAAGCTGGATGTATTTTTAATTTGACGTATGGCTGTAATTCTATTTGTGACACATTGCAATAAGCCTTAGAGACCACATAGAGTGTTTATATTTTATGAATTCTTGTGAAATTCTTTGAAGATCTAGCCGTCTGACGTTAAAAATACAGATCTTTTGTAATAAAATTGCATAATTGCAATAAAAGATCTAGTTAGGACGATACAATTTGGTTAAAAGAACTTTTTGACGTCAGATTCATTTGGCATTAAAAACAGATCCAATCGGTGCATAATTTTACCATTTGGTACAAATGTTTCCCTAAGAGAGGAAATTGAGCATGATAACGATCACATGAAATAAGGTTAATAAAATTTATTAGTATTGTGGTTAATTTGTTGAACTATTTATGGTTTTTAAACCAAATTTTTTAATATTTTTAATTAGGCTTAAGTTCATTAAATTTAATTTTCATTAAATTATTTTTATGAAGAAAGGAATTTTGCAACATGAAAATTAGTAAAAATTGTTATTGATAATCTTTCATTCTTGACCGTGGCCGGGATTCGAACCGCGGCCGGCAGGTTACCATGACATGTTTCGATCGCAACCACTCGATCTTCTCAAATGGATTTGCCGTTTTACACTCGCAGCCATCGACGACTGCTGACGTCAATAATCAATAACAATTTTAATTAATTTTCATGTTGTAAAATTCCTTTCTTCATAAAAATAATTTAATGAAAATTAAATTTAATGAACTTAAGCCTTATTAAAAATATTAAAAAATTTGGATTAAAAAGTTAATAAAAATTCTAAAAAACAAAACAAAAAAAAAAAATTACTTTAAATCAGAAAAATGCTTTTATTTGAAAGATCAATACATGACATTAACATTTGAAAAAGATTTTACTCATATGGGCACCATGGCTGTTCTTGAAGGAGCGTTCATCTTGAAGAACGGTTAATTTTTCTAAACGTGATGGAGCCTACAGACTCAATGTGGTTAAGTCTTACTCAATATTCCGCAATGTTGTCCATCAACAAAATTACGAGTGATTTTCATAGAATAATTCAATAATTTGGTAGCGTATACTGATCATTAAGGTAAAAGGTGACCGAAGTTTGACAGTCAGCTTGACAGCTAAACCTTCTTTAAGTAATTTTCAATGTGCAAATATTACCCGCAACTTAGGAATTTATTAAAAGAATGCACAAAAAGGCTAAGAAAGCTACTGCACACTCAAAAAACGGCTTCTCTAGAAAAATCTCTTAAGGTACTTGATGCAACTCCACAATCAGACTACTCATTATGGCGTGCAGCTAGATATCTAAAAAGGCCATCTAAGTTATATCTAAGCCACCATTAAGACACTTGTTAGTTAGTCACTTGAAAAACGTATTTACACCAAATATATCTCACGGTATTGCGGTCGAGTTACCACCTGTTGCTGCTAGAGCAGCTATTCCCCTAAGATTTGATATAAGAGAAATCGAAAAGTCTATTTGTGACTTAAAGACTGGTATTAATAAGATCAGTAATAAAATGCTTTTAGAGCTTCCTCGCGTAGCAAAGAAAATTATTCTTTTTATTTTTAATGCTATTTTACGCCTTGAATACTATCCCAAAAAATGGAAGGTTTCCTTAGTTACTACGATACCAAAGCCACTTATTATCAAATATGTCTAAGCTTTTTGAGAAATTATTATTTTTAAAATTAACACCGATTTTAAGCACTCTTCATCGATGTTTCGCAAGCTTTTGATAAAGTCTGGCATGAAGGTTTATTACATAAATTGAAGCAAAATTTACCAGCAAACACACAAAAGCTGTAAGAAAGTTACTTAGTCGGTCGTCAATTTATTATTAAAGAAGAAAATTTCTTAAGTTCACTTCAGCCAATTGGCGCTGGAGTCCCACAAGGCAGCATCTTGGGCCCTTTATTATACTTAATTTATACCTCGGACATGCCAACAAACATCTACACCCAAACTTTAACAATTGCAGACGATACAGCTTTTCTAAGCGTCCACGAAAACCGTTATGAAGCATCTCGTTACTTACAGCATCATATATTTCAACTAGAAATATGGTTAAGACAATGGAGAATAATGGTCAATGAGCAAAAATGCCCCCTATAACAATCGATAATCAAATAATTCCTCAACATTCGCATGTAAAATATTCCGGTATATATCTGTATCGGCGATTAACGTGAAAATGCCATTTAGAGGCAAAATATACTTAAATGAAACTAAAAGCCATTTAAGTTTATTGGCTTATTGGAAGAAATTCTGTCCTAAGTCTCAATTGCAAGCTTCTACTTTACAACTGTATCTTAAAGCCTATCTGGTGCTACGGTTTTCAACTATGGGGCACTTCCTGGGCCTCTAATATCGAAAAAATTCAAAGGCGCACAAAAAACCTTCTTCGAATAATCACAGCCGCTCCCTGGTATGTTAAAAACTCAAACATTCATAAGGATCTCAATGTGCCATTAGTAAAAACTATGATAATAAAAAATGCAGTAAAATATTTAAGAAGGCTTGAACAACACCCAAATGCACTAGCTCGAAATATTTTAAATCATGGCGGTCACACTCGGTTAAGAAGAAGAGACACTGCAGCACTTACCCAATAAACACCTATATATGTGAACAGAACCCGTGATGAAGCAAATTTTTGTCTGGCACTGGCAGGACATAAATAAAGTATTAGGATAAGATTTGATTAATTATTGTTAGTTCATATTTAATATATGAAGATTCAAAAAATAATTACTGATTTTACTGTTTAAGCTCTTGGTCTTTTTATAAAAAATTTTTAAATTATTTATTTTTTCTCGATATTTCGCTAACCATTGGTAAGCATCTTCAGGAAATTATAATTATTTAAAAATAAATAATTATAATTATAATTTCCTGAAGATGCTAACCAATGGTTAGCGAAATATCGAGAAAAAATAAATAATTTAAAAATTTTTTATAAAAAGACCAAGAGCTTAAACAGTAAAATCAGTAATTAAATTAAAAAAAGGTCAAACAAAAAGTTATATATAGATTCAAAAAATAAATAATGAGAAAAAATATATATATTACTCATACGCAGTGTTGCCAGTAGATTTTTCGAAAATTCCCTACACAAGCCAGGGCTGTCAGATATGGCGATTTCTCGCCAAACGTGGCGATCTTGAAACGTGTGTGGCGACTTTTTTTCTGGCCATTTTTGATAGTACATACTGGCGATTTACTTGGCTATTTTTACCATTTATATTATTTTTATTATTTTTAACCGTTTGTCATTAATTGTTATCATTACTTATTTAAAAAAAAATCTGGAAACGTTTTTTCACATGATTTTTGTTTTGTTATCATTTAAAGTGAATTTTAGTTTCAGTCACTTTATAATTCTAATAGTATATATGCAGATCAAAACACCGGTAATGAAATCGATGAGGCTGAAGTGTACGATCTTATAGACTTGTGTACTTAATTTTGGTTTTTTTTTTTAACTGAATATATGATCTCCATTTTATGTTATTAAAAAAAAATAACATAAAAAAAACTTACTTTCGGCGACTTTTTTGTATTTTTTCTCAGTTTTTGGTGATTTTTTACTGAAATATTATACAAGCTTTTATTTGTATGCAACATTTAGTGCCTGCGTTTAGAACGCGAGCGCAAAGTGACTCGTTTCACTAACATTTAAAGCAAAACCAACATTTAAAAATTTTACTTTCGGCGACTTTTTTGTATTTTTTCTCAGTTTTTGGTGATTGTTTACTGAAATATTATACTAGTTTTTATTTGTATGCAAAATGTACTGCCTGTTTTTAGAACGCAAGTGCAAAAGTGACTCGTTTTACTAACATTTAAAGCAAAACCAACATTTAAAAATTAGTTTTTGTTTTTAATGTTAGTTAAACGAGCCAACATTTAAAAATTTAACTTTCAGCGACTTTTTTGTAATTGTTTCTCAGTTTTTGGCGATTTTTGACAGAAATATTATACTAGATTTTTTTTGTATGCAAAATTTACTGCCTGTTTTTTAATACGCAAGTGCAAAAGTGATTCGTTTTACTGACATTTAAAGCAAAAACAACATTTAAAAATTTGTTTTTGTGTTTAATGTTAGTTAAACGAGCCTCTATTGCGCTCGCGTTCTAAAAACAGGCAGTTAATTTAAAAAAAAAAAAAATCAAATAAATGTTACGAAAACTGAACAAAATTGACGTTTGGCAACCCTGACACAGGTTAAAAAAATCCGTTTTTCCATACACGTGGAAAGAATTTCCCCTACAAAAATCCCTACGCATTATTGTCTTTAAAAAAAAAGAAGAAAAAACATAAGCTATAAAAAAAATATATTTTATTTGATATGTATAACAAAAAAATACATATATGGAAATTTCATAACAAGTGACCCAACTTTTGAAATCGATATCTTCCATATTGGATGAAATTTGCACCAAAGTTAGTTCTATTGGATAGTAACTTAGACACAAATGTTCAACAAGATCGGTCAAAAAGTGAATTATAAGACGCTTCTATTTTAGTATCAAAAATACCTTTATGTAGGGATTTTCCATACTTCTGGCAACACTGCTCAAACGTACACAATGCTTCGGTATATAAGGGCCATTTTTTATAGCCTCCACCACAAGTAGTTGTGATGAGGATATGCTAAGCTTGCCATTCCGTGTGAAACTTTTCTAATATTCATCTAAGACCCCATAAAGTATAATTAATATTCTGGATCCATGATTAATCATAAGTCGATTTAGCTATGTTCGTCTGTCTGTACGTCTGTTGAAATCACGCTCACTTTCGAACGACTCAAAAGAAAAGAACAATATTGGTGTGAAATTGTTTCTAGTTCACCTTAGCAGTTTGGTATTGAAATCAAAATGTGGACCAACCACCCAGAAAAATTGATAATTTTGTTCCAAAAACTGGCATAAATAGTGGCGGAGTGTACATGTTGAGACAAGATTTTGCACAAATTCGTTCCATATGACTAGAAATCATACTAAAAAACTTCGTGAAAATCGTTCCATAATTTACCATAGGGACCATAAAAAGGCTAATCCCGAAAAAAAAACACTTTTGTACACCTTAAACCGTAACGAATAATGCTATTGTAATAAATTTTGATTTGTTGCATTTTTAAAAAACTGCAGTCGAAACCAAAAACTGTTGAGCAAAAACGAAAATTTGTTTACAACTTCTCAATTTTTGAGTTGGTTTCACAGCGGCTGTTTACATTTAATGAATCAGAATTTTTTTTTGGCCAATGACAAATGAAGAAGTGGAAGAAATGGCAGTTTTTCTACTTTGACTGCCGTTTTTTAAACGCTGACTAGAAATTACACTGTAAACTTTCGTGATCCGGAAATGGTCGAACTGTAGGTAGAGATAATTTTGGGCACAGCCGAATATAGCACTTTTACTTGCTTATCCTTGCAATTCATAATTTTTCTCCGTGTACCTTCTAATACAAATTCATTACTATTGCCACGCTTGCAAGTTTGCTGCTAAATCTCTTTTTTCTTATGCCTGTATTTATGAAGCCGTTGGTTATGATAATGATGCAGGAGTTTACAATAATAATGACGATGTTGCTAATGAAGCAGCACCAGATTACTTTGTACTTGTTTTAGAATTTTTTTTAGTGTTGTCGTTCCAAAGACCAACAAACGCCACTTGACACTCGATAGTAAGAGTTTGGCAGCAGTCTAAAGTTAAACTCTAAACTAAAATAAGCAGCTGTGTTGGTGTTAAAACAAATATTAGACTAGTTGTAGTAATTGCAACATGAGTGGTAATGAAAGCAGTAGTTAAACTCGATGTTAGTCTGATTAAGTAAAGAAAAAATGTAAAAAAGGTCTGGTAGCTAGTAAAAAAAAAACAGGACTAACAAAGTTGAAAAAACAATTGTAAATATAATTTATTAGTCTTTATGCTTATATGGAGATGTCACGACTGTAATGAAGACAGTGTGTAGGAAAAGTATTCGTAAATTAAAATATTTCTATTTGCTCCTCTTTTGCTGTAACTTGTAACAGTTATGAAATTTCTTTCTATACACAACACCAGAATAGTGAAGAGGGTATTATGTGTTTATGTTGATGTGTGTAACGCTAAAAATTATTAGTCCTAGAGCATCCTTTAAGTGTACCGGTCGGCTTAGAATCACTTTTTCAAATTATCTAACGATGTCCGTCCGGCTGGCTGTCCATGTGTGTTAAGTACAGATCGCAATTTTAAAGATATTTTAATGAAATTTGGCATGTGTGTGTTAATATCCATAAGGACCATGTTTACTTAATATGGTAACAATCGGTACATTATTTGACATAGCCCTAATACAAGCATCTCTCCAAAATAGGGTCTTGTGCCCGTAACCACTTTATTTTATTGGGATTTAGATTAAATTTGGACCCAACTTATTTAAATGCTATCAAAATTATCTTTCCAAATTTTATTGGAATCGGTCTCAATATCGAGCCTTTAACGACAAAAAAATCTTAAGCGATAAAAACACAATTTTGCAGGAGTGGGTTTTTTTATTTTATTTCATTCAAATTTTGTATGAAGGTTGTCGCTTAAGCTAAAATGGTTTTGCTATAAAATCGTAACGGTACCTTATGTGACCATAACATTTTAGGAGATGATGCAAGTGTTGCCAATAAATTAATTTATTTAAAGAAACTAAAATTGGATATGATGTCGCTTAAGCTATTTTTGCGGTAAGGGCTCGATATCACCCGAAAACAGCTTTTAATGCTTGAAATTCCATATAAATATTGGTATAAAAATTGGCGAAAATAACTTTTACGGTAGCTTTATGTCATGGAAAAAAGGTTGTGCTGATAGGTCCAGATTAACCATAGGTCCAGTGTTGCCAATTTAGCCATTTAATGGCTAGATTTAGCCATTTTTCACCCTGTTTAGCCATTAAAAAATGACTTTAGCCATTAGCCATTTTTTTAGCCATTTTTCAAATTGTTTAGCCATAAAATTTTATTTGCCGTTTTACTTTTAAAAGAATAATTTTTATTTTATTTTAAAAATTTATAAAAGTAAAATAAACATTTTAAACAGTTAAAACGCCTTTAATTTAAATCACAACTTTTACAAATGCTGAAAATCGCTATAAACGAGGATGAAACATCTTTCAAAGTAAAGTAACAGTATTCCAATATTTAATTTATAAAATGGTTGCAAGTATTTCAATAAAGAGATACAGTCGGCAACAAAATTTTTTTTTAGAAATTTCAGAATTGACTATAAAGTTGCTCTCACTTCCATGGTCTAATGCTGAAGTAGAGAGGGTATTTCGCCAAAAAAACATCTTAAAAGTAATTTTAGAAATAGGTTACAGTTAGCAACCGTTAATTCGATTTTTTTTTAATTAGGTACATATTTTTACCGTAACAATAAACTATTTTTACCAACACCACAATAGTGGAGAGGGTACTATGCGTTTGTGCTAATGTTTGTAACATCTTAAAATATTGATACTTAGCCAACCTTTACGTATACCGATTGACTCAGAATCACTTTCTGAGTCGAATTAACGATGATTGTCCGGCTGGCTGGCTGTTCATGTACACATTGTGCGCAAAGTAACGGTTGGAAATTTGCAGATAATTTAATAAAATTTGGTACATAGGTTATAATGTGGTGTAGGGTATCATCTAGTCGGGGTTGACCGACTATACTTTTTTAATTGTTTTTTATTGTAGATCTAGACTCAAAAGGTTGGGTTACTGTTGTCGTGATTATGATTTTCCCTCAAATTATTTAAAACTAATAGGCACGAGTGATTCCTATGAGATGAACAATAACGACATCGAATTTATCAATGATTTAATTTTTAAAATATATATCAAAATATTAATTTACGTTTATTCTTATTTAAGAAATTCATCTTGACTTACAGTTTCATCGTAAACAAATTTAAATGAATTATTTCTGTTTTGTTATTGAATTTGAATGTGTTTTTATTTAAAAAAGCTTTAAGCCATTTTTTAGCTCATTTTTAGCCATTTTTTTCCGTAAATTTAGCCATTTTTGGTCATCAAGTTTTGGCAACACTGCATAGGTCCCATATAAACCCCTTCCTAATAATACTTAATTACGAAAAAATCTCATATATCTTAAGTATATATAATATTCAATACAAAGAACTTTTATATCAAACTTAAGCTTATAACATCATTTTGTTCTGGCGCACAGTACTTTCTTCCATTTACAAACTGTACTGTATTCGTATCAATATAAATGACATGTAGGAAGAACCTTTTTCATGTTAAATGCGTTTCGCCGCTGCTAGAGTTCGCTAAACTTGTCCTAATTTTTAATAAAATTTTGAGCTAGTATTTGGTAAAAAAGACATTCTTCTTTGATATGAGCCCACACTTTATTTAAAGTATGTATTAGTAATGCTCCGGATGAATCTTAAAAAAGTGTTGCCGTAACTTAAACAAAAAAAATTGAAAAAAATTTTTTATGGACAAATAAAAAGACAGAATACTTTTTTCAATTTTCTCTGCCGTTTAATAAACCAAGTGTCTGCCATTTAGAATCAAAACAGAAACTAACCACATTTAAGTTATAACTTGGAGATATTTAAATTGTTTGTATCATTGAAAAATCCTTGCTAGAGTTAATAAAAAATTAAGTACATCAATTTTAACATTATATTTAGATTGATTTGGTAATTTTCAACAATCCAACATAAAAAGTGTTTCCGAATTAATTTTTTTTAAAAAAAGGATATATGGGAGGTACATGAATCCTTTGACGGAATTTTTTCAAAACTTGAAAGTTTGTTTATTATTATCATATATACCTCCATGCAAAATATTTTTAGTCTGGGTCAACTCCTTCTATTTTTGCACAATTTTGTTCTACATCAAAGTATTGTGTGGCGGGCCCATGATTGCTCATGAGACATTTAAAAATTTTGTGTAAATACTGTGGTGTGTGGTATCAAATGTTTGCAAAGGACCTACTATATACTTCTTTCTTACTTGTTTTTTTTTAAGATTTTCTCTTATTTTGGTGGGTGTATGAAAAATTTTTTGTTTCACTGTTTTGAATAACTCAGACAAAGTCTCATAGTTTTTATATGACTTTCTCGTATGGCTGTGAAGTCTTCTTGACTATATGCCAAGAATGCAGTAGCTACATTAGGATTATGTCTACAAAATAAAAAAAAATTAAGGCATGCGACTTCATATGTGGCTTGGTGAAGGAGGATTTAAAAATTTAAGTAGAAAAATAAAAATAATATTATCGGGATTTAAAAAAAAAAATTCAAGAAAATTTGTATTTAAGCCAAATATTTTTTTTACAAAGTATTGCATTTTGAATTAGAGAAAGAAGTTGGACATTAGTAAGATATTTTTACTTAAGCTTCTCTTATATGTTTTTTATAAAAGAAAGTGCCCGCACTAATGGCCGTAATTAAAAGTGATTTTAAGACCGACTCTAACACCAGTAGTGCCAGACGTAGAGAACAATCTCTACATTAGGGTTTTTTTTCACGAACATCGTAACGGTGAAAAAATAAGTCACCATTTTTTTAAGTTTTTTAAATTGAAGATTTATAAAAAAAATACACATTCGTCCTACCAAAATGCCCCCATATGGCCCTGTGCCTTAATTCCCAAATACCACTTTCTTAAACTGTACCCATGTTCTGTAACTATAGTGAGAACTTCCCGCATCGAAAAGATGGGAAACAAAATATTCCATTGCTTCTCGAAAACTCAAGTCGAAAACTATCAAAAGAGATTTCGTCGTTACGTTATAAATGTCAGAAATTTGCACTCAAAGCCGATGCGACATTGCAGACGTTCAGAACGCCAGTCACACATATCGTTGATGGCGACCAAAATTTACTAAAATTGAAAATTTTTCAACGGCAGCGGCGAATATAAAGCCGTAGCGACGCGTCGGCTATACCAAATAATGCAAAATGCGACTTTAATGTTTGCTGTTTGCAAACGAGCTTTGAAAACATTCGTATATTTTATAAAAATGTTAAAAGCAAATAATTAAACAATAAATATATGTGCCAAGAACAGAATATTATTATTCTTTGTGTTTTGTGTTTTGCATTTTTAATTGTTTTTTAGTGCTAAAATTTTTTCTCGCCCCATTTTTATTCGTGAGTTTATTTGACAGTTCAAAGCGGGAACTTTTCTTACAAAAGTGTTACAGACACAATTTATTTGTGAATTGGCGAGTTATTTCCTTACTCTCGCCAAAAAAAGTTACAGACACAGTTTAGTGAGAAAAACAGCTGTTTGTTTCAATACTTATATGGCATTTTTGTTTCATTTCACACATTTCAATCGAAAAGTTTCTTGACGCGTGAGATACAGAACATGAGCACTGTTTTCGTTCTCGAAAACAAGAAAATTGAGATTTCTTGGAATTTTTGCTTAAATTTTGGTGAACAAATTTAAATTTTTATATTAATTCAAATATGTATTCTAAGTCAAATTACAATTTATAAACTTAAGAATTTTAATAGTCTTTCGGCCAATTTCACCAAGTTCAGTTAAAATTAAGTTTAACTTTAACTTTCAGTTAACAATACGTTTTGACAGTAACTAAACTTGGTGAAAATGGCCGTAAGTCCTTCAATATTTTCTATGCACTACCAGATTTTTCGTTTGTATATTTCTCTTACAAGACTTACTTCAGCTATCCTTTGGCTAGCAATAAAGTAAACCTTACAGAAAATTTATACATTTATTAGATACAAGCAGAATGCAATGCATTTTCTGGCCCTCTACGGCCTTCGTCAGCATTCTTTGTATCTTATAACTGGAGTTTTTCATGGTTCATGGTCAAAATATGACGTATATAAATCCGAATGTTTTTTTGAAGTTTTAAAATAGGAAAGTTTTAAAAATTTGTTCGATTTAAATTTTACCCGATATCGATTTCCAGAACATGACTGATTTCGTTTTAATTTTTTGGTGTAAACCAATTGTAGAAACAATTATTATTTGTATCTGGCCCCATTAAAATACCAGGTGACCCAAATAAGACCTACCAGTGCTATTTTAGGTCGTCGTAAGTGGTCTTGCGGTAGCAGTGCTTGCACAATTTGAACTTTGTATTCATGCATCTTAAGATCCAACTTTAAGAGTCTCTACATTATTGTTCTAAAAACGGTCGATGGCGACGATTTGAGATATATCGATAATTTTAATACTCTTCCGCACAGCTTCCACATTGCTTTCAGTGGAGGATGTTCGATTACTGAACCCCGTTACTGAAAACGTCCGACTGAAAGCGTTCTAAAAATTAATCGTTGACAAGAATAGAAACATTTTATAACTTTAACGCATTGTTGTGTACTGTTTGCGTTCATTATAAATTTCCAAAAATTAGTTTTGGATTTTGGAAAACAACTATATTACTAGGGATGAGATTTTCATGCACTTAAAATAAAAAATATGCGCTTAAAATATGCACTAAAACATTTGAAATATGCACTAAAAACATAAAAAAATTCCATAAAAAATCGTTTTTTAATTTTACTAAAAACAAAAAAAAAATATATAAAACTAGCTTAACCCGGTGCGCCATCGAAATAAAATTAGTAAATTTTTTTTAAAACAAATCACGTGTACTGATTACAACGCATCTTGTACTAAATTTAATTGCTTTTCAAGTAACTGTTTTACAGATATACAGAAATTTCAAGTGTATTTGTATGGGAGGTGCCATTCGTACTTTTTTCATTGAACTTACTTCTTGAAAGATGTTGTGAATTATTCTCAGGAAAATCATTTCAGTAGTTAAGGAGTCCTTAGGGAACAAAACCATACGCTTTTTTATTTATATATTATTTTTTACTTCCCCTGCGCCCACCCCCTTTATTTTAATTTTAAAAGGTGTAGTTTACCATAACAGTGGATTGTACAAATCTTGAAGATTTTTATCTTCAGATATTCGGTATTCAATATTTTCGTTCTATGGGGGTACTGCTCTTCCTCCGTCTACCCGCCCATTTTTATTTTAAAACTTATAATTTACCATAATAATGGCTTTAGGCACGTTTGAAGACTCTAGCTGTAATAGTTCCTTAGTTACGCGTTAGTTAGCTGTAATAGTTCTTTAGTTACGCGATATTTAGTATATGCATCCTATGGGGGGTATTGCTTCACCTGCGCCTTCCCCCTAAATTTGTATTTGCAAAGGTGAAGTTTACTATAAGATTGACTCCTACCAAGTAAGAACATTATCAATGCGAACTGTTGTATTGATAATGTTCTTACTTGGTAACAGTTCTTAAGATATGCAATATTAAGCACTGGCGTCCTATGGCTATGGGATAAGCGTATAAGCGAATCTTAATATTGGCATCCTATGGAGGGTACCACTTCCCCTGCTACTATCAAAAAAATAAGTAGCATATACTGTTTTCGGGGCTCGGGTGATATTAGTGTTAAAATCGGTTCAGTAGTTTATCAGTCTATAGGGCAACAAAAAAAAAACAGACAAACATTTTTAATTTTTATATATAAGGATTTATTGCTCCGGCTGCACCTACCCTTATATTTTTATTTTGAAAGGTGCAGTTTATCTTAAGAGTGGGTCCTAAAAAACTGGAAGACTTTTGTCTTCAGTTATTAAGTATTTAACATTTTTGTTCTTTGCGGGGTGCTGCTTCTCCTTCGCCTACCCCGCCCATTTTTATTTTGAAATTTGTAGTGTACCATAATAGTGGCTTTAACAATGTTTACAGACTCTTAAGGCTCCTCCTGAGCCTACCCGCTTTATTATTGTTTTCAAAAGTGTAGTATACCATAAGAGTGACTTCTACAAAGTTTGAACATTCTCACTATAACAGTTCTTAAGATATGCGATATTAAACATTGGAGTCCTATGGGGTACCACTTCCCCCGCTGCTATTTTATTTCAATTTTGGGGCTCAGAAGATCCTACTTCCAAAAGTTCAACAAAATACGTGCAGTGGCTATTAGATATTTAATATTGGCATCCCCTGCCCCTATAGCCTTTTTATTTTATAGCTTATTTTATTTTTAGGGCTCACGTAATGTTTCTGTAAAAATTTCAGGAAAATGGTTCAGTAGTTTCGGAGTCTATAAGCCAACAAACAAACAAATAAACAGACGAACATTTTTAATTTTTATACATATACTATATAGATATAGATTTAAAAACTTAAATAACTAATTTAAATTTTTGTTTGTTTAAAAGTAAAACTTTGTCTTGTAAAGGGTGTTTTTTTAAGCCCGATAGAACTTGAAATTGTAAAAAATAACACAAAAAATTAAATTGTAATCAAAATTTTTTTTTATTCGAAAGACCAATACGTGACATTAACATTTGAAAATGATTTCGGGCATATGGGCACCGCGGCTGTTCTTGACGAAGCGCATTCTAGACGTCCAATTTTGGGCCACTTTTTCGAGCACTGCTGGCCGTATGTCACGAATAACACGAACAATGCTGGCCTCCAAGGCGTCAATTGTTGCTGGTTTATCAGCATAAACCAGTGACTTCACGTAGCCCCACAGGAAATAATCGAGAGGTGTCAAATCGCACGACCTTGGAGGCCAATTGATAGGTCCATTTCTCGAAATCAACTTATCGCCAAATTTTGATTTCAATAAGTCGATGGTTGCGTTCGCCGTATGGCACGTAGCGCCATCCTGTTGAAACCACATCTCCTCCGGATCAATGTCATCCATATTTTCAAACAAAAAATCATTGATCATGGTGCGGTAACGATCTCCATTGACCGTAACGCGAGCTCCGGCCTCATTTTTAAAGAAATAAGGTCCGATGATGCCACCAGCGTGAAAACCGCACCAAACGGTGCATTTTTCTGGATGTAATGGAGTCTGTAGAGTCTCTTGTGGATTGGTCTCGCTAAATATGCGGCAATTTTGCTTATTAACAAACCCGTTAAGCCAAAAATGGGCCTCATCGCTGAACACAATTTTGCGATAAAACAACGGGTCAGTTGCCAACTGCTCTAGAGCCCAATCGGCGAAAGAACGACGCATATAATGGTCTCGTGGCTTCAATTCCTGCACCAGCTGGATCTTATACGGGTGTAGGCCGAGATCTTTGCGCAAAATTTTCCACGTAGTGGACGGACAGAGCCCCAATTCCTGCGACCGACGACGAATCGATAAATTTGGATCTTCTTCCACACTTTCGTTTACAGCGGCGATATTCTCTTCAGTACGCATATTCCTTCGACGAGTTGGTGTTATTGCATCCTCTAGAGAGTATGTGGTACGAAATCTATCCACAGTTCGACGAATGGCTTGTTCAGATGGACGATTATGTACGCCATAAAAATGACGAAGTCGTCTATAAGTTGCGCGAATCGACGACTGATTTTCAAAGTAAATTTTGATAATTTCGTAGCGTTGTTCAAGCGTGAGTCTATTCATGATGATTTGTCAGAGTATACTGAAACGATAAAAAAAAATATTTCATCAAAATTTAATTTTTTGTGTTACTTTTTACAATTTAAAGTTCTATCTAGCTTAAAAAAACACCCTTTACTTAAATGATTCCAATGAATTTTAAAGAAATTTTTTTTCAGATCCCATTTTGATTCCAGATCAGGGGGCTAATTCTGGCAGTCGTGATCGAATACTTTTTGGATTAGAAAGCAATTTTATTTCGAAATCTTTCAGTAGAATCGAAACTATTTTTCAGAGTTGTGAAAACTCAATAAATGTTTCACAACACTGAAAAAATAATTTCGATTCGTTCAGTATCGACTGAAAGAATAATAAATAAAATTGCTTTCGAATCGAAAAAGTATTCGATCACGACTGCCAGAATTAGCCCCCAGATCACAAATATTTGATTATTTTTTTTTAACTTTTTTGAAATCCTAAGTTTTTTTTTGCAAAACGTTTTGAATTTGTCGGGCTATTCTACCTTCACATTGTTAATTTTACTTTCTGCAATATCAATTAATTTGATTTGAGTATTAAGTGAACTAAATCCCTCCTAATTTTTGTTTCACCAATATACCCGTATTAGAAAAATACAAATGCTAATTGACTTCTGATGTTATTTAAATTTAATATTTCTTTTAATTTTTAATTGCATAATCATCGGTATCAACTAGGGTTTTTCCGGGAATTTCCATTATTTTATTTCCCGTTTTCCCGGGATTTTTCTTGCGGGATCCCGGGAAATAAAAAATTCCTCATAATTTCAGAAAATAGATATTTATACTTGTAAATTTAGTTTTCTATTCTCTAAAAATTAGCATCTGTGGATGGGTTGTGGATTAGATCAATTGCAAGAAGTGAGTACATGTATTTAAATCAATGTCTCCTGATGCAATAAATCTACTAAAAGCAGAATGGGCAGTGCAACAGTTGATAATTATTACGTTTAGTGAAGTGAAGAGTTAATAAAGTACATTAATTCAAAATAAGATGCAGGCAGTAAAGTTTCATTGTCCATGAAGATACCTAAACATATCGCTTCTTTATTGCAACATAGTCATATCTGCAAAAACAAACGATCTTGGCAAATTGCGATTAAAGTTTTCAAAATGTACCGATTTAAATATATATTTTGCTATAACTTCGGTTAGTTTTGAGATATAATACGAGAAGGTATGAAGGAAAACTTTGCTAAAGTTACTTAAAATTTTGAGACATGACTATAATGCAATGAAGGAGCGATATGTTTATTAGGTGATAAGCACAAATTTTCAATTTCAATTTGTGTTGGCTTATATACCCGTGAAATGCGGGGAAACCGAAATAAAAAACATTTTGGAAACTCGTGTAAGATACTACAACATACAACTTGAAATACATATTGTCCTAAAGATTACGAATGGACATATTGAAATGAAAAGGTTTGGAAGAAGCAGTCCGGTTGATGCTATTTTTTCATCAACCTTGACATACATTTGACTGACGTTGTTTATAAAAAAGAAAAAATTGCTTCTTATTGTGAATCAGAAGCATTCTACAACGGTGCACTTTTAACTATTTGTCCAACCTCGGTAAAAAAAAAACGAAATTTTTTGGAAACATGATAATTAGTAAATAAAATCAGGAATATACTTTTTGACGACTTACTAAGCGCTTTGAGTGTGTCAGAAAGTTATGTCCTAAGCCATTAAAAAATGTTATATATTTCTTTAAAGTATTTTATCTATTTTATTAATTAACTTTTTGATTTCATATCTTGAGTACCTCAATTTTTATTTTGTTTTTATTATTATCCAGAGCATAATAATACTGAATAAAAGCATAATAATAGGGAATAAGGGCGTGAGGTAATAATAATTCAAGTTCCTATTTCAATCTTCAATTCATTTTGTAGTATTGAACCATTTCATTTACTTTCTTTGTAAACAAGTTCCCTTACGTTTTTTTTATAAAAGCTTTTTTTTTCATTCATTAATACCAAAATTTACTTTGTATTATTTATATGGAGCGGGATCCCGGGATCCCGGGAAATTTAAAAAAATTTCCCGCTTTCCCGGGAATCGAAAAAGTCCGGGAAAAAAAAACTCTAGTATCAACAAACTCTTTTCACAGTCTTAAATTATTCTAAGTTTTCTGAATAGAATTCTGAATCATCTAGCCAGGCCCCCATCTTGTTACTACTGGCTGTGGGGAAAGGGGAATCAAGGGATACATTTCATTAAGTATGGCAATATTATGGAATTGGCCTCTAATTTCCACTTCAAAGCGGTATAACCCATATGCCAAGCAAGTTATTAAAGCTTCAAAAACGATTTGAAGCTTTAATAATGTGAGGTGCTGCATCGGTTTAAAATAGAAGGATGTTTTGTCAAAATCTTGTATTTTAATCAAAACCCAAAAAAATGTTTTTTATTGATTTTAAGATTTTTTTTTTTGTGTATTTAAACATTTTCTTAAGAACTTTTTTTATAATACAAAAATTTAAAAAAAAATCACTCAAAAATGTCAAAATATGCATTTTCACCAAAATATGCAAAAACAAATCGATGGATTTTGTCCCACTTATAAAAAGTTTTTCACTATTATAACTCTGCATTAACCTTCGCCTAACCAATACCCACCCAGGCGACCATTTCGGTTTTATTTCTTGATTAACTTTCTTAGATTTCTTCAGTTGAAAAGACATTTTTACTCACAGTACAAATGGTTTTCTTTAAAAAAACTGAAGATAAATTTATATGTATGACAAAAACTTAAAAAAATGCTGAAGAAAAAATGTGTATGGGTATGTTCTCATCGCTGTTAAACATTCGGGTGGGTATTGGTAAACGATGTACATACAAATCTTTGGTAAGGCGAACTAAGTGAGTGAAAGTTAGCAAAATATTAAAGGGTAGCTTATACTACCGGGTTAGGTAAAGTAAAGTTGAAATAAGAAATAACTTGTTATACATCCGACAAAATCCTACCTTTAACAAACGAAAAGTTGTAATAACGGCCCTTAAAGTAATTAATGTGATAAAGGGTGCGAAGGTTAACATTAGAGGGGCTATTATGGATTCTACTCAGTTTGTTTAAAATTTTTATTTAAACTGGAAAATCTGATATGTATCTTTTGTATTAAAACACCCCACAGTGCGTTGCTATTCATTTTGTTTTTTCTTGTAGTTTTTTTATTTTTTTCCAAAATAAACATTATTACTTTGTTGCTATTGTTACATTTCTTTTTTGAACTTTGTTGTGTGTATTTTGACACTAAATATGTATAAAATTATTAAAATTCTTTTTTTTTTGTCTTCTTTTATACAAAACGTCACCAACATTATCCTGATCATCCTTTATGTTGGCAGAGGTTGGAAGTAATAGCTTTAATCAAATATAAGTGTATGAGTAACTGATGAGAGCATAGATGAGTAAGTGTGTGGGTTTGTGTGTGTATGTAAAGCAAATATTGTTATCCCAGCGAATGTTGACTAAGCGCGTGTTATTATAGCCTGGTACGCAGATTTAGACAAATTTAAGGTTAACACTTTTCTATTTATCAACAAAAAATAGTATTAATAAGCATGAAACTTGTTCAGAAAAAATAGTAAATTTTTATATAAGAATTTCATAAATTGTTTTTAAATGTCCAAAATTTCCTGAGCAAGCAGTTCTCAGAACATCAACTTTTTTTTAAATTTATTATTGTGTTTTTTTTAAGCCCAATAGAAATCGAAAAAATAAAATTTTAATTCAACTAGTAAAAACAATTGGGACGAAAGACAAGCTTCGGCCGTGAATATTCGTTGCCAAAAATAAAACATAAAAACATTAATTACACAATCATGGCGTCATACGCCGCGAATTCTGCATTAGATTTATTAAAGATGGCCACCATATTTGGTATTCGTAAAAAGTTACTTTTTACTTTAATAATTGTTTTAAACGTTTTTAATTCACTCGAAATAGTTTTATGTTGTGCTTTTGTTAATCCTTAATTTTTTACCCTGGAAGGTTACTCTTCATTTTCGTACATAAAGCTTACTCTTCGTCGAATCGAAGAGCTTTTTCAAAAAAAATTTCTAGCGGAACGATTTCTAAAGTAAAAAATTAACAAGCATTTTTTATTAAGGCCTTTTTATTAAAAAATAAAATAAAGCATAAAAAATAAAAGTTATGGCCAATTTCACAAATTTATTTTAATATCAATTAATGTTTTAAATTCGTTTTGCATAAAAAAAAAAAAAATTATATGCAAAACTATATTTATATATGAATTGATATTTAAAAAGAGTTGGTAAAATTGGCCATTATTTTTCTCTTTCAAAAATCGATTCGAATTAAAGGTCTTTCTTGTGTTTTAAAATCAATTAACTTTTTAAAGCTTTTTTAAACGATAGCTGACCGTTGTTGAAAAAAGCGTAATTTGAATACATATAAAAAAAATTATTTTTTTTTACGTCAGACAACTTCTCTCTTTTAGCACAACTTTCTCAGTTACAACTGCTTTTTTCGGAATTATTGTGCTTTTTCATTGTTAATTTCTACTGAAATAATCGTGAGGAGTAAAATCGCACGCCTTATGCCTATTGAAAGTTCCGTTTTCTCGAGATCAACTTACTGCCATGTTTTGATTTCAATAAGTTCAATTTCCTGTAATCAGCGCTTCCCAAAATGTTAAAGCTATTTTAAAAACAACATATTAAAACTACTAACAGAATGCTGAATATTTTTTCTGTAACCCATTTGGACTTGTCTGTGTAAAACATTTTTTTATTTCAATGAAATTTCTTAAAAAAAATTTCCACAATCTCCTCGATTGTTTTATGCGTTTGTGTAGTTGTGTGTAACACATAAAAATATTGGTTCTTTATCCATCGATCGACTAAAGCTAGATTTACACGATTGAAATTTTCTTCAAAATTGCTCTTCAAAATGCTTCAAACTCGTGTAAACAGCAACAATTCTTCAAAATTTTGCTGTTTACACGAGTTTGAAGCATTTTGAAGAGCAAATTTCTTCAAAATTTTGCTGTTTACACGAGTTTGAAACATTTTGAAGAGCGATTTTGAAGAAAATTTCAATCGTGTAAATCTAGCTTAAGAAACACTTTCGGAGTCAATCTAACGATGTCCGTCCGTCCTGTGTTGCCGACTGGCGTTTTGTCTGTCCTTGTAACTTTGTGCGCAAAGTACAGGTCGCAATTTTAAGAATAATAATATACCGTCCGGATCAATATCGTGCATATTTTCCACAAAAAATTACTGACAATTCACTATTACGTGAGCTCTGGCTTCATTTTTGAAGAAATAAGGTCTGATGATGCTACCAGCGTGTAAATCACACAAAACGGTGTATTTTTTTTGAACATAATCAAGTCTGTAAAGTCTTTGTTGATGGGACTCACTCCTGATGTGATAATTTTGCTTATTAACACTCCCGTTAGGCTAAAAATTAGTGTTTTCGCTGATCATAGTTATGCGTCTTTAAGTTTCGCAATCGATGGCTGATTTTAAAATAAATTTAAATAATTTGTTTAAGCGTGCATTTATTCGTTATGATTTATTAAATTTCCTATTTCGATCATAAGCGACAAAATGTCACTGTGCGTTTGTCTTTCGTGCGTTATATGATTAATGAAAATACCGAAATTTCGTTATTGTAAATATGGGGGATTTCATGTCAAGTGGCCCAACTTTTGAAATCGATGTCTTCCGATTTGGATGACATTTTAAAAATCCCTCGTCTTGGGTAAGAAATTTTTTTTTATACATATCCCACTCGCAGCCCACTAAGCGACCAAATCTACCTTAAAAGAAAATACATAAGCTTTCTTTTAAATTTAAAAAAAAAATTGAAAAAATGTTTTCAAAAAAACAAAAAAATTTTTTTGGAAAGATTGAAGAAAAATCATTCTAATTTGTTTGGATTAAATTTTGGTAACACCAATAGGTAATAAGTTACATGAATGAATGAACACCGGTTTAACTAATATGTAAAATTTTGAAGCCCTCTTACTCGAAAACTTTTTGACCTATCCTGTTAAAAACTTGTGTCTAAACTACTATCCAATAGGACTAACTTTGGTGCAAATTTCATCCAAATCGGAAATCATCGATTTCACTTGACATGAAATCCCACAAATTTTAAACCCAAAATACCGATTGTTCATTACCAGCCCGGAATTTCAAACCCCGACTAGCATCCATATTAGAGATAAAGAACGCCAAAAATCTTGTACCAGCAAACACAAATTTGCTGTACATTCGAGAAGAGTTTAAGTACCAGGCTTAATACGATATATCGAATTTGTTTTCTAATGTTATATAAACCTTGAGAAAATTTACTGCTTTGTGTTGAGAATTTAATTATTGTCAAGTAATAATTAAACCATTTAAAAATAGTTTTCAATTTAAAAAAAGCACATGAAATTGTCCTGTTATTATTTCTAGATAGATTGTGAATAAAATTTAATAAACAAAATTAATCTGAAGTTTGTGTGTTTGCTGGGTTTTTGCCACGTGTGGAAGGCAGCGAACCATTTTTACATAAACTTTGAACTTAGGATAATATTTTCAAAGTGATGGCAGTTAATTAATGACACAGTCTAGTTGATACTTAAACTTGTAAGGTCTAAGCGCAAGTTTAAACTTTGCTTCTCGGTTTTTAGAAATAAAAATGTCAAAACCATTGTGGAAAATGTACAGAAGCGTAGAATAAAATAAGCGTCTTAGCTAAAAATTTTCCTTTTTAATTAAAAAAATTAAAGATTTTGCCGTTGTTGTTGTATGTATAGTTATAAGCGCTAAGATCAAGTAAGAGATTTCAGATTCCCATCAATTTAATAGCAAGTTTATTTTGCTTTTTAAACTTTGTTGAAAATAGTAAAATACCTTACACCATTTGGAAATATTTAAATAATTATAGTTAACCCATTTTGCGCCGTTCGGTGATTATAATTACCAGCACTCACTCTTTATAACTGACAAATTAAACTTAGGGGAGTATGTGGTGAGACTGTCCCGAATTAATTTTCCAACTTCTCATATATCAAATCGGTAATACCAAAAAAAAAAAAAAAAAATTCGAAGGTCCGTTTACGTGAACAGGACATCGCAGAATTGGTAGAGCCCTTTCATAACGTGATGAATCCATTGTGCGGGTGGGTTCAGGTCAACATTTGCCGATCGCGCTGATTATTCTTTATGTTTGTTCCATAAATAATTCCACTGTTCCTTTTACCGTTACCAGAATTATTGCAAAATTCTTGCAATAATTCAATAGTATTTTAACTAAAATTAATTTTTATGTTTCAAACCAATTGAAATAAGTTTGCAGAAAAATGCGTATTAGCTAAAATTTTTAATGAGATCAATTGTGCGTGGCCTGAAAATCCATTGACTATATTTTTATACGATATTGACACCATATATTTCAAAAGTTGTGAAATCTTTTCCATCTACATGTACCCAATAAAAATTTGTGCTTCAAATGAAGCAGGCTTGTAAGGGAGAAATGTAAGAGTATCGCTTACCATCTCACTTACGGAAGACATGAATTTTAGGTTTTAAGTTCCCACTTTAAAGCAATAAATATTCGACACAAAAAATCGCTTTATTAAGCTCATATAATAATTGGTGAATGTAACGATTAGCTTTGAGCGCTAAATGTTTTGTTACATTTATTTTTATTAGTCCCCCTTAAAAGGGAATGCTGTGCCACTTTAAACGTTATTTTTATACCCTTCACCACAGGTGGAAAAGGGTATATATAAGTTTGTCATTCAGTTTGTTGTAATTTATATAATATTGATCTTAGACCCTATAAAGTATATATATTCTGGGTCCTTATGAGGAGAGAAGTTGATTTAAAGATGTCCGTCTGTCCGTCTTACGTTTGATATGTGTTTTCCGGAGACTCCAGACATGATACCGGCTAGGTGGTTTTACACTTATGTCACATATCGTCCACCATATCTTGCTATTGAAATTCAGCAAGATCGGTTCACAAATGGCTGAGATATGACCAAAAAACCACGACTGCCTCTAATTTTTTCCGAAAATCCCTGTTGTTGTATTTTTATTACTTTTTTCTGTATATCTTGAGAACGGCAAGAGCCAAAGTTTCCAAATTAGGTGCAAATATTAAGGTTATAAAGACACACCATCCCACAAAATGTGGGCGGGATTGGAGAAGTAAGCGTGGTACCTCCCATACATAAAATATCAAAAATTGTATAAAAGCCTGAATTTTTTGACTGAAATATAACCTTTGGTTACGTCTTATATATCAAAAGATCGGACATTTTAAGTAGAAAATATTTTCTGAAAAACTCGGGAAAATCAGTTCAGATACGAAAAAGTTATGACCAAAATATTAATTTTTTATTGAAAAATAACCATTTTCGGGAACCATAGATTTTCCAGAGTCCAAGTTTTATAACCAAAATCACTGGCAATCTTCTTCTTTAACACGTCGGTATATAAATCTGTCAAATCGGTTGAGAAATAGCAGAGTAATGACCAAAATACTGAAATCCCAAAAATTACTCTTTTTTATAATTAAAATTGTTTTTTATACCCTTCACCGAAGGTCCTACACCCTACAAAGTATATATATTCTGGGTCCTTATGAAAAGCGAAGTTCAAATCCGATTGTCGTCTCTTCTTGGTCACATCCTGAGCTCTAGATTGTAATCCGCAGGGTAGTCGCAAAAGAAAAAGACCGGCCAAAACGTGGAGGCGACTGGTAGACGCAGAAGCACAAGAAGCAGGCGACAAATTAAAAACTTTTTCTTGGACAAAACTAAATGGAAGACATTTGTTACCGCCCTACTAATCGGTTTGTATTGGAAGGTCCGCAAGTTGCAGGCCTTTCTGAAGGCCTCTAAACTCCTTTCTAAAAGATTCGTTCGTATAACATCCTGCCTTCAGAAGTATGCCTTCTAGAAGGTATAAATCTCTTTTTGAAAGACCTTCCAAAAAAATGAAATTGAAAATGTTGAATACACCTTAAACATAAGCTTAAAATATTGCTAGTGAATATCACTAGTTGGAGCTTATTGGGGCTGGAAGAAATTAAAAAAACGTACATTTTAAATTTTTTTAACTTTTCTTTAAAACTGCAGCTTGCCGCTTCAACACAAGGCTTACACTTCATTTAGAAAATGATTCTGAGTTTATTAGTATACTCAAATGTGGGCTTACAACAAAATTTTTCCAAGCGATAAAAACGTCAACACAAAAATTCCAATCCAAGAACTTCACTTAAATTTTCAATTAGCGAACGTATGTTACGCTTCTGGCTCTGAATTTTACTAACTTTTTTCTAGGAAAAAATATAGAAGAAAAAAAATTAAGTAAAAGAAAACACAACCTATCACATTTTCATAAAGTTACACATTGTGTTAAAAATGCTCAACACACATACTGTGTGCGAGAGATTGTGTGCGGGTATGTGTAAAAATTATTCTACATACATACATATCCATTCAGTGACAACACCATCAGCTAAAAAAAACTGTTATAACACGCAGCCAACAAACGTTATTCGTTGCTATTGCCATCATCACCAGTAACAGCAGAAACGACGACAATAAACAGAATATCAGCAACATCAGTCAACAACAGCAGTTGTCGCTATTTGCTGTATGTGTGCATGTATGTGGGTTGGTTTTTTCTGATATTTTTGTAACACCAAAAAATGGATTGTGTTTGATGTTGTTTATGATGTTTAACAGTGGAATAAAGGAAGTAAAAACAATTTAAATTAAATTTTAAAAAATGTACCATTTGAAGTTTAGTAGCGATCTACTACAGCATTTTGAATTTTTTTTTTTTTTTTTTTTGTAGAATGTTCCAATAACTAATTTACGATTCTTATAAAACTTCGTAGAAACATACGCAGCTGAATATAATGATTTAAGCTACGGTCAGACTTATAAAATATTTGACGAAAAAACGGGACCAACAACCAAACTAAAAAATCATTTCCCTTAATATCAATATTTATTTTGATTAAAATACCACATCTTACAAAAAACTGTTTTTTTGCTATGGGTGGTAGTATAATTAGCTTATTTTGTAATAAGACCATTTTAAATCTCACTAAGTATTAACCAAAGTAGGGGTTACGCTTTTTTGATCAAATATTTAATAAGTGTGACCGTAGCTTTACAAATTGGTTAGTGCCCAATCAAAGGAATGAATCTTTTTTAACAACTTATACTAAACCGAACCGTATGAAACTTGCTAAACACAATAAGTTTCTGTGAAATTGCAATATTCTGACAAAAAAAAAGAAGTGGGCAGAGCCTCGCCCGTTTTAGGTAATTCTTCCTTTTAATACACATCAACCTAATAGAATCTTACGACATTTGATACACACTTTAAGTTCCGATGAAAATGCATTATTATGAATAGAAAAAGAAATGCTTTTTGTAGGTTTTTAATTTTTCTTTGATAGGACTAGACTGTTTATAATTTACTAAAATGTAAATTTAATGTATTAAAACTATACATGCATTTCAACTTGTCTGTTTAAATTTAGTTAAATTTTTCTTTTAAAAGGGGCAAAAGTTGTCGTTTATCCAATGAAAAATCTATTTATGAAATTCGATATGGTATTGTTAAGGAAATTTTTAATCCAAATTTTTCATATTTTCAATTAGGCTTAAGTTCATTAAATTATTTTTATGAAGAAAGGAATTTTACAACATGAAAATTAATTAAAATTGTTATTGATAATCTTTCATTCTTGACCGTGGCCGGGGCTCGAACCCGGGCCGGCAGGTTACCATGACATGTTCCGATCGCAACCACTCGATCTCCCCAGATGGATTTGCCGTTTTACACTCGCAGCCATCGACGACTGCTGACGTCAATAGTCAAACATCAATCCTTAAACCAAATTGTATTCTAACCTTTGGTAGATCGAAGTTTGCTTTTTTGAATGATTATCCATCCTAATTGATTTTACATGTTCTTTCTTACCTCCGTTTTTTCCATAACATAAATAGTTCAACAAAATAACCACAATACTGGTTAAGGAAATTATTTCACTAAACTTGTAAAATTTCATTTCTGTAATAAAATTTTTCATTGGTTTAAAGAAATAAATTAATAGCATTAATTCTTTAGATTTATGAAGCATAATTTTTTCAGTGTATGTAAAATTTTTAAAAAACACTAAAAAAATTATGCGTCATAAATCTTAAGAATTAATGCTTTTAATTTATTTCTTTAATTCAATGAGTTTAATGAAGTAATTTCATTAACAATACGAAATTGAGTTTCAACATTTTTGGTTTTTCGAATTTATTCTATGAGTTACATTACAGTTATGTATTTTATAAAGCTTTTTTGTAATAGTTCTATTCCTTAAATTTTAAGGAATTACTTTTATACACTACCAGACTATTATATTGTATTTTCTTGTTACATTTCACCTTAGCTATCCTTTGGATAGCAATGAGGTATATTGTATGTACAGAAAAATTTACAATTATAAGACACCAGCAGAATGTAATGCATTTTCTGGCCCGCTACGGCCTTCGTCAGCATTCTTTGTGTCACACTGGATAGTGATACTTTATAAATTGAATGTATTTAACTATTACAAAAAAGCTTTATTAAATACATAACTGTAATGTAACTCATAGAATAAATTCGAAAAATGAAAAATGTTGAATATAATATAAAGTAACCTACGAAAGGAGATAATTCCCAGTTTCTATTTGAAATTGAGTTTCATAACTAAAATTTTCACTGGCCTAATGACAACTTCTGTCTCTTTTTAAAGAAAATCCAACTAAATGTTGTTCATTTTTTCAATAGTTTTTTTTAAATAAAATGAATTATTAGAAAATTAAAACATTGAAATATTTTTAAATTAATGAAAATCATGGAAACTTTTGCAACTTCATTGTTTCAATGAAAAATTTCACTAAAATAATGAAAACAAAACAAAGTTCTGTAATTACAAAATATTTATACATAGAAAATATTTTCTCCCTAGAACTGCTATAAAAATTTTTGGCAATAGACATGAAAATTTGTGAAAAATTCAATTTAAATGTTTCATAACATAAACAAAAAAAAAAAAATAAATTAATTAATTACGATAACGAAAAAGTGATTCAAACTTAATGTTAGTAATAGGCCCAAAACAAACAACGAAGAAGAAAAAAACAAGAGTAGAAATTCTCTCTCTTTTTCTTTGATTGTTAATTTAAATACCCAAATTAATGTCGTAAGCACAGTGGAATGGAAAAAAGGACACGATATGGATCTTGGGACGATCGCAGTATGCTAGAAACAACTAAGCTCGCGCAAATCGAGAATGAGTTAAACAACTACAATATGCTTATTATGGGACTGAGCGAGATACGTTGGCCAGATAGCGGTGAATTATTGGTTTAACATAAGAGTATTCTGGCAAAGCAGCGGGCCAACCTAGAGCAAGTGTCGTTGGTATTCTTTTCGCGAAGGAAGCAAAGAACGCTCTCATGGAATGGCAACCACACACGGACAAAACAATTGTAACAAGCTGCATTCAATGCTATGCTCCAACGGAAGGCGCTGAAAATTAAGAAAAAGATAGTAATAGGTTCACTGCAGGACGTGAGGTACAATAAAGGCGCAGATGTTGGTAGTGATCATCACTTGATGTTAGCTGAAATGCAATTTAAGTTAAAAGCTGTAAGACTTGACCAACAAAAATTTAACAAGCCGTTAGTCTCTCTTCAGTTCTTCAACGCTTCGAGGAATAGGGCAGTAACTCTTTCATTTTCTCCCCAACAAAATAAAGATGTTTATTGGAAAGATTTCAAATCAGCAGTTATTGAGGCAGCAAAAAGTGAAATAGGAAACGCTAGGAAAACCAACAAGCCGGGATATCCTAAAATACTTTGCAATTTATAGAATCTAGAAAGCAAGCAAAAACGAAAGTTAATGATGCAACAATCTTACCAACACGAACAACATAAATAGCAAGAAGAGAACCGAAAAGCGTAGTGCAAGGAAAAATTAGCGTAAGTGTGCTGATAATTTAGCCAAAGACACACAAAAAGCCAGTAAAACGGGTCTTTCCAAAGACCTATACCGTATTACGAAGGAGATCGCCGGTCATAGCAACCACAATATTAAACCCCTAAGGAATGATCAGGGTGTATTGATCTATGCCAAAGATCAACAGTTGGAGTTGTGTGTGTCCTACTGACACCTACAACAATATGGGATTGCGAGCCAATGCATCATACAAATTACGTATGGAACGATATAAATATCGCAACACCGTCATCCGAAGAAAATCCTGCTGCCATTAAACGCATGAAGTCAGGTAAATCTGCAGGCCCTGATGTAATATCTCCCGAGATTCTAAAAATAGACATCACCCTAAAAGTGACGTTACTAGAAGTATTAATTTCAAATTGTTGGTTAAACGATTGCTCCAACTGGAGGGGTATTACTCTTTTAAATATCGCAAACAAAATCATAGCCCACATCCTGCACAATCGTATTTCATTCATTATCGAACCACAGCTTAAACCAGAAAAAGCGGGCTTTAGACCAAACAAGTCATGTATTGATCACATCAAGAGGTTGAAAGTAATTGCAGACCAGTCAGTTGAATGACACACACCCCCTTTACTTAGTGTTCGTTGACTTATAACGTGCGTTTGACACATTACAACACAAGGCGATATGGAAAGCTATAAGATGCAAGAGAGTTCCCGAGAAGATAATTAATCTCATTAAGGAGCTATACAACAACGCATTTTGTTCCATACTTCATGAGGGTAGATCAAGCAAACCTATCAAAGTAAACGTAGATGTTCGTCAATGATGTGTTTTATCTGCACTACACGTAGAGAAAAAACTTGTTTAAATATGGTTACCTCCAACAAAACTGTTTTCGAGAAACATTTTCAACATATTATATTTAATTTAACAATATTATTGTCACCGACAACCATATTATTGTTATATTAGTCCCATTAATCGAAAAAAAAAAAAAATTTTTTATCTTTTATTTTATTGAGAGGACAGCAGCTTGGAAGAAAGTGAGAATGAACATTGAAAATCAAAAATAAGTTTTAAGAGTCTTATAGAATTGGGCATATCTTCTAAACAATTTCTTTTAATTTATGGAAAAATTCTATACTTTTAAAAACTATCAAGTCAAATGGCATTATCAAAAATGTTATTCATATATGGACAAGTGAATATATAAGAAAATATAAGAAACTTACTTATTTAATACACTTGTTCAGGCAACTTTAACTTTTCAAAAACAAAATACAATTTTTCTAAAGACCGCAAACGCAAAATTTCATATGCAAAAATATTTCTCTGCAGAACTGCATTATTCGATTTTTGAAATTGAATGGTCGTAAAATTTACACCATTATGCCACTGTGGACGGTTGCGCCTAATGTATTTCAATGGGTAAATGGGACTTTTGATATCTCATACACGTACATACAATCAAATATGTACATACATAAATAACGTTAAAAATAGTGTTATATTGTGATACAAATTAATACACACATGTGTATGGGTTTCGTGCTTGTGGGTTAAAGGAAACGCCAGTAAAGTTTTGTTTTAACATTATTGTTTTTCTATTGATTCTTAGAAATAATTCACTTGTAATTGTCTGTTTATTAAAAAAAATCACAACAAGTTTCGGATTTTATTGTATTTAAAGGGTGGTTTAACCAACTCGCATTATGTGTAAAATAAAATATCGGCCAAATGCACGCCATGGCTGCGGTGGCATGCCACTTTCCGATGTTCCATATTTTCAATGACTCTGAAACATAATTGAGGCTTAATAAATACATTAATATGCCGAATTATCTCATGTTTTAGCTCCTGAATTTTTTTGGGCGTATTGGCGTAGAGTTTTTCTTTTAAATATCCGCAAAGAAAGAAGTCCAACCGTGTCAAATCACATGATTGTGGCGGCCACTTCGGCTGTATGGCAAGTGGCGCCATCCTCTTGGAACCATATATCGTCCAGGTCCATGTTCTTAATTTCTGGCCACAAGAAATCCGTTATCATATCCCGATAGCGAACACCATTCATGGTGACTGCTTGGCCGACCTTATTTCCGTCTAGCTGACGCCGCCAGCCTATAACCCGCACAAACACACATTTCCCGATTGTGGACACATTTGGACACGAAACAATCTTAACGCGCTGCTCAATTGTGTACCTCTATATGGTTGAATTTGTCAAACAATGATTAAGTTGGCCAAAAAACTTGGCGTTAAGGTGTGACACACAACGAACATCTTGAATTATGGTTGGACCACCTTTTATAATCATTTTTTGAAGCAAGTAATTCTTAGTCTGGTCAGCTATGAGCCTTTTTTAATCTTATGTGTAAAGTAATGATTGTTACAATTGTCCCAATTGTGCCGTAAATATTTTGTTAATGTTGATAAAAAATTAAAATTAAACTTAAATAATCGATACTATGTCGAGGTAATAATGCGAATTAATGCGTTACTAGCGCATTTTAAAGAAAATTGGTTAATTGCGTTACTTACGCATTTAACAGAATTCTCTCTTAATTGCGATCACAGTGCAATTATTAAAAATGTAGTGGTTATGATTATACATATGTGCTATTTATTTACTGACTAAAAATAATACTCGAAAATGGTTGACCAATTCACAAAGTGTTGCTAAGAACTTAAGTACTCTTTTAGCCAGTTGTCTTATCCCATTTTGAAGGTTTTTGAAAGCAAGCAAAGTCTCTCTCTCTTTATTCCATCGCTCATTTCAGAGCATAGTGACTTAATAAACATAATATGAACATTCATATAAAAATAAATAATGTAAAATACAAAAAAATAAAAATTCAACTACATATAATTATAAATTTGAAAGTAATATGTTGTCTCTCCAGACTTCTCTGTCTTCAGCCAAGTGCAGGGCTTCACTTAAAGTGGTTCCTATTAAAGGCTTAAGTTGGTCGCACCACCGTGTTGGTGATCTTCCTCTCCCTCTACTTCCCTCTACTTTGCCATCAACCATCAGTATTTCCATCGTTCCCTCCCTTCTAGCAATATGGCCGAAATATTTTAAATATGATCTGTTTACTTTTTTCAACAACCGATCATTAATATTCAATTCTTGAAGAATTGACACGTTTGTACGAAATTGTGTCCATGATATTCTCAAAATTCTACGATAGACCCACATTTCAAAACTTTCAATTCTTTTTCTTTCAGCCTGTTTTATTGTCCATGTTTCTGACGCATAAGTGGCAATCGGGAAAATAAGCGCTTCGACTAGTCGGAGTTTTGTTCTTTTTGTAATTCTCCTATCTTTCCATATTTTGGTTAGCTTTGATGTTGCCGCTCTGGCCATCGATAGTCTTCTCTTTATTTCATTAACACATTCACCATTATTGCATATAATTGAGCCAAGATAGTTGAAGTGGCTTACAACATCAAACCCGGCTACTGTTGTTACATTTTGTTGGTTATTGTTGAGTCGGTCTATTATCATAACTTTAGTTTTTGACATATTGATTTGAAGTCCATAGGCGTTGCTGTGTGTTGAAAGTCTAGTCATGATATCTTCTAATTCTGCTGAGGTAGATGCAATTATAAGCATATCATCTGCATACCTCAAGTACATGAGTGCTGATATATGCCCTGGCTATTACATACTAAAAGTGATTTAATTACATTACATTAATCCTTTTAAGTAAGCAGGTGGTAAGTAAATAATTTTAATGATTCTTTCAAAGAAAAAATTCATGAACAAGTTTCAAAGTGGTTCTAATAATTTCTTACATGCAAGCATGTTGTATTGCAATGATTTTAAAATTAAAAATATTTTTATTACGCAAACAGTTATAAAATTGCTTAAAAGCAGAGGTAACGCAGACTTATTTGGCAAAAATAAAACAAGTGGAAATATTAAAAATAAATAAATAATATATTATATATCCTTAGCTAAAATGCAAAATGGAGTATTTTTTTAGAATATTTAAAAGTGTTTAATTTTTAGTGTTTTTTTTTAGTTGTCAATTGGTAGATTTGCTGCTTTTTTATTATTTTGTATTATGTGATAAATAAATAATAAGAAATATATTAAAAAAAAAAATGATTGGAAAACACCACTTAATAAATTATAAAAATTTTATAATTAATGTTTTTACCTATCATTTTACAAGTTGCATTAACCTAAATAAAATAAGAGTTGGAAAAAGGTTTAAGCCACCAGTGCCCATGCTCTGTAACTCTCGCATCAAGAAACTTTTCCATTGAAATGTGTGAAATGAAATTAAAGTGCTATATAATGAAACAAACAGCTGTTTTTGGCGAGTACTAGCTGTCACTTAAGGAAATTACTAGCCAATTTACAGAAAAAGTGTGTCTGTAACATTTTTGTGAGAAAAGTTCTCGCTTTATACAGTCAAATAAACTTAAATGGGGCGAGAAAAAGTTTTAACAATTAAAAATGCAAAATACAAAGAAACATAATAATAATTTTTTGTTCTTAGCACATTTTTTGATTGCTTAATTATTTGCTTTCAACATTTTTATAAAATATACGAATGCTTTTAAAGTTCGTTTGCACGCAACAAACATTAAAGTAGCACTTTACGTTATTTGGTATAGCCAACGGTTGTATTTACGCCGCCGGTGTTGAAAAATTTTCAATTTTAGTAAATTTTGGCCGCCGCCATCGATATGCGTTCTCAACGTCTGCAATGTCACATCGGCTTCGAGTGCAATGTAATGACATTTAAAACGTAGCGACTTAATCTCTTTTGACAGTTTTCGACATGAGATACAGACACACTTTTTTCTAATTTTTCGAGAAACGATACGAGAAGTTCTCACTAAAGTTACAGGGCATGTTTCTATTAAATATTCAAATTTAATTCCTTTTCAGTCGAAAGACGACTTAAAACAAATTGCTGCTCATATATACGGTGGTAATACACCTTCATTTCATTTATGGCTGTTTAACTAAAAATTTTAATTTTTTCTTACAGGTGACGCCATGAAAAAATATAGGTTAATATAGGTTATAGGCCGTTCAAAGAAATGCCTTACAAATCGATGGTTTTCTTCCGCAACCACGTAACTCGATTTTTTCCGATTTTTTGTTTTAAACGGAAAATAATCAGTAAATACCGCCTTACAATTTTGCAATTTTTTTGTTTGGCGGAAAATCGGAATTTTTATAAATATTGCTTATTTTATACATTTTCAAAAGTTTGTTTTGTAAACCAAAAAAACAATTAACACAGGTATTAGAATAAGTTTTGCTAGTAAAAATTTCACTAGCAGATATTTTCAAAAATATTTTTGACTTTAAGATTTTTATGCTTTTTTTGCCACTCCTTTGTTGCTAGTTTTTCGCTTAAGTGAACACTTAAATACAAGTAACAATTATTGAAAATAAGTAGTTATTTTCTGTTATTGAACACAGCTATTTATTATTGTAGGCAAAAAAAAAAATTGTTTTGAAAATGATTTTTAAAAAATATTTAGTTAGTGGCGAGCATAGAAAAATATATAATTTCTCTGCGTGCATCCAAGACACCAGGAGAAAACTCACTAGCTCAGCCCCCTCTTCAACCAAGCAAACACTTAATTTTCTCATATCTCATTTTAAATTTATGCACATCGACTTTCCCTAGTAAAATATATTTCAATTTCTTTTTAGTGGGTTTCCTGAGTGAATTTATTTTATTTAAACTTAAAATGGCGCCGGCAAACTTTTTTGCTCTTTTTTTCCAAATTCAGTGTCTTTTAGTTTGGAAGAAAATAGAGGATGTAACTTCATGTTTATACACTTCCATGGTTGCCTGATTTAGTTCTATATTACAAGACTTTTCTCTGTGAAAAATTTATGAGATGTCTGGGTAGTGTGTGTGTGTGTTGGTGTGATGCTAGTATGTATGTGTACAGCTGGTTTTAATTGTTTTTTTTGCAAGTGTACAGGAGAAAACGAAAACAACCTTTAAGATTTTATTTGGGTCAAATGTCAATGTGTTTAAACTGTTATCAATTATCAACGGTTTGTTATAATCTCTTATATCATACTTATTTATTATAAATATAAATATATATGTACATAATATTTAAGTTTTTGTTGTTGTTGCTTTAATTATTGTTGTTATTGGATTTAGTTGTGCATGTGGAAAAGAAAAAACTTATTCTATTACTATGGAGACTAATAAATGAACATGTGTGTTGGAGTACAGTGTTGGTTAAACTACAGTTGCTGCGATTTTTACCAAGATAGTAATTTTTTAGAATTTTACGTTTTCTTTAGTTCAATAACAATGAAGCTAAACTATTCAAACCTCCTTTTTTTATTTATTTATTTAAGGTCTACGGAATAAATCCTTACAGACCAATTATAAAAAATTTACATAATATACAAAATAAAAAAAAATAAAAATTAGACATCTATTTAATTACACTGACTAAGGTGCAAAATAATATTACTAACATTTACAGAAAAATCAATAAGAAAATAAAAATCATTATAATGTTTACACAATTTTCTTAGATGATCAGAATTAGCATAATTAGTTTGGAAAACTTGTAAATAGATTGGAATGTAGAAACGAGTTGATCGATGAGGTACATTAAAAATTATGTTGCTGAGTAGGAAGTCAGAACAGACTGGTTATAATGTCTTTAAGGTGCCATTTCTCTAGAGGAAAGGCAATTGACACAAAGAAGTCATATCATTCTCTCTGGTTCTATTACTTTATATGAAGAGGATTTATCATATTAACATGGTTCACTTTGGACAATATCTGCGCAGACATTATTGAAATCGAAATTGAATGTATTCATTTTGGTTAATTAAATGACATTTTAGAAAGTGTCAAAAATGTGCCAATCCTTCTACACGCAAAGAAAAAACATGGTTGTGGTAACCATATTCTAAGTGCAACATATTATGATAAGATTCATGATTGAAGGCACCATATTACGGTTATTATTGAATCATATTATAACCAAATATATTCGTAATATAACATCATAATATTTTTCCCTTAATCATATTATTATCCTGTTAATCGTACTAAGTTAAGAAGTAATCATATTATTGTCATGTTAATCATAACAAGATTAGAAATAAGTAATCATATTATGATACAGTGGTGTTGTCGCAACAATTAAAAAAAAATAAATTTTTTTCATCGATTTTTTATTTTGTGGCACTTTACAATTTTTTTTTTAATGTTAATACATTTTCTTTATTTTTTTTTAATTTTTTTAAAATTGTTCTTTTAATTTTTTTTTTTTTTTAATTGTTGAACTACTCACTAACAATTAATTTTATAGGTTATCATGTTATGGCTATTAAATATCATGTTATGGTTGTGAGTAATATAAAAAGTTTTGAAAGTTATCATTATTTAGTTGTTAGAAAAATAATTATTTTTCAGTCAACAATACTCAAATTTATATTTGCGATAAACATTGATATGTTTACAGTAACTATAATATTGCTGATATTAAATAAAAATAAGAATTATTTGTGTACGACAACAATATATTTTTACAATAAACATAGTGTAGTTGCCGTAACCATGCCCAACCATATTTTTTCTCTGTGTGTAGGTCAACGTCATGTTAAAGTGACAAGTCCCCGTCATACAAAGTGTTCGAACTAGAACCGGTGGCTACCACTTTAAAACTCTTTCGTGACAAGTTTGGTGCTAGTTTCCTTTCCCCTACACGCAGAGAAAAAAACATGTTTAAGTATGGTCACCTCCAACAAAACTATTTTTAAAGAAAATTTTAAACATATTATGATTAATATAACCATATTATTGTCATCTACAACCATGTTATGGTTGAATTAGTCCTCCGTCAAGAAGCCACAACAATATTATGGTTGCCTCTAAACATGTTATGGTTAAATATGACAATGATTTGTTTTAAAATTAACAATAGTATTTTCCTCTTTTTCAAGAGCAACATTCTATGGTTGAAAACCAACCATGCTAATATAAGTGTTAAACATGTTTTAGTTATTTTTGACTATAACATGTTCGGATGCAACCATAATATGGTTGTTGCTTCTTGATGGAGGACTAATTCAACCATAATATGGTTGTCGGTGACAAAAATATTGTTAAATGAATCATAATATGTTTTAAACTTTCTTTAAAAATAGTTTTGTTGGAGGTGACCATATTTAAACATGTTTTTTCTCTGGGTGTAGGGCTATTGTTTAATTAAATTTTATCATTAACTTCCGGGTAATGGTTAGTGTAACTTATTACCCAAAGCCTACAAAAATAATGCATATTTTTTTCAAATAACTTAGGCTTCGTACAGACGCTGGTCTGATCTTACAATAATATTAGGTTTGCCAATGTGCTGACATTATACCAGCAAAGAAAAATCACTAAAAGTGAATTGTCACTTTAGCCGATTGTAAGAAAACCATACAATTTCATTGGCAGACAACTTTTTGAGAATAAGTTCATCTGTGAACACAAATTGTCAGTTCACACGGTTGTCAGATAATTTCATGGCAAGTATTGCTAGATCTGTTTTTAGACATTGTCGGAAAATTAAAATTGAGTGTATTGTTGTTTATAATTCTTATTCGCTTAAGAGTTTTATTTGTATAATATGTATATTTAGTTCTTCTTAGATCTTTGGATGAAGTTTCCAGGGGCCTGATTCTGGCAGTCGTGATCGAGTAATTTCTCGATTCGAAAGCAATTTAAAATCTAATTATTTCAGTCAATACTGAACGAATTGGAATTATTTTTTCAGTGTTGTAAAGCATTAATTTAATTTTTACAACACTGAAAAAATAATTTTAATTCGTTCAGTATCAACTGAGATAAAATTGCGTTCGAATCGAGAAATTACTCGATCACGACTGCCAGAATCAGGCCCCTGATGATTTGGCCTAAGCAACCAGTAAAATGCGCATAGGAATCGCTTATTCCATCAATAACAAATTTCAGTTTATCAATTGTATGAATTGGGAATTTAGCACATTTAAACGAAAACTTGTTAATGCATTTTCGACTCCCAAGATAAACTTTGGTAAATATTGTTATTGAAGGGAAAAAGCTCATGCATATCAGGGAAGGAGAACAATGTAATTCTTTTTGATACATTGGTAGCTAACTTCAATAAAAATTCTTTTTCTTAATATATATATATATATATATATATCAAGAGATGAGACAGAAAATATAAAACTGGCACCGTCACAGTCACATAACTACGTTTTGTTATTGAAGTTGCTACAAAATCCGAAACTTAATTTTCCATCCCTGATACGTATTTATTTGCAGAATTGCTAATAGAACATGTGACAATAAAAAATAAGCTTCCCACTTCTGAAAATCGTCTGCGTATGGCAACGAAGGGTGTTCACACGATTGTCAGATATCTAACAATATTGTTGTTTTACAATGAACTAACAATGCTTTTTCTGACAACATTGTCAAACAAAAATTGCCAGCTTACACGGTTGCAAGATATTTTTAGCATATTTTACAATGACAATATTCTTAGATCTAACCACCGCACAGTGGCGCCCGTAGAGCAAACGAGGTTGCAAAAATCAAAATTTTCATGAGCGCCGACGAAGTTTGGAATAAACCCATGTTATAGGAAACTTTTCAAAGATTTCAAAAATGCCACTTTTAATAATATCGCATTTTTAGTTTAGAAGATATAACCGTTCAAAATTGACCGACTTTCGGTTTTCAAAAAAACACACAATTTTTAGTCAATTTGTTGCGATTTCAGGTGTAATATCACGAAAAATAGGTAACGAATCGCCTTATTTTTTGTTTGTATTGATTGATGTATTTATTAAATGTATAAAGATAAAAAAAAAATTAACTGTTTGCTTTGTGTTTCTCCTGGTAAATCACTATTTAAAAACTACCCGTTTTTTCACTATTTTTCAACTTTGACGGAAAATAAAAAAAATCTATATTTTTCTATATTTGCCATATTTGCAAAACCAGTTCTTTGATTATTTCTTTACATAATTCAAAAGGTTTTATCTGCCCGTACGTGCCCGTTTGGCTTCTAGAGATAAAAAAGGTTAAAAAGACATGGTTGCAGAGATTGTATGGCGTTCATCCCTTATATGTTTTGACTGACAGTAGTTTGATCTAATAGTTTGAAAAAAACTACTCATTGAAATTAGCAGGTACGTACCTCACTTAAACAATACTTTAGGTTAGGTTCCATGGGCAGCCATCAGAAGACAGCTCACTTGGGTCCTCAATTGGTCCCTTTGTGATACCCGGCGCCAATGCCCATCCATTGGAGCAGTTACTCAGATGGTGTCACTGCAAGTTCCAACCACTTCGTCTTCCTAATGAAGAGAAGGAGCGATTTTAGTTCCATCCCAGACAGATCCCCCAAGCAGGAAAACACCGGTCCCCCCAGGTATTTTTCCCTTATGCCCCGCAGTCCAGGGCAGTGACAGAGGAAGTGAAGCACAGTCTCCTCTTCCTCCTCGTTCTGACAACTCCTACAATAGTCGTTGAATTCCAGACCCATTCTTCCAGCATGAGTCCCCACCGGCCAGTGTCCAGTCAAAACCGATATCACCAACCTAATCTGGTTCCTGCTGAACCCAAGTAGAGAGCCAGTTCTCCGTTTATCATATCCAGGCCAAAGGATCCTGGATATCAAGCAGGTGGACTCACAGGTCCACCGCATCTGCGCTATTCTATAAGACTCGCGCTCGATGAGTAATTTACAGTGAGCTATTGGAAGACCAACGAATTGATCGATGAATACGTCATCCATGCGACCACCCTGTCTAGCCAGCCCATCTGCCACTAGATTACCCGGGCACTCCGAGTGACCAGGTATCCATATAAGCGTTACCCTTGAATGTTTCGCAATCTCATTCAAAGACATCCGACATTCTGCAGTCAACCTAGATGTCGAGTAGACACCCGCCAAAGAAGCAAGGGCAGCCTTGCTGTCAGTAAATATACGTATATCTCCCGATATGCGATGATACCTCAGCCAGTTTGCCGCCCGCCTTATAGCCGAGATTTCCGCCTGCAGGACACTACATCCATCCGGCAGACGAAAGGAAACCTTCACATCCAGTTCCTCTATGAAGAAACCTCCGCCAGCCCTCTCACCTTTCCTCGAACCATCGGTATAGACCCCCAGGGTCGGTTCCCGGAAAGTATCCAAGGGCACGTTTCCGTGCGCCACTCGTGTAACAAACCCCGCACCAAAGAACGGTACCGGAGTGCAGTAGTCCACTCCATCAGGGACAATCGTACTTCTGATTATCCCGGCGTGTCCATAGTCACGGGTCGACCAGCCGCCAGCCGCGTGCAGCCGTGTCGCCGAGCAAAGAGCCAACTGTTTGGCCGCTATATCCACCGGAAGCCAGTTCAAAATTGTAAACAGCGCCTTCGTGGGAGTAGATCGCATAGATCCCGTGATCATCAACGCGACAAGTCTGTATACTTTCTCAAGCATCCCGCGGTGTATGCCCTTTTCCAGTGCAGTCCACCATACAACGACCCCATAGTACAGGGTCGGCTTTACCACTGACTCAAAGATCCAATTGACACACCTCGGGCTCATACCCCAGTTTCTGCCTATTGCACCCCTGCACGCATATATGGCAACTATTGCCTTCTCCACTCTCATCCGGACATTTAGTCCCCATGACAGCCTGCTATCCAGAACCACGCCCAGATATTTGGCACTGCGAGATATCTGAAGCTCAGTTCCGTTTAACCTCGGAAGCTTAAATTCCTCGGTCCTATACTTCCTCGTAAAGAGTACCAGTTCCGTCTTAGACGGATTTACACCCAGACCGCATGATGCACTCCAGGTGCTTAGTACCCTCAGGGCAGCCTCCATACACTGGGACATTACGCCCAAATGCTTCCCTGTTATAGCCACTGACACATCATCAGCATACGCCACTGCCTTGATCCTCATATTGTCCAACTTTGTCAACATGGTGTTCATAGTCAGGTTCCACAATAGTGGGGATAGAACTCCCCCCTGGGGAGTACCCCTGTTCACCAGCCTCTGAACACTGGTTTCACCTATTGTAGAGCAAATGACCCTATTCCTCAGTAGATTGTCAACAAATCTACATATGCCAACGTCGATCCCCAGATTCCCCATGGACGTCACAATAGAGTCCGGGTTGACGTTGTTGAAGGCCCCCTCAATATCTAGGAAGGCCACAAGTGTGTACTCCTTGAATTCGAGCGATCTCTCAATTGTTCCAACCAGAGAGTGAAGAGCCGTCTCAACAGACCTGCCCTTCGTATAGGCATGTTGAGAGGCAGAGAGTAAACCCCTTGGGATGGTCATCCTCAAGTGCACATCGATAACCCTCTCAAGAGTCTTAAGAAGAAAGGATGCAAGACTGATCGGTCTGTAGTCCTTCGGCTCGGTGTGAGAAGCCTTACCCCCCTTGGGTATAAAGACCACTCTACACAGGGTCCATTTCACAGGGAGATACGAAAATCTAGCGCATCCCCTATATATGGCCAGCAACCAGGGTATTATCAGGGTCGAATTCCTCTGCAGGTCCGCCGGAATTATACCATCCATACCCGGAGATTTATATGGGCTAAAGCTATCGATGGCCCATTTAATCCTGTCATAGTCCAGTGGAATGGACATAGGAGTGGAAGTCGCCTCCCACGCTGGATCCCGTGTACCCCATTGGGAGTTTCCAGGAAAGTGAGTATCAATTAACACCTCCAGTGTTTCTTGACTATTCGTAGTCCAACTACCATCCGATTTCCGGACGTAGGTCGGAACAACCGGGCTCGAAGCCATTACCTTACGTAAACGGTTCGTCTCAGAGGATCCTTCCACGCCGCTACAGAAGTTCCTCCAAGCCGTCCTTTTCGCAGATCTAACCAAGTTTCTAAACCTATTCAATGATGACTTATAGTCCGCCCAGTTGCCTCGGCGCTTTGCCACATTGAACAATCTACGACAGTCAATTCTCGCCTGCGCAATATCAGGATCCCACCATGGTGGCCGGTTCCTGCCCCTACGCACCCTTGGCCTACACGCCAGGGAAGTCGCCAACTGCAGTGAGTTCGAAAGCAGATCCACTGCCGCATCGATCCCTCCGATATCATCAACCCCAGGAGGGTCAGGTAGAGACCGGACCAGGGAGGAGTATTGAATCCCCCAGTTCGTCCGTCTCCTGTTCAATATAGACATCGATCCTGAAGACCTAAGCCCTAGACTAAACTCCACATATCTGTGATCAGAGAGCGAACAGTCATTCGACACCATCCAGCTCTCGATCATATCGATGTGGTTTATACTAACTAGCGTGACATCAAGAACCTCACACCTATTTGCAACAACAAACGTAGGCTCACAGCCCCTATTTACTACTCCTAAATTATAGTTAATAATAAAGGAAAATAGTGACTCACCTCTTACATTCGTGTCCGTACTACCCCATATAGTGTGGTGCGCATTAGCATCGGCACAGATGATAACCGGAGTTCCAGTGCCCGCGGCCTTTATAACTGCATCACGGATGAGCCCATTGGGTGGGTCCTGCCCGTGGTCGTGCGCCATGTACGCTGAGACCATCCAGACTATACCGTCCGGTGTCTCAAGAGCAACAGTTGTAGTATCTTCATCACTGTAATCAGAAAGAATGAAAATATTCAACGAGTTTTTAGCTAAGACACAAGATCTTATGTTACCTGTACCTTTCGCAAATAATAGCTTATAGCCTTTGAGGTTGAGTCCGCAAACCCGATCCTTGTGAATCCAGGGTTCTTGGACCATCACGAGCTCCTCCCCTCTCTCCACTACACGGAGGAGCAATGCAGCAGATGCTGCTTTAGAGTGGTGGAGGTTTATCTGTAGCACCTTCACCATGCTCCATTTTGGCGACCACTGTGATGTTGACGTCCTCCTGGTCAGACTCCAGCAGCACGTCCTCATCAACCATGTCTCCCAAGTGATCAAAGAAGTCACCCACCAATCCTGAGACAGACTGGGTATCCTCCTTGTCACTTGAGCCCACGGCATCGTCGCAAGCCATGCCTTCCACAGGTTGCTCGGCCTCACTTACCGACGGAGCCGGATTGCCCTTGTTGTCACTTCGGTAGACACGGAGCAAGATCGTACCAAAACCATAGTAGAGCTTGCCCTGCCTCTCCCTCAGTGGCTCCAAGGATTGCTGGTTAACAACCACAATCGCCGTCCTTGAGGACCCTTCAGCAGCTGAAACCTTCACTACTTTCCAGTCATGTGTGGGCAGTTGAGGGTTGCAGCACTGAATGATCTTCAAGATCTCCGCAGGTTCCGATGGTTCGGCGGGGATGGTGGCAATCGATCGCGGCCTCCGTGGTATTTCTCCAACTAGCACCACGTCGAGCCTGGCACCTTCCCAAACCTCTCCTAGTAATTGGATGGCCTGCTTTAAGAGTAGCGCTGAGCGCTCATCCGCGCAAGCCATCAGCTTCACGTGACCCTGGTACCAGCCAGCGTCATCGCATTGGGGGGGTGGCCCTGGATTCTCCCTGAGGATCGTCCAGAACACACCCATAAGTTTCTGTTTTACCAGATCCCACTTGTTATGAGAAATGGCACCGTTATCAACACTCTTGTCGATGATGGCACGCACCAGGTGACCTTTGGCCACCTCGCTAAATGATTTGTTCATCGGTTTCGATGAAATTTTGGGACGTTTCGTCCCCGGTTGCTGTTTCACGGCTGCAGCTTCCTCCTCCGAACGTTGCCGTTTAGGCATTGTCACCTTTCCAGGGACAGGAGGGGTAGCACTTGGCAGCCCAGCTATGTGAGCTTTTGCCCAAGCCAATGAAGCTTTTTGCTCATTGGTGAGATCTTCCGCTTTCTTGGAGCCGAGAAGATCGATGAAACGCAAGGCAGCACGCCTTGTGTTTGATGCCCTCTTTCTAGGGGGTTTTGTGCCAGGGGACTTACTACGGTCGCCGCATTTGGCGGGGGGAGGTGCAACTTTGGGATTGGATGTCTTCATCGCCATCCCTTCTTGCACAATGGACACATGGGAGGCTGCATTGTTAGGCGACTTAGTCATACCCAACTTTGCAGCACCCGAAGCAGGGGTTTTATCCGTTCCAATGACGGAAAGGGCTTGTGCGGCTTTTGAGGTACTTGGAGCGAAGTTCAGGGGTACCTCGCCGCAGTTTTTGGAGCAGCCGCCTTCTGGTCGAGCTGCCTTACCACTTCCGATCAGCCTGGGCCGATCTTTGTTGGTTGCCTGGGCTGTTACAGCCGCTGGCTTTTTCGTCGTTCTGTCAATCGTTGTCCTTATTCTTGCCTGTCCGTCATCAGTTTCCGTCAATTGTTTTTGTTGTGTTTGTTGTTGTTGTTTGGAGTTTGAGTTCATTTTGATTTTGGTCCCACGAGTGTAGGGGAATTGAGAGGTCCACCACGTCATAGCCCCCATTAACGCGGTAAGGGCGTGGTCTATTTGCTGAGGTGCCCAGGTATCAGCAAAGCTCCGTGATAATACAGTCGGTAACCCCTGACTGCAAACCAACCGATAGGCACGGGTCGCATAACACCTCGGTTTAGGGGATGGATAACTTTTCGTCGCCAAGGCCTTTAAGTTCACTGCCTTCACCTCGGGAGTCGTCAGTTGCTGGCGGAATACCCGGGCCAAGACACGAACCACAGCCAAGACTTAAGCCACCACATCGCTTCAAGATTGTTATCCATAATAGTGGTGGAAACAATACTTTGGCGGCATGTGAAGTCACGAATAGAGTTAGAAAATAATTATAGTTTAGAAATGGTTAGTCTTTTAGATATGCCTTCTCTTACGAATTGTGATGAATATTTTACAGAAAATTAAAAAAAATATATATAAAAAAAAAAATTTTTTTTTTTAATTTGTTGGTTAATAATTTAAAACATAAAACCCTAAAGAAAAAAAATAAAAACAATCTAAAAATGTAAAAATATTTTTTTTTAGTTACCATAAAATTGATTTTTCTACTAATTTTAACTTTGATAACCCATAAGTAGGCCCCTACAAAGCGTAGCACCCTTTCCAAACGCTCATTTCATAGGCTAAACAGTTATCTATCATATGCTCAATTATCTTATTCGGTTCAAAAGATATGATTTTTGCAACGAAAAAACTCAAATGGCGCCACTGTGCACCGTCTGTATGAAGCTTAACAAAAATTATGATCAGAACATCATAATGTTCTTATTTATTTGTTATGAGGTAATCGCTGGTGAAATAAATTAACAAGTTCTTTAATAACAAATAAGTATAAAAAATTTGTAAATATATAATAATATTATAATAATAATGTAATTGTCCCCATTTTGCATCAAATCATATTGTTATTTACAACTTGCTGAAGATGAGTCTGGCAGTCGGTTTTATGTTACTGTTTGCATAACCTATCTTTGTTAATCGGTGATACATCCCACGTACATGGAATTTGTTCCTTGCTTGCAACTTATGCTTCTCACTGTATATTTGTTTTTGCTATATATTTATGTATGTGTTACGTCTATACATATCGAATTTTTTATTTAGCTAGTCTAACTTCTGTAGCGGAGTGTGAGTGTTTTTGTACTTTTGTTTACTGAAATATGAGAATATGTATGTAATTTGTTTTTTATTCTATTTATGTTGTTGATTTTGTGTTATTGTTGTTGTTGTTGTTGTTGCTGCTGCTATTGTTTTGTTATTGCTTTTTTATTACAGCATAAAAGGCAAATAACATTGATTTAAAACTTTAGCAATAAATCATATGAATGGCATTTTTATTTAATCCTCTACTCAATTTTTCCTATTGATAAATTTGTTGCTTTAGATGTGGAAACTAAAAATAGAAAAAAAAGCGGAAGAGATGGAGAAAACAAATATTGACTGCATGAACATTAAATTAAAGGCTGCGCACAGTTCAGCAAAGTTTGGAACTTTGAAAGTTAAGGTTTAGAGGAGGTTAGATGGTATTTAGGATTAGGGATAAACTATTTGTAATTTAGAAGCGATTCTTAGGATTGTTGTTGTGTTTTTTTTTCTTAAAACGTTAGAATTGGGCATTGATTAAATTCGCGTCACAAATCGCGATTTTCATTCTATGTTGAAATGAACATGTTTGCTCATTTACGCTTGCGATTAAAATACTTGTCAATATTGTAATTCTAAACAAAATATTAAACTCAAATTTAACTTGAGAATCAATATGTTGTTGTGTATTGATAACTAATGTGCTTGTACATAATTTGGAAACTTTTCCTCTTTCCGTTCTCCAGAAAAACAGACATAAATCAACTTAGCTCTATATGCATGTTTGTATCTGTGATGTGTAAAAATATTCAAAAACTTCTAAAAAAAAACGAAAAAAGCCACTTATACAAGGCATATACATATATACATTAGCGGGGAAGCCATAAATATGCAAATGCATGTTTTTCCTTGTGCGATCAATGAAAGCAGAAACAGTATATTTATCCGTTTAAGAGCTTTTTATGAATTTTGGCATCAATTTGTAAGTGCATATTTTAGCATATTTTCCCGTTTGCAGCATTTTTTTGCATTATTAAGTTAAAAGAGCCTTTAAGCAGCATTTTTTAAGTTTATAGCGCATATTTTGCCTTTTTGAGGCATACTTTAACGCGTTGCTTCAATTTCGCCATCTACATTTAATTTTTACTCTAAAGTTGAAAGGCAAAGCAGGTTGTTCTTAAAGATAAATCTTATTTAAAACTTTAAAATTTTAAATACAGTGCACTCGGGAAAACTTCAACGCTCGTTTACATCAACATCCCAAAACGTCAACCCTTTCTTTTTTACATTGCCTACTCTAAAACGTCAACCCAACCACAAAGCTCTAAAACGTCAACTCTGAATAAAACAAAATTTTAAATTTAGCAGCAGTTAAAATACACACATTTGCACACATACACACATTCATCATAAAATCATAAAATATATTTTTGACTTATATTTACCCGTGTCGTATGTGAATGTTAAAATCCATATGTAAATCAAATTTATCGAAAAGAAAAAAGTAAAAATGATATCCCGTTTTTTATCGCTTAAAAAGTATCGCCTGAAAAGCTCCATATATTTTTATCCTGACCGTATGCAATCTGCATAACATATTTATTTTAAAGAGAAAACAGTACCAAAGTATTCATGTTTTCTCCGATTTACTTTTTGAAAAATACCATAGATTTGAATCTGGGTTATATGCTATCCGCGTGCACACAAAAAAATAGATTTCAATTAAAAATGTTGTGATATTTATTAAACAATTAACAATCAAACGTTAAATTCACTTGATTAAAATTTTAATTAAATTAAATTATATTTTTGATTAATGCTTTTATTGGCAAAGAATTTTTTTCTGTGTGATTGAGCCATAAATCAACAAGCATCTAAACATACAAACTTTCACCTCTAAAATATAAGTTATAGTAGGATATTGCTTTCCTAAACTCAGAATCTCATTATCACATATGAACAAGTGTCACATGCCCAAATTATTATATGACCCTCTTACTGGGCAATTAATATGGCAGTCGCATTGCACGACATGTTTTCATTAACCGAGGCTTTTTCAATACGAACAATATGATTTAAAGTCCTCTCAGTAGACTCGCAGAAATATCTACTTAAAGCCGTAGTAAACTTTTCCATGTTTGCCTTTTGTATGTTTAACAATTTTCTGTTCACAACGTCTGTGCTCTTTTTGATCAAACCTTAAGATTTAGAGAAGGTTGCCATTCTTGTCAGAGGTAAGAATATCCATAAAATATTTTTATGTAATATATTTATGAAATGAGATGTACAAGTAAGTATAAGTTAGAAAGGCTGAATGGCCAACTATAATAAGCATAAGCTTGCTTAAGCTTCTGTTATTTTATATTTCGTGATCTGAGTAATTTTGAGACTTATGCCTGATAAATCAGTGAATGTCTTAACGCTGGTTTAGTTGAACTCAACTTAAATTTATATGTAGTTTTAAAAACAGCTGCAAATCAATGCCCAATTTTATGCGTTTAGAGTTTGTTTATATGTTAACCAGTACCCATATTCTATAACTTTAGTGAGAACTTCTCGCATCGAAAAGATGTGAAACAAAATTTTACATCGTTTCTCGAAAAGTGAGAAAAAACTGTGTCTGTAACTCATGTCGAAAACTATCAAAAGAGATTACGTTTTTACGTTATAAATATCATAACATTGCACCCGAAGTCGATGTAACATTGCAGACGTTCAGAACGCCAGTCACACATATCGTTGACTGCGACTAAAGTTTACCAAAATTACAAAATTTTCAACGACGGCGGCGAAAATACAACCGTCGGCTATGCCAAATAATGTAAAGTGCGACTTTAAAGTTAGTTGTTTGCAAACGAGCTTTGAAAAAATTCGTATATTTTATAAAAATGTTAAAAGCAAAATAATTTAACAATGAAAAAATGTGCCAAGAACAAAATGTTATTATTTTTTGCATTTTTCATTGTTTCTTAGTGTTAAGATTTTTTATCGCCCCATTTTTATTCGTGAGTTTTTTGACAGTTCAAAGCGGGAACGTTTCTCACAAAAATGTTACAGACACACTTTTTCTGTAAATTGGCGAGTAATTTCCTTACGTGACAGCTAGTACTCGCCAAAAAAAGTTACAGACAGAGTTTAGTGAGAAAACAGCTGTTTGTTTCAATATATGTCATTTTTGTTTCATTCGAAAAGTTTCTCGACGCGAGAGTTAAAGACCATGGGCACAGGGTTTAAAAAACTGCAGTCGAAACCAAAAACTGTCAACCAAAAACCGAAAATTTGTGTTCAACTTTTCGCTTATTGTGTTGTTTTTACAGCGACTGTTTACATTTAATGAACCAGAAGTAAAAGCAACAGTTTGTTTAGGGAATCCAAAAGTCAATTTTACGTAAGAAACTGTTTTAATGTTTTTTTATTTTTTAAGTCTGAAATCTTTTAAACTATTCCATGATCTGTGATTATCCTCTACTTATTGATTTATCTATAGAATAAAAGGTTTTAATTGAATTCATGTTTTGATTGCTAAATGAAAACATATAAAATTTGAAAGTTAAAAAACTCCTTTAAAAGTATTTGTTTTTTTGTTTTGTTTTGTTTTGTTTTTCAATAAAAGTTAAAACAGTTTCAATTTAGAAATAGTTCTTAAGGAATGGTGTGCTTCTGCAAAAAACTTAAAAATTAAATTGGCTTAAATTTTTAATTGTTGTTAAATTATTTTTAAGATGATCAAAAACCTATTATATTTTATATTGTACAGATTAGCACATCTTAAAAAAAAAATAAAAAAAGAATTTCTATTGTAATATAAAACTTTGGAAATTTTTTGAATTTAACAGCTTCTTACTAGTGCTAATTTAAAAATAATTTACAACAAGTTTGGAGATTTTAAACAATGTCTTTGAAAATGAATAGCATGAATTGAAGAGTTAATAAGCTTTCAAACTTTTGTTTGTTTTTTAGGTTTTAAAATATCACAAGGCCACTCTACAAAAGGACACAATAGACCTTGACGTAAACATTTTTGAAACTTATAATTTCAGCTTCAATGTTATGAATTTCAAAGATTGTTCCTAACAAAAGTTAATCTTATATTTCAAACTCCATCAAATTAAATATTTCTATTTCTTTTGATAGTGTTTTTTTGGGTCAATTTCAAAGTTTGTAAGTCTTTTTTCCGCTTTAGAAGCAAAAAAAAATGAGAATACATTGAAAAACTTTTGTTATTCTTTACTTTGTGTGAGTGTTGATGCAGGCGTGCGTGTGTGTGTGTGTGTGCGTGCCTGAGTGTTTGTTTTTCTATCAAACATATTTTAAGTTTTTCTTGCTTTTTTTATTTTATATTTTTTTTTCTTTTTATACAATATTTTTGGTAACAAAAAAAAAAAAAAAAAAAAATGTGTACATATAAGAGCCATGTTTTAAAGATGGTCAGTTGTGAAAAGTTTTTTAATAAACCGGAAGTTTTTTCATTTTCATTTTATTTCATCTAAGTTTTCTCTTTTATTTTATGAGTTCAAAGAGTTAGGTCAACAGCAACAATCAAAACAACAACAACAATTATAACAAGCGATAATAAGAGCAATAACAGCAGCTACATCGTATTAATATTTTTTTTGTTTCAAAGTAAAAAGAGATAAAAAAAATGTTAACATGAAAACATGTTGAAGCTTTTTAATACATAAACAAACTCAAAGAAACACGTTCACCTACACAGATATTTTTGCGTAGTTGTGTTGGAAAGTACCGGAGAAGTGTTAAAACTATTTAACATTAAGGGCTTAAGTTACGAGGGTAAGCCCAGTCCTTTGTCTTGTAAATACTGATAACTTCAAAATTAGTTTCACCAATTTTTATACATACCCAGACCACAATAGTGGAGAGCAGGGCAGTCAGAAATGGCGATTTCTCGACAAACGTGGCGATTTTGAAACGTAATTGGCTGTGGAATTTTCCATTGGCGACTGGCGACTTTTTTGCGATTTGTGATAACGGGTCCGCCATCTTACGTTTTTTTTTTTTCAACTAGTGCTTATTTCGTGAATGGTAACACTTAGCTAATGCCTAATTTGATAGATAATTAGTTTTATCCTTCCGCTGAACAAATATGGTTGTGTATACGCTTGAACAACGCTGGGAAATATTGCGACATTACTTTGAAAATCATTGTAATGTTGCAAAATGTGTGCGAAAATTGCGTACGGATTTTGGAAGAAGAGAAGCACCGTCAGCTCCGTATGTTCGTTATCTTGTGAAAAAAGTGAAAGAAACCGGCAATCTAACGATAAACCAAAGCGTGAAAAGCCAAAAACAGTGCGTACAGCCAAGAATATTGCTGCTGTGGCAGAAAGTGTGCGTGAAGCGCCATCAACATCAATTCACCGTCGTTCTCAACAATTGAACATTTCGGAGACATCATTGAGACGAATTTTGCATAAAGACCTTGGTATGACGCCATACAAAGTCCAATTGGTTCAGGAGTTGAAGCAGCCTCGGAGCTGCGATTTGACACCGTTGGACTATTATTTGTGGGGTGCCGTCAAAGATAAGTGTTACGCCGACAAGTCAGAGACAATTGACGCTTTAAAGGATAATATTCGTTAAGCCATTGGTGAAATACAGCTGCACACAATCGATAATGTGTTTAAAAATTGGACCGATCGTGTAGGCTACTGCATGGCCAGCCGAAGCAGCCATTTGAATGAAATTATTTTCCATTATTAACCGGAAGGATTGTACTTTCAAATAAAAAAAAGAAATTTGAGAAAATATTCAGTAGTTTTTTTTTATAGCATTTTCAAAAAAAAAAAAAAAGTTATTTGGCGGACCCTTTATAACTGACGATTTACTTGGCTATTTTAACCATTTATATTATTTCTGCTATTTTTTTTTAACAATTTGTCATTTTTTGTTATCATTTCTATGAAAAAAAAACTGGCAACTTTTTTCACATGATTTTTTTTATCATTTGAAGTAAATTTTATTTTCAGTCACTATTTAATTCTAATAGTATGTATGCAGGTCAAAACACCAGTAATGAAATCGACGAGGCTAAAGTGTACGTTTTTATAGACTTGTGTACTTAATTTTAGTTTTTTTTACCTGAATATATGATCTCCATTTTATGTTATTAAAAAAAAAAAAATAACAGAAACAAAACAAAATTTACTTTCGGCGATTTTTTTGTATTTTTCTCAATTTTTTTGGCGATTTTTGACTGAAATATTATATTGCTTTTTTTGTATGCAAAATTGTATTAAAAAAAAAAATTTTTAAATGTTACGAAAACTGAACAAAGTTGATGTTTGGCAATTTCTGACATCCGGTTTGGCGATGGAGCTCACAAAATTAACGATTTCCGTCCGGCTGGCATATAAATCCCCTTCCTAAAATCACTTAAAGGCAAACAAATTTTATAAAGATGAAGATATAAAAGTTATATTTATATACAAAGAACTTTCGCATGCATCTAAACCTCCTAACATAACTTTATTCGGACGGGTCCATGATTGTCCATGGGTCCCAAATATGACACTTGCAAACATTATATACTATGGTGTAGGGTATCATATCGAGCCCTAACTGCAAAAATAACGTAAGTGCAAAAAATTTAATTTTACAGGAGATTTTCTTTACTTTAAATTTAATTTGCAATTGAAACATGTTAGGGTTACCTGTCCGTGAAAGCCTGGGTTCAACTCCCGCGGCAGTCAAGAGTGAAAAATTATCAATAAAATTTTAATTAATATCATGTTGTAAAATTCCTCTCTTCATAAAAATAATTTAATGAAAATTAAATTTGATGAATTTAAGCCTAATTAAAATATCAAAATTTGGATTAAAAACCATAAACATTTTAACAAAATAACCACAATACTAATTATAATTTTATAATATTTAATTCTAGCCTAATAAAAGATTGAGCTTCAAACGTAGAAGGTTGATAAGTAAGGAACGTTAAAGTTTCGCCTACCATCTTGCCTACGGACGGCATCAATTGTACATGGCTAGCCCCCACTTTAAAGCTGTTCATTTCTTACACAAAAACTGGTGAGTGGAAGGATCAGATATGCACACTTAATTTTTATGCCCACAACACAATAGTGTAGAGGGTATTATGCATTTGTGCTGATGTTTGTAAAATATCTTTAAGTATACTGATCGGCTCAGAATCACTTTCTGAGTCGAGTTAACAATGTTCGTCCGGCTGGCTGGCCGGCTGTCCATAAAAATCTGGTGCGCAAAGTACAGGTCGCAATTTTGGAGATAATTTAATTTAATTTAATTTAATACATAGGATCTAATTGGCACAAGGACTGAACCTATCGAATAATTTCACATAGCTCCCATACAAGCTTTTTTCCGGAATAGGGTATCTGTGCCCATTAGCCATCTAATTATGTTGGTATTTAGATTAAATTTGGTCTAAACTTATTTTATTGCAATCAAAATCATCTAACTAATTTTCACTGTTACCGGCCTTATTTGATTATAGCTCCCCCGCAACTACCCAGCAAAAACTTTACTTACAATCCTACTTTTAATGACTTCAAGAATTCATTACTTTGTAGCTTTATTCGCCACTTTTTGGATTATTAGTTATATATTAAATAATAACTTTATTATTATATCTTAAATATACAGAACAATTTATATTTTCATTATGACAATAAAAATGTCATTATAGTCATAAAACATAGTTTTTTAATGCAAAAACTACACTGCCCCGGTAGACTAGCTGGTAGAGAGCTAGTCTATCAGCACCGAGGTTGCGGGATCAAATCCCGCCAGAGACAGAAAAAAAAAATAAAAAATAAAATAAAGTAAAATAGAATAAGAAAAAATAAAAATAAAATAATTAAAAAAAAAACAAAAAAAAAAAAAAAAATTAAAAAAAAATTAAAAAATTTTTACTTTATTGACTTTGTGTAACTATATATTTTTATAAAAATTTTAAGTATAAAAAAAACATATTATTTTTTAGATTATAATAGGCTAAATTATAAAGGATTACTTTTGGGACATCTCGAACAAAAATAAGTACTTCTTCTAGTAGAAAAATAAGTAGTCTGTTCGTCAAGTTCTCATTATTTTTCTGCTTATTTTGTAAGCAAAGTTTTTGCTGGGTACTGCTCCCGAAAATAGCTTTTAATGTCATAACTTCCAAATAAATATTGGTATTAACATAAAAATGCCCCATACTAAAATCTCATAAAGATGAAGATATCTTAATAATATACGGCCCGAAGAATTTTAACATTATACTTAACCTCATAACATAATTTTGTTCAAGTGGGTCCATTATTGCCCATAGGTCCCAAATAGGGTACACTAGCAAAAATTGTTTTTGTGTACTATAGTCGAGCTTGACTGACCATACTTTCTAACTTGTTTTTTTTACAGTTATTTTTTTAATATTCCTACTTACAAGCCCGCTTCGTGGTAAGGCAAATCCGTGGTCCTTGAATGTTATTATTTTTAATAAAAGTTGTTTAGAATTCGTTCACTTGACGTTTTCTTTCTTTCCGACCATTTCACTATGTAGGCAAACACCCGAGTAAAAACTTCTCTTACCAAATCACGTTTAATATAATGAGAAATTTCGTTAAACTCATATTTACAACAATAACTCAGAATTTAACAAGGTTTCGTTTAAATGTGCTTAATTCCCATTTTATACTATTGATAAACTGAAATATATATGTTATTGATAAGATAAGCTATTCCTATGCGCATTTCACTGGTTGCTTAGGTCAGATCATCAGGAAACTCCATCCAAAGATTTTAGAAAAACTAAAGATATTTCTCATTATTGTTACAAAAGATTTCCTATTTTAATGCATATTTCGTCATCTTAAATCCAAAAGGCCGTAACTGCTTTTTTTTTAGGAGAATTTAAAAGCTTTATAAATAAGTTTAAAACTGTATATATTTTTTTTTAACCAAATTTTAGAATCAAGGATAGAAAACTAATGCGGATGTGATCCAATAAAAAAAAACTGTAGAAACATTAGTAGTTGTCACCTTATGATAGTTACGGACTTTTGGGACCGCTAAAATTATCAGGAGAAGAGCCGTCGAGCTGTAAAGAAACTAAACGGAAAATAAAACCCTTGAGAACTTGAATCTTTGAGTCTTACAAAGACTGGCCTATAAAAAGAAAATAATTATTAAATAATAACTCCCAGCCACAAACTCAAGTTTACTGCCGATCTGTGACCTTTTTTTTTTTTTTTTTTTTTATTTTCAAAAGATTTTGTTATTCGTGCTTAATTCCCAGTTTTTATTATTGATAAAAACACTTGAAATTTATTGTTGATGGGATAAGCTATTCCTATGCGCATTTCACTGGTTGCTTAGGCCAGATCATCAGGAAACTTCATCCATAAAGATTTTGGAAAAACTAAAGATATTAAACCAAATAAAACTGTTAAGCGTATGAGACTCATAGCAACAGTTCTACTTGTAACAATATCAAAGTTTAAACAAAACACATCAACAATAAACAGTGGGTTTTTATTTATTATTTAAGGTCTACGGAATAAATCCTTACAGCCCAATTATAAAAAATTTTTACATAATATACAAAATAATAATAAAAAAAAAAAGAATTTAGACATCCATTTAATTAATTACACTGATTTAGGTGCATAATAATATAACGTTTAATGACATTAACATTAACAGAAAAATCAATAAGAAAATAAAAATCATTATAATGTTTACACAATTTTCTTAGAGAATCAGAATTAGCATAATTGGTTTGTAAAACTTGTAGATATATTGGAATGTAAAAACGAGTTGATCGATGAGGTACATTAAAATTTATGTTGCTGAGTAGGAAGTCTGAAGAGACTGCACCATTTATTAGGTTGAATAAAAATGAAACGCTAAGCATAGTTCTTCTGCTCTCCAGCGTTGGTAATTTTATAAATGCCAGCCTTGTAGTATAAGGAGGAATAATGACGTTAGGATTCCATGTTGAATTACCCAAGCAAAAAAGAAGGAATTGTTTTTGGACTGATTCAATAATGTTTTTCAGATAATCCGCACTCGGATCCCAAATAACAGATCCATATTCCAAAATTGGTCTGACTAAAGATGTATATAACCGCTTAGTAATGATTGGTTCAGTAAACTCCTTAGCCCATCGTTTTATAAAAGCTAACATGCCTCGAGCTTTGTTTACCATCATATATATGTGTTTCTTGAGATTTAATTTAGGATCTAAAAGTATTCCAAGATCTGAGAATTCCTTAACCAGTTCAAGTTGATGTCCACCCAGTGAAAAGTTAAATAAAGCGTTATCGTTTCTTGAAAAACGCATATGTTTACTTTTGTTTAAATTGAGCTCCATTAAATTAAGCACGCACCATTGAAATAGTTCATCCAAATCATGTTGCAGCAAATTTTTGTCAATGTTATTGTCATAACTATGAAATATCTTCACATCATCAGCATACATTAAGACGTTACAATATTTAATTACGCACGGCAAGTCATTGATGAATAAGGAAAATAAAATTGGACCAATATGGCTTCCTTGGGGCACTCCGGAACTTACGTTAATGTTTTTTGATGTAGTGTTATTAAAAACAACATTTTGTTTTCGGTTTGTTAGATATGATTTAATCCAATTTAAACTCCCGAGTGTAAAGCCCATAGCATGAAGCTTTATCAGAAGTAATTTATGATTGACTTTATCAAAAGCTTTACTAAAGTCCGTGTAGATACAATCTGTAAATTTCCTTTTAATAAATCCACGATTTACTATAGTAGTCAGCTGCATGAGATTAGTAATTGGTGAACGACCTTTTCTAAAACCATGTTGACAGGAAGATAGTAGGTACGAGATTTGATGAAGGAGATTGTCGGTAACACACTTTTCAAAAAGTTTAGGGATTGCACTTAACTTTGCTATGCCTCTATAGTTTATGACACATGACTTACTGCCAGATTTAAATAGCGGAATAATGAATGAGTCTTTCCACAACTGAGGAAAGTAACCATATTTAAAAAACTATAACCGTTCAAAAGTTTTGCTTATATTCAAAAGGTGCAAATTTTCAAAAATCACAATAAAATAAAACTAAAAGGATAGACACATGCACTTTTTCTAATTGCCACTTATACAAATTACAATATAAACTTTAAAGACAACTAACAACTAAAACTACAAATAATTCTTTACCTTATTTAGTTTTGAAAATATACAAAATAATTTATTTTTGAACATTTTAAATTATTTCAATAAGAAATTATAAAACAAACAATTTTTGTTAATATCTATATCAATATTTAGCTTGATTTAAGAATAAAGTCTTACCTTCTGTCCATTTGATAACCTTGCGAACAAAGTTCAGATGGCAATTTTGAAAAATTCTAGTAATTCAAACTAATTTTGTCTAAAAACCTTGAATTTATAATTTAAATTTGGAAAATATAATTTTTTTTTAAATGATTTCAAATGTGTGTTTTGAACAATGAACGTTTGAGAAAACAATCGTTTGCAGTAGTTTAATTTGTTGTTTCTTCAATTTAAGTTTAAAAAAAAATACAAATACAAACAACAATTTCAGACATTCATCAATTAACCAATTTTACTAATGACTGCTACAAATCATGTTTGTTTCTTTTTACACCCTACACCATTATAGGTGGGCAGGGTGTTATGCGCTGGCGTACGTAACGGCAAAAAATAGTTTTAGTATACTAATTGTCTTAGAATAATCCGCTAAGATGAAGTGTGTGTTTGTGGGAAGTTTGTAATCAAAATACTGAGCAAATTTTTCGTTGGTAAAGTTTCTTAGCCTTAACACTAAGTTTTTGTAATTGCAGAATTTCGGTTACCCGTTACCTTAAATTGGTTTTACTTGGAAAATTCTTTAAAAAATGCTTGGGCCGAAACTAAAGTAACTTTGATGTGAATGTAAACTCCTTTAAAACTAAACTTGCTTGATGTTGGTATATGATTCACAATAGCTCCCTGTCAATCTGGATTTCTTGAATCAGATTATTGGTTAAAAACATATAACTGATAATCTATTGCAGCCTCCTTTAAACACTAAAGTATTACAGAGTGATATATAATCGGTTTTGACAGTCTCTACTTTCTTACTTGTTTTAGTTTTAAAATTTTTCCTAATTTTTTTTTATTTAGCTAAGGCAAAAGTTTATAAAATTACAGCAAATGGTTTTGTTATTTGGTAAAACAGCCATCATCAGCTCTGCAATAAATTCTATGCGCAAGGATTTAGTGAAGAGAGACATTCACAGATACAGATAAATACATATGGCTGTGTACGTGTGTGAAGGTAAAAAAAATATTTGAACTCATGTTTTTTTTTTTTTTTTACTTAAAAATAGAATGGAAAATGTGCAATTTATAAACTTCACTTCAATCCTATAAAGAAAGTAACAGTGGTACTAAAGGAATTTTTTTCGGCAATCTTGTGTATATAATTATTCGGAAATGATATTAAAATTTTAAGCTTTCTTAAGAATTCAGCTATAAAAAGAGCTCTTTAGCAGTAAAAATGTCAAACATTTGTCGAAATATTAAGGCTAGGGTTTCTAGTTTCCCGGTTTTTTCTATTCTTGGGAAACGAAACAAAAAAATCTTATTCTCGGGAATCCCGAGATTCTTAAAATAAAACAATGATTTCATTAAATGAGTTCAGGACAAAAGTTTTTACTTTTTTAAAAGAATATACACATATACAACAGTCTAAAAAAATCTTATTCCCGGGAATCCCGAGAATATATGTACACATATACAACAGTCTAAAAAAATTAGTATTATTAAAGCATTTAAATTTTAAAAGCTCATCAGAGACTCTATTTGTAATCCTTGTTGCTATGTATATTGCCTGCTACCCAAAACGTGCTCTCGCTCTCTACAGATGTTGGTTTTATAGTAAGAAGCGCATCATACCCATGACTTCATAGACGTTAAATTCTTTTTTAATATTTTTTAGGCTTTTGTATTTTCTTTAATTTTTTTTTTTTTTTTTGAATTTGTACCCTACAAGAAGAGAATGAGCGAGTTGCCACTTTTTCACGTTGGTGTTAAGAAAATGATAGAATGAAATGACCGAAATCAAGTTTACTGTCATTTCTTTCTATAATTTTCTTAAGACCAACGTGAAAAAAGTGACTACTCGCTCATTCACTTATTGAAGGGTAGATGGCTCTTGTGTTGGTGAAGGTGTATCGTGTACATTTTCATTAGCTTCTTCAAGAGGCTTTTTAGACATTTCATCAGAAATTTAAAAGACCGTTGAATAATAGGCGTAGGACAAATTGTTCGATTTGTAGGTAGTTTTTAGTAAAGAATATATTTTTATTGCTTGTTTTTGATTTTAACGAAGCAAATCAAAATTTCAAAAAATTTTATTTGAAATTTCCGAAAATTCCCGCTAAAAATTTCCCGGGATTAATTAAAAAAAATTGCCCGGGATTCCCGGGAGTTCTTTCCCGCGGAGAAACTCTAGTTAAGGCTTATGGTGTTTTCTTTTCTACAAAAAAAATACCACATTTTAAAAGGTGCATTTATAAAATGTCTTGCCTTACATGTAATAATACAATTTTTTATTTGACGAGAACAAAACACAAAATTGGTTCGCCCTGTTTTTAATAGCTGACAAAAAGTTTGTTCTTCAATATATAAAAAATATGTACATAAATCAAAAAGGATGTTCTTCAAAATATAAAAAAAATACACATTAACCCAAATTTGTTAATATATTAATATTAAATCAATAAATAAATGAACAAAATGAATGACCAAATTCCAATTTCTTTAGTTTGTTTTTCATAAAATATGTAAACAAGAAATGTTATGCTTTCTTTTGTTTTTACTTTAAAAAAATAGACAAAATTACTATTAAAACTTAAAAATTTTACTGTCCTGATTAGAGGCGATTTTTTTTCCAACTTCGTCTGGTAACCCTATATATAAACAGAAGCCATCTTTTTACAGGGCATTATCAACACTCTCGATTTAAACGGGGCGTAAAGTGCAATGCCTTATGCCATTTAAGGGTGAATTTTTTTAGAATAAAACACGCTGCCCTCTTAGAGAGCAAAGCATTTTTAAGAAACGAACACCAAATTGCATTTTTTTAAATAAAATATGACATTTTTTGTAGAAAAGAAAACACCATTATATTGAAATAATTCCTCTTTGACGTAAAACATTTTTATTTCAGTTAAAAAAAAAAATGTATAATTAAATAAATTTTCTTATTCAGATATAAAATTCTCTATTCAGCAAAGTAAAATTTGTATTGAACTATGACATTTTAGATTGAGCAAAGTTAAGTTGATTGTATTTGTATCGCTAGATTCAATTTAAATTCAATAAATCTCCACGTAGCAATTTTTTTTTAATAAGCACAAGCAAAAACTTCTGCAGAACAATTGCGCAATAATTGCTGATTATATTGCTTTGCCATTAAACAAACGTACAGAGAAATAAAATGTCAGATAAATGACAACTGCTTTGCTAAGCAATAATTGTTCAAGCAATCAAAAGAGCAATTATTGCGCAATAAATTCCCACTCATGGCAATATGCGGTCCACTGGCTGCAAATTTAATGGAGCATTCAAATTTGACGTTTTCCGCAATAAATATTGCTGCGTGAAGACCCGGGGTAAACAAAGAGTAAAAAAGTATCATATGCTGGAAATTGTTTGATACACAGAAAGAGTTTTAAACTAAATATGGCTTGAATCAAGAAAATTTTGCATGATTCTCGGCCAAGCCAAAAATTATTTATTCTAAATATATGTGTGGCTTGGTTTAAGCTAAATGTTTCTTTATTTAAGCAAAAAAAAAAAATGAAGAAATAATAAACAGCACATTATTTAGCGTTCGGCTCACACACCCAGGAACGATATCTATTGCTTTAAAGTTTGTGTAGACGAACACAACCCTTAATACCGTTCGTAACTATTTTCAAGAAAGAGCCGAACATTATATAGTGTTCTGTTCTTCGTAAAAAAGGGCAATTGTAGTGATACTGTAGACAAACATAATATTTTAATGTTCTACAATGTTTCTTTTTTTTACATTGATTGATAAAGAAATGACCAAACAAAAAATTTTAGCAACGACCGCAGCACAAACAGCTTGTGTGTGTATTGTGTATATGTTTTGTTTGTGTAAAATAATTTTGCTGGCTTTTTGTTTTTCATTGTAAAAAATGTTGGGTTTTTTTTTAGCAGCCAAAAGCGACGAGCATTAACGAGCTAAACCGAACACAATAAAGTTTGTGGGTTAAAAAAAGCCGAACGGTATTAAATGTTCTCATCTTTTGTTGAGTTTGATAAAAACATTATTATTTTTGTGTTCGAAAGATGACAAACAGGGCAATGTTATTGGTTTTAATGATTTTCTACACAAACACTATAAGCTTTTGTGTTTTCCACAAATCTATCGAACCGAACATTAAGGAGCGATATTTTATGTTTGTTTTCGAACACTGTGTAGATTTGCCTAGTACCAAAGGAAACTACATTAAAAATGCTTTGGTACTCACATTTCTCTTTTCTTTTATGTACGTATGTATCTGTAGGTACGAACTAATCCGCTCAATACCTTTTTGTATTATATTATAACTTTATTAACCCTGAAAGCACTTTTTATGTTTTTGCTTATTTCTGGTGTTAAAGTCGAATTTTCGACTTAAGTGTGTTCGGATACCTCAAGTAGAATTTCATGCAAAATATTTTCGCAGAATAGTTCAACTACATACATCCCTGTTTGAAAGGTTATTTTTGCTTTTTTTCAAAAAAATTGCATAAAGACCCATTTCCAGAAGAACTAGAGGGTTAATCAATACCAACAAAATGTTGCTTGTAATGTTCTACATGATTCTTCTGAAGACACTATATACAAAAAACTTAAGTATCATATGATTTTCTTCGTTTCTTGCTACACAAGGCTTCAACTTTAAAAAGGCCGTAAAATGAGTTTCAGATGTAAACTTTTAAAACGCCGATACACATATATCTTTTTTTAGTCCCCTCTACAAGAATCAGTTGGCAGAACATTGTTACAAAATTAATTTTGAATAATTAGTATTGTGGTTATTTTGTTGAACTATTTAGGGGGTTTAATCCAAAATTTTTTTTAATATTTTTTTAATTAGGCTTAAGTTCATTAAATTTTATTTTCATTAAATTATTTTTATGAAGAAAGGAATTTTACAACATGAAAATTAATTAAAATTGTTATTGATAATCTTTCATTCTTGACCGTGCCCGGGATTCGAACCGCGGCCGGCAGGTTACCATGACATGTTTCGATCGCAACCACTCGATCTTCTCAAATGGATTTGCCGTTTTGCACTCGCAGCCATCGACGACTGCTGACGTCAATACTCAAACATCAATCGTTAACCAAATTGTATTTTAACCTTTGGTAGATCGAAGTTTGCTTTTTTTTTTAATGATTATCCATTTTAATTGATTTTACATGTTCTTCGTTACTTCCGTTTTTTCGTATTTTTTCGTAATTTTGTTATACAGTGTAATTGTAATATAATGTAATGAATACAACTCAAACATGTATATTATTTTTGTCGACTTTTAGAAAGCTTTTGATCCTTTGATGCCAACAAAAGTTATCTAGATAAACAATAACATTAATAAAGGCATAATGTGAAGACTCTAAAGCACGCGTATCACATTGCAGAAAATTAAGTGAACCATTTAGTATAATAAGCGGCGAAAAGCCGCTTCTATCCAATTTATTACAGTACTTGACGAAATACTCTCGACAACAACAGGTTAAAGTAGAGGAATACAGTGGAGAAACAACGAACAACTCAAGGACCAGATTATGCCGATGATCTATCGTTCAGATCATCAGGAAACCTTTTTACAAAGCCTTAAGGAAAAATAAACTCACTGTTTACAGTTGTTGTTTTGTTTAAGCTTAGATATCGTTGCAATTAAAACTTGAGTGCTTGTAATTCTCATTCACTTTACAGTTTTATTTGTATAATATCCTTAGCTTTTCTAAAGTCTTTGACCAAAGCAACTAGTAAACTGCGCATATGAACTAGCTTGCCCCATCCACAATAAATTTTAGTGTGCTTATGAATACCTAGAAAAACTTTGATAAAACATAATAACTGAAAAAGTTATAAAGTCCTTTCGTTTATTTCGTGCGTTTTAAAACATATTCGACTTGAAGATTTAATTTACTTCTGTTATTCAGCTAAGAAAGTTTTAATTCATCCAAGAAAATTTTAATTCAGCAACGTAAAATTTAGCAAAATAAAAAATGCAGTTCCTCTGAATATTTGTCATTTCAATCCTAATATGTATTGTAATTCAGATGGAAAAACTGTAATAGAAATTTAGTTAAAAAAAATAATAAAGATCCTGCTGCGGTCATATTAAATAGTACAATTCGGGAAACTTAACACTTATTAACAAAACAGGCTAATACTACATTTACACCTACGCAAAATCTAGTACTTACGAGATTTCGAGCCAAATCTAGTTGTTTTTGACTAGATTTCCCATACAAAACAAAATCTACTTCGTGACAAGATTTCGACGAAATCTACTCAAAATCTAGTAGTACTTAATGATGCAACTATGGTTTTTACAATATAGCACTAAAAAATATTTCCCTGCACAAGAAAAAATGACATTTAAAAAAAAAACAAAACAAAAATTGTTAAAAAAAAATATTAAAAATTTTTATAAAAATTGTAAAAAAATTAAAAACACGAATAATATTGATAAAATAAATATCGTTGATTATTAAAAAAAGGTAATGCAAATTTTTTAATGTATATTTCTTTTTGTGTTTGTGTGTGTAACGAAAAAACTTTAAGTCAGCTGTTGTGTTATAAAAACAAAATCTCGCTAATGTCAAAAAAGTACAATGTAAACGCACTAGATTTCGAAGAAGATTTTAAATCAAATCTACAAGATTTCGGCCTAATGTAAATGTAGTATTAAGGTTATTTGTTTTACTTTTACTAATGCTATTAAGCTTATGTATACAGTTTTACTAGAATATTTGTTATTCAGCAAAAGTGTTTTCTCAGAAAATTTGTAGGAATGTACTATTTTAGTGAGTTTTATTTATAATATTGCTATTCAGCTAGGAAAACTGCAATTTTTGCTAAAAAAAAAGAGTGCTACTCAGCTTAGACACATTTTGGGAATTATATTTTAAATGTAATCAATATTTTATCTAAAATTTTTACAAACCAACTAATAAAACTCTAATATAACTTTGAAAATTGCAATTCAGCAAAATAAAATGTTATCAATTATAAAAAAAACTACAAATATTTATGATTTTTATTTTATTGTTGTTATTCAGCTGTTATGATTCTAATTCAGACAAGTAAATTTTGATAAAAATTCCAAAAAAGGATTCACAGGTCCACATTCATTACAAATATTATCTTAATACACCACTATTTCAAGGATCTACTACGTAATTAATAAAACAACAGACTCACTTAAATAATAAGCAACTAACAACATTTGGCGCCTTAAAGTAACTTCTAACTCGTACAATTTAACTTTTGGTTTATAGTGCGAAGAACACATGTTAACACTTTTTTCCGCTTTTCCTTCATAAAAATGTTGCACTAATAAAACCATTACTCATACACTCACAGACAAACTTACACATGTGTAGAGAGAGTTGCATGCATATTAAATTCACAAACATTCTTTCATAAAGAAATGACTAAACTTTAAGGAAGTGAGTTGAGTGTGTTTTTGTGTGTAAAAAAGGAAAAATATGTAACTATTTGCCAAAGTACTAAACTGTTGTGTTGATGTTGCCGATGTTGTTCCAGTTCATGTTGCTGCTGTTTCCTTTACTTATCGTTTACATGAAACATGAACAAAATCATTATCACAATCATCGTCATCTATGAACATACTGGCAGCTTGTTGTTGTTGTTGTTGATGATGATGATGAAGATTTTGTTCAACTTAAACTGAAATCATGCTGATGAAGTTAAAAAGTTTGATACTTTTTTTTACTTTTGTTGTTGCCGTAGTTGAAGTTGCTACAAATTAATACTCACTTGTGTGTTGCCTGTTAATGTTGGATTTAAGTTTATTTCCATTTTGATTTGAGAGGTGTTTTTCAAACACACATACTCACATACTACAGTTGCAGGAATTATACTAATCATACAATTGCTATTAATGCTCTGGTATGTGTGAGGGCGTAAATGGGAGACTGAAGGAGTGTGAATTGTTAAGCATTTATTAATTAGAAAAGTTAGAAGTGAAAAAGATTTAGCAATGTTATTTTTTGGAGAAGGTTCTTGCTTTTAATTGTTTTAAAGCAGTTAATTAAGGTGGTTGTCAAATTGATGGTTTGGCTTTTTAATTAAATAAATATATATTTTAAAAATGTTAAGAAAAAAATTCAAAATTCTGAATTTTATACAAAATTTTTAGCATACGAATTGTCTAAATTTTTTTCTGAACAAAGTTTATCTGTACGTTTGTCAATCATTAAAAGTAAAGAGCAGACCGCAATTTAAAAGGAAATTCAATTGAAAATTATCGAAAATTAAGACCTTTTTGAAATCGTGGATGTCGGATTATAAGCAAAGAACCTCGGAATAAGATTGCCTAAGTGTTAAAAAAGAACTTAGTCTTCAACTTCAGGCAAAAACTCACAAGCCCATAATTAAAACTTCGGCAGTAACTTTAAATGCTCTCTCATTTTATTGTCTTAATTTTTTATTTTCTTTTGTTTTTCATTTTCTGTTTACAAATTGTATGAAATTTAATGAATAAATGGTAGCATTGTTGAGAGAACAAGTGTCTATATGTGAGAGAATTAAAAAAATCGTTCTTAAAATAAAATAGTTCATGGTGAAATTACTAAAAGGTGGCCTCGGTAATACAACAAACACAATTTTACAACATTTACGGGCAATTTGGTTTTGTTTAATGTGTATGATCAACGTCAAAAAAAGTAAACAAAAATAGAAAAGTAAACAGAAATCGAATCGAATAAAAAAACCAACTTTTATTGTAACCAAAAATATTTTAATTTTTTATATTTCAAAATGTTTTAAAAATTTTTATAACAAATTACAATATTTCAGAACACCAAATTTTTTAAATTAAAACGAAAAAAAGAAAAATAAATAACACAAAATTCAAAACACTTTGACAATTAAATAACACATTCACAAGTTTATAACAAAACTCAACATACTTTAGGGATAGGCAATAAATATCGATATATCAAAATAACGATATTTAAAAAAATAATCGATATATAACACCGATATTTGTTCAACTGTTTACAATACTGATGTTTTTTTAATTGCCTATTTCCGATTTGCGAACTCTTTCTTTCCTACAACTACATTTAAAATAAAAACAAAGTTTTAAGAATTTGTTTTTGTTTTAAATGTAATTGTTCGAAAGAAAGAATTCTTTCGCATATCGGAAATAGACTATAACAATTGCAGCAAAAATTTTTTTAACTAATATTAAGAAAAAATAAACGGCGCTTTTTTAATATACATTTTTAAAGTTTACACAGTCTAGGCGAAGAATCTTGAAAAACAATAGTTGGTTTGTGAAAAGAAATATGTCTTTATAGTGAAATTAAAAAAAAAAAAAATTCAAATAAGGACCTTCTCCCTGCAATTTAAACAAATATTTTAGACTATATATCTAAAATTAATTTAAAATATTTTATCTGTCATCCATCAGTATTATAGTGCATGTAGATTTAGCAGGGCCGAATGAAAGATGACTGATGTCCATATCGGATTCGAACTGGTTTAACTAAAACAATGAAAAACGTTGCTTGTGAAAGTCTTTACTATTTGTGGTGCAATTAAAATTTTAAGGTATGTTGGTACTTTCATGAATTATGTCGGTCATACGCTATACAAGTTCAGTGCTGAAATCTGGCACTGTAGTGTTTGACTGAGTATAACAAAAACGACGTGCAGTGAACTTGTGTAGTGTATGTTAAAAACGTTTAGTTTTTTTGCGGTTTTTTAAGAGATGGCAGCAAAATAATAAGCCCGAAAAAATATTCCGAAATCGCTTTTTATTTATACAAACAATTGCAGTTAAAGTCAAAAGAACATTGTATAATCTCCCACCACTTCAAAAGCTTGTAACTCCCTTTCTAAAGAAAACTATTTTTTTTTTTTTAGAATCGAATAAGCGTTTTCTTTACTTATTACTGCATTCAAAGTTTTTAAAATGTTAATATTTCAATTTTGTCATCATCTCTTTTAATATATATAATAATAAAAAATATTTTAAGCAGCTGCTCTACATATAAAATTATTGCATTTTTTGAAGCAAAGGGCGACATTTTTTTTCGTTTTTATAAAATGAATCTAGGTCTTTAAAAAATTTTTAAAAAGCATACATATTTACTCCTCTTTTTTACTAGTTCGAAAACTCAGGGCATCAGGCATTAAACATTGCCTTTCTTACCGGATTTTAATTTACATATATTTCTTGTCCCGGGAAAGCCCGTATTTGAAACACTAGTGACAAGTTTCGTCTATCCAGTGCCAGACTTAAACATGTGTAGTGTATGGCCGGAATTATATAATCCTTTATAAATTTTTCGTAACTTACTTTTTTAAAATAACATGTGGTCTCGGGAATTAACGAACTGGTTTTTTTTTATTCTTTCATATTTGGTTTTTATTGAATTTTTGGATTTAATTGTAGATTTAACAGCTTGTCCCTCGATTTCAAACGAAAAGTTTCGCAAAACTTACATAAAAAACAAAATTTGTTTTTGTTTTAAATGTAAGTTAATCGTACTAATGTTTGAAAAGTTTGAAATAAAAAGAAACAACAAAAAGTAAGGATAGAATTACATGTAATATGTTTGTACATAAATATGCACATACAAAAGGATATTAAGTTTTTAAATTTGGTGATAAATAGGTTCGATATATCGATATTTATTTATAAATATCAATACTCTTAAAAAATATCGATACGATATATATATCGATATATTTTATCAATTTGCCCATTCCTAACACACTTGACAAGATTCGTACACGAACACATACACTCAAACAATGAACGGCTGGCTTACCGAGGCCACCTTTCAGTAATTTCACCATGAAATAGTTGTTAGAAAAAATTTGTATGCCAAATTGTATGGAGAATGTGGTCTCGATGCAGTTCTATTTGAACACTTACTCGTTACTTTTTTAACCCTATACCAGATTAGGTTATTATGCGTTCATGCAAAAGTTTGCAAAGCAAAGTAATATTGGTCTTAATATACTGATCAATCTAGAAACACTTTCAATCTTCAATTTACAATTTCCGTCTGTCTGGTTGGCTTGCTGGCTTTGTGTGCATTTGAGCCTTGTGCACAAAGTTCATGTCGCAGTTTTAGAATTTGATATTTAAAAGGATGTATGCTGAATAAGTAGTCCCAGACAAGCAGCGGAAGATAAATATGGGCGCAAAGGTTTGTGTACGTATGGGACACTAACAGTGAAAACTCACAATTCTCCATGCTTGTTCTCACCAAGGACTTTAAATAATAATTATGATAATTTTCCAGGTACCAAAAAATTTACCACTTTTAAGAAATATTCTATAAAAATTGCTTTTAATTATTATATATAATGAAAATAAATATTTGTTAAACATAACAATTATATCCAATTAATATCTTTTTACAATGATATTATGATCGAAAAATATTTTTTTCTCTTACAGATAACATTACTAAAGATTTTTATTTTTTTTATTTACGATAATAATTATTTTTAACATGTTCTGGATATTAATTGTTTTATTTTTGCAGATTATGGATGTGCATTTATACATAAATATTCCAATGAGTTATAGCGGTTATGTTATTTCTTATTCATCACTATTAAAAATAGTTAGTAATACATCGATCGAATAGTAATACAGTAGAATCTCATAAATTCGAACCGTCACAAATTCGAACCGTCTAGAAATTAGAACCGGTCATTTCAATGTATTGGAAGTGTTTTTTTTTTTTTTTTTGTTTTTATTTCTACTAGGTAAATTTTTGTTTTGATTTTGAACTTAAAAGGCGAAAAACCAAATTAAACGCTCTAAAATTAGAACAGGGGTTCTAATTTTTGGATTTTTTTTTGTATTTTCACTACAAATAATTTTTTTTCGCTCATGAAAATAACAATAAAACGGGGAATAACCGAGTTATTGGTGGTGTGTACAATTCGGTCATTTGCGTATGAAATTTGATATGCTTGTACAAATTTGGGTCAGTTGATAACTGAAGGTCAAAGTGTGAAATATAAAAAAAAAAATTTTTTTTATGAATTTAATATGTTCAATTAATTTAATGTTATTAAATAAAAACTATTTTGAGTTTAAAAAAGCTTACACAACTATTCATTATCTATCACTATTTCATTAAAATTTTATCATTTTCTGTAAAAAAAAATGTCCAGAAATTTTAACATTTCAGAAATTCGAACTGGCCGGTGCACAAAGTGGTTCTAATTTGTGAGATTCTACTGTAGTTATGTTTGAGAAATAATTTTATCTGATACCCATAATAGTTATCTTCAATTTTCAAAAATAAAAATTGGAAATAATGATTATTCTTAATAAATAAAATATAAATTTATAGTGGAAGGCCAATGAACGCGGCATGCGACTGCGGGCGGCGATCAGCTGCTTTGTTTTTCGCTTGAAATTTTTTTGATAGGCAAATGAAAGCGGCACATTTTAAAGCGGCAAATGTTGAATAAGCTGTTAAAAAAATGTTCAATCTATAAAAAAAAGAGTTATTTGAACATTATAACAATTTACTAATCAAATTAGTTTTTTTCCACTTCATTTGTAATGTTTTTTAAATTTATTTTGTTAAATGATTATGTTTGTGTATGGCAACGTCTACTTCATGCGGCTTAAAACAAAAGTTAAAAAAATTCAACTTTGCCGCGCGGCATCTTTTCCAAGTAATACCAAGTCTTATTTTTTGTGATGTGTATTTTTTTTATATGAACATTTTTGTAAACATTGCTACACTTTTCACAATGGCAATGCTATTGCCGCCCGCAGCCGCATGCCGCGTACATTACCTTCCACTATTATTCTATTCAACATTTTTTATTTTTCGAATTTATTCTATAAGTTACATTTCAGTTATGTATTTTATAAAGCTTTTTTGTGATAGTTCTATTCCTTAAATTTTTAGAAATGACTTTTATGCACTACCAGACTATTATATTGTATTTTCTTGTTACATTTTACCTTAGCTATCCTTTGGATAGCAATGAAGTATATTGTATGTACAGAAAAATTTACAATTATTAGACACCAGCAGAATGTAATGCATTTCCTGGCCCGCTACGGCCTTCGTCAGCATTCTTTGTGTCACACTGGATAGTGATACTTTATAAATTGAATGTATTTAACTCAACTATTTTTAACAAATAGAAACTGGGAATTATCTCCTTTCGAAGGTTACTTTATATTATATTCAACATTTTTTATAATATAAAGTAACCTACACTACCAATATTCTGTACCTAAAATTAACTGAAATTGTAATATAAAATAAATGAAAGCTCAATTAAAAACCAGTCGACCTGTTTTTCATTTATTTTTAACAAAAAGTTCATTTTATTTTTACTGTCAAAAATACAACACCATATTCCGTAAAATCAAATAAATATTCAGTTATTTTGTAAAATTTTACTGTCAAAAATTCAACACCATATTCAGTAAAAACGATTAAATATTCAGTTATTTATTAAAATTTTACTGTCAAAAAATTGACCCCATATTCAGTAAAAACAATTAAATATTCAGTTAATTTATTAAATTTTCGTTTACTCCACAAAAGAGCCGAATTTCTAAAAAATACCAGACAGACACCTGTCCGCTTGTTTTTCCTATAAGCGAGAGAGGGAGAATATTTTTATTTACTTACCCAGTTACACACGTTTGTTTTACTTTTGTTGTACTGACCACGTTGTTTACAGAAGAACTCTCAATTATAAGACACCAGCAGCATGACCGATATGGCTTCGCAATTATTTTACTTTTTAAATTTGATGTATTTAACTTAATTATTTTAACAAATAGAAAATGCGAATTGCTTACACAAAACAAGCAATTCATTTTTTGTAGATAAGTAAAAATAAATTTTTGGTAGTAAAATTATATAAAATAACTGAATATTTAATTGTTTTTACGGAATATGAAGTTAATTTTTTGACAATTAATTTATATAAGATAACTGAATATTGATTTGTTTTTACGGAATTCGCGGTTGAATTTTTGACAGTAAAAATTAAATGAACTCTTCGTTATTTTAAATAAAATTTTCATTTAATTTTCATAAAGAAGAAGTTTACCAAATCAACTGACAATATTAACTGCAACTGAAAATCCGTATTAATATGCACTTAGTTTTTTGAATAACTGTTAGAATCAGTTAAAAATAAATTTGCTTGGAATTTTAAATGTTTATTTATTTAAAAATGACTGAACGGAATATTTCTTAAATAAACTACAGTCCGTTACTGTTATAATATTGTGAGTGTACGAAAGGAGATAATTCCCAGTTTCTATTTTTTATAAATTTATTCGTAATAATTATTCGCAATTTTTATCGAATAAAAGTTATAACTTTTAAGACCTTGGTTCTGACTAGAGTATCCAATTATTCGATTTTTGGTTTTGTTCGATTAAGGAATTAATCGATTTTTGATATATTGTTCGAGTTGCTCGAATAACTCGAAGAATTTAAATAATTTTATACCATAAGAAAAAACAAACATTTCTATTTGAACTTATACTTTTATTTTATTAATAAACAGAAAAAGAGAGGTGAGAGGTACCAGCCAGTTATGGAAATCATTTGAAGCCAATTAATTATTTCTTAAAATCGAGTGAAATTGAAATCGATGGAGATCCTCCGTTAAATTTTGTTAAGAATCACCGCAGGTTTTCCTGATTTTAAGAGAAAGATAAAAATTCAAAGTTCAAATATAAAAGGATTTTTTTTTTAATCTTTCAAAACAGGATCTATATTTTTCAATACCCTTTTGATTTCCTTTATTTTAAAACTACTCTATAGGTTTGGTTAATTTATTTTTTAACGTATTACTATTTCACGACCTAAACCAGAAACTTCGTTTTCAAACAAAAACACTTGGGTTTTAAGACGAAAGTAATGACATTTAAAATGTCACATCCGGCCGATTAGAAGAAACGAGGTAATAAAAAAATTTACTGTGGGGTAATAACAGGTAACCCATTATCTGACAATACATGGTTTGCAAATTTATAACTTCTGATGAATTTTTTTTTAAGAATTTGACGTTTAAAGTCAGCGTTTAAAAAACTGCAATCAAGGTTGGAAAACTGCCATTTCTTCCACTTCTTCGTCATTGGCCAAAAAAAACTTTAGTTTTAACTTTTGATTCATTAAATGTAAACACTGTTTACTGAACAGTCGCTATCAAACCTACTCAAAAAGTGAAAAGTTGTATACAAATTTTCGTTTTTTGTTCGACAGTTTTTGGTTTCGACTGCAGTTTTTAAAACCCTGTTAAAAGTGATTTACATTATGTCACACACGCTCAAATCTAAAAATGGACTGAAATATGTTTTAAAGTATGAGCAATGAAAATAAAGACAAAAGGTAACAACATGTAATTTAGTTTTAAGGTAAGAAATTTAAACAAAATATGTTTACATTAAAAAAGTAGAATTTTCTAAGAAATTAATTTTAGTCGATTAATTGAAATAAATTGTTTGAGTTATTCTTTATTCGAAATTGGCTATTTCAGTTATGCGATCAATGCGATAATGGCGGAAAAGTTCCTCGATTAATCGAACAACAAGCGAAGGCGAATGAAGTTTTAGTGGCCCAACAGCATAGCTACGATTCATCTCGGCATCTATACAGCAGAGATCAGCAATGAGTAGTGGAAAAGTGAGTAGAGCTGAATCATGACTCATAATTTCTTGTACTTATACGCACTCATACTAATTGCAAAGTTATCGAATCTCATATTCACTCAGAAGTTTGATGTTACTCATCGTACTGTTACTTAGAAACATTTATGTAGTGGTTGATTCAGATTCAACTTAACTCAATGTATATAGGCGAAGCAAAATGCGAGGCTGCCAGATTTGTCCCCGTAATAGCAAAGTGACGATTTGGCAATTACAGTGTACTAAAGTTATAGGTATGAAGTGTGCCATTTTTCGGCAAACTTATCTGGCTGCGCTGATTATGAAGTTGTGTGTTTTGTCCGTTGTGTTAAAACGGTAAATAGATGAGTTGAATTGGCAACACGATCGGTTGCGGAAGCCTAATCAGTTACTCATATTAAACGGACACCAATTGGAACCTGAAACGTTCCCTGCTCACACAACTTTGAACCATGAATTTAACAACTATTGCATCTGCCTCCTTGGAGTAAGTAAAATTCGTTGGCCGCACTTTGGTAAGACCACTTCAACAGATGGTTTGACTCTGATGACTCAGACTGACCTTGATGGGTGAATTTAACGCCCAAGTAGGTCAAGATAATAGCAATATGGTGTTATCAGAAAACATGCTATCGGAAATCGAACAGGAAACAGGAAGGCTAAACACATGGATTTAATAATGAAATATTGTATATGTAATAAAATAGAAAAGGCACGGGTATAAAAGAATGTGTATTCAATTGGATATACTGGTAAAACTTTTGAATATACAATAAACTACGTTTTTAATTAAAGTTGTAGGGCGAGTTAAAAATCGTCTGTCCTAAATATTGAATATGGAAAAAATTTAATGGTTTTTGTTGCCCATACATAAAGACTTAAGATTCTCTTTAAGCAAAATGTAATTTAATGTTGTATTTCTTCATGAAATTCAAATTTATATTTATTTTATAAATTTTTTAATATTCTCCACATAAATCATGTATACAAAAGACTAATATTTAAGAAAACTTCATTCCCTTATTCCATGTAATGTGTCAAACAATGGTCAATTATTGCACTATTACATGTGTAAGTATGTTATATATACATGTGTATAAAATAAACATGTTTGCTCGTGTATTAGGGTATGTACAACTAGATGTAAACGCGTAAAGAAAAACCACCAAAAACAACGAGAACTACAGTAACAAAGAATAAAAAAAAATCAATTATACCAAATAAACAATACACAATAAAAACCATGTACCGAAATACGCACACAAGAAAAAATTAAAATATATAATACATACATGAGCAACGAAACTGAAGCTAAAGTAAAGGGGATATTATCGGCAATAAATTCCGGGTACAGCCGTTGCTATACTGGCATATAAATCGTATTTATAGGTTTCGGATTTTTTATCAGATTGACTGCTTTTAGGCCCGTTTTCACAACCTACCGATATCAAGAAGTAAAATTTTATTGGCCGTATAAAAATTTTTCCATTATTACAACTTTACTTTAACCTTACAGGCAGGATGAACCAGAATGAAAGCAATAATTGTGAAATTATCATTCGCTGTTACAGTTTTTTGGGAACTATACTGTGCTCTATAGCAGATAACATACCGTATCACAAACTTAAATATGTTTATAGCATATAGGGTGCTGTTTTTGGAATGGGCTAAAAAGGATACAAATGCCGCATACCAGCAACAATAACAATATACTATAAATACAACTATTGTTTGTTGTAAAAACAGTAATTACTCCCGTAAAATACAATAGAGACAACAAGCCGAAACATTAATTAAGCCATTGTCTAAAATTGTTCACAAATACACGTGAAAAAAATTCTAGATGTTGATAAAAATTTGGATAAAAAAAAACAGAGCTTTAAAAATAAATTAGTAAAATATGAAACAAAAAATTTAATTTTCCAAAAGACTTAAAAACAACATGAATCAAAAATGTCCTTTAACTTTTTAACTGGTATTTAAAGCAGTGTTCTTAAATAAACATTAAATATCGTTCTTTACTGTTCGGTTTGGTAGATTTGTGGAAAACGCAAACGCCAATAGTGTTGTAAATCATAAAAAATAATGTTTTTCTGTTTGTGATCTTTTAACACACAAATAATACTGTTCTAATCCAAATGAGAACATTTAATTGCGTTCTGTTTTTGTGGTTTTTTAAACCACAAATTCCTTGTGTTCGTTTCAGTACATTAATGTTCGTTCATTTCAGTTGTGAATAATACCGCTTCAGCTGGTAGAGAAAACATACATTATTAATAAAAATAATATACATACATATACGAACAAAAATACTTTCGCATTTTTTGTGGATTTTTCATGCGCATTTGATACCATACCTCGTAACGGTATTTTCTACAAACTGTCGTGCCTAGGGCTTTCTTCTAAGATAATTAGATTAATACAATGCCTATACGAAAACAACGAAAGTCAAATCTGGTACGGTAACTCTTTATCCAAATGCCTAAATGTCGAGGTTGGAGTAAAACAAGGATGTATCCTTAGTCCAATTCTTTTTTCACTATATACTAATGACTTAGCCGAAGAATTACCTGGGGGTATTAACGTGGCCGGAGTGAATGTTAAAATCTTGGCATACGCAGATGATATTGTTATCTTATCTGACTCGCCAAGCGGTTTACAAGCTATGCTCAATAAACTTCGTGAATACTGTCTGACATGGTGCCTAAAAGTTAACCTTGAGAAGTCAAAAATACTGGCTCTGGCACCAGGATCTCTTCAAATCTGTCTTGGAAATATGGTGAAGAATATATTGAGATAGTGAACTACTACAAATATTTAGGTGTAGAAATCACATATAACATGTCTTTTAAAAAACATCTCTATAACAAACTATCGTCCTCCAAACTCGCTATTAACTCAACATGGTCCAAATATATAAATAACCCAGCCATTTCTAATAGCAATAAATTAAAAATATTTCATGCTGCATCCAGGTCAATAATGTTATATGCTGCACAGGTTTGGGGCTTTAAGAAATACGAAGATGTTGAAAAACTACTCCGATTTTTCGTAAAGAAAATGCTACACTTGCCAAACTCTACTCCAAATTATATGTTGCACTTAGAAACTGGTTTAAATTCTCTGTTTATCACCTCCTTAAAGTTACACTTCTGTTATGTTAACAAAGTTTTAAAAATGAATCAACAAAGATTACCACGCATACTGGCTGAATATGTAATAAATAATAAATTGTACTGGTTCAACGATTGGGAATCATTAAAAGAACGCATTAACTTTATGCCTGACGACACTACCTCGTTCATCAGCTAGGATTGGAAAGGTGTACTCCAGCAACTGATGGTAAAAGAGAGGGAAGAGTTTTTGTCTGATGCATCTAACTCACAGTTCCACGACCTGTATCCACAACTAAATTTTAATCGCATTCCAATTCTACTAGAAGGTTTTAACGCCCGGATGACTGGCATTATAATAAAAGCCAGAGGTGGTTTACTAGACCTAAATGCAAGAGCATTTAGAAACAATACGGTTGGTATATGTTCAATATGTAACTCGGATGAATCTGAAAACATACAACACTTTATCGGTGTATGCCCTATATACAATACATACAGGCTGGAATATTTTGGTAAAAGACAGCTTAATGCAAATGAGGTCATCAGCATACTAAACGGCTTGAACTATTGCAAACTATATAAATACCTTAAAGTTTGTTTGACGTATAGAAAATTGTTGTTAAATGAATTTAATTACTAGAAATATCTTTATATTCCGAATAAATAGAAATATACCCTAATCATATATTACAGTCAATATAATAGTAATTTGCTAATCTGGCTTACAACATTTTGTTACGGCATATATAGATAAAATAACTTTTATACTATTAAGAACTTTAAATGTCTAAATAATTTTATATCTATTAATAAATAATAATAATAAAAATAATAAATAATATACGAACAAAAAAATTAGACAGCACAAAATTTTACACAAACAAAACATGTACACAATACACACACAAGCTCTTCGGACTGTGGTCGTTGCAAAATTGTTTTGTTTTTTATTCGTTTATCAATTTAAAATAGAAACACGCTAACAAATTGATATAATTTTTGCGGGTGTGTGCAGTACACTAAATAACGTTTTGTTTATTTTTGAACCCTTTTTTAAATATTTACAAGTTAGAGGGATAAATTTGGCTGTGGCGAAGCTACCACCCATTTACACCAATTAAAAGAAGTAAGATTGCTATATTCGTCTGTGCTTAATCTATCTATACCCTTTAGCTAACGTAATACAACGCCTAAGACCACTTACCCACTAATACACCTTATCAAACAGAATTAAAAAAATAGAGATTTTATTTTATTGCTTATATCTCAGTCACTTGTGGACCGATCTGGCATAAGTTAACGCTGCATATGTGGCAACCTAGTCATCATGTTTTCAGGGCATGGTTGCGGTTGAGAATTTTGAAAAAGTCGCACAAAAAAGTAGTTTTTTCAAATTTAAGTCTCAAACTTTTTTTTAACATTTTAATAACTTTAATTTAATTACCACCCGGGTGAGAATTTCGGTTTTATTTCTTTAATAACTCTCCTTAATTTGCTTCAGTTAATAAGAAATTTTTACTTACAGAACAAATTGTTTTTGTTAAAAAAACTGAAAAAAATTTGTATGATGAAAACTTGAAAAAAAACCGAAAACAAGTTTTATGACGATAGTTTGTTCTCATCGCTTATAGACATGCAGTAACACCCGGGTGGGTATTGGTAAACGATGTACATAAAAATCTTTGGTAAGGCGATGGTTAATCAAAAAAACATAAAACAAAACGGAACTAACAATTTAAACGATATAAATAGCTTAGAAAAAATTCGTTAAAAATGTGTTTAAATACACTTTTGTGTATTAATTTTACATTTGATTGATTTTTAATAATGTAATTTGTACACACTTTAATATATGGGGGATTTCATGTCAAGTGACCCAATTTTGAAATCGATGTCTTCCGATTTGGATGAAATTTGCACCAAGGTTAGTCCTATTGGATAGTAGTTTAGACACAAATTTTCAACAAGATCGGTCTAAAAGTTTCTGAGTTAGTGGGGGTCAAAATTTGACATTTTGGCCATACAGGTGTTCTTTCTTATCCATGTAACTTATTACCTATTGGTGTTAGCAAAATTTGTCCCAAGTAGCTTCGATAGCTATTTGATCCATCTTTTGAAAAAAATTTTTTTTGTTTTTTTTAAAAATTTTTTTTATTTTTTTTTTTTTAAATTTAAAACTTTTTTTTATTTTTTTTTTTAGCGGGTATGTTTTTTTTTTTTTTTTTTTTGTTCAAAAGAAAGCTTATGTCTTTTCCTTTAAGGTAGTTTTGGTCCCTTTTTGGGATGCGAGCGGCTTATGTATAAAAAAAAATAGTTTCTAACTCTAGACAAGGGTTTTTCAATTTTTAGCATATGCAGTGTTCTTTCTCATCCATTTAACTTATTACCTATTAGTGTTAGCAGAATTTGTCCCAAGTAGCTTCGATAGCTATTTGATCAATATTCTGAAAAATTTTTTTTTTGTTTTTTTAAAACTTTTTTTTTTAAATTTAAAAATATGTTAATCCCAGGAATAAAATCACATTTTTTCTGTAGAAATGTTGACAAATTAAATTCTTTTTATTAATTTGTAATAATAATTAAATTAATATATAATTATAATAATAATAATTTCTAATAATAATAATAAAAAGATAAAGATAAATAATTTAATAAAATTTATGTAGGAAAAATTAAAAAAAGAATTATTTGTCAACATTTCTACAGAAAAAAGTGATTTTATTCCTGGGATTAACATATTGTGGGCATTATAGTATCGAAGGTATAAAATAATAATTGGGTTTGTAACATACCGTCGGAAAGGTTAATTTGTCTAGTTTCTTTGCAAACGTTTTATTTTTAAGGCTTTAGAAACACTTAAACACAAATAGGAAAAAATTCAAAATAGTGCATATGCTAAAAATTTAAAAACCCTCGTCTAGAGTTAGAAATAATTTTTTTTATACATAAGCCACTCGCATCCCAAAAAGCGACCAAAACTACCTTAAAGGGTAAGACATAAGCTTTCTTTTGAACAAAAAAAAAAAAAAAAAAAAACATTCCGGATAAAAAAAAATATAAAAAAAAAAATTTACATTTAAAAAAAAAATTTTAAATTTAAAAAAAAAAGTTTTAAAAAAACAAAAAAAAAATTTTTCAGAATATTGATCAAATAGCTATCGAAGCTACTTGGGACAAATTCTGCTAACACTAATAGGTAATAAGTTAAATGGATGAGAAAGAACACTGCATATGCTAAAAATTGAAAAACCTTTGTCTAGAGTTAGAAACTATTTTTTTTTATACATAAGCCGCTCGCATCCCAAAAAGGGACCAAAACTACCTTAAAGGAAAAGACATAAGCTTTCTTTTGAACAAAAAAAAAAAAAAAAAAAACATACCCCCTAAAAAAAAAAATAAAAAAAAGTTTTAAATTTAAAAAAAAAAAATAAAAAAAATTTTTAAAAAAAACAAAAAAAATTTTTTTCAAAAGATGGATCAAATAGCTATCGAAGCTACTTGGGACAAATTTTGCTAACACCAATAGGTAATAAGTTACATGGATAAGAAAGAACACCTGTATGGCCAAAATGTCAAATTTTGACCCCCACTAACTCAGAAACTTTTAGACCGATCTTGTTGAAAATTTGTGTCTAAACTACTATCCAATAGGACTAACCTTGGTGCAAATTTCATCCAAATCGGAAGACATCGATTTCAAAATTGGGTCACTTGACATGAAATCCCCCATATGTATAAAATTTTTGTTTTTTTTTTTTTTTTCCACAAGTTCGTTACTTGGCATCAAACATTATATTTCAGTATCTAGAAAATTTATAGTTTATAGCATGGACTCATAATTTCCTATTTTTAACAGGGTTTAAAAAACTGCAGTCGAAACCAAAAACTGTCGAACAAAATATGAAAATTTGTGTACAAATTTTTGCTTATTGAGTTGGTTTTACAGCAACTGTTTACATTTAATGAATCAGATGTAAAAGCAATGCCAAATTAAGAAGTCGGTGAAATGACAGTTTTTCTATTTCGACAGCAGTTTTTTAAACGCTGACTTTTAACCTGTTGGTTAAGTTATTTTTCATTAATTCTAATATTGAAAAAAAAAAAAAATTGTCAGCACACGCACTGTTGCGCGGTAGAGTTAATACATGCGCTGCTTATTTGTCTAAATAAAGGTACAATGGTTAATTCAAAGCAATTTTTAAGCTTCCTACTGTATACCAAAAATGGTAAGCATTTGTAATTTTAAAATGTTATAGTATGATTTATCATTGGATTTACTTTCTAACAACTTAAATTCGTTAATTAAAGCCTGTGTCATTTATAACATTTTTAAATAGCGGTAAAAAAAGTTATTCGTAAAACGCTTTAAATAATAATGCCATAAACAGAAGAGCATTGTTAAATTAATTTCGCTACTCAAAAGAGCTCAGAATATATATTATTTATAGTGTCTAAAATAAATATTGTAGACTCTACAAACGGAATTGCAAACTTTTATATCGTAGTCTTTTATTTATATTATCTCTTTTGGTTTTTATGGACGACAACAAAGTATTCCACTTTGCAACTCTATATGACTCTGCATAACAAAAGCTTACTAAAAGTTTTTTAGATAAAAATTGCCGATTACTATGTATTTTCGTCTGCTGATGGCGATGGTGTCATTAGTTTTGCCCTAATTTTTTTAGTTTTAAAGATAAAGTGACATATATTATTTGAAAAAATAACACAATTTTCTGTTTTATTCGGTTAGTTTCTCGCGAACGGTTCTTTAAGCCTCAAAATAATCTACACAAAAATCTCTTGTAGTTGAGTAGGATCATACTATCGAATATGTCAGGATATCTCACTGTTATTGCAAGGGTTTTTTGTTCTTTTGATATTTTTTGTAGCCCTTTACTTTTACTTTTTCAAATTTCAATTTTCTAAAATAAAAATAACAGATCCTTATGTATTTTTGTTTACTGATTACTGTTTTTTTTTTCTACCCCTCTTGTTTTGGAGATACTGGACATGAATTAAAAAAAAATACTTCGAATTTTATTTTTAGCACCATTAAAAATAATTTGGATTTTATGTTAAATATATATAATCAATAACAAAATGGCTACGAAGAAAAGACTGTGCAAATAATCCAGAAAGTTTTGTGTAAATATATACTTGCACAGTATCGTGAACCTCTAGACCTCGAATATTTTAAAATTAATATTTCCAATCAAGATAAACAAAAGGTGGTAAATACTGTTTGACAAAACTGCGTAGTGTCTTAATGGCGCTGGTAAATTGGGAAATTTCTAATTCTTGTTCGATTAATCGAACAATTTTAGACGATTAATTGTTTGAATAATTTAAATAGCTAATTTCGATTAAAGGATTAAATGAAGAATTTATACCGATTAATCGAATAATAATAATATATAGTATTTCTGTTAAATGTTTAATTTTTTTCAAGTTTTAAGTCGAATAAAATAACCTAATCAATGTGTCCGTTGGAATTAAAAAAAAAACAGTCATGTTTAATATGAAATTTAACTTATATTTTTGTGACATTTTTTCAACACAATCTAATATTCATTTCACCAAAGATAAAACGACAAAGGTATGTTATCTCAAATATTTATATTTATTTATCGGGTATGTTCTAGAAATCGAAATGACGTGAAATTGAAATCGAACGATAATTCAAATTCAATTGTTTACAAAATAACCGAAGTTTTTCGTGGTTTTAAGTATTTTTCTTGCAAAAATAATAGATAATTAAAGCATGAAGTAGATAAAATGGAATATTTTTATGAACTTTCATTACAGGGTCGTTTTTTTAATTTGCTCGATTTTAAATCCACTTCATTTCGATTTCTTGAACACGTCCGTATTTTTTAACAAAATAGTCCAGGCGATTCTCTCTTTATAATGAGTTTGGCTTAAAAATATTGTACGAAGGACAAATCTAATTATGCTAAATGTAACAGGGTTTCAAAAATGTTTGAACGTAAATGTTCTTCAACAATTTCACTAATTTACCACTTGCACAGTGACTTTAACATTGTACTTCAAAAAAAAGCTTCACGAACAAAATCAAAGAGTGCTTCAAGTGGTCCAATGAATATTTATTTTAAACAAGACACTTCGATCGATTCTCTAGAGGAAATTATTTGCAGAAGCACAGCAGAGGATGGAATGTCCTTGAAAAGTTTAAAAAAATCCGAAGTTATATTGACTCTTTTAAAATCTAAGTGCCCGAAAGTGAAACAACAATTTGGATCTGCATTGACAAGTTTTATTTAAAAAAAAAAGTACTAATTTTTTCTAAAATTATCGAAAAAAAATCTCGTAGTTTAAAAAATTTCTAGATTTAGAATTATTCGATTAATCGATTAATTTTAAAATTTTTTATCGCATAAGTTAAAAATGCCAAATATCGATTAATTATTTTTATCGAACAAATATTAAACCCGATTAATTGAACACCCTAGAAATTACCCACTTTTAAATATGAGACACCAATAATCTGGCGGGAGCCCCTAAAGTAATCCTAAAGCTTGTTATTTTTGGTACTATTTAAAACATGTAGAAAATTAGAAAAAATGTAAGAGGTTTTCTAAATATTTCAGGACCCTTTTAATGGGTTTAAAATTTTTTTACTAGAAAAAGTTCGTTGGAATGTCGAGTTTATGCATACAATGAAAAATTGGGAGAAAAAAAGTTGGAATAATCCAAAGTTTTAAGGACTAACCGAAAAAAAAAAACTTTATTTTGAACATCCTTGCAATATGAGTTATATATCCTTAAATACTGACCAATGTGATTAAATGCAAATAAAAGAGATTTTTGTCTAGATTAAAAATGCAGAAAATATTTTAAAGTTTGTAGGGTCATTCGTGAAATATTAAGCGAAATATACAAACAATTATGTTAATTGTGCAAATATTAAATACATAAATATATCTTTAAAACTTAAGCTGCTAGAAAAAATCTAATGATGCCATCATAATCAGCACTCTCTATTTAACTAAAAACAATGGAAATGGAACAATTACAATGAATTACACCTCATTTCATTCGAAATTACGTTAAGGTAAATGTTTTCAGCCCAAAACTGTGATTATTGTCGCTTTTTTATTTTTTATGAATTTTTAAAGAACAAAAAATTTGTTTTTTTTTCAAAAATTTCATTTTGTTTTTATAAAAATTCAAAGATATGCATCTCTGAAATTACAGGGCCAATTCAAAAACAATGAAAGCGCGGCTTAAAGAACTGTTGCCGAGTTTTTGATTTTTTGGTTAACTGAATATGGTCAACCGTTTTCAAGTTATACCAATGTGCCTTTCAAAGTGCTTTAATTTTGGACATAACGGTTTGTCTCGAAAAGTAGAGCTGAAAAAGAAAAATTGAGATTCGATTTCAAATCAGCGTTTTAAAATTAGTAAAATTTGCGATCAAATTCCAGACCGCAAAAAGACTGTATCGCATTGTAATTTTCAATAAAATTTGATGAGTAAAAACACATCTATAAATGGACGCAAGTAGCAAATATAGTACGACAAGTTAATTATTTACGAAATTGCAAGAGTATTTATTGTTTTCTGTATTTTAGAGAGACACAAATTGATAGCCAAAATTTGTTTTACTATTCAAATTAATTATAAAATAAAATTAGTGACATTTAGTTACAGCTGGGAATGACTTTTAAATAGGTACTTAAAAACGTTAACACTTAGTGTTAATTTATGAAAAAAAATTAAAAATAAATTAAACAAGTAATGCCCAATTTTCAGGATAGTAATTAAATCCTTATTAAGTTAATTTTCATAAAAACTTAAATCGTATTTAAATACAGATTGATTTTTTGAGTTTTATTTAAAAGTCTTATTTAAATAAGATAAAAGTATGGTAGCACTACTAAATAAAAAAAAAAAAAAAATATCATAAAAAAGTATAATTATTTACAAGGTGGTCTCAAAAAAACAGCTGATTGTTATTGCTTTGCCTCTTGTTGTCGTATTGTCGTGATATTGAGGCCACCCTGCTAAAATATTACAATAGAAACTTACGTTGAAATTTAGTGTACCATATCGGTGAATTAAGTTTGATTTGAGTATTTAGTGAAGAAGAGAATTTTGTATTTAAAACGATTTTAAACATAAATGTGTTTTAATATCAATCCTGAAAATTGGCCATAAGAGTGCTATATTGGGCTATGCCGAATCTTATATACCCTTCACCATTGTGCGAGCAGAATACAGAGAAACTAGACAAAAACTATATACATACATATTAACAATACTAAAAACTTCATTATAAATTAAATTTAAAAAGCGAAAACTGGTTAATATTTCTTATAATCGTTTTTAGAACATAAAAATTAAAAAAAATTTCTTTTCGAAAAACCAAGATTCGAACCAGGCAACTCACAGTTTCTATTCTGACAAACACCCTAGACAACTGAACCATGAAGGAAAGTTGTTTGAATATCATTAAAATGAAATATGGCCCGTTTTCCGGTTCACAACTCAACACAGTGGAGTTTGATGTTCTTGTTCACCGCAATATAGCAAAGTTGTAAACCATAATACAAAAATTACAAATCAACTTATTTGAGTTGTGAACCGTAATAGGAGCCTATATTCACCAAAATGGCTTGTACCATGTATGTGTCTTTGTTTATTTGCTTTTAGTATAGGCAGTGTTGTTGATTTAATATTTTTTGGCGAGTAGCAAAAAGAAACAAAAATTCCCAGTTTCTATTTGTTAAAATCATTTCGTTAAATAGATAAAATAATAAAGAAGGGTGATAACGAAAATCATTGGGCATTATGCTAGTATTTGTAAACAAAGAACTTTTAAAAGTTTTCATTGTCGTTTGGGTTTGGCTTCAAATGGGTTAATTAATTTAAATTATTTTAATTATTGAAATATATTAGTACTTTTCGTTTATAATTACGAAATATGGGCACTTCCACAGAGAAGCGCTCTTCTTGTCACGTTACGCCACCAAGCAATTAAGCTTGTATTTAAGTCCCATGTTGGTCACATTTTTTCTTTCTTCCACTAAATGTAGAGCTAGTTGCGTATCATACCTATGAGGAATGGCCAACAACAACGGACAACCGGATTCGAACTTCGCTTTTCATAAGGACCCAGAATATATACACTTTACAGAGTGTAGGATCAATATTGTGGAACTTACAAATGGAATGACAAAGTTATATATACCCTCTTACCTTCGGTGAAGGGTATAAAAACCATAAACTCGTAAGGTGTTTTTTAGTGTAGCAAATGAGAGGTTACTATCTTTCCACTACTGTGGTGTTGTTATAAATACTTGTATAAAAAAGCACCAACAAATTGATGAACAAAATCTGCATGTAGAGATTTTTCTTTATTCTGGCACCAACTTTTAGCAAAATTTTACTTTGCCAATTTTAGTTCTTTAAAAAAAAAAAAATGTGACATCCAATTATAACACCACGTCCAATATTTTCTCTCAGTGTCAATTAATCTTTTTGCCTTTTTATAAATATTTATTTTTTGTCATCTACGTAAAAAATAACATTTAATATTACTGTATATATTTGATGTAACGTGTGTGTGTGTGTGGGAATAAATCAGTGATCGATAATTATAAAAACACACATGCATATGTACATATGAAAATTTCATTTCCATGCCAAATGTTCAAATTCTCGTACATTCACATTAACACAAATACATAAATCTCTCTAGATACGTTTGTAAAAAAATAACATGAACAATGTTCAATAATTGCTTTTATTTGTAACGCGCTTTTTTTTGTGTGTTACAATTAAATACAGTCGCATTTAGCATTTATTGTCGAGATTAAGGGTTAAAGATTAAATACGATTTTTAATAATAGAACTTTTGTGGAAATTAAGCAAACACAAATGACCTTTTGTTGTTGCTTGTTTGTTATACTGCCCAACAACTATTTAACAATATTATGCGTAAAATTGCAAAAAGATGTTAAGTCAGAAATTGTAGTTTTTCGTAATCTTCAATTGGATTTTATTTAAATGACTTATTAAATTGACTTATTAGCTAAAGAACAAATAAGCACAATTGCCAGCAGTTGTTCTATACTTAAGTTATTGATACCAAACAGAAGAGAGAGAGAAAAATTGAGTTAAACCCAATCAAAAACTCAAAATGCATTTTTTGGACTTATGACATTTTTGCCTAACGTTAAATGTATTTAGATTTACAAATTTACGGCCTAATTTATAAAAACTATTTTAGTTTTATATAACGAAGCTTCTATAAAAATTTGTTAAATAAACGTTTTATAACACTGCATTATTTTGATAAAATAAGAGGGACACATTTAAAATTGCTTAGAGCACACAGCGATTTAAATTAAAATTTTAGATATTATTTTCTTTGTAATTATGAATATTGATTGGGATAGTAGTATTTGCTTTTGTCTGATAATTATAAAATTTTCTGTACCTAAAAAATTAACTTCATTGATAACCAAAGAATAGCTAAAATGAAACATGTTTGCAACAGGAAGATACAAGTCATTCCGTAGTGCGATTCTGTAATTCATTTTAACAATAGTTATCATATTTAAAAATTTTAACAAGCAAATTAACGATTTTGCCAATCTGTAACATTTTTAACAACACTGGTTATCGTAAAGTTTGCTGTTTGTGTTAAGTAAACGACAACTTTTTAGTTTTGTTTATTTTTTGTTAAATATCGAAAAAATAAAAAAATTTAGTTTAAAGAAAAAATATAACTTCAAAATGGCCATTAAATAATTTGGATTAAATTTAATAGTCAAAATGTTTTGCTTATCTTCTTAAAAAAAACTAAAAAAAAATTCTGTTTAGTTTTAATAATTTTATTCGTTTTTTTTGGTATTCTTCTTTGTGTTTTTCGTTATTTTGACAGTGATGCCACTTGACGTTTATTTTTATCTATAGTTATAGTTATAGGTTGACAATTGTCACAACTGTTGTTATTGTCAGGGTTTAAAATGCTATCGCCATATTAGCAAAAGCAGCCAAATTTTGCCTTTTTCCTATTAAAAAAAAATCAAAAATAAAAAGCCGACAAGTTCCACTGCTAAAAAAGCCCACACTTTTCAAAAGCAGCAGCAAAATAAACACACTGTTTTTGAAAAGTAACCTTTTAATGGACACTGGCTTTTTCCCACTATTGCTTTTTTAACAATAACAAAAATTTCTTATTTGATGGCACTCAAAAAGCAACGGCAATCACTTTTATGTTGTAGGAAAAAAAATGTAGGAAAAATAATGAAACAAACAGCTTCTGTCAAACAGCCGCCAAATCAAAAACCAATGCATGCTAATAGCCGCAAAATAGAAGATAAAAGCAGCGCAAAAGGCTGCTGAAAGGCACATGATTGCAAAAAAAAATACTCGACGACGACAAGTGATATATTTCATGCAAAACAAACACAACAAGAATTTGTTATTGTTTTCTATACAATAAAATAATCAAATCAACGTCACAATTTGTGTGCTTTGCCTTTTACAAGCGGTATTTGTATGAAAAGGAAAACAAATTTTTAAATTTTTAATAGCTCTGCTCAGACTGCTTTTAGCACACACTTCAGCTGCTTTTCATTTTATTGAATCGGCTTTTTGTTATTACCAGCCAGAGAAGAATTTTTGTTTTTTGAATTTTAGATTTTTTTTGGTTTGTCTTTTTTAACCAGTGTTGCCACCAACGAAATGGTAAATTACACATGGACCATGCCAAAATTACACATGAAAATACGAATTACACATGCTATCTTTTTACGCATGTCACAGAAACAAATTTTGGATCAAAAGTGGAATTAAAACCATATTTGGCTTCTTCAGAAAACGTAAACTAATTTCAATTTCTGTTTCAAACAAATAAACAAATATCGTCACCTAAAATGCAAAAGGGCTTAACAACTCTTTTTATTTTTTTAGAGGAGAAGCAAAAAACTTTACAAAATCAATAACAACAAGGTGTAATTGGCGTTTGAATTTCTTTAATAAAGTCGCAATTTTTGATCTAAAATTGTTTGTGAACATAAAGTTAATTAAAACGAACAAAACTCAATAAAAAACCAATTTTTCGAATTTTGTTTTGTTGTTAAGCCCTTTTGCATTTTATGTTACTTGCATTTTATTTGGGTATGATAAAGGATCTTATGCATCTCTTAAATAGCGTCGACGCAACTTTTCAACGGAATGTTAATTCAGTTCCTCTATCGTTGCAGCATTGGATATGCAGGACATTTTTATATTTTTTACTTATCCAACACAAAAATATTTTTCAAATGTCTGTTTATTAGCTTTATGTTAACAACAATCGTATCATTGCTATATTTAATACAAACAAATAATATTATATTAAATATATAAAATAATAAACCAAAATAAATATTTGCAAAGTAGGAAATAATTTGTCTCCAAATTTGTCTAATAATATTCTGCCTTGAAATTACTATGAAGCTAAAATTTTTCAAAATGTAAGAGTGCATGTAGTCGCGAAAATATTCTTGAAACTCCTTAAGTTTTATCTTCCGAGCATTACTTTTAATAAAACAAGATCTAATATTAATACAAAGTCAATCTTCCAAATATGTTAAAAAGGTACAGACAGGCCTTCAACGTTACCAAATGTATTTAATGGCACGAGCATTTTATCAAAATAATAACTGGGTTTTCGTCTTTTAGCAACTTGACTTCTGAATTTTACTGTCCAAACACAACATTAGTTGTATCTGATGCAAATCTAACTAGATTTTCAAAAAGGAATCCCTTTTTCTATAATTGTGCTTTTGAGAAGCTCAAACATTTCTTTTGCAGTCGATGATTCACTCTCTTTGAAATAAAAAAAAAGTAAAAAAGCAAAAGGCGAAATAATTTTTTTTAGCTTTTGCTTTTTAGGTGGTTGTCCATTTTTGTCGCTGGCTGGTAAAAAAGCAATTGTCAAAAAATAAAAATATACAAAATAGGAGATTTGCTTTTTTGTACAAACGAAAAACAAAACATTGGCTATTGGAAAAAATTTCAATAGCAGTGGCAAAATCAAAAATAAAAAGCATCCAGCTGATGGGTACTTTTAAACCCTGGTTATTGTAAAAAGTTACAGAATCCCACTACTGGTGATGTTTATATAAACATTCCTTAGTATATGCTATGTAAATATCTATTGATTCGATGTTAACCAAAGGTTGGCTTAAGCAAAAAGTTTGTGAAATATTGAGGGAATAGGATTATTGTTAGAAGGTTTTAAAAATTTAAATTTGAGTCATAATAGTCATAATTATTATTTGTATACCCTCCACTACAATAAGTTGTGAAGAGGGTGTACTAAGTTTGTCATTCCGAGTGAAACTTTTTTATTATTCATCTCAGACCCCATAAAGTTCTGGCTCCTTGACTTATTCTAAAGCTACGGTCAGACTTATCAAATATTTGACGAAAAAAACGGCACCATATTAATATTTATTTTGATTTAAATGCCACATCTTACAAAAAACGGTTTTTTGCTATGTCTAGTAGTATAATTAGTTTATTTTGTAATATTAAGAACACCTTAAATCTCACTAACTATTAACAAAAGTAGGGGTTACGCTTATTTGATCAAATATTTAATAAGTGTGACCATAGCTTAAGTCGATTTAGCCATGTCTGTCCGTCTGTCCGACTGCCCGTCTGTTGAAAACACGCTTATTTTCGAAAAACTCAAAATAAATAAACAAACTGGGTGTCAAATTGCTTGTAGTTATCCTTAGCAGTTCGGGATTGAAATCCAGCAAAATCGTATCAGTAGGAGCAGAGCTATGAATCAAAATGTGGAACCACCACTTTAAAAAAATTGATAATTTTGTTACAAAAACTAACATAATTGGTGGAGAAATGCACGGAATGATTTATTTATTTATTTTTATTCGACTAGAAATCACACTGTGAAATTTCGTGAAGATTGGTCCATAATTTACCCTAGGCCCGATATAAACCCTTCTGCCGTAAAACAGTTTAGTACGCCTAAAACCGTAAGCCACTTTGGTAAATTAATTAAATACGCCTAAAACCGTAGCTGATATAGATTTCTTTCAACTTAAAAAATCCTTTAAGTTCGGCTTAAACTGTTACGAATCAAGGTATTTTACTCAAGATTGTCGGTCAATAATTTAATATAGGTCTAAACCGCAACCAATTTAAATGCTGATGTCTGTTTTTATAAAGATAAATTAATAATAAATAGACATCATATAGGTATCACTCCTGAAATATTCGAACTGTCGGTGGAGGGTATCAAAGATTCGGCACAGCCTAATATATAGCACTCTAACTTGTTTAGTTTTATTTCCATTATGTTATTAAATCTTACTAATTTTTTAAGTAACTATTAATATGAATCTGTATTCAAAGTATTTTTCGTTCTTTTTCTTTAAAGATATCATCAAAATTGATCAAAATATATGTACGTAAGTAAAAAAAATAAAAAAGCTTTCATTTTGCTAATATCCAAAAAACTCAAGTGTTTTTTTTATTAAATCTTTATAAATAAGTTTGTTAAGATACATATGTCTGAACTTTTTTTCTTTTGTTATTTTTTTTAATAAATATGTAGATTATAAATACAAATACAAACAAAACGTACAGTAATTACTTTAATTACATACGAAGTATATAATTAAATATGAAATTAATTAATATTTTTATATTTACCCAACAAGCAATTTTGCTGGAATTAAAGTATAAATCAAGTTTAATTACAGTCCTGTTGTCCGTTTTCAAGCCTTTAGTTATACTTTAGTTATAATACTGGAATTCAATAGCATACTCCAGCAAAATGGATACTGGAAGAACAGACGGACATAACAATGTCAACACAGTAAAATTCAAGCATTGAATTACCTTAAAATTCTAGCCCGAAACACGTAATAATTAAGTTTGAATTCAAGTATTGAAGGCACAACACGCAGAAAAAAAACAAGTTTAAATATGGCCACCTCCAACAAAACTGTTCAATTTAACCTTATTACTGTCACCGACAACCATATTATGGTTAAATAAGTCCTCCATCAAGCAGCCAAAACCATATTATGGCTGCCTCTAAAAATGTTATGGTTAAATATGACAGTAATTTGTTTTTAAATTAACAATAGTATTTTCCTCTTTTCTAAGAGCAACATGCAATGGTTGAAAAACAACCAAGCTATTATAAGTCGTAAACATATTTTAGTTATTATTAACCATAACATGTTCCGAGGTAACCATAATATGGTTGTGGCTTCTTGATGGAGGATTTATTTAACCATAATATGGTTGTTAGTGACAATTATATGGTTAAATTTAACATAATATTTTTAAAACTTTCTTTAAAAACAGTTTTGTTGGAGGTGACTATGTTTAAACATGCTTTTTCTCTGGCTGAATCAAACCTATAATACCAATGTATATCAAGCCTGCAATCCAAATGGAAATTAAATAAATGAAAATTTTTTAATATTGTATAAAGAAAAAAATAGTTCATAGACATATCGAGCCCTTACCACAAAAATAGCTTAAGCGACATCATTTTCAATATTCGTTTTTTTTAATAAATGACTTTATTTGCAACACTTGCATTATCTCATAAAGGCTAGATTACACTACTATACTTTGTATTAATACATGTCAAAAACTCAAGTAATATGACAAAGTGTGATAGTGTGAATGCAATGTGTCACGAAAATGACAAGTATTATGAAAAAAGTTTGACATCCCAATCGACTTCATCGTTTTTTGAAAAATTTCTAAACAATAATACTTTTCATTGGATCAGGGTTGCAATTTATTTCATGTGTGAGTGTTTATACTTTGTGTGATGGTGTGAAAACAAACTGTCATGTTAAATTAGATTTTTTGACAGTCGCAACAAAACTCATTAGATTTCTATCTCACAAAGTATTATGGAATACGTAAGACTTGTGAGATGGTGTAATCTAGCCTTAAATTATCATGACCACATAAGTTAACGTTACGATATATAAGCAAAAGCTATTTACAAAATATTTTTGAAATAAAATAAAAAAGCCTTCTCCTGTAAAATTTAGTTTTTGTCGCTTAAGCTTTTCTTGCGGGAATGACTCGATATGATGGAACTAATTCTTGGTGCTAGAATAATAAAAAACGGTAGCAAAGATTATAACGTAGATGGTACCATTAGATTTAGCTTGAAATTTTTTCGTGATACCACATACTTATGTATGTATATTAGATCAACTAAGAAATGTTGGTCATGAACGGGCTAATTCAAAAGTAACTAAATATATTACTAAAACGTGTTTCCTGTACAAAGATATGCTTTTTGTGGTTATAAAATATTATCTTTAATTTCCTCTTATTTTTTAATCAGTGCAGTTAAGGGTTAATTTTTACTAAAACACAAGCGGTGGTCAAAACCTTTCCAACAACGTATTAGAAATGAAAATCGGACAAAAAATTTTAACTTATATAAATTTTCATTAAAATCGAATTGAAAATTATCAAAAAATGGACATAAACATCTCGCTATCTCAAGTCTGTTATAAGATTTTTAAAACGTTTAATGCAGAATCAAAGAATTTTTAAGTATCTATTATATTTGGTGATTCATTGGCAAAAAAAAAAAAAAAAATTACCGAACTTTTTATTCATGAAAAATATCATTTTTGGATCTTTTTGACGCGGTTTAGCTCACGGGAGATTATCGCTAGAGCCAAAATATTTTGCGAATCATCATAAAAAATTTCAAAGTTTATTTTCAAGGGGGTACCACTTAAATTTTTTTTTTTGCCCGTATAAGATGAGTCGGTCTTAAGTATCTAGTTTATATTTGTCTGTAAACTGTTCTTAAAAGGTACGTGGAGACAACGAAATTTTACGTTGAGCAAATTAAAAATTTATTAATTTTCGTCCAATGAATTTGTTCGTTGTGACGATGAGTGATCATTCTTAGAATGATTTTATTTTTATAATTTAATGAACTGTACGTTAACATTACGAAAAAATTCATCAATATAATGAAAAAAGTTCGTCAATATTATTTTCTGTTAGTTAATAATTTAAAGAAAGATTTCTTTTATTTAATGAACTTATAAGTTATTTCGGTGAATATTTTCCGTAAATGAAAGAATTCTTAAATTAATGAACTTATAAGTTCCTCATTGTCACCTTACTGCAAAAATCTATTTTATTTCTCTTGTATGATTTCTTTTTCTCCACTTGTGCCTTACTAACTCAAAAACTAAAGGCTAAATCAAAAAAATGATATTAAAAAGACTTAAATCTGGCGTAATTAAAATTTCTTTGACGGATTGCATAACAAAATCGAGTACGTCGTTTTAAAGTAACGACAAGATTTATGGAGCCGCCTTTTTAAAAATCTAAAATTCTAGAAAACATTTTTTTTTCAAAAATCCTTAACATACAATATGAAATAATAACGATCTTTGCGGTTAGGTGACTAAGGCGGATTAAAGAAAAAAATTTTTCTTATTTGTTGCATGAATCTTGATCTAGTTCCTAAATTTACTTCCTCCCTATTCCGGAAGAAAACTTTCCTAATCAGAGTTCACATAGGTGTTTAGCGCTAGATGTTTCGCTTCCAAGGAGTTAGAAACTTATTGCAAACAAATTTCATTTCATTGCCAGTCAGAGGTGGTTTTATGAAACCAGGGAAATCTGGCCCATCATAGATAAAAAAGGACTTCACCTCAGGATCTTTATTGCGTTTTTAACTAGCCACTGGCCCATTGGGAAACAATCCCAAAGGCTAGGGCTACCTTACAATAACCAATGTAGCTGCGGTGGCGAAGAGGAGGAAGATTCAACGGAGTCTGCCATTGCCAGGCATTCAAAGACCATAGACTCAAACTCGTCTCTCTGACATTGATTTGAAAAGGATGAATTCCTTTATTTAATCAACCGGATGGCTGGGTAAGAATGTCAACACCAAGGTAACTTTGGAGCCTTGGGAGACGGGGAACCATGGTAACTAGGGTTTTGTTTCTATTTTTCTATTCTCTAAAAATTTGCATCTGTGGATGGCTTGTGAATTAGATCAATTACAAGAAGTGAGTACATATTTAAATCAATGTGCAACAGTTGAAATTTATTACATTTAGTGAAGTAAAGAATTAATAAAGTACATTATTTCCAAATAAGATGCAGAAAGTAAAGTTTCATTGTCCATAGACAAGTCTTAAAAACAGGAGAAACCTAAAATATCGCTCCTTTATTGCAAAATAGTCATATCTACAAAAACAATCTTGACAAAATGCGATTAAAGTTTTCAAAATGTAGTTTGAGATATAATACGAGAAGGTATGAAAGAAAACTTTGCAAATTTTTGATTTTTTGAGATATGACTATGATGCAATGAAGGAGCGATATGTTTAGTTGGTGATAAACGCAATTTTTTTTCAATTTGTGTTGGTATATAAGTTAAATAAATAAAAGTCGGATTTATTAAAAAAATAATTTTTTTATTTGTTAACCTTTTTAGTTAACAAAACCAACTTTATTTATTAATATTCAAAAACAGACTGACTGAATTTACAATTAAAATTTTTAAGACTTCTAACTTAATTAATAACCTGCTGATGTTGCATTTCCCACAACCTGTTGATGTTGCGTTTCAACCTGTTGATGTTGCGTTTCCCACAATCCAATTCATGCGATTGCTGCGTGTGAGGATTAGCTTTCGTCTGGGAATTTTTTATTGAGCGATTTGAAGTTTGTTTAGTTTGCAAATTTTATGTTGGCACCTTTGAGTTTGTTGGCTACTGTTGTTGTTGTTGTTATTATTATTATGACTATTTTATGCTTTGTTAGCGTTAATATATATACCCGTGAATTGCGGGGAAACCGAAATAAGATAACATTTTGGAAACTCGTGTAAGATACTACAACACACAACTTGAAAAACACATTGTCCTAAAGATTACGAATGGACCTATTAAAATTAAAAGGTTTGTAAGAAGCAGTCCGCCTGATGCTATTTTTTGCATCAACCTTGTCATACATTATTTAACTGATATAGACGTTGTTTATAAAAAAGAAAAAATTGCTTTGTAAACTTTGTTTTTGTTTTTGTTTTATATGAAGAGAATTTTGACAACATGGTTCCTTTTATAGAGCAAAATGTCTACACTCCCAAATGAGTCTACCTTGTGTAAATATACCTTGGCAGAAACAATCTTTTCGGAAGACAGACAACATTTCTGTGCAAAGAATATACTTTCGGAGCCCTAAACCAATAGTCAGCCCGGTGCCGTGTCACTGGGAGCTAATGACTCTTGTGATATCAGATAGTATCTCTGGTCAGCCGCGACCGCATAGATATCTGTCAATTTTGAATTCTACCGAATTTCAGGTATTGACTGCACCTGATTTCCCCAGAGGATGTATCACCATAAGGTGGAATATCCTAAAAATATTTCCATACATACCCCGGGGAATGTTACAAATACAATTTAAAACTATATTCGCACCTAGTTTACTAAGCAATAAAACAGACCAGAGTTGCTGGCGGGTACCGAACCCGTAATCCTTAAACTGATAGGCAGACTCACCACCAACTACCCAGAGAGATCATTCTTAACTAGCATTTAATTTAGTTGCTTTAACTTAAATTTAAAATGCATAAATTCTTTATAAATTGAAAAAGAACTACCATTTTAAAAAAGGAAAACTTAAGTCAATGCTAGTCTTCCGTTTCCAACACCTCAAGCCAAAACGGACTGGCATTTAAAATTTGTTTCCACCTCTTCTCATATTCAGATTTGTATCCAAAATGTGTAAAAACTTTTTCTTTTGATGTTTTCGACATGACAATTGTGAATTGTATGTGCTGTCGTTTGTTTGTAATTACATGTTTTCTGGACAAGTAAAAATTGCTTTCAACAAATACCTCAATGTGTTCGATATCCTTGTTAGCCAGTAATAACTTCCCACATAAGTTTTGAAATATCCCCAGGCACCAACATTTCTGCCTCACTCACCTTTTTGTGACAGACAGTCTTAATCTATTTCCCTTGAATTAATACAATTCACTGCATTTACAACTAACAAAAAAGAACGCCACCAATCTTTTTCCCTCTCTTCCCAATGTTGATTCAATGTAAATATATCAGAGAATAAGGAATAGATGAACAAATAAAAAATATCCTGTAGGGCTTTTAAAAATGTATAGAATTTTGCCAGGAAACATACAATTTATGTTTCTTGTGTTTAAAAATTGTCTACTTTGCACACTGGGTTCGTTCGTACATTGTCAGTATGAGTAGACCAAACAAACAATTTAGCTTTTTAAAAAACTTGACTCCATATTTTTTGGCATGTGCAAATATGTTTAGTTTTGTCTTTTTTGGCTTTCGTTTGTAACTCCTAAAGAGTTTCTTTCCTTTTGGGCAGCAAATAAACAATGCAACACAAAAAAAAAAAAAAAAAAAAGTACTCTAAACAAACTTGGCGAAGAGAGGTCATATGCCACATAGATAGAGTTTTCTATGTCTGCAACTTAGTTTTCGTTGTTGTTGGCGGTGGCTTGTTTTTGTTGCATATAATTTAGGTTAAATGACTTTTGTATTGTAATTATGAAGGCATAAAGAGGTTTAAGCCTAAAATTGTTTTTCCTTTCCTTTTGTCTTGTTCTTCTACTCGGCTTTTCGTTGTGTTTTACTTGTTGTTGGCACCAACATTGGCAACATGTTATTTGTGCCATTGTCTAGCTAATAGTGGCATAATTTACGAAAATTTCTATGTTGGTGGCACAGGAAATGTTTAAAACAAAAAAAAAAAAATTCATAAAAAAACTTTATTTTTTTATTTTTTTTTGTGTTTTTATATTTTGGTGTATGTGGAACTTTAATGGAGTTTTCAAAATAATTTTTGTTGATTTTTTTTTCTACACATAAACCAATTGAAACGTTTTGTATGAATGAACATGAAAATGTTGAAGTAGAAGTTCCGGTTTCGCAGTGGAGCTTTAAGCTGGGTTAGAAGAGAGAGTAATAATTTTGGTATTTCAATTAAAAATTTTAATGACTATTTAAGTTTTACAAGTTTTACTGGATTGGGCATCATGGCCCCGGATTTCAAAGGGGGCTGGTTAATGGGCAAACAGCCTACAGAGATCTACGCCACCCTCAAATGTGCCAAGGAGTGTCTAAGAAGAAGGGCAAAATGCTTGAAATTATTTATAATGTCGGATAGTCAAGCCCCTCTTATAGAACTATCTTCTTTGACGGTGAAGTCCAGGTTAGTCATGCGCTGTTTTACGTCTCTAAAAAATCTGGGAAAACACAATGGCTGGAATTTGTGTTGGGTGCCACGCCGTCAATATATTGGGGTAACGGGACAAAAATGTCCCGAACGTGAATTCCTTTACACATGGACGTACACTTCTGGATTAAAGCAGTCCCAAGGATTTATGACGCTGTCCCGCAAGGCAGGTAAGCTACTTCTGCTTGAGAGGCGGGAGCTTAGACTGCTAGTTAGTCCATTTACGATGAACTGTTGTTTAAGATATCACCAGCTTATAATTGGTAATGTATGTACTAAGATATGCAGATTTTGTGAGGTTGATGACGAAACGTCATAACATCTGCTCTGCTGCTTAGAGACTGCTAGGCGGAGCAAATTATGAGCCGTACTAAAATTTATGATTTTTCACTAGGCTGGGTAATAGGCCTTATACTTAGCCTGAACCTGACCTGGCTGAACAAAAGATCCTCTGGGTCGTGGTGCTTATGGCCTTCTACATACATACATACAAGAGCGATTCAGTAGATTCATCAGTTAAAAATTGTATTAAACTTTAAGCACAGATAATCTGAAATATTTCTTAGATGTTGTCTGATATAAAAAGGCGGTAATAATTGGTCAATTTTGATCATATTAAGGGGCTTAATTAAAGTTCTCACTAAAAGGCGAAAAAACAGCATTAAAGATTGGCGTGAGTTTCTGCCGTATTCGCCTAACCCCATGGCGTTCTCACTGGGTGTACAAAATGCGGCCACGGGTTGTCTGATGTGTAAGTTTAGTGATAACAACAACACAAATTGGACGATTTTGATTATATAAAGGGGGTTGACTAAAGACCTCAGTAGAAGGCGAAAAAACAACATTTAAAATTTGCGGGAGTACCTGACATGTTGGCCTAACCCAAAGATGTTAACAATCGGTTGACAAAATTTGTCCACAGGCGCCCTCTTCTGTAAGTGAGGTGATCGCAATAACACAAACAGGAAGCAATTAAAATGCATGGTCAGGTAGAAGCAGTACACTCTCTTCTAGCCTCGGAGCTGCAGCTATCTGACCACTACTGCTGAAAAAAGGTAAAGTCTGTTGATAAGCAACGGCGATACCCAAAATGGGTAGAAAGTCTGCCTACAGAGTCAACTTGGTGGTCATTGTCTTTCAATTTGTTCTCAATGCGTTCATTAAAAACTGTCATAATAATTGGACCTTAATTTTCCATAGATCGAAAACAAGGTCCTCTGATGGGAATCATTCTAATATGAATTCAGAGAAGACTCTGGATATCAAACTTATAAATTGTGTGTTTATCGGTCTACGTTTTGCCATAGATAATATAACTTTCTTAGTTTTTTCCTATCGAAGTTTGTAATTTTATACCAAAACGTCAATTGCTTTGTATTCGAACAAAGCATAGTGTTTCGCAATAAAAATAGTAGTACTGTAATAAAATTTGGTACGTCACAGTCTTATAGGACCACAATATCAAATTTAGTGCAGATCGGACCATATGCACCATATAAAGCCCTCTTCGGAAGTATTCTAACTGTAGCTGGAGGGTGTCATTGATTCAACGCCACCAAATATGGCACTCGTACTTGTTTTAACTCTTTTCTTTGAGTATTAACTTAACCTTCATGACTGACGTTAACGGTCTTCGGGTCAAATTTGACCCGAGTAGAACATTTTATATAAAAACTCACTTTTTTCAATTAAGTATGTTTTAAAAGTTGATATTTGATTTTAAGACTTATTTGGTATATTGAAGCTGTTAACATTTATTGCGAACATAAAAGTACATTTAACATAAAGTGGTTGTATCTGTTTTGTGACATAATTGGCAACGACTTATTTTTGACGTTTTTTTGACTGGTAAACTTTTTTTTCCTAGGTTTTGATTGAAGATGACTGGTGCTGTTCCTGCTCAGCTACTACATGCACTTTTTTGCAATTTTTCGTGAAAACTAGTCTTTGGGTAATGTTTTTGGCTACTTGATATAGGGCGTGGCAAGTTGAAAACCTAAATTTTCTAAGAAATGTCGACGCTTGGCAAAACAGTTTTTGGTCTAGCCATGTTTAGCTGAAGTAAATGAAAGCCTCTAGTTGCCAAAAGCTCTGGTGGCAATTCATTCTTGTTTTTACATATATTTCCTACTAAAGTAATTTGATTCTCTAACAATTTTTGTCCCAATTAGTACGATGTAAAACAATTGTCTGCAGTTATACTGTGACATTTTAAACCAACTGTCAAATTAAGAACTACATGCATATACATATTTATTTATTTCAGGCAAAGCTCCTATTTATTGGCCTGTATACGGTTCTATATTCCAGGCAAAGCTAATCAACCCATAGATTTCAAAGCTCACGAATCGGCGCAAACTTCTCTAAAATTTGGCGTTCACTGCGAGTATCCTTGTTGTCAAATCTTAGTACTCTCGAAAAATTATTGAATCTGTTCAACGTCATGATTGCTCTAAAAAAAGGCTTTCCTTCCACAACATCCCACAAACTGTCTGTACTTTCATCATTTGATCTATACAATTCAGCTAGAAAACTTCAAAGTAACGCATGTCTCAAGAGGTGAAAAAATAAATAACTACTCTTAATTTCTAAAGAAAATTCAAGAATTTTGCTACAGGTCAAATATGACCCAAACGCCTTAAGTGCAAACAATTTTATAAATATTTTTTTCGCCAATATTTTTTTCTAAAAACCTAATGTAGTTGTTTGCATTTAAAATTAGAAAAAATTTAACTTTTATTTCAAAATGGGTCGGATTTGATCCGAAGTCCTTATGAAGGTTAAGTATGCTGCATTTATCTTTATGTTTATTAAGTACTTTTACTTTTTCGTATGAATATAAATTTTTTCTATCAATATTTTTGCAAATAGAGGAAGGTTTGAAGCAAATCGTCTTACGAAAGAGTTATTACAAAAAATTTTAGCTCTTTTATTAAATACCACAATAAAATGCACAGACTTTCCTTGAGATAGATCTGAGATAGATTTGCTCTTTTGCAAGTCAATTTGCTTCAAAAACTGATTTTGGCTTACCTAGGGTTTACACCTGCAAGTGCAAGTTCGCAAAACTCAATACACTCACACCTTTTTACTAACACCATCAAATTGTTCGTATTTGCAGCTCAACTTGCAAGAGAATTTGCTTGCAAGTAAATTTTTGACACTTGCTGCAAGTAAAATGACAAATGAAGAAACTAGAAACTAGTACTTAGTAAAATAAAAGTATGTTTATAGCGGATTTTCTGTGTATTTATAAAAAATAGCAAATAAAGCACAACTATACAACAACGCATCTTAATGGTAATTTTAATCATTATTTTTAAGCATTTTGAAAAAAAAAAAATTAAAATTAAATAAAGAATAAATTATTAAATTTATTTTGTTATAAAATGGTAATGTTTTCAACATGGTAATGTTTTTAAACCGAAAAACAAACCTTTTTTAATAAGATGTTTTCGCTTCGAGAACATTTGAAAAATTAACTTACAACTGACTCTGTAAACACTCAAGCTACTTGCAAGACTTTCGGCTTTTTCCTCGACAATTTCTTTGATAATACGTATACACTGCTGGTAAGTAATTACTTGCATGTGTAAAGGCAGGGTTATAATAAATTGTGAAAATCACCCTTGAAATGCAACCAAAGTCTGATTCGAAAATGTCTATATACACATACAATATACATTCATATTCACTTTTTTTTAAGTAACCAGGTATTTTGTAATATTTGTAGTTATTGCCGTTGTCTGTCATAAATTGTATGTGATGGCAGCATGAATCAAACTATTAAATTTGCTTGCATTTGCAAAAAAAAAAAAAATTAAATAAAAAAAATAAAAATAACACAAATATGTCTGTCTATTCATACTGAATAACAACTGTCTGTCTACGTATTGCCAAAATTTATTTCCTCTTCTGGTTGTAAGTGTGTAAAAATGTATGTCGCTGTGTGATTATTGCATTATTATGCTCTCCGGTGGGTGTGGTTTTTGGAGGTTTTATTGGTTGGTGTTCGTGACAAAACTTAATAAATTTTGTTATTTTAGCATAAAAATTAAGTTGGCGAAAAAAAGTGTAGATTGTTCATGTTTGTTTAAAGAAGGAATGACAATGAAATTTTTTTTTAAATGTTTTTTTTGAAAGAATATTTCTTAAGAATGAAATTTTTTTATAGTTGAAATAATTGAAGAACTGTCTAGGAAGCAGGTGGAGCGTGTGTTATTAGTTTTGTCTTCTTTTGTTTTTAGATTGGTTCTAGTTGATATTTATGTCTTTGTTCAGGTTTTCCATGACTTAACATCATAATTTAACCAACAAGGCCTTAACAGAATTAGTAATTGTCTGTTTTTTGTTGTTAACATCTTATTTCCTGAATTAGATAAATTGGTTTTTGGAAGGTAATATGAAGTTAAGTTAAATAATTTTTTTTTTTTTTTTGATTTGAAAGAAGGAGTTTGATTTTTTTATTAAGTAAAAAAGCGTATAATTTAGTGCTGAAATCCAAAAAGTATCAATAGAGTGGCTTAAATTAAAATTAATGAAATAAAAGTTAATATGTTCATAAAATTATTGTTATTGATTTTGTAATATGTTTCATTTAAGCATTTTGCTATACATTTTAGCTTTGAGCGTTAAATTATTCGCGATTTTATTAATGATTAAGTATGTTTTTTTATGTAAACGAATTTTTTTCATTCCTGCTTTCTTGATTTTTTTGATTCCAAAATATCCACTTTTATATCGATTATTGCGTTTTTTCTTTTAATTTTTTATCGAATGTTTTCTTGTTTAAAATGTTAACGTTTATTTCGATTTTGCGCTGTTTTTTTTTATTTATAAAAGTATTTTTTAGTTTAGGCATTTTTCTGATTTCAGAGATTTTTTTCCTCTTTAACAAATTTTTGAACTTGGCTAACTAAATAAGAGCGGAAAGCGTTTTTTGTACGTCAAAACTTACTATTTGCATACAGTTTATATGAAACAGACCTTTAGAAAGGGAATTGGACAACATCCGGCTTAAAAATGTTATTTGCCATATCGCTATGTCGGTTTGTTATATTAAAAATGTATTTTAAATAGAATTTTTATATTTAAAGAAGGCATTCCGCTCTTGTTTAGGTAAGCTCAGTAAGGCTTACCAATTTTACTTTGTGTTTAAACAGAATTAAGTCTTCAACTTCAGGCAAAAATCCTCAAGCCCATAATTACTTTAAATTATTTAAAATTCTTTCTCATTTCTTTTTCTTTTGGTGGCATTTCATAACGTCCAAAAAGTGTCACAGTGTCCATGGAATTTACGACACTTTTATAAGTGTCATAATGTCCATCAAATTAGTGTCATAATGTCCACAACTTAACTTATAACCAAAAATATTAAAATGTATAAAATTTGTTTTACAATACCGTTAAAATTGCAAGTGATTATCAAAACTTAAGAAACAAAATTATTAATTACACTACGTGACAAATTTTCAACAAAGTCGTGACCAAATGAATCTGACAGCTAATCTTTATGTAAAATTTTCCGCTGAATCGGAATATGAAGTCAGAATTGTCAAAAGTAGAACAGTTTTTGAGATATTCCAAAATAACCGTTATTTGTGTTTTTAAAAAAGATGATGTGACTGGATTATGTAATTCTTTCTTTCTAGTGAAAGGTTATAAAATTTTTAAGATAACCATGGGTCGTTTGTAAACATTGGTCAAGAAATGACAGAGTTACAGTGGACAAAATTTGAAGAGTTGAAAAATTTTATGATTTTTTTGCAATTTTGTTCTTTTGAAGTTATTTTTTTAAAATGAAACAAGTGAAAAGTTTATTATTTTATTACATGGGACATTAGTTTATTTTGATACGAACATTTTGTGCCCGATAGGATCTAGATCGGTGCAAAAATGGCAAAGTTACATTAGATTAATTCAATTATCCCACTTTGCGATTTTTATCAAAAAAAACAAAACCGAACAGTAAATATACAAAGCCAATGGTAGTAACAACTTATATGTAAAATTGCTTAAAACTGTTGAATTGTTTTGCCTTTTGTGATTATTTTCTGTTTCTCGGACAAGGAACCAACAATAGTCGCCCAACATCGCCTCATCAGACGGCCCTTGATACCGACGCTCCATTTCTTGTATTTGTTGGTGAAAGCGCTCACCATGCTCATCACTTTCATCGCCAAGGTTATTTGGGAAGAAATTTAAGTGGGAATGAAGAAGGTGTATTTTTAAAGACATATTTACTCCTTTTGTAATAAGTAAGATATAAAAATTAATGTTAATTAAAATAAATAAGACCACAATCATGTTAAACAACTGAACCTATTTTTTTCATAGTTTTTTAACAAATCTTTAATGATGTCTTCATAGTTTAGACTTCTAAAATTTCCCAGAAATCCTGAGACAACTAAACCAAATGACTTCCAGGCCTTTGATTCATCTTCACACAACATCGAATCAAATTGTGAATCTTTCAGCAGCTTCGTAGTTTGTGGTCCCACAAAAACCCCGTCTTTAATTTTGGCACCTGATACATTGGGAAAAATGGTTTTAAGGTATTCAAATGCGACACTGTTTCCCCTTTTTACCAATGCTTTCACGAAATTTTTAAATAAGCCAAGCTTAATATGTAACGGTGGCAAAATTATGTTTTCATTTTGCACCAGAGCTTTGTATTTGACATTATCTTGGCCAAGCGTATAATTTACTCTATCCGGCCAATCTTTACGGGTATAGTGTTCGTTACGCGCTCGGCTGTCCCATTTGCACAAAAAACAGCAATATTTTGTAAAGCCTTGTTGCAAACCAGTCACCATGGCAACAACTTTTAGATCGGCACAGATTTTCCAGTTATGCTGTTCGTGCTGTAGCAGACCCAGTATTTTAGACTTAACGTTAACTGCGTGCTCAACTGGAATTGAGGGCTTTCCATTACCTTTGTGCAACAAAACAGCTTTCTAGCTTAACTTGCTGCTGTCGATAAATAACCGCCAATCATTTGGATTATATGTGTCCCCAAATTGATTGAACAAGCCGTTTACGTCATGGCAATAGCAAATACTGTCTTTTTTCGAAAAGTAACAGGAAAAACTCACATGTCGACTTCTATAATATGAAATTCTTACGTCAGATGTCAAAAAATTACGTTCCATCATTCTTGATGCTAACAACTCTGCTTTTTTTTCGGTAACTCCAAATCTCTGATCCAGTCATTGAGTTCAGCTTGTGTGAGAGGCATTCCTGTTTTTGTTTCTTTCAACTCACTGCCATCAAAATTACTTGCACCAGACGAGTCGGAGTCATGCTTCCACTTTGGACAAACGGGATATTGCACTTCAGGCATATGAGGAGTTGGTTTTGTGAATGAGTAGACATCTGCATATTGAACAAACTTATGACGTCCATTTTGCTTTACCTTGGCTAAGCAAAAATAACAGTCAACTTCGTGGTTCGTAGGTGCACGCCAAATTGCAGGATAATGAAATGGCATATACCGACTGCGGTATAGGAAATTAACTTAAGATTCTGAAGGCAAATTTTTTTAACACAAACTTAAGAAATGCATACTTACTTTGCGCCCGACATCCACATAGTTAAACGAGTTTTGCATGAATTGCATAAAGTATTTGGGGTATAAGATTTCGAAATATTTTCCGAATTGACTTTAAAATGCAGCCAAAATGCATTTTGTAATTGCCTTGAAAAATTTGATGGCTGCGCAAAACTATAAACTCCACAAGCATAACAAAACTTGTTTGGATTGTTCTTGCAGATAAAAGCACGTTGTGCATTAGCATTTTGTTCTTTTTAGATAGAATTATACGTATTTGGTACCATAAAAAAGTAGATAAAATTTAACACCAATAACTGTAAAAATTGTGGATCGATGTTGTTTACTTTTTTTGTAATTTCGAAATATTTGTTAAAAAGTGAAAATCAAGATATTTTAATTGCGATTTGAGAGAATTGTTTCTTAGAAAACACTATTTTTTTTAAATGGATCCATCAACTTCAGGTATTTAACTAATTTATTTATAATTTTTTTTAAAGAAAAATATTGAGGAAGTATTTTTAATTTTTTTTTAATTGGTCAAAAAAAAAATTAGTTTTTTTAAGGAAATGTTGATTTTCAAAATGTTTGTGAGAATACTTGGGCAAAACTTTTTATATATTCTTAAAATATGGTATTTCAACTTGCATAATAAAAAAAAAAAAATCTTGCCCGTTTTTGCCCCATTTTAAAATATTTGAGATTTTGTGAAACATATTAACTTGTTTTTTCCGTTTTGTTTCGTTTAAATGATTACCCTACGTCACAAAATTTCAACAAAGTAGATCTGACAGCTAATCTTTATGTAAAATTTTCCCCTGAATCCGAATATGTTAGTCAGAATTGTCAAAAGTAGAGCAGTTTTCGAGATATTCTAAAATAACCGTTATTCGTGTTTTTAAAAAAGATGATGTGACTGAAATGCAAATATCTTCAAACATTTATGTATATCTTTCTTTTTAGTGAAAGGTAATAAAATTTCTAAAATAACCATGGATTGCTAGTGAAGATTGGTCAAGAAATGACCGAGTTACAGGGGACAAAAGTTCAAGCTTCATTGAAAATTTTATGATTTTGCTTAATTTTGCTCTTTTCAAGTTATTTTTTTAAACCAATGATTCAAAAATGTTAATGTTTTATTGCATGCGACATTAGATTATTTTAATGCGAACACTTTGCGCCCAACATTACATAGATTAGTACAAAAATGAAAAAGCTATAAAAGCTTTAGTAAATGAGGATAAAAAACTACATAATTAAAATTTACCACAAACAGCACTTGATTTGCCTATTCTGCTAAATATTTCCGATGTTGATGATGATAACATGAAGATAATGATTTTGATGAAGGTGAAGATAATTATGAAGGTGAACTTTAATTCAATATTTTAGCAATGTTTGTTTCAAAAAAAATATATTGTTCGAAAAAATTACATTGATATTTTTTTAAGTTTTTAGTTTATTTAATAAAACAAAATTAAAATTCCACTAAAATTGTACAACAAAAGTTTTTTTTATTAATCAATATACACAGAATCCAAAAAAAAAAATTGTTGTCGTAAATTACAGGCTTCCCTGAATTAATCCTCGTTTTGCATATGTTTCACCCCACTGTGCGATCGAAAGAATACTGCAGTCGTGCTGTTACTTGCACACGATCGTATTAAAATACATAAAATAGAATTCGTTATGCCTCACATGCGGCGTTTAGCGTTCTGGGGCTAAGTAGCATTTTGGACATGTAAACAAGTTTGTTCACTTCTCTCGGCGTTAAGTCTTATATTTAGTAGCTGGCAATCAAGTAATCTATACGAAAGAATTTTTAAGGTACATATTTAATTTTAAATATTAAATCCATTTAATTTTTCTGCAGTCCCCTCAGCAACACATTTAATAAATGTTGATTTAATCAACATAGAGAACTTTGTTATTAAAATTTAATTTTATTCCTTAATATTGTCCAAAGACATGTAAATATTGTGTCCTTCCTTTTACTAGAGTTCAAGTATACATTTTGTAAGTAAAATGTTTTTTATTAAAAAAAAAAAAAATTCCTTAGTTTTACATCAATTAAAAGTTAAATTAGTTTTTTTAGATGAACTTTAACTTCCTTATCCTGTTCGCCTATTTTTCCACTGGCTTCTTCTTTCGCCATGACCCTATTTGCATGATTTATTAAAAAACAATGTAAATTTTTCGTTCTTTCTCTCGTTTTTTACTAAATTTAAATAGTTTGATGACATGCAAAGTCATTATCATAATATTAATATTACATTTTTACATCTAAATAATTTTTAGCTTTAATTAGTCTTGTTTTAAGTTTATTTGTATGTATTCGAACGTACGTTACACGTTCGCACTGTTTGCTTTAGTATAATCTGGTTTGACCTTTAAGGGGAAAAGAAACGTCATACATTTTAGTCGTATTCAAAAAGTTCATATACTTTTAAAAGTATTTGTAAATTATGTCATTAAATATCCGGGAGAGGTAAAAAGGAAGCGAGAGTGGAAAAAAGAGAGTACGTAGGGACGAAGGGAGTAGCATTTACAAAAAAATTAAAAAAGAAACGAATTATAACTAGCACGTAATAATCCTTTTCCTATGCATTGTTATTTGATGTTATTAGGGTAGTACTCAGTGAATAATTCGAAAATGTTTTGTTGTATAATTTGTGGGATAATTTTACATTAAAATTTATTGGGGGTGTAAACGGTGTTTAGGGTATTAAAAGGTTTGATTTGAACTTATAATGTCTGCACTCCTCCTGTTTCGATTTTTGTATAAAAAAGTTGAGATACGCTTTGTTTGTAGCATGACAATATTGCTGTCATTGCCAGTGTTTTGGCTCTATTTCTCAGTAATTAATTTGCTTATTACCTTTTGCAGTGAAGAGAATCGGCTAATTGAAGTTCTTGATTTCTTTAGCTATTTTGAAAGATAAAGTCAGTCGTAAGTCAGGACCTAGCCTACATAGTGGGTAACTTTCAATACAACAACTCATAGAAGTTAAAGTCATATGGTAAAGTAAACTTAATTTATAAGATTAAATATTCATGAATTGCGAATGGAATTCAAACAATAAAATGTGTTTTTGGTCTTTATTATCCACACAGAAAAAAATATCTCAAGAAAAATTTTAACAATAAAAAAACAAAAAATAAAAATAAAATTTTAGGTCAAAAAACTTTTTGTTTGATTCAAAGAAAAAATTTATCAAATTTACACTTGGCAAAATAGCACTCAATAAAACATATTTAATAATGAAATAATTAAATATTTCTTCATTTTCAATAAAAAAAATATTTGAATCAAAGTAAAGACAATATTTTAACAACTCTTGTCCATTTTAGCTCATAATTCTCATTTGTTTTACAGATTTATTTGAATAATATATTTAGTTTTGCCAAAGTCTTTGGAAAAGGTTTCCTGATGATCTGGCCTGAGCAACCAGTGCAATGCGCATAGGAACTTACTTATCCCCGCATAATAAATTTTAGTGTTTTTATAAAAATATAAAAATGTATGACATCATCATTAATAAATAAAAAATAAAGATTCGGTTAACATTTTGTTTGATTTATTCAACATTTTCAACAATTTATTTTAACAAATCAAGTTAACATTTTGTTGAAAAAAATTATTTTTGGCAACAACTTTTTTTATTGACTCAATAAACTTGGTTGTTGACTAAAAATTTAACAATTATACATACAAACTTTTTTATCAATACCGCAAAAATCGTCATTTCAGAAAATTCAAAAATTTTTGTAATCAAATATGCGATTTTCGTATTCAAATATGAAAATTAATTTTTTCTGTGCAGTGTTAAGAAATCACTTAAAATAATTTATATAGCTTATACCTTATAAAGCTTATTTTCCAAAGTAATCAATTTCGTTTTTTAAAACAAGCACAAATTTCTTTAAACAAGAAAATCCAAAGAAAATAATTTCATGATTTTAACTTATTTTGTTCGTATTTAGTAAAATTTTATTAAATAGAGAAACGTTTTTTCTTGATCCAAAAATTCATGTTTTTGGTATATGATTAAAAGTTTCTTCAAACAAGCAATAAAAAAGTAGCTTGATTTGTTTAAAAATAAGAAAGATATCTCTGAGTTCAAGCCACATTTATTTAATACTAGCATATACCCGCTATTTCGTTAGCGTCTCCTTTTTCTTCGTGGAATTATTTTTATACCAAAGTTTATTTTTCTAGGTTTAAACTTGTTTGAATTCTAGAATTTAACCCGCTACTTTAGTTGAACCAAAAAGCTTAAGAAAAATATCAAATTTCCCGTATTTCCTTTTTTGGGTACTATATTTTTCCCCCATTAAAGTATGAATGGAGACAAATGTTTTGTAAAAAAAATACCAAAAATAGTTACAATTTTCACCCCTTGAATGGTCGAATTTCGAAAAAGTACCCAATTCATACACGCATTTTTTGATAAGTTTTGAATGTGGTATTAACTTTGTTTTTATGTTTAATGGTTGAAAAGATAGATGGGGTGGCAAAAAAGTACTAAAATCAAGATTTTACCAGTTAACTCCCTAATAGGGCCGAATTTCAAAAAAGTACCAGACACCTGTATGCTTATTTTTCTAAAGAACAAAGATAAGTATACATTTATTTAGCATCTCTTTTATTTTTGGAGATATAAGGTTACCGAATTTTCCCGTTTTTACCTTTTTTACCCCCTAAACATTCGAATTTCGAAAAAATCCCATCTTAGTGGATCGATTTGGGGAGTGATTAATCGCTAGTCCGAATTTCTCGTTTCTAGGGTCAGCGGTTTGGGCTGGGCGATGATGAATGTGTCAGTCACTCACGCAACTCTTTTATATATATAGATTAGTCTGGTTTTCTTGATTTTTATATAGAATCGAATTTCTTGCATCAAGAAACCAATTCTAGGTTTTTTTTTAAATTTTTCAGAAAATGCCCAAGAAAACTTGGTTTGATTCAAGCAAATGTCAAGCAAATCAATAAAAAGTTTCTTGTTTTATAATCCAAATTTCTAATAATTTCAATTAGGCTTAAGTTCATTAAATTTAATTTTCATTAAATTATTTTTATGAAGAAAGGAATTTTACAACATGAAAATCAATTAAAATTATTATTGATAATCTTTCATTATTGACCGTGGCCGGGGCTCGAACCCGGAATGAACTTAAGCCTAATTGAAATTATTAGAAATTTGGATTAAAAACCATAAATAGTTCAACAAAATAACCACAATACTAATTATTGTAAAAGCTAAGGCACGAGCTCTATGTATTCATTTGTCTTTCAAGTTGTACTGAAAAAGGTCAACAACAAGAAAAAGAAAGACAAAAAATGAAAAAACAAAAAAATGTACTTTGGACTTCAAGAAAAATTCTTGACAAAAGTACGAAAAAACAGAAGTAAGGAAGAACATGTAAAATCAATTAAAATGGATAATCATTCAAAAAAGCAAACTTCGATCTACCAAAGGTTAAAAAATACAATTTGGTTTAAGGATTGATGTTTGACTATTGACGTCAGCAGTCGTCGATGGCTGCGAGTGTAAAACGGCAAATCCATCTGAGGAGATCGAGTGGTTGCGATCGAAACATGTCATGGTTACCTGCCGGCCTTGGTTCGAGCCCCGGCCACGGTCAATAATGAAAGATTATCAATAACAATTTTAATTGATTTTCATGTTGTAAAATTCCTTTCTTCATAAAAATAATTTAATGAAAATTAAATTTAATGAACTTAAGCCTAATTGAAATTATTAGAAATTTGGATTAAAAACCATAAATAGTTCAACAAAATAACCACAATACTAATTATTGTAAAAGCTAAGGCACGAGCTCTATGTATTCATTTGTCTTTCAAGTTGTACTGAAAAAGGTCAACAACAAGAAAAAGAAAGACAAAAAATAAAAAAACAAAAAATGTACTTTGGACTTCAAGAAAAATTCTTGACAAAAGTACGAAAAAACAGAAGTAAGGAAGAACATGTAAAATCAATTAAAATGGATAATCATTCAAAAAAGCAAACTTCGATCTACCAAAGGTTAAAAAATACAATTTGGTTTAAGGATTTATGTTTGACTATTGACGTCAGCAGTCGTCGATGGCTGCGAGTGTAAAACGGCAAATCCATCTGAGGAGATCGAGTGGTTGCGATCGAAACATGTCATGGTAACCTGCCGGCCTGGGTTCGAGCCCCGGCCACGGTCAATAATGAAAGATTATCAATAACAATTTTAATTGATTTTCATGTTGTAAAATTCCTTTCTTCATAAAAATAATTTAATGAAAATTAAATTTAATGAACTTAAGCCTAATTGAAATTATTAGAAATTTGGATTAAAAACCATAAATAGTTCAACAAAATAACCACAATACTAATTATGTTTCTTGTTTTATATATTAAGTTTTCTTAAACTAAATAATGCTACACGTTTTTATATAAAAACTTCAGGATTTTCTTCGCATTTTGTAAAATATTAATGGCCGATTTCACTAATTTTTTTATAAATCAATTTATGCTTAAAATTCGTTTTTCATGTCTAATGAAAATAAAATTATATGCAAAACTAACTATATTAAAAAATAGAATCTGGGAATTTATTTCTCATGGTGACTAACATTTATCATACAAATTTTCATATTATTCAAAGGTGTATTCTAAGTCAAATTACAATCCTCAAAAGCTTTTATACTTTAATAGTCTTATCAATATCTTCCAGGAATATTTTGTATACACAAACAAAAAACAAACGAACAATTTTGATAGTGCATAGAAAATATTCCTGGAAGAAATTGAAGGAATAAGACTATTAAAGTATAAAAGCTTTTGAGGATTGTAATTTGACTTAGAATACACATTCGAATAATATGAAAAGTTATCTAACTATATTAATATATGAATTGATATCTAAACAGAATTGGTGAAATTGGGCATAAGCAATAAACCTGGATTAAACTAGCTATAGAATTAAAAGAATTTTTTTTTTAGCTGTATTTAAGTAAACTTGAGTTCGCTTTAAGTCATAAATTCTTGCCTAAATTTTTGAGCTTGGTCGAGAATGGCGAAAAATTTTCTTGGATCAAGTCATATTTGATTTAAGAAATAATTCTTTCCGTGTATATACTCTGGGCCCTTATGAGAAGCAATATTAGTTTAACGATGTCGGTTTATACACACCTTCTCCTTAAAAATGGGTGGGATTGAACAAGCGTGCGTTGCACTTCTCATACAAAGACATACTACATTTTTGTATACCTAGAGAACGACCACAGCCAAAGTTTCCAAATAAGTTACAAGAATCTTGGTTATCAATATACAACATCCGAAAATATGTGGGCGGGATTGAATAAGTGGGCTTGGCATCAAAAAGATTTATTTATATCTAAAGAGCGATATTTATATAACTTTCTATTTTTATTGCAACATGGTAAAGAGTATATAGGATTCGGCATAGTCGAATATATTACTCTTTCTTGTCTTTGAAGTAAAACATTCACCCCCGTATTCATAAACGATTATTAAATTTAACAAACGTTTATTTAGGAAAATTTAAATGCAAAATTTGTTTTGTAAACTCTTATTAAATTTAAAATATTTTTATGAATACAGGCAATAATGTTTAAACATATTATATTATTGTTCAATTTTATAAAATTTATGGTTGTAGCTAAATTTTATGTGAATCATTTAATTGTTAAATTCAACCATATTTGAAGTTTTTTGGTGGTTATATATTTAATCCTAACTGGAAACTTCACAACTTTTCATTTTTTTGAATAAGTTTTAATACCTTTAAAAGGCAAAAAAAAATCTTCTTGTATGCCTAATTTATTTTATGCATAATAAATAGAGGTACTTATGTTCAAACCCAACAAATATTTTACGAAAAAATTTCAGAAAAGCGTGACCAGTCAAATTGATTAAGCTTTGGCTTGATTTTGACTAATTTTTATTGATTTACCTAATATTATTTGTAAGAAGATAATTGTATAATGTAACTAAGAAAATATTAAATGTTGTTTGATCTATGAAACGTTTTGCAAAAGCAAGTAATTTTTTAATTAAAACTAGTGGATACGTATACGACGTCAAATATTTGATAAATGTGAATATAATTAGCTTAAGGAACATTCCAGGCTGATAACCACTCTTTACGACACCATCAACGTAAAACACATTCACAAAATACTGAGAGTCTTAGTTTCCAAGAAAGTTTTGAACAGAATTTCAAAATCATTCTCATTAAACATTTTGTAAATTTTTTAAAACTTTTTCAACTTTAATTTCATATGTTGGTTTTTCGAAAGTTTTTAGGAATAATTTTGTAACCAAAACGGCGTAAATTTGTAAAATAATTCCTGGTTGACTGATCACAGCAAAGCCATACACGCAAAGAAAAAACCTGATTGTGGTAAACATACTTTAAGAGCAACATATTATGATAAGATTGTAGTCAACATATTATGATTACCAGGGAAACCAGAAATATGGTCTAAAAAACGCGTTTTATGCGCATTAAATATTCAGTAAAAACTTGAAAATATGCCCTGAAAATTTTTAAAAATATGCGCTGAAAAATTAAAAATTGCTCATTTGCAGACACAATATTCAACAATTTAATAACAAAATATAGAAAAAAGAAACCTAAAAATATTATCGCATAAGCCCATATTAGGCTTAAATTCATATAAGATATGTTTGCGCCGAATATTATCCACATAAACACATCCATATGGGGTTTTGTCTTAAAGGGATTTTAGGTACGGCCGATATATTGTTCACAAATGTTAGCATTTAAAAGGAAGTTAAAGCTATTTAAGGATGCGAGCTTTGGGCAAATGTGAACTGATTCGAAAATAATTCAATTTGTAGTAAAATATGTTTGGGTCGAATTTAATTTAAATACCATCATAATCAGATAGCTTGCGAACATTATAGACCGATTCTTACCATTTGCATAGACTTCGTCCATATTTATTTAAATTATCTACAAAATTAGAACTTATACTTTGTGCACAAGGCTAACATGAACAGACAACCAGGCAGACGGACGGATGGACATCGTTAGATCACTTTGAAAAGTGATTCTTAGTCGATCGGTATACTAAAAGATTGGTCTAGGTACAGATCGCATAACATTTCTCCTTAATGCCAACCTGCTTTGTCTTACAATATTACAGTAAAAATTTAATGTAGATGTCGAAATTCAAGTAACAAATTTTCGAAAAAAAAAAATTGTATTTGCTGCAAAATTTCTTGTAGGCATCTAAAAAAATTTAATATGTATTAAAATATGCCTTAAAAAGGCAAAATATGCGCTATAAACTTAAAAATGCTGCAAAAAGGCTTTTTTAACTAAATTATGCAAAAAAAATGCTGCAAACGGTAACATATGCAAAAATATGCACTAACAAATCGATGCCAAAATTAATAAAAAGCTCTGAAACGGATAAATATATTGTTTCTGCCTTGTATTGGTCGAACAAGGAAAAACATGCAATTGCATATTTATGGTTTCCCTGATGATTACACTGTGCTAGTTGCAAAATTAGATAAGCCGGGTACCTGGTGTTTTAGCATAATTCGGATACGCTTTATCCAATGGTGCCCACCGTTTTTTCAGGTTAGCTCTTGTTTTCGAGATATACCGTTATTTCGAAAATGGTGGAGATTGCACAACATATATTTGCGTAACTCAAAAATTACAAGAAATTCCTCAATAAAATTTCCTTTAAGAACAGTAAAACTTTTTTTTAATATGAGCAGGCGTTTTAGAAACATATTTTTTTTTTTTTTTTTGGAAAAAAAATTATTTTCTTATCAAAATTTCGAAATTTTGGTTTTTTAAAAATTGGAAAATGCAGCTAGGCTTTCAATTTCAATTTACTAAGCCGTTTTTGAGTTAATATATGTTGTGCAACCTTCTCCATTTTCGAAATAACGGAAAAACGGTGGGCACTATTGGATTTAGCGTACCCGAATTAATTTGAGGTCGCTGATTTGAAATCTAATCTCCATATTTCTTTATTAGCTCAACCTTTCGAGATATTCCGTTATGTCCAAAATTAAGGCACATGTATTGCAATAACAATATTTAGGTTAAACAAAATCAAAATTGGACAACAATATTATCCTTAAGCTTTCGTTTATTTGCCTAGTAGTTTATCTCTGAAACTATATCAAAGCTGAAACAAAAACAACAACAATAAACAGTGAGTTAATCTTTTCTTACATTCCCCACTGCAATTGGCTGGAATTCTTCCAACATTAATTGTAGTTGTTAGTAGGTTAAGAAAAAGTAATTAAGTAAAACTGTTGCTTATAATTCTTATTCGCTTAACAGTTTTATTTGTATTATATCTTTAGTTTTTCTTAAGCATTTACACATGAAAGTGAACTTCTTGAAAGCTGCAATACGCTCACACTATTTCATTAACACACACATAATTTTTGTACTTTCAGCCAATCGTCTGCTTCTTCGATTTTTCGTTGATAATACGTATACGCAACTTGCAAGAAAGTTCTTTCATGTGTAAACCCCAGGTAAGCAACCAGTTAAATGCGCATAGGAATAAATTATCCCTTCAACAATAAATTTCAGTGTTTTTATCAAGAATAAAAATTGGGAATTAGGCACGACAAACAAAATCTTGTAAGTTAAAAGTTTTGTATTCCAAAAAATTACTTTGATAGAAGAAAATTTAAAAAAAAAATTTTTGTTCTTTAAAAATTCATAAAAAATTAAAATGCGCCAAAAATCACAGTCTTGGTTTAAAAATATTTAGTTAAGCATATTTCGAGTCAAATATTATATTTCATATGTAATCGGTGCACAACTTTTTATTCACAATTTACTGAGAAAACTGAATATCGATTTTCATAGAAAAAGGAAAAAACGTTCATGACACACACAGTAAATTGTAAAACGGTGATAAAAAATATTCTTAGAGTAAAAATATTTTGTTTGCATCTTAAATGTAATATAATTACACGTATAGAAAGTTATCATGCTGTGGCTATTAAATATCATTTAATGGTTTTAAGTAATATAACATGTTTTCAAAGTTATCATTATTTAGTTGTTAGAAAAATTATTATTTTTCATTTAACAATACTCAAATTTATAATTGCAGTAAACATTGAAATGTTTAAAGTAACTATACTGTTGCTGATATTAAATAAAAATAATATTTTTTTGTGTACGACAACAATATATTGTTACAATTAACATAGTGTAGTTGCCGCACCCATGCCCAATTATTTTTTTTTCTGCGTGTAGGGTCTCGATATGATCTATATGAATAACATCAAATTTTTGTGTTCTGTATTTTGATTTGGAAAATATGTTCACCGTAATTTTCCCATTTTATAAAGGCAGAATATATTGATTTTTCTCTTTCGTAATTTAATCGCGTCGCTAGGTTGGTTATTATAATCTTAAAATATATTTCGCAGTGTTACCCTAATTTAAACTTGTGTGTGATTTTGCTTTTTCCACTTAGTTATTACGATTGTAATTAAAGGTACAAGATTTTGAATCTAATTAAAAAAGTTAAGTTTGAGTAAAATTTGCAAGTTTATTGCAGGCATTTAAGGTCACTTTAATTTATTAGAAAATTTGGGTTTAATTGTGGTATTTAGAAGAGAAAAAGAGGTAAGTAAAAAAAATACATGAGTTGTAAGACATTTACCCATGAACTTATTTCATTTAATTAAAACACTTTTAAGTTTTTTCTTTAAAAGTACCACAAAATATAAATTGCTACTTTATATGCCCTTTTGCCTATATGCCTTCCCACATATTCATAAAAAATATTTTAGTTTTTATGAAAATTTGTTTAATTTAAAATTTTTTTTTTAATAAGGCCTCTAGACAATATTCTAACAAATCAACTTGACTTTTGCTTGGCTTTCAACAACGTTCTTCTGATAGTTAATTGCAACGTCTGCTTATCTAAATTTAAATTTTGATTAAACTTTTTGCTTAAATTCCTAATAACAAAAAAAAAAAGAAAAGCAAAGTTTTAACATTTTGCTAAATTGCTATAGTTTTATATACTCAAATATTCTAACACTTTATGTCGGCGTTGTCGTCTATACAGCAGTAGCTAAAAATAAATTTTTTAACTCAAATAAAATAAACTAAAAGTTTCACAACAACTAGTGACACTAAAAATATAACATTTGACTTAAAGCATGACGCAATTAGCATGACAAATGAAGTACATTAAAATGGTTTCAAAAAAGTGTAAATGGAAACATTTTATCTATAGTGTTTGTGAATATTTTATAATTCTAATTTAAAATTTTGTAACAGTTTTTTTTTTTTTTGTCTTCTTAGGAAAATAAATTGTATACAAAAATATACTGCTAGAACTGTAAACTTTCATTATTATTTAAAACGCCTGGAATTAAACTAGATCTTAACGACTACTAAACAAGAAATTAAAGTTGTCTATATACCTCTATTAAACATTTTAAAGAATTGACTCTAGTTGTTTAAATGATGACTGTTGAATTATATTTTACACTGTAACCAAATCAAATCACACTCAAAAAAACTTACGTTAATTACCCTCTTGTGTGGTTTTTCACACACATGCAATGTCTGCCTACTTTGCTGTGGCACCGTAGCTCGTTTGTACTCAAAGTCATAATTAAAGTTATATTAATGATGTATAGATATATCCCGTTGGTGATCAACAAAAAAACAAACAAAGCTTATTTAAGCCCTCACTTTATAAAACATACCTTGAATCAAAAATATTCACACTTGGCGACATAAAATTTTGTCTCTAGAGCAAATTACATAGAAACTCCACACGAGGATAACTTACGTAAGTTCTGACATATTTCGCTACTAACAAATATTTTTTAATCATAAACTGTATTTTAATTTTTTAAAATAAAGTCAAGAAGTTTTTTTAGTGTACCACAACAATTTGTGTAAAAATTTATAAAAATTATTATTTTTGTGTGGTTTTCCACACAAGGGTGATTTAAGGGTAAATATGCATTATTATACCCTACACGACTTATGATGGCGATAGTATAACGTCCAGATGTGGAAAATATTTGCAAAAGTACCTGTCGTTTGGCCTAATCTCATGGTTGAGCTTAACCTCTGGGTGACAAATTATGCGTTTACCAACCGTACCTAAGTCTTAGAGCCACCATCACATCCAGGTAGCAATTTTAAGTTTGTAATCCGCAAAACTATACGATCGTCCCTTGTTTAGGAGCCAAAGCTTTCCAACCTCCACTGCTTTAAATACCAGAAGCTTCTGTTAAATAGCAATAGCACCTAAGGATAGTCCTCCCTCAGGCCGAACTACCCGTAAGTGGTGGAAAATCAGCTCTTTAGTGGGATTTTCAGGAATTTGGGTTTAAGCCACAACTACAGCTTTATCCCCGAAAGTATCCCTTCGTCAAAAAAGCATCTTCCGTTGAACCACTAACCGTAACGTACTTATTCTGAAAGACGGAAAGGATTTTTGGAAAGAAGCATGCTAACGGAGGCCTCAACCGATAATCAGAACGGTATCATGCCATTGGACTGACTCCCATGGTACCAGATAGGGTTCTCTGGCCAGCCATCGGTCTCAAAAAAGAGACTTATCCATTTTAAATCTTTACTGGATTACAACAATACAAAACCTTATTCGCCCCAAAGGATGCAATACCAAGAAGTGAAATATCCTTTAGATGATCACTACATCCCCAATTGTGAATGACGTCGAAAAATGTCATTATTTACATAAGCACTTGCCATATGGCCTGATCCAATAACTGGTGTAAGCCACTGAGTGGCAAACGATGCGTTTACCAAACGCCACCGTGAATGCTTAGCTGGCACTATAACAGGAAGCAATTAAGTGTAAAATTCGGTAAAAATTATCTAACCTCCGTTGCTTTGAGAGGCTCCGCTACTTAAGTACTAGCTAGCAGCATTAGTTGAATATCCACAGCACACAGAAGAACCATTCTCACAACTCGAACCCCACCACAAGTTCTCATTGCAGTTCAAGAACAGTCTTACCGCGTAAATTTGGGTTACAGACACAAGCTCCACGTGGTCCCCTCGGAAAAATTCTCTTTGAAAAAGCACTCTTTGTCAGTAAGCATCATTCTGTGCAAAATGCATTCCATGCATTAGACTCTTCTTCACTCTTAAATCCAAGTCTTACCTACCATCCAAACCACCTCGCATCCAATGCCACTTCCTTAGCCACTGGGGACACAGATAAAAAATAAACGATCTCACTATTTAAAAACTGACCACTAGTTCTTAATCACAGCCGATGCGTCTATTTTTTCGTCCACTTTTCTACTCCAAGAGGACACTGTCATGGGTGCAATAATTTCGACACAACGCACTACTAATATAGACTTCTAAAAATGTTCATTCATTTTTCTATCAAGTCCAGTAAAATTTACCTTTTATGTAGACATATATCTTCTCTCAGGGCCTCGCACATGCTGAAATAAAAATAATCTTTTTATGCCGCCTGACACGGCTTTGTAAACATACTTACCTTCTTAGCTCAGGTCAGAGGCTATCTAATGCTCGCGGTGGCAATGCAACTCCAAACCGAGCTAAGCTGCACCCACAATTATGGTTTTAACAACCACAACGTTATTCCACGAAGGTCCTCACCATTGCAAGGCAATGACCGTAGTCCCAAGGGAGTGCTGACACTCGTAGTACTAGTTAGGGCTCTGGTTGTAGTGGAAACTACAGCCAAGATGGGCTCTAAAAAGCTTGTGACCGGTGACCCACAAACGACATATGTACGACACACACTATAGCACAGTCATCGCTCAGTCAGTAACGACCAATTAATCGGCCTAACTACTCCTTTAGGTGTCAAGGTTGTAGATTTATTGGATCAAGGCGTACCTTTTAGAAGACCAATTGACTCAGAATCATTTTCTGAATCAATTTAACGATGGTCGTCCATACCTTTTGTAGTTTTCATAATAATTTAATTGATAATTGTATGCAATTTGGTAGTTGTTACGATTGCCAATGGGTCCCAAGCATCGTTACCGCTGTGATTCTAACCAAAGAATCAATGTGAACCCTTTTCAACGCTCTTGATACCTTTTATGATACTTTTTATCAAATTACCCTTTTAAATCACTTTTAACTATCTTGTGTCACTTTTTAACCTTTTTAGAAATAGCAATTACATTTAGTTTTTTTTGGCAGCACTGCTGAACAGTAGTTCTTCAGCTTTACAAGTATTTTCGAAATTAGAGCTTCTTAAAAATATTCTTTGATACATACTCAAAGTAAAAACTTACTTTCGTAAAAAATTTGTGATATTAATGAAAAAATTAATTAAATTTGCACCAGTAAACAAAATAATATTATCAATTAAACGTTTAGTTTACTTGATTAAACATTTAATTCACTTGATTAAATTTTTTAATTAATACTGATTTAATTTTTGATTAATGCTTTAATTACACTGCTTTACAAATTTTTAATTTGGAAAAATACCAAGAACGCCACATGCCTAGATAAGTTAATTGGGATCTCCTGAACACGAAAAACGCTGTTATTTGCGTTGTAATAAAATTACAGTGTTTTTCGTGTTCAGGAGGTCCCAATTAACTTATTATTTGGCTGTAAACCAGTTTTATTCAATCATATTCGAGATTTTTTTTTGTGTATATTGAGAACAAAAACAAATTTTCATATTTTATTGTTGTTTTCAATACAATTTTTCACATGAAACATTTCATTCATTTTCTAAAAATTTTCTAAAATTTTTTCGACAGAAAAGTACAAATTATAAATAAAATTACCATTTCCCTAATAACGTCACTCATATTTATACCCACACCACAATAGTGGGGAGGGTTTTATGCACTTGTGCTGATGTGTGTATAACCTTAAAATATTGGTCCTAGGCCCAGCTTAAAGTATACCGATCGAATCAGACTTTCTAAATTGATCTAACGATGTCCGTCCGGCTGGCTGGCTGGCTGTCCATGTAACCTTGTGTGCAAAGTACAGGTCGCAATTTAAAAGATTATTAAATAAAATTTGGCACATAGGTTCTCATTAGCACAAAGATTAAGCCTATTGAAAATGGGCCGAATCGCACTGCCACGGGGGAGATAGGGGTCAATTTCTGCCTCTCAGAAACTATCAAACCGATTTTATTGAAATTTAAAATATAGATAGATCCATATTTGAACGGACTTATAAGCTATGCATTTTCAAAAAATAGGATCACGAGGGGAAAAGGGGGGCAATATTTGCCTCTCGGAAATTATCAAACCGATTTGAATGAAATTTAAAACATAGATATTTCCCTATTCATACAGCCATACCCTCTCGAAAATTTGCTTTTATATACTGTTGTGTAGGGTATCATATGGTCGGGCATCATCGACTATATTAAAATATTAATAAATAAATAATGTTTAGTTTTTTGAGCCCTACCACCCCTAAGGTACTTAAGGATACGTTTTTGTACCTCTTTTTTGGAAATTCCCCTTTGAAAATTGCCAACGGCAATGCTGGTCAAAAGCAAAATCAAAAATTTGTCTGTGAATACGGTGATGTAGGATATCATATGGCGAGGCTTATTTGTTTTTTTTTTTTTATTTTTATCAATTAATTAATTTTTTTCGTTCATTTATGTTATTCTTTTCTGTCTTTGAATTATTTGTGACTCTTTTACGGTCTCTCTGTGTGTTCCGCCTTTTGTATTTGTATATGCAATGCCAGCGGGAAAAATAAGCAGTGCGGTTGCCTTCTAGAAGGCCTCTGTACTCCTTCTTTTGGGTATACAAGGCCTGCTCGCTTCATTTTATACTCATATCCTTTTCGCACACATTGTCATTACGGAGTAGGCCTTCCGCTCTCCCTTCTTAATCAGTTACATAAGAATAGTAAAGGGATCAAAAAAAATAATTATTTTGCTTTTGCTTTGGCAAAAAAAACTAAACAAAAAAAAATGTTATTCCTTCTCTTCTTATTTTTCAGAGAAGCGAATTTAAAATGTCTATTCTATCATTTATAGGAAAGAGCTGAGGCCTTCTATGAAGCAGAATGGTAATTGAATCAAAAAAAAAAAAAAAAAAATTTTAAGCAGGCCTTTAAAAAGGCCGGAAATAAGAAGGTCTTCTGAGTTGTTTCGCTGGGATGGTCTCTACATATGAATTTATGTCTATGTGTGTGTAAAAAATTAAAAACACTTTATTATTGTTATCATTATTATCTTGGCTATGGACAATTACCAACATTTATTTCATTGTCGAGACAGTAAATTTAAACTGCCAACTCGTATTATAAAAAAGCAATTAAAATTGTCACGAACTTGTTCTTTATTTAATTAAACAATTAAATTTATATATTTAATTTTTAAAATTTTTCTCACATATTAATTTTTATATAAAAATCGATTTTATTTCTGGCAAAAAATTGAATTAACATTAAAAATTATCTTAAAATTTATTTTGGAAATTGCTTTTGAGGAAAATTGTTTTTTCTTTGGCATTTGTTTGAAATCAAAAATAAATTATTATCATATTTTGTTTACTTTTCAACTTTACTCATCACAAGATCTTATCGTTTAATTCCTAAATTTCACTTCACTTCTTTGTGAGCTGGTGACAAACAAAATTTCATAAATTTCTCTATTTGTTTAAAAGAAACAGAAAACCTTGAATTACTTTCTGCTTTCCACACCAAATTTCGTTTTTTTTTTTTTCAAATGCTCTGACATTTAAGAAAGAGTGTAGAATGTTCATTACTTTATAGTTTACTATTTAGATTTTCTTATCAACCGTACGAAATATGATGATTTCATTAAAAAAAAAAAAAAATTAAAAAATGTAAAAGTTTTGACACTTAGATTAACCCTGTTTGTGCTTTGTTTTTTGTTTTGTCATCAAAAAGTTACTTTGTATATTAAATGACTAGTCATGACAAGAAAATAAGAAATGAGGACATTGGGTTAAAAAAGCAAATACAAAATTTAAGTTGGAGTTAAAAAGAAATAAGTTTTATTTTGTTACTTAACGAATTTAATCTACTTTTTGCTAATTTGAATCCACTGTTTTTATTTTCTAGGAATTTTACCGAATAAAAACTTCATGAAATAAAGCTGTGAAAAAATGTATATATGTATATATCAGAATTTCCCAACTTTTTGTTTGCTATCTAAGGCCAGTACCTAGAATATATACACCCAGAGAAAAAACATGTTTAAATATGGTCACCTCCAAAAATACCATGTTTAAAGAAAATTTTAACCATATTATGTTAGATTTAACCATATTATTGTCAACGACAACCATATTATGGTAAAAACATCCGTCCATCAAGAAGCCACAACCATATTATGATTGCCTCCAAACATATTATGATTAATAATAACTAAAATATGTTTAAGACTTATAATAGCATGGTTGGTTTTCAACCATAGCATGTTGCTCTTGAGAAAGAGGAAAATACTATTGTTAATTTATTTAATTTATTAAATAAATTAATTTAAAAACTAATTATTGTCATATTCAACCATAAAATATTTCGAGACAACCATAATATGGTTGTAGCTTCTTGATATGGGACTAATTTAACCATTAATGGTTGTCGGTGACAAAAATATGGTTAAATTAAACATAATATGGTTAAAATTTTCTTTAAACATGGTATTGTTGGAGGTGACCATATTTAAACATGTTTTTTCTCTGCGTGTACATGCATAAGAAATTGCGTTTGATTGGTCCCTATATACTTTAATTTTTACAGAAATTTCCTGTTTACCTGTCGCTAATAATATTCTATGAGGATTTATAAATTTTCAATTTGGCGTCCCTCCCAGACAAAGACAATATAAATTATAGTAACGCATTCGGAATAAAATATGGACTGACATATTAGCACCAATAAAAAATTTGAATAAATTATTCAAAAATCAAAGTTAAAATACATACCTTAAACTTATTTCACAAAAAAGTGATTATTTTCCGCTTTTGTTTCCAGCGATACTGCGTAATTTGGTGTAAAGTCAGGTAGCTTCAATATTCTTTTAATAAAGAACCTTTGCAGTTTGTCAACTTCATCAAACTGCGTACCTCCCCAAACTTGTGCGCCATAAGACTGGATTGATCTGCGTACCGCTTCGAATAGACGCCATTTAGCCGATAATGAGATGGAAGATTTGTTGAGAAAACTTTGCCAGGTTGCATTTATACAACATTAAAATATCGCATGACGCCTATCCAGATGTTTCGTGAGCGACATCTTAGGTGTCAAAATATTTCTAAGTAACAATATTCGTTACCAATATTTACTTGTTGTCCTTTGTATATAAAATGTTCTTGCCTTGACAGCCTACCACCTTCTCTGAACACAAGCATTTCTGACTTGGCTAGATTAAACTCCATGTTCCGCATATCACTGTAATTTTCTAATTTCTCTATCATATCCTGCATAGTTTTTACATCGTCCGCTAGTAATACTATATCATCCGCATATAAAAGCTGTCGTATATTTAATTCATCGATCATCATGCCTCCATCTAGGTCGTTGTACAGGTCGTTTAAATAAAGTGTAAACAACAAAGAAGGCTACGTTTAAATATAAAACAATTTTTTATCCAAAAACCTATGTTTTATTTAAAAAGCCATCGACTTATTGATCCGCCCTCGTTATTTTGTAAAACCATGTAAATATAGTAAAAAAAAGTGTCCTTAGTTCATTCAGTTTATTCATTAAATATACAAATATTCAAATTTCCACCATGACATACATGAGTATTAAAATGTTTTCAATGAAAATTAAATATTGCTTATACGCCCAAGTGCTTTTAAAAGCGAAAAGACTTTTTGTAATGCCTTAATTAATGATGGTTGGTTTTCTGAATTACTGCCGTGAGATGGGTGTCAACATTGTTTGTGAACTATTTTCTATAATTAATAAATCAAATTTCTTTTAAGCATTGCTATTCCTAGAAAAACGTTATTAATTTTTTAAATCCATTTTTCATGCATGAAAGAAAATTTATTCCTAAATGGAGGGATTTTTTTTGTTCATAAATACTACTAAATATTTCAAGACATATTTTTTCATAATTTTATTGTTAAGGCTTCTCCGTGTGATGGCTTAATGAAAATTTCCAGTCTTAATTACTCCTTTTCTGTTAAATGCGTAACTTGAAATCAGAGCATAATCAAAACCAAATACAAAGACCAGTTCATTTTATTTAATTTCTTAAAAAGAAAGATTTGGACGCAAAATCAATTCAATGAAGCAAAACTCAAACGATATTTTTAACAACAGTTTTTAATAAAAAAAGGTTTAACTTTTGAAATTCTATAAATTTTAAAATTAAGTACAATTCTTGCTGTTTTGGTTTTTGATTTTTTACCGCAAGTAGTTTTATTTCTTATTCCCACAAATAATTTAATTTGTAATTTTTTTTCAATTGACTCGTACATTTTCTGCAAATAAAATTTAATTTTTAACCAGTTTTCTTTATCAGAAATTCAACCCTTTTTGTTGAATATAAACACACATACAAGAGTGGTCTTATATTTATGTATTTAATGTTTGAATGTTTGAGTATTTTGAACTCATTTATTCTTTGACTACTCCTCCCTCACACCCATCAGCAACATCTGGGGACAAAGTAACCAAATTCTTTTTATTGAATAATTTCTGTAGTCGCCACCATCGCAAAAAATTGTAAATAAGAGTATTTTAAGTTGATAATTCCGTATGTAACACTAAAAAAATATTCTTCAGGGTCCCTAAGTTTGGGTTTTTGAGATCTCAGTTAAACTAGGTATACAGATTTGTATACAAAATTTTGACAGAACAGCTAAGTTTTACTTAAAATGTTAATCTTTATTGAAATAATAAAATATATCACGTTAAACTAAGTTTAAATTTAATCTACATCTCAAAAAGCTTGCCGAAGTATAATTCTATGTCGATTATGTCATAATATTAACTTAAAATTACGCGAGTGACTTAACATAAAATAAAAATTTATAAATTACATTCACACCTATTATGTAAGTAATTGTCATTGACGTCAATTTTTAAACCTTGGCCCCAGTGTTCAAAAATAACAATTAAATATCGGCATTTAGTGTTCAGTTTGGTAGGTATGTGAAAAACACAAACGCTTATAGTGTTTGTGTGGTAAATCATTTAAAAAATAACGTTTCCTGTTTGTCAACTTTCGAACACAAAAATAATACTGTTTTTATCAAACTCAACAAAAGATGAGAACATTTAATTCCGCTCTGCTTTTTTTTTATCCACAAATTTCGTTGTGTTCGGTTCAGCTCTTTAATGTTTTGGCTACAAAAAGCCAGCAAAATAATTCTACACAAACATATACACAATACTCACACAAGCTGTTCGTTCTGCGGTCGCTGCTAAAATTTTTTGTTTGTTCATTTCTTTGTCAATGTAAAAAAAAAACATTATAGAACATTAAAATATAATATTTACGAAAAACAGAACACTTTATAATGTTCGGCTCTTTCTTGAAAAAAGTGACGTTCGGTATTAAGGGTTGTGTTTGGCTACACAAACACTAAAAAAATAGTTTTCGTTCCTGGGTATGTGAGCCGAACGCTAAATAATATACTGTTTATTTTCAAACACTGCTTGGCACTAGAGACCTGCATGAATTGAATATTTAATTTAAACTCAGTGAATGCAGCTTGATGCATTAAACACATTCACCACAGCAGGCTACACGAACACAATACTACAAATGCTGCTGGCTGAAATTTTAGTCGTGTAGTCAGCTACTGAATTTTGTTGAAGACGGCAGCTACAATTGAAAAAATACAAACAGCTGTTTTTGTTTACTATGTCTTTATATTTCAGTGGTGCCACTATAATTTTTTGTTTTTTTTTTATAAAATGGAAAAACATGCATAATTGCAGACTCTTATTCAAACTTAATTTAAGATTATCAACAAATAAATTTATTTAAAAAAAATTAAAATATTTTAATTTTGTTGTTTTTGTAACTAATAAACAATATAATTTTAATGGCAGATTAAACAAAAAATACATATAAAATGCTATTAAAATTAAAAAAAATTTTCCGTCAACACACGTGGTATAGTTCGTAAAAGTTTCAGAACACTTTGGGTGCGTACGTAAATGAATAAAAACTATGTATCACTGCTGCAGTGATGCAAAATGTTGTTGCTGATGCGTGATTACCAGTTGCAGTTGTGTTGCTGATACTTTGCACAACAGCTATGCAAAGTTTGAATTTTGGAAATTTCAAAAGCTTAATAAGCAAAAATTAAATAATAATAAAAATGCTTTTTACAATAAAGGTGACATATTTAATTGAAAATATTGAACCAAAAAGTAACAGTTTTCTTATAAATGACGATTAAGCGATTTCTTTTTTGTCAAAAGTTATTGCTACAGAAAATTAACTGAAGCAATAATTGCCAAAGTTTGCTGCAGAGCTGCGGCATTACTGCATAAAAACTTTTGACATATGAGAGTGATGCCAAGTTTCTTACAAGTGATGCTTTTACGAACATTAAACTTTACTTCTGCGCAAGTGATACCCAACAACTGCATTTACGAACGTACCCTTTATCAATAACTTTTTAGGTAAAAACTGGATCTAAGAAGTAGTGGTATTATTTAAAAGTTTGATGAAAAATATATATCTGGTAATAATTTATGTTCTTCTTACATATTCATCCCAATAATGAATGAAAATTCCCCGGGAGTTTTCTCCCTTCTCTCATTTTTCCTATGTTAATTCAATTGTAAAAGTAGGAAAAGGGAATAAACTCCCGGGGAATTTTTATTCATGATTGGGCTGATTGAATTATTGTAATATGTACATAAATAATAAGTATTCTGCAACGCCGAAAAACCGCAATTCAGAAAAACTTTATTAAGCAAATATCTTAGGATTAAATGATTTTTGTTATATCGACATGATTTAAAGATAAAGTCAATTTTGTAAAAAAATGTCAGCCACGGAGTATAAATATATAAAATTGGCTCTTAATTGGTTAATCGGTGTGCCATAAACGCCATGTGGAACACACTTTAAAAAATTTTCCAATGATTCCTATATTTTATAGATTCATTTTATACCTAAAGAGATATGGATAAAGTATTTTGAAACTTTTACGACCTATAACTCCTGAACTAGAAGCGTTGGCGCGAAAAACATCTTCCTATAGAACTTCTTTCAAGGATATAAAAAAAATTATATAAATAACAATTTGGTGTAGAGCCGAGTTAATATTCTTGTTTCATGCCGATTCTTTTCTGTTAAACAAAAAAAAAAAAAAAAAAATTAAGCACTTATTTTTTAAATATTTTTTTATATTAGCAGCACTTTTTCTGTTTTGTAGTGGACGAAAATAGAAATTAGTTTAATTTGACTACAACGACAAAATAAGCACAGACAACAACCTGCAGCCATGTATCCGTGTCGACGTGAAAATATTCATTTCCATATGCACACATGTTCTAGTTTTGACATATTGAAGTCGGTAGCTTGCTGTCTCGAATGTGTTTAAAGCATAATAATGTGATAGCACTTACTAAACAATATTCACAAATTTAATGGACAAAAACATACCATTCACTTAATTACGAGCACAAAAAAATCAAAGTAAGGCATTAAAAATGAAAAGTTGTGCATTCATTAAAAAAAACATGCATGCACAAAAAAATAGTATTTTGTCTCTCTTTAGCAGATCAAATGAATTTTTATCAAGAGAGAAAACTAATGCAGGCTTCTGAACATTTGTAAAAACAATTTCCTGATAGACGAATTGAAGAGAGCGTGTTGTTTTTATTATTCTATGTGAGCAATAATTGTGATCAGTGTGACGACAACTAAAAAAAAATTGGATGCTAATTGGGACTTAAAACAATGCTAAAAATGCTAAAAAACATTAAAAATGCTAAAAAAATGCAAAATTTTCTTAAATAATTGTATCATAATAATGAATGAATTATAAATTAATTTACCTGTAAATATTATATTTGTTGTAAATAAAACGAAGTTGATATAAAAAAATTTATATACAAACAGTTATGTATTTTATAAAGCTTTTTTGTAATAGTTCTATTCCTTGATTTTTTTTAGGAATGAATTTTATACACTACCAGACTATTATATTGTATTTTCTTGTTACATTTTACCTTAGCTATCCTTTGGATAGCAATGAAGTATATTGTATGTACAGAAAAATTTACAATTATTAGACACCAGCAGAATGTAATGCATTTTCTGGCCCGCATTCTTTGTGTCATACTGGATAGTGATACTTTATAAATTGAATGTATTTAACTCAACAATTTTTAACAAATAAAAACTGGGAATTATTTCCTTTCGTAGGTTACTTTATATTATATTCAACATTTTTTATTTTTCGAATTTATTCTATGAGCTAAATTTCAGTTATGTATTTTGTAAAGCTTTTTTGTAATAGTTCTATTCCTTAAATTTTTGTAGGAATGACTTTTAAACATAACTGAAATTTAGCTCATAGAATAAATTCGAAAAATAAGAGTAAAGTTTTTATCCTGACGGCTGTAGTTATTCACGTATTACTTCGTAGTGGGCATTTGCCCACTTTTAAGAAGAAAGTACCAACTTTTTCACGTAAAGGGTCTCATTTACTTAGGACCCTGCACATATAATTTAATGCTTCTAAGTTCAATATGATAAAAAATTGAAAAGTACCACAAGTAAAAAGGAAAAATGAAATAAGAAAATTTTGTTTTACGTATTTCTCCCTTTTTGGTACTTTTTTTCTCCCCATTGTAGGGTTAAAAATTTCAATATTATAAATAATAGGAGCCCATAATTTTATACGTACATATGTATATGAAAGTGAATGAAGGAAAATATTTTGTAAAAAAGTAACAAAAAGCAGTTCCGATTTGTATCCCTTAAACGTTCCAGTTTCAAAACAGTACCAAATTTGTAGTAATATTTTTTAAATAAATAGAAGAAGTAATACAATTTTTATTTCTATTTTTATTGGTTTAAAGGTAGATGTGGTGACTAATATGCATATTTTACCTGTTTACTCCCCAAAACGTCCGAATTTCAAAAAAGTGCCATACGCTTGTCCGCTTTCTTTTTAATAAACAATGCTAAGTATTTAATTTTGTTTTTATCTGTTTTAGTTCAGGAGATATAAGGTTAGCAAATTTATACATTTTTTACCTCCTGCACATTCGAGTTTCCAAACAATCCTGTCCAAGTGGATCGATTAAAGGCTTAAGGCGTTTAGACTGTGTGATGATAAAACAGTCAATCAGTCAGTAGCGTAGCAATTTTATATACTCGTATATAGAAATTGATTACAATTTTACAATTTTTTTGAGACAAGCGGGACACCTAGCGTTTTAACCTTATTCGGGTCGGCTGAATCTAGTGGTGCTAACCGTTTTTTTTTCGATTACCACTTGCTTTCCATACCTTTATTTTGAAAATGGAGGAGGTTACACAACATATATCCGCGTAACCCAAAAACGGTTTGGTTTATTGAGCAAACTTAAAAATTCCAAAATTCCGCAACAAAGTTTCACTTAAGAAAGGTTAAATCTCATTCAAATATACGCAGTCGTTTTAGAAACATATCCAACAAATTCTAGAAGTTTTCTCTGCCTGATGTCAGATTTAATAAAGTTTAGTTCATAATTTATCTCATATGCCTATATATCGAGCCCTAACCGCGAAAATAACGTAAGCGACATCATTTTCAATTTTCGTATTTTTAAATATATTAGTTTATTGGCAACACTTGCATCATCTCCTAAAATGTCATGGTCACATAAGGTACTGTTACGATTTAATAGCAAGAACAATTGTAACGAATCTCACCTATAAGGCCTTGCTTCTGAATGGTGGTTGGCTATCTTATTTTACCAGCCGTGCTCAGTCTGGGGGTGGTTCTTTCCCATCAAAAGCAAGTGATGATCCATAACATAAAAGATAAGTTTTAAAGATAGCTCTTCAGCAAACAAAAAAAAAAATAATATATATATATAAAGTAAAAACAATGCCAAAAATTTAGTATATTGGGAATCATGGAAACTTCCGACTTATGCTCGTAAACAGTCGTATTTTTTTACCCCTCCCTCCTATGACAGCACTATAATTTCCCATTGCTATCCCTCATATATTAGGTTATCCATTTAACATACCTTTCGTGATTGAAAGAATAGTTAGTTTAAAAATTCATTATAAAAACTTACTTAAATTATTTATTTTTATAAGTTAAACACAAAAAAAAAGAAAATTAATTTAATAGTCATTTACAGTCTTGTTCAGAAAAATAATATGAAAAAAAAAACTAGTTAAAAAAAAAAATAAAATTTATCTATTAATATTAAATTGACAAACTTATTTTCTCGAGTGTATTGTCGAAAATAAAAATTTGCATGTGTAATGGTATTTTGTTTTTCTTTTCGATTTATATGTATTCAAAATGTAAAAATGTACTTACATTTTATTCAAATCCACCGTCGACAAGCGCTTGCTGACACGAATTTTGAAAAGAGAATATTATTTCGGTATGTAGTGTGGTGAATTTTGGTGATCTTGTTATTTTACTATAACGTTGCGTTCAAATGAAAAATATTTTAAGGTAAATTATTTCTTTTTGGATGACAATAACAAAAGTATAATAAAGGAAATAATAATTACTCATACGTAATGTGAAACAACAAAGTTAAATACTATTGGAGAGAATTTTCTCTTTGAAAATTAACTAAAGAACATTAAAGCATTTAGGAGAGTTCTAAATACATTAATGATACCGTAATTAAAATGATTAAAGACGAATAAAATAAATAAAATTAGAAAACAGTTAAAGTTAAATTAATTCAGATCCATATTAATTTAAGCAAAATTCAGTATTAAATTAAGTAAAAAATGTAATTATTAAATATGGTTTGCTATTTATAATTCGTGGCGATAACAGTTAGTTTTAGGATCTTGAGTTTAAAGTTTATAGAAAGTTAAAGTACATGCCAGGGATATTTTATCTTTCAGTACAGTAGCAGAACATTTAGATACGCGAGTACACCGTTTGAATTAAAGAAAGTATTAATTTGTATCCGTATTTTGTTGACCTTTCTGTCAACACACAGCTTGTTACGCACCCTGTTCAAGGATAAAAGAGATTGACACACTTTGGCTATTTTTGAAACCTTATTCTTTGGAGATTAAAAATATTGATTGGAGATTGGGAATGCTGTAGGTATAGAATACCTACAGCAGCATTAATCAATTCTCGAACGGCGCTGAATTTTAGGAAATAACGAACTCCAAATCTAGGAATTAGTAAAATTATTCCCAATCTTTTAATGCTTTAAATTATATTCTGTTATCTTACCTCTATTAGCGATAAAAGAAAAATCCCAAATCGTTTCTTAATTTAAATTAATTTTTATACGCTTCTCAATAATTTAATTCTCCTTGAAAATTTAAAAGCAAAGTTTGAATAATGAAAAATTTTTCAATTAAAATATGAAATGTAAAATATGGGAAATATAGATTTAAAAAAAAAAAATATAAATACAGTATTTATAAATTGCCCTCTTAAAACTGATTTAGTTTAATGTTAACCAGAAAAACTAAATCTGAAAAAGGCGATTTATTTAAATAATGTATCATACCTTGCGTCATTATTGCCATATATCCTTTAAGTGATAAACTGAAATCCGACTTATCCAAATCTTCGAGTTCATAATGAACATTTCCAATTTGTCTCAAAACTTTTGCCATTACACCTGTAGGTGCAAGCTTAGCACTAAATTTCCTAGCTAAAGAGCTCTGAACAAAATTTCTTCGGATGACTTTTTCTCCTATTTGGAATTTCCTCTTTTTAGATCTCAATTCTTTTCGTATGCTTTCCTTATTCTTTCTTGAATTGAGGATCTTAAAATTGAAAATTCGTCCTGTCGGAGCACACAATTTGTAGAATCTTTTAATAAATTCACATTTCTAAGTAGTTTATAATCATCGCCATGAGTTATCATCGTTTGACCGAAAATTATTTGGTAAGGGGTCTTATCAATAGATTGGTGCAGACTATTTCTAAGTGCACAATTTATGCTACTTATATAAACATCCCAATTTTGATGATTATCTTTCACATATGAACGTAACGCTTCGTTCACTGAACGATTAACCCGTTCACTGGCATTAGACTGTGGGCTATACAAAGCTGTTGTAATATGTTTAATACCAAACTTTTTAAGAAAATGTTTAAATTCTTTACTACCGAATTGTGAGCCATTATCTGATACAATTACCTCTGGCACACCATATGTATCAAAAATTTCAGACTTCAAATAATCAATAATGTTCTTAGAAGTAAATTTGCGAAGTGTTTTTAGACATGTGAATTTAGAAAAGTGGTCTAACATAATAAAAATTCCAATATTTCCCTTTTTAGAACGAGGTAATGGTCCTATCAAATCTATGTACCATCGTTGAAAAGGTCTATCCGTTTCTGTCATTTCTCCCATAGGCGGTCTCAATACCATCGTTGGGGTTTTTGATGTCTTACATTTGGTACAGTTACCAATAAAGTTTTTGACATCTACAGTAAGTCCGGGCCAATAGAAAAACCGACGAATTCGCTCCAAGGTCTTGGCAATTCCAAAATGCGCCGAGGTAGGAATATTATGAGCTGAATACAAAATATCATTTCTTAACTCAGTGGGAACCAACAACTTCCATGACTCTTCCTTGTCCGTACTGGATGTTGAGAATTCTGTCTTTTTATAAATAAATTTCCCTATTATTTCAAAATCCGGAAAATCTGGTTTTGAAAATTCCTCCCTCCAATGAGTGTATTCAGTTCCGTCAAATGCCTCGGAATCCAAATTAATAGAAGGTAGTACTTCCAACTCCATTTGTGACACATTCCCCTCGTCATTGTCAAAAGCTCTGGACAGTGCATCTGGCACAATATTGTCCTTACCCTTTCTATGCTCGATAGTAAAATGAAACCCTTGTAGTTTAAGTGCCCATCTAGCCAAACGTCCACTTAAATCTTTCTGTCGCATTAGCCATTTTAGGCTTGCATGATCCGTTGTTACTTTAAATTCGTGCCCCTCAATATAAGCTCTAAATTTCTTTATTGCAAGGACTACCGCAAAACATTCCAATTCTGTAACTGTATAGTTACGCTGGGCCTTATTTAGCTTTTGGGACATAAAGGCAATAGGCCTTTCATTACCGCCATCATCAACTTGTGCAAGTACAGCGCCTACCCCAAAGCTACTAGCATCGCACTGCACAATAAAGGGCTTTTTAAAATTAGCATGCACTAAAACAGGAGCAGCTGTTAAGCTCATTTTAAGTTTTTCAAATGACCTATTGGCTTCATCCGTCCATTTGAAAGCTTTTTTCTTAGATAGAAGTTCCGTTAAATGAAATGTCTGAGTCGCGTAATCATCGATAAACCGTCTATACCAACCTGTCATTCCTAAGAACTGCCTTAACTGTCGAACGGATTTAGGTACAGGGAATTCATTTATAGCTTTGACCTTTCCGGGATCCACTTTTAGAGTTCCATTTCCAACAATATATCCTAAATACTGAACTTCCCTTATAGCAAAACTACTTTTCTTCATATTAACTGCTAAACCTGCGCTCTTTAACCTCCAAGCTACTTTGTTCAAATGTTCCAAATGTTCGTCAAAGTCTTTAGACATGATAAGTAAGTCATCAAGATATACAAACACACTAGATTTTAACTCATACGGGATTACAATGTCCATAAGTCTACACATAGTCTGTGGCGCATTACACAACCCAAATGGCATTCTGGTAAATTGGTATAATGGACGATTTGGAATTGTGAATGCCGTCTTCGGTTTAGATACCTCGTCCAGTTTGATTTGCCAAAAGGCGTCTTTTAAATCCACTTTGGATATAAAGTAAACTGGAGGAAGTCTAGAAATGAGTCCGTCTATATTTGGTATTGGATATGAGTCCTTTATTGTTACGTCATTCAGTTTTCTACTATCTACACAGAACCGTACTTTCCCTGGTTTAACAATCAATACTCCAGTTGATGACCATGGAGAACTTGGACACTCCTAAATTAAGCATGCGGTCAATTTCCTCACATAATATTTTCTCCCTTGCCGGAGAGATGGGATAATAACGTTGTTTAATGGGAGTTGCGGAACCGGTGTCTATAGAGTGTTCAATTAGAGTTGTACAACCTAGACCATCTCTTTCAGAGTTTGGAAAATTTTCAATCAACAAATTCAATTTCCGTTCCTGAATTTCCGTAAGACTTATTTTATTGGTTTTCGAATCATTAGAAACTATTTCACCAATGTAGTCCGAAATAGAAATATTAATTTTAAATTTGTTCCAGAAATCAGTTCCACAAATTATATCCTGTTCAATAGAAGGTATCACTAAAAATTCAAAATTTTCAGTCCGATTTTGCAAAGTCACGTTTAAAATAATTGTCCCCACTATGGCCTGACGATGTCCATCAGCTGTCTTTACGTTACCACGACATTTTCTAAAATCAGAATGTTTTTGAATCTCAACCGCGAGTTTCCCACCAAATACGCTCTTATTAGCACCACTATCTAACAACGCAAAATATAACGTATTATTAATTGTCAAATTAATAAATGGTCTATTATCGCCTTCCCTATTTATAATTGAAGAAACTCTAATTTTTCTAAAATCTTTTAACTTTTTCCAAAATTGTCTAATTCGACTGGAACCACGATTTAATTTTTCTTTCCCGTCATTAACTTTAATTTCATTATCCCCAAAATTCCCTAATTCTAATAGATTAGCTATTGAACAATTTAATTTTTCCGAGGTAAATTTGGATGTCCTTTCTTCTGATGCAGGACATCCTTTTTCAAGTTTCCCTGAGTTGTACAATTTTGGCAACTGGGTCTAAAGGTGTCTTTTAATCCACATCCATAACAAAAAATAGTCCGTTCTTTAAAACAATTTTTACATGTGTGGCCTACTTCGCAACAATTCCAACAAATTAAAGAATTCTTTATAGCACATATGTCCACGTCTATTTCCCCATCACATTCAATTTGTTCTGAATCAAAATTCAACTCAGCAACTTGCCGCTTGGCATTCGAGTTCCTCATGTTACCATTTAATCTTAAATCATTAATAAATCGTTCATGTTTACGAACTTCGCGTTTTAAATGTGATATTTGAGTTATATTAACATGTAATAACTCGTGTCTAATCTCGGGTTTAAGGTTTCGCAGTACTGTTTCGCATAACTCATTATCAGACATTGGTGAATTTAATTTATCGGACATGCTTAAAATTACTTCTAAATAATTGTCAAAACTCTCATTTAATCTTTGTTTCCTTTTCCTTATATCCTCTCGAATATCGAAATCAGAATAATCGGATTTGTACTGTCGCCGCAAAGCATTAGTTAAAGTTATCCAATCAATATCATGGTTTTGCCGATGATATCGCCAAAACCAATCTAAAGCCTTTCCTTCAAATAAACTATATGCATGTTCACACAGCAAACGAAAATTTCCACTTAAAGTATTTGAAGCCAAAATATTTACTCTATAGATAAACTCATCTACATCAATGTCATCGGGTCGAGCATTGAATTTTAACCGCCAGTTTCTAATTATATTCAAAATCTTTTCAGAACATTCATTTATCGATTGTGTCTCTCGGACTGTTGTCCGAACACGTTCCCCTTGAGTTTCAAATTGTCTGTTTTCCGCAAATGAAGCCGAAACCCCAGGAAAACCAGTATGTCTAGATTCGGTGTTTATAGGAAAATTAAAATTTCCGAGCATTGAACCTATTTCACTTGTAATCTCAGTCCTAAAACTTTGTAAAGAATCAGAGATAATTTGCAAAATCCGAGTCTCGTCAACAGCATTATGTGACGGTCGAATATTAGACCCATCAGGTTCATTCTCTTTATCTGGTTCGTCATTGTTAGTCCTTGGATTCGAATAGTTCAATCCCAATCTGTTTGCCCGAGACCTGGTTATAGGACCAGTTGCATTAAGCGTCTCTGTATGTCCGATATCCACAAAGAAAGAAGCATTATGTGGTACATCGGGACAATCTGTGGTCAAGTCCTCTCTACTTCGCGTTATCGGCATGACTTATTTGATATATATTTAAAATAAACGATTAATAAAAATTAATTTATGTTAATTCCTCTCCCTCTATCTGTCTATTTTAATATTTAAAGTGATAACAAAGATATTTAAAATTAAATTTTTATATAAAGTAATATGGAATTATCAGAATCTGTATTAAGAAAAATAAAATTATCACTACTCAGTATGAAAATGGATTACCTTTTTATTTATAATAGTCTCCTTTTCCCCAGCTCATAAGTAAAATAAAAAAATTAATATTCATTAAATATTTCCCAAAGAGTGTAAGTTTTCGCTATAAAGCAAAACCCAAAATTCAACATCAAAGAAAAATTACTCAAATATAATTTTTACTGCCAAAAAAAAAAAAAAATTTATAGTAAATAATAATCAAATTATAAAAGTAGAATTATCCATAATCCAAAAATCTCGAATAAATAGAACCTTTAAACTAAAGAAAGTTATATATGTATATGAGTATGACCCCGAAGCCTTCCAAGTACCAAAACTCTCACAACATCATAACTTCCAAAAGAAATTTCATAATCAATTAATGACGTAATGACTTCATTAATGCAAAGTTCAGAAACTCGACAGTAATTCAAAATGAAACACCAAAACATAAAAGAAATATAAACAAAAAAAAAAATAAAAGGAACCTCAACATCTAGATGTTCTATATTAATAACCCTATTTTAAAAAATTACTAAATTTCGTTTTGGGTGCCCCACGTTGGGCGCCATTATTTATGTAACGAATCTCACCTATAAGGCCTTGCTTCTGAATGGTGGTTGGCTATCTTATTTTACCAGCCGTGCTCAGTCTGGGGGTGGTTCTTTCCCATCAAAAGCAAGTGATGATCCATAACATAAAAGATAAGTTTTAAAGATAGCTCTTCAGCAAACAAAAAAAAAAATAATATATATATATAAAGTAAAAACAATGCCAAAAATTTAGTATATTGGGAATCATGGAAACTTCCGACTTATGCTCGTAAACAGTCGTATTTTTTTACCCCTCCCTCCTATGACAGCACTATAATTTCCCATTGCTATCCCTCATATATTAGGTTATCCATTTAACATACCTTTCGTGATTGAAAGAATAGTTAGTTTAAAAATTCATTATAAAAACTTACTTAAATTATTTATTTTTATAAGTTAAACACAAAAAAAAAGAAAATTAATTTAATAGTCATTTACAGTCTTGTTCAGAAAAATAATATGAAAAAAAAACTAGTTAAAAAAAAAAATAAAATTTATCTATTAATATTAAATTGACAAACTTATTTTCTCGAGTGTATTGTCGAAAATAAAAATTTGCATGTGTAATGGTATTTTGTTTTTCTTTTCGATTTATATGTATTCAAAATGTAAAAATGTACTTACATTTTATTCAAATCCACCGTCGACAAGCGCTTGCTGACACGAATTTTGAAAAGAGAATATTATTTCGGTATGTAGTGTGGTGAATTTTGGTGATCTTGTTATTTTACTATAACGTTGCGTTCAAATGAAAAATATTTTAAGGTAAATTATTTCTTTTTGGATGACAATAACAAAAGTAAAGGGTGGTTAAATTTCAAGGGCCGATGTTGATTTTGAATAAAACACAAACTATTTAGGAAATTATTGTAATTTTATTTTATTATGATATATTGGTATTACTCAATTATGTATGGAACAAAATATCGGCCAAATGGGCGCCGCGACCACGGCGGCACACCTCCATCCGATGGTCCAAATTTTCGATGACCCTGAGGCATAATGGAGGTTCTATGCCGTTAATGTGCCGAATTATCTCATCCTTTAGCTCTTGAATTGTTGCTGGCTTATCGACGTACACCTTTTCTTTCAAATAACCCCAAAGAAAAAAGTCCAACGGTGTCAAATCACATGATCTTGGCGGCCAATTGACATCGCCATTACGTGAGATAACACGGCCATTGAATTTGTTGCGCAAAAGAGCCATTGTTTCGTTAGCTGTGTGGCAAGTGGCACCGTCCTGCTGAAACCACATATCGTCCACATCCATATCTTCCAATTCGGGCCACAAAAAGTTCGTTATCATCTCACGATAGCGAACACCATTCACAGTAACTGCCTGACCGGCCTCATTTTGGAAAAAATACGGCCCGATGATGCCGCCAGCCCATAAACCGCACCAAACAGTCACTCTTTGTGGGTGCATTGGTTTTTCGACAATCACTCTTGGATTATTATTCGCCCAAATGCGGAAATTCTGCTTATCGACAAATCCACTGAGGTGAAAATGTGCCTCATCACTGAAGATGATTTTCTTCGAAATTTATCATCCATTTTCATAATAAGTCTGGATAACTTTAACACTTTGTTGGATTGTGTATCTCTCCATGGTTCAAATTGAGTAAGTCTGAAATAGAGAAATGTCAAATAAAATTCGGGAAAAAACTTGGCGTTTAGGTGTGGTTCACATTCAACATCGGCCCTTACAATTTAACCACCCTTTATAATAAAGGAAATAATAATTACTCATACGTAATGTGAAACAACAAAGTTAAATACTATTGGAGAGAATTTTCTCTTTGAAAATTAACTAAAGAACATTAAAGCATTTAGGAGAGTTCTAAATACATTAATGATACCGTAATTAAAATGATTAAAGACGAATAAAATAAATAAAATTAGAAAACAGTTAAAGTTAAATTAATTCAGATCCATATTAATTTAAGCAAAATTCAGTATTAAATTAAGTAAAAAATGTAATTATTAAATATGGTTTGCTATTTATAATTCGTGGCGATAACAGTTAGTTTTAGGATCTTGAGTTTAAAGTTTATAGAAAGTTAAAGTACATGCCAGGGATATTTTATCTTTCAGTACAGTAGCAGAACATTTAGATACGCGAGTACACCGTTTGAATTAAAGAAAGTATTAATTTGTATCCGTATTTTGTTGACCTTTCTGTCAACACACAGCTTGTTACGCACCCTGTTCAAGGATAAAAGAGATTGACACACTTTGGCTATTTTTGAAACCTTATTCTTTGGAGATTAAAAATATTGATTGGAGATTGGGAATGCTGTAGGTATAGAATACCTACAGCAGCATTAATCAATTCTCGAACGGCGCTGAATTTTAGGAAATAACGAACTCCAAATCTAGGAATTAGTAAAATTATTCCCAATCTTTTAATGCTTTAAATTATATTCTGTTATCTTACCTCTATTAGCGATAAAAGAAAAATCCCAAATCGTTTCTTAATTTAAATTAATTTTTATACGCTTCTCAATAATTTAATTCTCCTTGAAAATTTAAAAGCAAAGTTTGAATAATGAAAAATTTTTCAATTAAAATATGAAATGTAAAATATGGGAAATATAGATTTAAAAAAAAAAAATATAAATACAGTATTTATAAATTGCCCTCACACAATTTTATTGTAAGCGACAAATTTCATACACCATTTATATGAAATCAAATAAAAGAAAGCTCTTTTCTAAAAAATTTTGGTTTTTGGCGCTTACGTTATTTTCGCGGTTAGAGCTCGATATATTTGCTTTCTAAAGATTTTAGCTCTTTGTAGTGGAAATTAATGTCTATTTATGCCTTTTCTTTTAGTTTCTTTTCGCTTTGTTGTTGTTGGTATAGTTGCTCTTTTACTGTACTTAAGTACTTATCTACCAGTACAATGAATAAACGGGGTTTTGTTTAAGTGCTTGTCCCTCTTTTGTGAGTATTTCTGTATGAGTAAGTGTGTGTGTGTGTATGTATGTGAGTTTGAGTGTAGCACCTAACTAATGAACTTTAAGTACGTGATTGTTTTACAAAAAACTTCTCTTTATAATGTAGGAATTTGTGTGTTTGTTTTTGCTTTTTATTTTGAGTGTGTGTGAGAGAGAGTCCGTTGGCGAGTTCGTGTTTTGTCTGTATGTGTCTGGGCTGTGTCTAAAGTATGTAAATACTTGTTAAATACAAAACGCACTATGTGACACTCATTTATTTAAATTTTGTATTATTTTCCTATCTTTTGGTTTCATTTGTAGTTGTTTTTTTATTTTTTCTTTTTTTTTTGTTATTTAATATATATTTTGGGATAAGCAGAGATGGGAAACTATAACTCCAAATGTTTCTGTTAGTTTTAAATTTCATATACAAAAGATCCGTTAGTGAAAATTTCCTTTTGTCACGTATTAACTCCATGGAAATCTACATATGTAAATATAGCTTTCAAAAGAAAGTGTGATCTTAATGTATTTTTTTTTATTCAGATAAGAGCTGCAAAACCCTGGAGATTCCTGCGAGAGTTTATGGGAAACATAAATTCTTAAAATTGAAAATAGTTAGATAGATATTGGTCTTTACGGCATCTGGCTTTAACTGTATCACATGTTATATTGTTTTAAAACAATATAACATTGGACATCAAATGGTGTGCACTGATCCCATATCTTAATAAAAAAAAGAGTTTTTTTCGAGAAAGATAATTTCATATCTATTTCAATAGATAAATCGGCTTAAATGCACAAAGTTTTATTAAGTGCACTCTTGCCAGTTCAACAAAGTGCTGCATTGTCTAAGCTAGTACAACGATTTAATTAGTAATAGACAATCATAAACTACAAGTACCTTTCTACAATAGGGAGATTTTGACTACATGAATTAATGACTGCGGTTTGAGATTTAGAAATAGTTAAGGGTAGCTTATGACATTAATGATCAGTACACTCAATTAAATCATTACTTTGAAAATCGGACTGGAATTTGCGTAGTTTGTGTAAAAACCCTGAAGATACAATGGTATAAAGTTGCGAAAAGGGTGTTCCTAGTTGAGTTTCCCAAGCAAATCAATAAAAATTGTTTCTGGACAGATTTTATTCGATTAATGTATGCTAGGGTATTCATTTAATCGGGCTTTTGCTTTAATCGGTTAATCGCTCGATTAATTAACCGAGGTTTTGGTTTAATCGGTTAATAATCGGTTAATTTGGTTTTTGATCGGTTAACCGATTAATAAAGTCTTTTTTATAAATAAGGTAATTTCAATAATTAAAAATGCATAAATTATTTATTATTTGGAGTTTATTAGTTAAAAAAAAACAAGAATAACAATTCTTTATCTAAAACGAGCAAACAAAAAAAAGAAAAAAAAAAATTCATATATATGTGACATGTATTTTTAAATTAATACATAATCAGAGGTGTTCTGGTAATCGAAAACGCATAACGCAAAAACTTTTTGATCGTCGTTTTTAAATAAGATTTCTTTAGTAAAAGAATTTTATTGACAAATATACAAATATTTCAATATTTTATAACAAAAATTAAAAAAAAATTAGATTAAAGGTGTATTAGAAACAACTTTCAAATTCTTGCGTTTTGCGTTTTCGATTTCCAGAACACCCCTGAATATGCATTTGTTTAAAAATAGACTGTGGATCATTTTATAAGTTATTTCAAAAGTTAAAGGAGATCTGATAAAATAATTTTTTGGAAAACAATTTTGGTTAAGGATTAAAGCGATAATTTTCTTTAGTTTTAGTTTCACTTATCGTGGGTGTTGGAGGAATCAGAAGCAGCCCATAATACAGAATATCTAATTTCTCAATCCTTTTCCTAGATTTCTCTAAACATTTAAAATCTTCCATTATGCCATTAGAGCCCTGATTTAATTTTAAAAAATTTTTAACACTTGTTATTGTAATTGTTTCGGTTAATTCTGTTTAAAGAGTGTTTGTGTTACTATCGTGAGTTTATTCTGTTTTTGTCCTGTATTTTAAGAATGTATTGCTAGAATGAAATATATTGTATAAAAAGATATTTTCAAAACATGTGTATGAGACGAAGCAATTAATTAAACAAAAAAATTTGTTATAATATTACAAAAAATTAAAAATTATGTAACATCGGTTAATCGATTGAAATTAACCGGTTTAATCGTTAATCGAAAGTAGAAAATTTTAAATTAACCGATCAGTTAATCGGGTAGTAATGAATCGGTTAACCGATGTGTGCTTTATAAGTAGGATCCCTGATAATAGATCCTTCTTCGATGATTGGTCTTACCAGAGATGTGTATAACTGCTTTGTAATTTTAGGATCTGTGAACTCCTTAGCTCAACGCTCTATAAAAGCAGGTACTCTACGAGCTTTGTTAAACATTGTCGCAGTAAAATTTGATTTTGAATTAAGTAAAACACCAAGATCCAAAATCTCTTTGATTAAATCAAATTGGCTCTTACAGAATCTATTACATCCAGAAAAAAAGCACCATTCGGTGCAGCTTAAACGCTGGTGGCATCATTGGCAGTTATTTCTTCAAAAAATAGGCCGGAGCATGCGTCGCGGTTAATTTAAATCGTAACTGCGCCATAATTCGTGATTGGTATTTGAAAATGTAAATGACATTCGGGATCGCAACCATCGACTTTTTCAAATTAATTTTTGGCGATAAGTTTGATTTCTACGTGCCAACGGGCCTTCCAGGTTGTGCGATTTTACATCTTTCCAATATTTCCTAAAGGGCTACATAGAGTAACTGATGCTTATCAGCCTGCACCAATCGACTATGTAAAAAATTTTCAAGATAACTATTTAAAATGTTCTAGGTATTCGTGACAAAAAGCAAGCAAAGCTAGATAAAACTGCGGTAAATTTACCGCCCACATGCCCAAGATTATTGTTGATGTTAATGCCACGTTTTTACTTATCAAATAAACATTTTTTTTGTGTATTTTTTTACAGTTGAAAGTTCTACTGGGCTTAAATGACAACCTTATCAAACACCGGCAAGAACTAAAAATGACCTATTTGATGCATAGAACTGGTTTCAAAATGGAACTTAAGAATCGGACAGTACGATAAAAAATAATTGTAGATCCAATAAGCTCGTGACAATAATAACAAATAATCGTAATGTCATGAAATTTTTACAAGTTACTTTCTTATGACTAGAAATTGTGATATCGATTTTATAACACTGTGCTAGTTGAAAAAATAAAAAATTTGAAAATGCAGCTCGGCTTCTAACTCTAAAATATAGAAAAAAAAGTCCCGTAAATGCCCAGGCGTCGGCCCTAGTGGGATAAAATGTATGACCGACCTCAGTAAGTTTTTTATCCTTAACATTTTCTCGAGACATACTTGCCCCTTATCTTGACTTCTTAGAGCGGCTCCCATACAAATATTGCATTTTATGAAATTCTTAAATTAATTAAAATTCGACTTTTGTGAATAAAATCAAAAGTTGCTAAAAGATTTTAATCATTTATGGCTTATTTTGTTTGCAGCTTTGTTTTTTATATTCTGCAAAAAGTTAGAAGCATAGCTACATTTTCCAATTTTTTAAGAATTTTAAAAAAACAAAAATTTAAAAAATTTTTTAAAAAAAAATATTAGAAAAAAGTTTTAGGAAATTTTATTGCGGAATTTCGGTTTTTTTAGTTTTTTTCAATAAGCAAAAGGGTTTTTGAGTAACGCAAACATATGTTGTGCAACCTCCTCCATTTTCGAAATAACGGTATATTTCGAAAGCCAGGGCCAGAAAGCCAGAACCTAAAAAAAACGGCTAGCACCACTGGGTTAAGCGTACCCGAATTAGCTTAAAACGACAACTGCACAGCTTGTCGAAAAAAGTGTGAATTTCTATCACTGACAAATAATGTAGTGCTTAGTGCAAAGTATCGAAAATTCGCAACAGCCGATAGTTCCCTGTGACGTATACTTAATAATTCTTATTAAAAAAAACAAGTATCAGCCCAATATACCGGAAATGTGCTGAAAATCGAATTCGAGTGAAATTAAAATCGAACAAATTTTTAAGACAATCCAGTTTCAAAGGTTCATAAAAATATTCCGTTTTATACACGTCATACTTCGAGCGCCACTTATTTAAATGAGAATTACTCGATCGCTTTTAAAAATATTTAATTGAATTCGATTTCATTTTTACTCTATTTCGTTTTCCAGAACATGGCCGTATATTCCACAAAACTTTTTAGAGCGTGCTTTAGGTTGGCCATTTGTTAACTTGTAACGTTTTGTACGTTTTTCCCATTATCATTATATCTTGTCATTTTGGCAACTGGTCAGTAGAGTGTTTTTGTAACACCCAAAAGATATTTTAAATATATTCATTTGCATTTGTTGGCTTAAAGTATTCATTTGGTTCGAAAATATAGAAAAAACAAAAACAACAACACAATGAAAACAAAAAACAATTGGGCATACGTATTTAAATTGTTTGTGTTTTGTTGTCGACTTTCAAGTCGTTAAAGTTGTTCAATATACAAACTATTTATGAAAACGAGTATCTCTACCTAAAGTGTCTATTCAAAAAGTAAAGCTGGTTATGTCTGTTTGCTGGCTTTTTTTTTAAGTATTTTATTTAAATGTCGTCATTTATATTGGAATATTTAGTACTTTGTAAAATTTTAGCATTTCTTCACATGGAAACAATGAAAACGAGCGTAAAATAAAAATACAGCAATTGAAAGTGTAAAAGTTTGCCAGACGTTTGTGTGTTTCTTTTATTTAATGGCCGATATTCTTTTTGTTCTTGAAAGGTGGTACGAAAGAAAATTACAAATCGTGAGCTGAATTTATGACTTCCTTAAGTTTGTACAGAAATGGTTATTTCAAAAAGTTTTTTCTATAGATATTTATTTAAAATTAAACGACCTTCTTTAATTGAAAATTCGTATTTGAAGTTTGTTTGGTCAACAATTTAAAAATAGAATAGAATTTTCAATTGGCTTTAGCTTTTTATTCTATAAGTTTTTAATTTTATTGAAATTTCAGATTAATATTTTTGTTTGCGTACTAAAAATTGGAATCCCGTGGGATTCTGTTGTTACCAAAAAATCATAAGATATTGCTTTGATATGAAAACATTTGGCTAGTTATTGGTCTTGATTGAGGTAGTTAACTTTGAAAAGAAATAGGCTAAAATAAAAACATCTCAATAATAAAAAAACCAAAATAAGCCTCAATGTTTGAAGACACGTTCACACGGACTGACAGTAAAACTAAAAATATCCAAATTTGGAACATCAGTACACAGTATCTGTCAGATAGCAAGTTCGACTGAAAAAGTATGCGTAGAACCTCCCATTCAAGGACAACATAAAGGTCTAATGATTTAAAGAAGGCTTACAGTAGTAGTGCCTGAATTCGGTACAAATTGCTTTGTTTTTAATGCAGGAGAGCTGCTTTAAAAATTTTATACCAATTTTATTTCTATGGGGGGTTAGCAATGCGGACCTTGTTAAGTTGGTTATTTATTCCAAATTGTATTAACCAAAAAAGTTGAAATTGAAACTATTGATTACACGCAACCCAGACCAAACACATCAATTTGGACTGACACTTATAAGTTGTAATTTGAATTCCTTGAAGCATCAAACTCAAAATAAAGATGAGAACATTTCATTGCGTTCACAAACTTCGTTGTGTTCAGTTCAGCAATTTAACTTTCGTTCTTTCAGTTGGGTTCAGCTCCCATTTGGCTGGTAAACACAACAACAACTTAATAATTAATAAGATTTTAGTTGTCGTGCTTAATTCCCAATTTTTATTCTACTTTCTATGCGCATTTTACTAGTTGCTTAGGCCAGATCATCACGAAACCTTTACACAAAAAACTTTTGAAAAGCTAAAGATATTAAAGATATGTAGATTGAATGAGAATTGCAAATACTTAAAAAGTCTTATTTGCATAGATTTCAAAGCTGTAACAAAATACCAGCAATAAACAGTGAGTTTACCTTTTCTTTTATTCCCCACTACAATTGGCTGGAATTCTATCAGTGTTAATTGTAGTTGTAAGTGAGTTAAGAACAAGCAAAGTTTAAAACAAAAAAAAAAAAAAAACAAAAAAAAATTATTGTTTTCGTAAGTCCGAGGCCACGCAATGAGCGGCTAAGCGGTGAGCGGCTGAGCGATAAGCGGCAAAAAATTAAAACATATGAAATACTACTGATGTGGCCACGCAATAAGCGGCATGTGAGCGAAATTTCTAGAATGATGTTATTGTTTAAACTTTGATATTGTTACAAGTGGAGCTGTTGCTTATGATTCTTATACGCTTAACAGTTTTATTTGGTTTAATATCTTTAGTTTTTCCAAAATTTTTATGGATGAAGTTTCCTGATGATCTGGCCTAAGCAACCAGTGAAATGCGCATAGAAACAGCTTATCCCATCAACAATTAATTTCAAGTGTTTTTATCAAGAATAAAAACCGGGAATTAAGCACGAATAACAAAATCTTTTAAAATAAAACTTTATCTAATTTTTTGTTGTTTTCTGAGCTTCAAAGAATAAACATGGCAAAATTGAATGTGGAGCTTATAATTTCATCTGTACAAAGCCGACCGCTATCATGGTAAGACAGATTACCAAATTTTAAAAATAAAAATAAGCCCGAGAAATTATTTTTTCGTTTTGTCAACCTAGTGTTAACTTTTTGCAACAGCAAATTAAAAGATTTCACAGGCATACGGCAGTATTGCCAAAATCTGTCTGAAAATTTGGGTAGATTTGTATATAAAAGGTTAAATTCGGCCTTATATCACTTTGCTTGATTTATACGATGAGCACCAAGGTCGTTTCGTCGATTTCGATATATATACAGTGCACTCGCGATAATATGAACTAATTAAAACAAAGCCAGTTCACCTTTGGAAGATTGTTCATATTTGCGAATTGCATCTAATCTCCCTTCAAAAACGTTTTTCTCATAAAAATAAAAGTTTCCTATCACATAAAAAAAGCCATAATCTCCAGATATTTTCTCTGTCCGCTAACAGTAATCTTTTTGTTTCTCATTTTCAAAAACCATCGGTGCATGCATTTTTCATTTTTTGAGCACTCGAAAGACCGCACATTTTTCTTTCTATAGGTCAAATAACCGTGTTAATAGAACTTTAAAAAAAAAAACAAATTTTTTTCGCAAAATTAGTAGCACTTGCACCTTTCATTAATGTTCTAAATTTTCTAAAATTTTTGATTTTCCTTTTTTAAGTTCAAAGCTTATGCTTTTTTTAATTTATATTTAAGAAATTTTCACGTTAAAACTATATTTAAAGATGTATATCGTCGGCTTAGTATGCAAACTCCCTTTCAACACATTTTACTGGAGAGACAAAAAACTTTTTATTTTTCCTATTTGCCGGTGTAAAGGAAAACCAAAAACATAATTGATTTGACACACTTTAAGACTCAAATGGAAAAAAAACTACATGCTGGTCGACGAGGCGTATCTTTCTCTACCACATGGCATCACAAACTTAATTTCCTTAAAAAACGGATTTAGCAGGTTTTCATATTAAGCCGACGATATAGAATACCATGTTAATGCAAACACTTACCGAAACATGCACAGAAAAAATTTTGTACCAGTAAACGCATTAATCAAAAATAAAATAAGTTTTAATTAAAAATTTTATAAAGTGAGTTAAACGTTTAATTAAGGGAATTAAACGTTTAATCAAGTGAATTAAACGTTTAATTTATATTATTAATTTGTTTACTAGGGCAAATTAATATTGCTTACTTGATTTAACGTTTAATTCACTTGATTAAACGTTTAATTCACTTGATTAACTTTTTAATTAAAACTGATTTTATTTTTGATTAATGCATTTACTGGTGCAAAATTTTGTTTCTGTGTGTATGTAAAACATTTTGATTAACAACTGAAGACAAATCAAAGCAGTTAGCTAGGGAAATCTCTTAGTTATTATGCAGTTGAATTAAAATTGATTTTAACAATGTGTAGGTAGATAAAGGGTGGTTAAATTGTAAGGGCCGATGTTGAATGTGAACCACACCTAAACGCCAAGTTTTTTTCCGAATTTTATTTGACATTTCTCTATTTCAGACTTACTCAATTTGAACCATGGAGAGATACACAATCCAACAACGTGTTAAAGTTATCCAGACTTATTATGAAAATGGATGATAAATTTCGAAGAAAATCATCTTCAGTGATGAGGCACATTTTCACCTCAGTGGATTTGTCGATAAGCAGAATTTCCGCATTTGGGCGAATGAGAATCCAAGAGTGATTGTCGAAAAACCAATGCACCCACAAAGAGTGACTGTTTGGTGCGGTTTATGGGCTGGCGGCATCATCGGGCCGTATTTTTTCCAAAATGAGGCCGGTCAGGCAGTTACTGTGAATGGTGTTCGCTATCGTGAGATGATAACGAACTTTTTATGGCCCGAATTGGAAGATATGGATGTGGACGATATGTGGTTTCAGCAGGACGGTGCCACTTGCCACACAGCTAACGAAACAATGGCTCTTTTGCGCAACAAATTCAATGGCCGTGTTATCTCACGTAATGGCGATGTCAATTGGCCGCCAAGATCATGTGATTTGACACCGTTGGACTTTTTTCTTTGGGGTTATTTGAAAGAAAAGGTGTACGTCGATAAGCCAGCAACAATTCAAGAGCTAAAGGATGAGATAATTCGGCACATTAACGGCATAGAACCTCCATTATGCCTCAGGGCCATCGAAAATTTGGACCATCGGATGGAGGTGTGCCGCCGTGGTCGTGGCGCCCATTTGGCCGATATTTGGTTCCATACATAATTGAGTAATACCAATATATCATAATAAAATAAAATTACAATAATTTCCTAAATAGTTTGTGTTTTATTCAAAATCAACATCGGCCCTTGAAATTTAACCACCCTTTATAAGCCGTTAAAAATACAATTACAAGTTGTTCATATTTTTAAGCTTTTGCACTAGTTCATATTTAAGAGTTGTCGATGGAAGAAAATAAGTATTCATTATTTGCGGTGTTCGTGTATTAGGGTATTCATATTATCGCGAGTGCACTGTGTTTTATAATTTGTTTTTGTTTTAAATGTAAGTTAAGCGAACGAAATCTTCGCTCGAAATAGACAAACTGTCCGCAATTTTTTTTTTTTTAATAAACGCATTAAATTCTTATGAATACGATTTTCGGGTAGTAACATAAAACAAGCCACTCTTTAAAATGGCATTTTAACAACTAACCGCTCAGAAATGACGCACAGAAATAAGCCACTTGCCGCTTAAGCTCGCCGCTTTGCCGCTCACCGCTCAGTCGCTTGCCGCTAAGCCGCTCATTGCGTGGCCTCGGCCTAAGAAAATCAAAATAGAGCAACCAGCCAGTTCATTTTTTAAGCCGTTTTTTGCAAATTTAATATCAAAGTAGTTTTTGGGAATAAAAAAGTTTTTAATTATTAAGATTTTGTTTGTCGTGCTTAATTAATTACATAAGCACTGACTTTTTTACCTTTTACTTTTAATGATGTCGTTGTGTTAATAATAATCCTTATACTTATTTAATTTTTTTTGTTTTTAAAAAGTATTTTTATTTAGTTTTCTTCCTAACATTAAAAAATTATTACTTTATTTTTTTTTTGAGGACTTAATTTTTTTAATTCATTCATAATTAATAACTATTATTTTTATTTATTTTTTTTTTTTTTTAATAAATTACAGAATAAATAATATAAATAAAAAAAAATGTTATTATTTAAATTTTATTTAAATTACACTGATCTGCAACAAATTTATCATATTTCATTATGAAAAAATATGAAAAAATATATGTACATAGTTAATAATAAACATCACACAGAAAAAAATCAAGTTAAAAACGTAGAAAACAAGGTTGATTTAAAATTTTTCGGTGGTGATTTTGCTTTATACGTTTTTCATGTTAATTCAACCTGGTTTTACAATAACTGCGAACAACATTTTTTTTCTTTTAAAATAACTATAATTCATGTTAATTTAACATTGCAGTAAAGTTAGAGCAAAATGTAATTTATATTGAAATAACAATCCGAATCACGTTGAATGAAAGTTATTTCAAGTTGAAACAACGTGAATTTCATGTAGAATCAAATTGGTTTGACTGTGTTATAACAGTGCGAAGAAGCCTCAGAGACAACATATGCATTTATTTAAGAATAATTCAATACACTTACCCCTGTAACGCATGTTTCACTTAACAGAAGCATCAGTATCGCCCGATATGGATTTCGTCATCAATATACTTTGAAAACTTGATGCACTATTTAAGTAACTAATTTTAATAACATATTTTAAGAATGAAAATAAAAAATGTACAAACTTAAGTATGAATGCATGTTAATTTAACAAGATACACTTTTGATTTTAACATATAAAACTGGTTTTTATGGATTCAATATTGAATCCATATTTATTTATATTTTAATATTTTTTTTTTTTTATTTAAACAGTGAATAATATTAAATAAACATGATTTAAGGTTATTTTATTAAAAATTATTATGAAATAATGATAAATTTAAAAAAAGGTCATACTTTTGCAGAAATTTACTATGATTCTCAATCAACATTTTTCCATGTTAATTTTACATTGGAATTTTTTTCTGTGTGTAACAATGTATTTAAATCTTCTTTACAAAGGGTGTTTTAAGCCCAATAGAACTTAATTTAACATTGAAAATGTTTTAGGGCATATCGAGCCCTCATAGCAAACATGATGTAGCCAACAACATTTGAGATTTTTTTTTTTGCAAAGATGTTTAAAAAAAACCTTCTCCTGTAAAATTTTATTATTGTTGGTTACATCGTTTTTGCTGTAAGGGTTCGATATAGGCTTTGCGGCTGTTCTTGACGAAGTAAATTCCGGACGTCCTACTTAAGCCACTTTTTCGAGCATTGCTGGCTGTATGTCATGCATATCACGAACAATTTTGGCCTCCAGGAGTAAATTGCTGTTCGTTAATCAGCAAAAGCAAATTTTACCGAAATGGGCAAATTAAAATTACTAGAAGAGCTAGACAATTTTGACTTTTGTAGCCAAGTGTCAATTATATGAAACTAGTTTTTATTAAACACAAAATTTTACAAATCAACTATTTACACAAAATTATTAAAACAATCACATTTTTATTTAATGAACTAAATGTGTGTGCGTGTGAAAAACGAAACAAAAAAGTTTCGTCATGCAAACAGAAATTTAATTATTTTAAACAAAATTAATTATTGATACTAGTATTGACCGCAATACGAAATAGTTTTTAGATTTATTTTTTATTTAAGTTTCTTTTTTTGGAAAATTTTTAAAATAAATTAATATTAATTTCAGTTGTGTCAATATCCAATTTGTTTGTTTTTATTAATTAAAAAAAAAAATGGAAAAATTTTATTAAAAAAAAAAATTGGAACTGTTATAAAAAGTTTGTATTTATTAATTAAAAAATATTTGTACAAATTTTATAAAAAAAAAAATATTGGAACTGTTATTAAAAGCAAAAATATAAAAATAATAAAATTTTTATTTATTTTTCCTTTTTTTTGCAAATGAATTTGTAAATGATAAACAAGTTAATTATTTAAGAGAAAAAAATAACTGTTTTTTTGTTCGTTTGTAAAAGCAATTTTATACAAACTGATAACTTTAATAAATTATTAAATATACAAAAATTAAAACAGTATAAACGTGCCCTGATAAAATTATTTAATAATATTAAAAAAAAGCAGCATAAAAATGTTGCCAATTAAAAAGCTTTAAACTTTAAACACTTTTCAAACGCACTTTTGCTCTTTGCTCAGCTAAATGCCTGGAAATGTGAGTGGAAAATATTTACAAACTGTATGCAATTTAATCACAAAATTGTTAAAACAAAAATAAACTCTTATACTGTTTTACAAGTTGAGAACAACATAACACAAGTGCAGTAGTTGTAGTTGTTGTTCTACTGCGTTACTCATATCAAGTCTTTTCTAAAGTACATGACAAACACTTAAACAAATGCTTTTTACTGCATGTCAATGGTTCTGATTTTGAGAAGCAGCAGGAGGGGCTGAAAATAGAAAAACAAACATTTCATTTAAATTGCAAACAAAAGTGTTTAATTTAGCTGTCACTTTTTGTTTTGCATAAAGCAGTTAGTATTTTTGTTCTTTAATGGAAACTTTCACTTTGGAAATATAGTTTGAACACAAATGCACTCAAAATTAATAATAAAATTTTTCGAATCATGTATTTTTGCAAAAATGTTGTAAACTTTTGAAAAATTCTTGAAAACAAAAGTGTTGTTTTATTAAACCCTTAACTGCAGATGACCGGTGAACAGTTAAAATTTTTCAATTTCGGGGGATGCCTTTTCGGAGCTGAATATAACTTTGTTTGCTGAAATGTCAATTGTGAAATTTGCCTAATTTTTCGATATTTAAAATTCGTAACCGGTAAAAATTACCTGTGGTCTGCATGGGTGAGAACACCTGTACGGCCAAAATGTCAAACTTTGACTCCCTCTAACTCAGAAACGTTTTGACCGATCATGTTGAATTTTTGTCTAAGCTACTTTCCAATAAGACTAACCTTGGTGTCAATTTCATCCAAATCGGAAGACATCGATTTTTTTGTTTTTTTTTTAAAACATTTTTAAAATTTTTTTTTTAAATTTAAAAGAAAGAATTTTCTTTTAAGGTAGATTTGGTCGCTAAGTGTGCTGCGAGTGGGATATGTATAAAAAAAAATGACGAGGGTTTTTTCAAATGACATCCAAATCGGAAGACATCGATTTTAAAAGTTGGGTCACTGACATGAAATCCCCCATATGTATATGTGTAATATGTAAGACTCGAATATGTTTGCAATGCACCAAGAGAATTTTCAAGGAATTCGACTTGATTTTTCACCAGCTCTTGCAGGTTTTTTTCCAAATGCACATTTTTCTTTTTCATTGTTATATTTTGTACCTGAAAATTTGTACCTGAAAATTTTAAAATGAGTTTGTGTTTTCTTTCAATATTTTCTACTGTCGTTTTTTCACAACCTTAAAAAAATTATTAAAAAATGTCATTAATAGGGATGATTAATATGCGAATAAAATATGCACTAAAAACTCCAAAATATGCATTAAAAAAATAAAAAATAAGTACTAAAAAAACGTTTGCTCTTTTATTTTTATTTAAAACAAAAAAGTCAAAAATTATTTTGTTAAAATTTAATTTAAATAACTATGTAAATAATTTAAATTTTTGTTTGTATAAATGAATAAATACTTTTTATATCATCTGTTAAAAAACTTTTGTACAAGGAAAATGATCTCTCAACGTCAACCGAAGGATGAAGGATGCCAATTCATTTGGAGAATATCAATTTTCTAATTCAGATCCCACATTTGAGTCTAGATCAAAAATACTTGAAATTTGTTTTATTGTTTAATTTACAAATTATAATAATTTCCTTTACAATTCGATGAAACCCATGTGCCTACAAGTAAGATGTAACAGTTTTTGATAAATTGGCAGCCTTAATCATGTAAGGTGAGGCAGCGGTTAACAATTTAAGGATCTTTTGTTGAAGTCTTGTATTTTAAGCAGAGCTCAAAAAAATGTATATAAAGGGTGTTTTTTTAAGCTAGATAGAACTTTAAATTGTAAAAAGTAACACAAAAAATTAAATTTTGATGAAATATTTTTTTTTATCGTTTCAGTATACTCTGACAAATCATCATGAATAGACTCACGCTTGAACAACGCTACGAAATTATCCAAATTTACTTTGAAAAATTTAAAAATTTAATCCAAATTTAAATCGCAAAATTGTGTTCAGCGATGAGGCGCATTTTTGGCTTAACGGGTTTGTTAATAAGCAAAACTGCCGCATATGGAGCGAGACCAATCCACAAGAGACCCTACAGACTCCATTACATCCAGAAAAATGCACCGTTTGGTGCGGTTTTCACGCTGGTGGCATCATCGGACCTTATTTCTTCAAAAATGAGGCCGGAGCTCGCGTTACGGTCAATGGAGATCGTTACCGCACCATGATCAATGATTTTTTGTTTGAAAATATGGATGACATTGATCCGGAGGAGATGTGGTTTCAACAGGATGGCGCTACTTGCCATACGGCGCACACTGGTTCATATTTTGAGAAGGCGGCCAAAATTATTTTTTTTTATGTTCTCCGATTTTAAAATTTTTTTATTCATGTGAAAGTAAATACTAGTGAACCTCGGGAGCCAAAAAATTTTAACCCTATTTCAACTATTTCATTGAGAACAGGGTGGTCCGAAATGGACTTTCTCAATATTTGGTTATAGTTTTGAATTTCTGAGTCAATTTTTGAAGTTGAAATGCTCATAACTTTTTTGTTTTTTAAGATTTTTTGACAGAATAAGTTTTGTGTATTAGTTTATTTTATTAGCTATACGTGGTTTAAAGCATTAAACTCTGCGACCTCTAGAACTATTTAATTTTTTTTTTTTTTTAATGTCAAAATTTCCCGGAATTTTCCTACTTTATAGATCATAAGTCCTGAGCGTCAAAACGCGTCAAAAAAAAATCTATACTCTCTTGTAGTCCAGAATCTAACCTACATTTCTATACCCCATTGTACACACATCTGGATACGGCCTTGCGAACTACAGCAATTTCTGTGACCCAAGGTAAGATATTCGGTTCAAAAAACAAGTCCTGCAAGGAAACATCACTGAAATTAAAGAAGGCGAATCTTAAAGAATTTTCGACAAATAAAGCAGTTCAGGCCACATAAATTATCAAGCACGTCAATTATCAATTAATTTGGAGAAGGTAAAGGTATTGCCATTGTTATGAACTTATTGTGGGTGAACGGATGCTGCAAAACGAATAGGCGACATAAATAGACTAACACGTTAGATTTCTGAGTAAGTTAAAAGGTTAAACATTAGTAAATAGCCGCAACATAAACTACATAGTTTAATTACCTGAAAATTACAACTTAATTTAAAAAAATGGAAGAGCAGGTAAATGGTAAAAAAAACTAGCACGCAGATATATTTTACGTGAAAATTATGATAAAGGATTCATTTCTGCATCAAATTCAACCAACGCAAAATAATTAAACAAAAATTGCAATAATTGAAAAAAATAGTGGAAGCGAGCCCTAAACGCACAAAGAGGATTTTAAAAAGTATGCCTACACCAACTGAAGAAATGAAATTTACTCCAGAAGAAGCATTTGCACTATTTTTGGATTTAAAACTGCCAAAAAATCAGTATACAGAACTGCGAAAGCGAACCAATGAAAAAAATTGTGGAATCTTTCCAGCATATCGAGATTTAGTTTCTGTCAAAGAGTGCTTACCTTCACAAACGGCTATTAGTGTAACTTCAAGTTCAGCAGAAGTAAAATTGCAGGCTCTTCTCGAACACACTGCAGAACGATTATTAAATACACTTGATGCTGACTGTTTAAAAAAACTTAAAAATTGCAGCATCACTTTATTTTCTAAATGGGGATGTGATGGAAGCTCTGGTCAGAAACAATATAAGCAATGTAATTCAGAAAATTCATCTGATGCTAACTTATTCATGGTATCTTTAGTTCCATTACGTTTAAGAAAAACTTATATTGGCTTAGAGCCGTCAACCAGTAGAGTTACAGAAATGGATGTATGGAAAAATGAAATTCCCTCTTCAACAAAGTATTGCAGAACAATAAAGTTTGTTTACAAAAAGGAAACTAAAGATGTCATAACTGAAGAAGTTCGAAAAATAAAAGATCAAATTAAAGAACTTCAACCGGCAATATTTAAATTTGATGACCAATGCATTGAAATTAATTTTCAAATGTTCCTTACAATGATCGATGGAAAAGTTGCACAACCATTAACCGAAACAAAGTCTTAGTCAAGCTGTGCCATATGCCAAAAGACATCAAGTCAATTAAGCCAACCCCCATCACAAGACAAAAGTTTCAATGAAGCATACGAATTTGGAATGTCCCCTCTTCATACCAGAATTCGTTTTATGGAGCATATTCTTAAATTGGGTTATGATTTGGAATTTGGCCCGTTAGGCGAAACAGTGAGAAAAAACAAAGAAAATGTGGAAAAAAGGAAGCAAACAAAAAAACAAATTCAAGAAAAATACCTTCACCTAGGCCTTATAATTGATCAGCCAAAACAAGGAGAAGGAAATTCAAATGATGGAAACACTGCAAGGAGATTCTTTTCCGATCCAGAAACATTTTGAATTAATAAGACGATTCCAGATCATTTTACAAGTTATATCATGTAGCAGAAAGATAAATGCAAAAAAATTTGGCCAGTATGCAAATGAAACAGCATTTCTTTATAACAAAAAAAAAAAACTCTTGGAGACATATGCCAACCACAGTTCATAAAATTTTATACCATGGGGAACAAATAGTTCAACACATATGCTACCAATTGGAGATCTATTTGAAGAAGCGCAAGAAAAAAGGAACAAAGACTATAGATTCTTCCGCGAGCATAACACAAGACAAATGTCCAGATGTTGTACTAATGAAGATCTACTATTTTGTTGTGCACATCAGATCCATATATCCATATTCGACAATAATGGAAATCAACCTCAATCGAAGAAGCTAAACAACTTCTGGAAAATGAAACCCAAAGCTATTTAGAAGAAATTTTTACTAATATTGTTTAATTTAAAATTGTTTATAGATTATATTTTTTTTTTTGATTTAAGTGTATATTTGTATTAATATATAAAAATAAAATACACATACATCTCAAACCAAAAATAAAAGTTGAATTACCTAAAATGTTATCGATAGCCAAGAATGCTATTTGGGAATTTTTCAAAATATTCCTTTTCAGTTTTATCCTTATAACAACTCGTCTCGTCCCAAAAAAGCCAACCGTTGGCACCTGTGAATATTGTGATTAAAATATTTACAGGATCCAAATATTGGCATTTTCTAACAGGATCTAAGTTCGACAATAAAAAATAAGTATCAGTTGTAAAATACAAGAGAAATAATGATAAATTATAAAAAAATCTTATTTGAAATATTCAACTTTTACACCGAAACTCAACAAAAAAATGAAAATGCATTTTGAACTCCCCATAACTGTTGCTCCTATCAGTCGAATTTTACGATTTATAGCGCAAATGAAAGCCTAACATCGCACCTATCGAACAAAAAAAATCGCATAAAAAAATACCGATCCAGTCAAAAGTTATGGATTTTTGACCGCCTTCTCGTAAAATTTCCCACTGTGCGGCGAACGCAACCATCGACTTATTGAAAAATTTGGCGATAAGTTGATTTCGAGAAATGGACCTATCAATTGGCCTCCAAGGTCGTGCGATTTGACACCTCTCGATTATTTCCTGTGGGGCTACGTGAAGTCACTGGTTTATGCTGATAAACCAGCAACAATTGACGCCTTGGAGTCCAGCATTGTTCGTGTTATTCGTGACATACGGCCAGCAGTGCTCGAAAAAGTGGCCCAAAATTGGACGTCCAGAATGCGCTTCGTCAAGAACAGCCGCGGTGCCCATATGCCCGAAATCATTTTCAAATGTTAATGTCACGTATTGATCTTTCGAATAAAAAAAAAATTTTGATTACAATTTAATTTTTTGTGTTATTTTTTACAATTTCAAGTTCTATCAGGCTTAAAAAAACACCCTTTATTAATTAAAAAAATTTTTATTTAGGTAAATTTTTTTAATACAATTTTGGAATTTTTTGAATTACTTTTTTATAATATGGAAATTTAAAAAATATATCACTCAAAAATGTTAAAATATGCAAAAGTTTGTATTAAAAACAAAAATATTCAAAAATATTAATTTTCACCAAAATACGCAACAATATGCAAAAACAAATCGATGCCATTTTAATGCAAATTAAATGATTCGGAAAGATAATTGGCCGACGTCGATCTAAGACTATCGACAAAAGACATGCATTTGCATGGAAATCGCATCCCTAGTCATTAAATATATATTTTTTAAAATTTTTTTTTTTTTTCAAAAGATTTTGTTATTCGTGCTTAATTCCCAATTAATTCCAATTTTTTAAAACACTTGCGCGATTTTATTAAAGTTAAGAGTTTTACAACTTTTCCTAGATCTGCATACTTTAGCTATATATAGCAGATATATGTTTACTAAATTAATTTTTCAATTACTAAACAAACATTTTAAACATGTTATATAACCGGTAAAAATTACCGGTGGTCTGTATTCATACAATTTGACGCCTATATTTAAGAGTAAAATAGTAGCATATGCTGTACTAGTCTCAACGATTAGGTTTCCTCGAACTAAATAAAAGTTATACTCAAAGTAATTTTCTTGAGAATACAAAATTTTAAATTTACAAGATTTTATTTGTGATACTTGTATAAACCACTGGTAGGCATACAATTATACTTAATTATACTTATATCAAGCCCTTGCCGCGAAAATAATGTAAGCGACATCATTTTCAATTTTCGTTGTTTTTTTTAATAAATTACTTTATTGGCAACACTTGCTTCATCTCCCAAAATGTCATGATTTTATAGCAAGACCAATTTTATCGTAAGCGACAAATTTTATACAAAATTTATATGAAATAAAATAAAAAAAACTCTCTCCTGTAAAATTTGTTTTTTTGGCGCTTATGTTATTTTCGGGGTTAGGGCTTGATAGTCGTTACCTAAAACGCAAAAGGCCCTAAGTAACAAAAAATTACAAATCTACTTCTTCATTAAATCTGATGTATTCCACCAACACAAATCGAATCTTTCGACCATCATTAGTGATCATATTTACAAAAACCAAACAGCCATATCTACAAAAGATTATATGATAAACGCTAAAAGACCTAACTAAAAGTTTGTATAAGAAGCATCATTGGTAATTGTCAGAATAAGTGGTAGGTTTACAAGATAAATAGAATTAAAATAAATTATAAACAGTTTAATGCAATATATAAATTTATCATATTAAATAGTTTTTTTCTTCACCTGTAAAATTTTCAATATATTAGATAGGGGCTTTTGCGTTTTAGATGACGATATACATCCTTTAAAAAAGATGATGTTCGGAGATTCGAAAGTTAAAATTTTTTTTTTTTCTTGATTAGAAAAAAGAAAAAAGGATCATTTGTTTAAATGAAACAATGGTTAATTATACAAAGTGGCCCCGATGCTCTTTGGCTGTATTCTTTTAAGAAATTAAGAATTCAAGTTTTGCCTTTGGATTGTACTTATTTGATATCTAATTTTTTTTTTTTTTATTAATCCGAAAAAATTATATTGGCCAAATTACCGTCGACAGAATTGAAGAGCATACATGCCAAATTTATTGGATTTTCCATCACTCCTGCCAGAACTTCCAGCGATAGGTTCCCGCATTCCTGACGGATGTTCTTTTTGAAGACTTAAAGATACTGAGTATCGAGTATTTGCACTTTTTATGAGTACTCAGTACTCAAAAGTATTTACAAAATATTTGTAGAATTGGATTTTTTTTCCGAGTTTAATGGAAAATTTAACGGCTCTGTTTCGTTAAATTTTTATTTTGGAACATTATGATATTAATTAAAAAATTAATTAAATTTGCACCAGTAAACAAATTAAAAGTATTAATAATATACTTTTCTGATATTAACAACATTTTCTGCGGTAATCTTGATGATATAAGTAAACGTTTAATTCACTTGATTAAATTTTGAACTTGAAAAAAAAAAAATTTACGAGACATTTTTCTAGTTATGCGCAAGTGTACTCCTGAAGTTAGGCTTCATAAAAAACAGGATAGGTTGGTAAAATTAAGCTTATAGTGTTTTCTTTTCTAAAAAAAAAACAGTTTGTTAGAAGGTGCATGTATAAAATGTCTTGCCAACATTCCAATAATGCAATTTTTTATTTGACGAGAACAAAACACAAAGTTGAATCACCCTGTTTTTAACAGTTGACAAAAGTATGTTCTTCAAAATATAAAAAACATACGTAAATCAAAAAGTTTAAACAATTGTTTTTAAAAATTTAAAAAAAAACAATTAAGAAAGTATAGTCGGTCAAGCCTGAACATATGATACCCTCCACCACAGTATTTAAAAACACATCATGCTTATGTGTCCATATAAATATGGATTTGTCTATATTTATAAACATCATTAAAATCGGTTTGAAAGTTTGTGGGAGGCAGAAATTGCCCCGTACCTCCCCTTGTGGTCCTATTTTTTTAAAACTGTATAGCTTATGTGTCCATATAGATATGGATCTATCCATGTTTTGAATTTCATTTAAATCGGTTTGATAGTTTCTGAGAGGAAGAAATTTTCCCTGTCTTCCCTCGTGGTCCTACGATTCTGCCCATTTTCAATAGACTTGGTTCTTGTGCCAATAAGAACCTATGTCCCAAATTTTATCAAATTATCTCCAAAATTGCGATCTGTACTTTGCGCACAAGGTTACATGGACAGCCAGCCAGCCAGCCTGCCAGCCAGCCAGCCGGACGGACATCGCTAGTTCGACTCAGAAAGTAATTCTGAGTCGATCGGTACACTTTAAAATGGGTCTAGGACCAATATTTTAAGGCGTTACACACATCAGCACAAATGCATAATACCCTCTCCATTATTGTGGTGTGGGTATAAATATGCACATAAACCAAAATTTGTTTATTGATTGATTTTAAATAAATTAATCAAAGAACAAAATGGGTGACGAACTTCCAATTTATTTTGTTTGTTTTTCATTATTGACAACAAGTTTTTAAAATTTTTTAGTTTGATTTGTATCAAAGCGAATTTACACCAGGTGAACTTATCTTGCTACGTAAGCAACAGCTGATAACTAACCTTGTGTCAAAATGGTATACCGTTCTAGTGGTTCTGGGGAATTTTTTCTAAATTCTATAATTTTCAACAAATAGAAACTGGGAATTATCTCCTTTCGTAGGTTACTTTATATTATATTCAACATTTTTTTATTTTTCGCTTAAAATTATGAAATTTAAAACTTTTTTAAGTTATTACATTTCAAAACACACAATTTAAAATTGAAAACAAAATGAAATATTTGCTTGAATTTTTGACACAACGTAAAAATATTTACAGTGTTGTAAAACGTTTTCAAAATAAGACCTTGTATGAATTCGCCTTGATTTGTATTTTGAATTTAATTTTTTTTTTAACAATTTTATAACACCGAATCCGCTTGAAAATTTATATCACTGACAACATAACATTAACAATATAATGCATTCTTATGTTTTTAATATAAAATAATAGAACAAATAACTATTAAAATTTAAAATGTTTTCCCTGATTAGAGGCGATTTTTTCCGAAGCTTCGTCTGGTGGCCCTATTATAAACAGAAGTCACATTTTTACAGGGCATTATTAACACTGTCGATTTAATCGGGGCGTTAAGTGCAATGCCTTTTGTCATTAATAAGGGTGAATTTTTTTTAGAATAAAACAAGCCACCCGTAAAGAGAGCAAAGCATTAGTGAGAAACGAACACCAAACTGCGTTATTTTAAATAAAATGTCACTGTTTTTTGTAGAAAAGAAAACACCATTAGATAATTTCAAGGACTGTTTGTTTTTTTAAAATTGGCGAAATCGACCTATTATTTCACCTTAAGGCCGAAATACATTGATCAAAATACTCATCAAGCATTGTGGTAGTATTAGTGAAAATGTGTTTGTAAGTGTGACACAGACAACGCTTGATGAAAAATCAAAAAATTTCGATATGACGGCGAATATTACGTCCAGTACACGTACACGTTGAATTCGCCGGCTGGACAAGCATTTTACAAGTGTATTTGTCCCTTAACGTCCATATAAATATGCCCTGGAATATATTTCAATTAACAATTGGCTATTCAATGCTATGGTGAGAGGTATTTCAGATTCGGAACAGCGGAATATATAAATTTTATTTGTTCTTTATTTTATTTTTTAATTTCAAGTTCTCCGCAGCGCAGGAAAATAAACACATGATATTTGCACCAAATTAAGTTGTTCTAGTTCGTTTTTTGTGACTACTACTGGGCCGAAATACCGAAAAAAAGTTACAGCTTTAACGGGTCTGTATTACAAATATTATCGATTTTGCCCTTTCTAATACTATTTTATGACTAGCTGAGAAAAAATGCACAAATCTTTACGCTCTAAAGACTATTTAAGCTATTAAAGACACAAACCATGTGTGAGATATATGACTCCTGTTGTGAATTAACGCTTTTGGACGATTTATTTATTGTTTTCAAATTTGTGACCCATGTCTTAAAAATATGTTATACAAACAGAAGTTTTTTTAAAATTTAAAATTTGTTTAGCAGGTAATTAGTATTGTGGTTTTTTTTGTTGAACTGTTTGCGATTTTTAATCCAAAATTTTTGATATTTTTTATCAGGGCAAAGTTCATTGAATTTAATTTTTATTAAATTATTTTTATGAAGAAACAATTTTACAACATGAAATTAATTAAAATTTATTGATAATTTTTCATTCTTGGCTGAGCAGTGTTATTTCAAAATAGAGCTTTTAAGTTACAAATTATTTTAAGCATTAGTTAATACTTTTAAAGTGCGTGCATGTTACGGAAGATTAAAAAATAACGTTGTTTAAATAACAAGTAATTTCAATAAATTACGTTTATCAACAATATTTATTGAATTTATTAAACTTTAATGTGAAAAATTGTTGTTAAATATACATTTTTCCAAACGGAATTATTTATAAACTATTTAAACTGAAAAGAAAAGTGTTTATACCTTTTGTTGGAAAAGCAGTTTAAATTATTCAAAACTTGTTCCTGTGTTTTTAATAGCAAAAAAAATATGTTGCATTTATAATCAACTAAATGCTGCTAGTGTTTGTTGACTTTGTTGTAGAAAATGTTTGTGCAACTACTTAAATATAAACAAATATATGTATAGGGTGGCCCAGCAGGAAGGAAGGAGTTTAAATTGCCTATAACTTAATTATTATAACTACATCACAATAGTGGGGAAGGTATTATGCGCTTGTGCTGATATTTGTAACACCTTAAAATTTTTTAACTAGACCACCCGATCATCTAAGAATCACTTTCTGAAATTTTAAGGAAAAAAAAAAATAAATTTAAGGAAAATTTTAAAGGATTATACTGTTTTTAATCTATAAGAACCGGTGCCAAATCGGCCAACTTTTGCTTTCGAGCCGAAACAGAGTGGATCTTAAAAGGTCCTCTGCATCTTTCATCTAAGAGAGTACTGATTTTTCACTAAAGTACTTTTTAAGACGAGTCATTGAAGATGTAGTAGAGAACGCGTAAAAATACATCGTTAGCTTAAATGCAAAAAAGCGTAACTAACAAAAATAAAGTTTTGCAGAAAAGCAAAAAATCTTTGTCAAATAAAATAAGCGTAATTTTTGATCGCAGAACTGTATAATTTTTTTTTAAGAAATGTAGTTAAATGGCAATCATAATAATTATTATAATCGATCTAAAACGCGATTTTGAATTTTTTGTTAGTTACGCCTTTTATAATTTTAGCTAAATTATGAAACTTCCTATAAAAGTTGTGATTCAAACGTGGCACACTGTTCGAGCATTACGGGTGATCATCAAAGCCGACCAACCTACTGTGCAAGTAATTGGCGAGAGAAATTTGAAGTGCATCATCCGCAATTCGCGCACTGGCAAAAGTATTGCTTCTGTTAGTAAAAGTGTAGCGGAAATCCGAATTTGTCGATTACACAGCGTTTTCAGCAACTACGTGAAAAAGCCCCTAACATTTGTGTGTGTTGTATTCACCTTTACTTTTGAAACCGAAAAATGTATAACCCGTTTCTATACACAACTGCAGATGTACATAAAGATTTGTTTAAACGTATAGGAGGTTATAATCATTTGTGTTGAAAGACTAATCTTTCTAGTTAGTTTGTAAGTATTTTCTTACTCGTATACTCGTATACTGGTGTTCATATGTTTAACGTCTATACAAAAATAACTGCACAACTTTTTTTGCTTGTTAATACTCTTGTGAACGTTTTTGTGCATGTTTAAGTTAAATAGTTTTATTTAAAGTCTATCTTTTTTTAAATTTTTTTCATATTATTATTTGCATTTTTTTTTTCTAATTTTCAAATGTCTTTGACGAACTTTGTGAGCATATTTTGTTTACAAATCAAATATTTAAAATTGCATATGACACATATACACACACACTCATTTCTGTGTGGATTTACAAACATTAAGAAATAAAGTTTTATAAACAACGTCAAAGGATTGAATGCTTTTACGCCATAGACCTTCATACATACATAAATGTGACTATACCCAGTGGTTAAAAGAATGAGTAAAGAGGCCTAATAGAAGGCCTTATTAAGCAGACACAAGCCCTCCTCGCCGCATTCCATACTCAAATATTTTTTACACAGGTTGTCATTGGGAGCAAGCCCTTCCACACTCCCTTCTTCTTTCAGAAATTCTAAAAGACTTTCAAAAGAAGGTCTTTTGGTAGCCCTTCTGATGCATGTCCTTAAGAACGCCTTTTAAAAAAGGACTGTTAAAAGGCATTACAAAACTGTACTGTAAAATGGGCTTCTATGAAAGTACTCTAAGAATGCATACAAAAGAAGCACATATTGATTACCTATAAAAAAAGACTTTTAAAAGGACTTCTAAAAATTTTATTTTTACATTCATACATACATCGTGACCTCAGGACAACAAGGTTCTATTTGCACCTAAACTTCATGGAAGATAGAACCTTGTTGTCCGAAGGTCGCGACATATTTACTTATGTATGTTTTAGTAATGAAAGCACCTGTCTCCCGTCGTTTTGCGAAAAAAAAAACTCACGCAGGGAAGTAAAATAAAAAAACCTTCCAAGAAATTTTGAACCGCGATGAATTGTAAGCCGTAGAAAAATTTTTAAATCTAAAGCAGTGGATAAATTCTGAAATAGCAATTCAGTGATACGTATAGGAATACATTTATACAGATATCAGGTCTAAATTTTTTTAAATTTCCGTAAGATAAAAATTGTTGTTTTCAAATGATACTAATATTGGCCATATAGGTTCGGAAATGTAATGGGAAATCGCAAATTCAAATGAAAACTTCAGAGGCCCATAACTCGGAAACTATGCGTTTCCGAGAATTTCGCCATTTAATTTTTTCTTCTTATTTTTCAATTTTCTGTCACCCTATGTACTTTTTTTTTATTTGGAGCTGCGTTGGTAAACTAGACTTAAGCCATAAGCTTTAAATAGAAAAAATAATTGCAAGCGTTTAACATTCCTAAAATTTTCGAATAAAAAAAATACGATTGATCACAAAATTAGCGAATTTTTCTTTTAAAAACTTATTGAAGGTATTACAATGTTTCTTGAAAAATTTATTGTTTGTTTAAAATATAAGTGATGAAAAAAACTAATTGTTCCGTTTGGAAGTTACAGGCAAATGTTTTTTTTTTTCAAATAACAATTTTACCAAAATTTTTTTATTTTTTGAATTTTCGCATGAAATAACAATTTTACCCAAAAAATATATGTGATCATAAAATAAACTTCTAAATGCTTCTAGTTTTCTTAATCACAATCTTCATATATCAAGAATATAAAATATCAAAAATTAATTCATGCTTAATTAGTATTGTGGTTATTTTGTTGAACTATTTCAAAAATGTACTTTGGACTTCAAGAAAAATTCTTGACGAAAGTACGAAAAAACAGAAGTAAGGAGGAACAAGTAAAATCAATTAAAATGGATAATCATTCAAAAAAGCAAACTTCGATCTACCAAAGGTTAGAATACAATTTTGTTTAAGGGTTGATGTTTGACTATTGACGTCAGCAGTCGTCGATGGCTGCGAGTGTAAAACGGCAAATCCATCTTCATAAAAATAATTTAATGAAAATTAAATTTAATGAACTTAAGCCTAATTAAAATTATTAAAAATTTGGATTAAAAATTCATTCTTAATTTCAAAAGGTTAGGTTAGCTCGAAAGTAGGACGAAGCATCAAAGATGCAACATCATACATAAATCATACTTATTTGAGGTTGCATCTTTGAAGCTTCGTCCTCCTTTCGACCTAACATAACCTTAATTTAATTCTTAAGTTTACGTCCTGCCAAATGGCGGACGAAATTTCTATTAATCGTGGTTCTTGTCCACAAAGGTGATTAGCGCTCTTCTAACAAAATAAGCACTGCCATTTCTCATTCTTAAGCGGGTGTGGCCGCCATCATTAAAAATATTTCGAGCTAGTGGAATTTGGTCATGTTCGCCGATGGAATATTCCCTTTATCAATACAATAAATCAAACATAAAGTCCTTTCACAGCTGATATATTGAAATGGAGAAAAATTTTATTTATATCAGGTTCATCCGTAAGGCAATGTTAGGTATACATAAGTGTTATACACGCTTGGCAAGAAAACGCAACAGTTGATCCGCAACGTATACGTTTACATAAGAGTAACGAGGCCATTAGAGACAACAAAAAAAAGTTAAAACCATTATAAAAACAGGATCAGGCGCAAAAATAAATTGTTTTTAAGAATGCTGGAGACCAAAAAAAAAAAATATATATACAAATTAAACAACTTCTTTCCCTTCACAGAGAAGGGAGTAAGGAAGCTCACTTAAAACTTGAATTGAACTACTTCCTTTCTCCCTTCTTAAAGAAGGTAGTAGGAAATGTCTACTTAATATTTTGGAAGGTCTTTCAAAAAGAAATTTATACCTTCTAGAAGGCATACTTCTGAAGGCAGGATATCATATGAAGCGAAACTTTTAGAAAGGAGTATAGAGGCCTTCAAAAAGGCCTGCAACTTGAGGTATGAATATGATTTTATTTATTTGTGCACACATACATTCATATGTCTGTATGTATGCTTGTACAAAGTTAATAAACTTATTGTTTGAGTGTTTGATGTTATAAAGATTTAATAAAATTTTGTTAGAAAAATAACGAATTTATTATTTTAAATACCAGTGTGTAAATATTTCAAAAATATTATGAATTATTGTTTGTGTGCAAACTTAAATTTGATTAGAACTAAATTAAAATTTTAGCAAAATTTGGATATTTTTATAAGGTTAAAGTTCATCAAATTTAATTTTCATTAAATTATTTTTATGAAGAAAGGAATTTTACATCATGAAATTAATTGAAATTTAGTGATTAATTTTAATTTTGACTGCCGTAGGAATCGAACCTTCTCCCTCTGAAGAGATTGAGTGGTTGCAATTGAAACATGTAAGAGTAACCTGTCCGTGAAAGCCTGGGTTCGATTCCCGCGTCCGTCAAGAATGAAATAATTATCAATTAATTTAAATTAATTTTATGTTGTAAAATTCATTTCTTCATAAAAATAATTTAATGAAAATTAAGTTTAATGAACTTTAGCCTTATTAAAATATCCAAATTTGGATTAAATTTAGTTTTGCAAAAATTTTCAATTTATATCTAATCAAATTTTAGGTGCACACAAACTATATAATAAATTATCAAAATTTGGATTAAAAACTATAAACAATTCAACAAAATAACCACAATACTAATTAAAACTAAATTTATTAATAAGTTTGGATTTCCTAATATTTTTTTAATTTGGTAAAAATTTTGGATGTAAAATAAGTATTTTTTGTTGGTATAAAATTTTTTTTTCAAAACTTGTAAATTTTTGTATTAATTGTTTTTTTTTTTTGGAATTATGTATTATAATTTTGTGTTAAAATCCTAAAGACGTAACACAAAAAAGTTGCGTAAATCTAAATATATATAAATTAGCGTGGCCGTTAGTTGTATGGAGAACTTTTTTTTTTTGATTTCTTATACTCTCCCCCTCCAAATCGGTTCAGTTTTATGTAAAAAAAAATACAAAAAAATTTCGTAGCGATAAGTTGTGTTTTAGGGAGGGCGTCCGCCCCTCAAAGTTTGCCATAATGTAATTTGTTTGCGTATGACTATCTTCTAAAAACAACATTTTACAAGAATATGATATGTGGCAATATTTTAGCTCTTCTAGTCAACAACAAAAGCCTCCAAGAAAGTTTTTTGCTAAGACTAATATCTTAGAAAATAATTAAGAAAATAACAACAAACTACCAAACATTTTATATACGTTTTATATATATAACAAGTAAGAGTGCTATATTCGGCTGTGCCGAATCTTATATACCCTTCACCATTGTGCGAGCAGAATACAGAGCAACTAAATAATTTTTACATATACATACATATTTACCATACTTAAAACTTCATTATAAATGAAATTTAAAAAGCTAAAACTGGTAAATATTTTTTTAAAATTGTTTTGGAACATAACAATATTAAAAAAATATTCTTTTTAAAAAACCAAGATTCGAACCAGGGAACTCACATGGGCATTATGCTAGTATATGTAAACAAATGCGAAGGGGGGGAGAGATGAGACGACAACCGGATTTGAACTTCGCTTTTCATAAGGACCCAGAATATATATACTTTATAGGGTGCAGGACCTTCGGTGAAGGGTATAAAAAACAAACTTAATTACAAAAAAGAGTAATTTTTGAGATTTCAGTATATTGGTCATAACTCTGCTATTTCTGAACCGATTTGAAAGATTTATATACCGACGTGTTAAAGAAGAAATTTGCCATTTATTTTGGGTGTAAGACTTGGACTCGGGAAGATCTATGGTTCCCGAAAATGGGTATTTTCCAAAAAAAAATTAATATTTTGTTCATAACTTTTTCGTATCTGAACCGATTTTCCCGAGTTTTTCAGAAAATATTGTTTACTAATTAAATTTCCGATCTTTTGATATATAAGGCGTAACCTTAGGTCATATAACAGTCAAAAAATTCAGGTTTTTATACAATTTTTAATACTTTTTGTATGGAAGGTACCACGCCCACTTCTCCAATCCCGCCCACATTTTGTGGAATGGTGTGTATTTTTAACCTTAATGTTTGTACCAAATTTGAAAACTTTGGCTCTTGCCGTTCTCCAGATATACAGAAAAAAGTAATTAAAATACAACAACCACAAGGGATTTTTTGGAAAAATTAGAGGCAGTCGTGGTTTTTTGGTCATATCTCAGCCATTGTTGGACCAATCTGGCTGAATTTCAATAGCAAGAAATGGTGGACTATATGTGACATAAATGTAAAACAACTTAGCCGCTATCATGTCTGGAGTCTCTGGAAAACACATATCAAACGTAAGACGGACAGACGGACGGACAGACGGACGGATATCGTAAAATCAACTTCTCTCCTCATAAGGACCCAAAATATATATACTTTACAGGGCCTAAGATCAATATTGTAGAAATTACAAACGGAATGACAAACTTATATATGTATACCCTTTTCCACCTGTGGTGAAGGGTATAAAAAGGCGATTTAATGTCAAGTGACACAATTTTGAAATCGATATCTTCCGATTTGGATGAAATTTACACCAAGGTTAGTCCTATTAGATAGTAGCTTACACACAAATTTTCAACAAGATCGGTCAAAATGTTTCAGAGGTAGAGGGGGTCAAAATTTGCCATACAGGTGTTCTTTCTCATCCATGTAATTTATTACCTATTGGTGTTAGCAAAATTTGTCCCAAGTAGCTTAGATAGCTATTTAATCAATCTTTTTTAAAAATATTTTTTTGTTTTTTTTTTTTTAAATTTTTTAATTTTTTTTTTTAAATTAAAACTTTTTTTTTTATTTTTTTAGCCAAGTGTTAAATTTAAAAAAAAAAATTTTAAAATTTTTTTAAAAAAACAAACAAAATTTTTTTAAAAAGTTTGATCAAAAAGCTATCTAAGCTACTTGGGACAAATTTCGCTTACACCATTACGTAATAAGTTACATGGATGAGAAAGAACACCTGTATGGCCAAAATGTCAAACATTGACCCCCTCTAACTCAGAAATTTTTTGACCGATCTTGTTGAAAATTTGTGTCTAAGCTACTATCTAACAGTACTAAAATTGGTGTAAATTTTATTTAAGTCGAAAGACATCTATTTCAAAATTGGGTCACTTGACATTAAATCCCCCTTTTATATATATAAAAAACGTATATAAAATGTTTGGTATTTTGTTTTTATTTTCTTAATTACATATTTTCTAAAATATTGATTTTAGCAAAAAACTTTCTTATAGGCTTATGTTGTTGACTAGAAAAGCTAAAATATTGCCATATATCATATTCTTGTAAAATGTTGTTTTTAGAAGATAGTCATACGCAAACAAATTACATTTGAATAAATGGCTTGATGGCAAACTTTGAGGGACGGACGCCCCCCCTAAAACACAACTTATAGCTACGAAATTTTTTTTGTATTTTTTTTTTACATAAAACTGAACCGATTTGGAGGGGGAGAATATAAGAAATCAAAATTAAAAAAAAAAAAAAGGGGCCACCCTAATATATATATATATATATATATATATAAATGAAAAATTAAATTAATGAATCAAATTTTTACAGTGACATCACGTGAGCCCTTAAAATAAAATAGGCTACTTATTTTTTTGATAGGTGCAGGGGAATTGGTACCCCAAATAGGATGCCAATCTTAAATATCGCATTTCTTAATAGGCGCTGCACGCATTTTGTTGAACTTTTGGTAGTAGGATCTTCTGAGCCCCAAAATTGAAATAAAATAGCAGCGGGGGAAGTGGTATCCCCCAAAGGACGTCAATTTTTAATATCGCGTATCTTAAGAACTGTTATAGTGAGAATGTTCAAACTTTGTAGAAGTCACTCGTATGATGTACTACACTTTTAAAAATAAAAATAAAGCCGGCAGACGCAAGAGGGGAAATACCTCCCATAGGATGTATACATTTAATATAGCTCAACAGAAGAACTATTAAAGGGACAGTCTTCAAAAGTGGTTAAAGCTATTATTATAGTAAACTATAAATTTCAATATAAAAATGAGCGGGGTAGACAGAGGAGGAACAGTACCCCTCATAGATAAAAATATTAATGAGCCGCTGCACTCATTTTGTTGAACTTTTGGTAGTAGGATCTTCTGAGCTCCAAAATTAAAATAAAATAGCAGCGGCGGAAGTGGTACCCCCCATAGGACGCCAATGTTTAATATCGCATATCTTAAGAGCTGGGGCCTGAGTCTGGCAGTCGTGATCGAGTACTTTTTCGATTCGAACGCAATTTAATATCTAATTATTTTTTAGTGTTGTAAATCATTAATTTGAGTTTCACAATACTGGAAAAATAATTTCGAATTGTTCAGCATCGACTGAAAGAATTAGAAATCAAATTGCTTTCGAATCGAGAAAGTACTCGATCACGACTGCCAGAATTATGGCCCTGTTATAGTGAGAATGTTCCAATTTTGCAGAAGTCACTCTAATGGTATACTACACTTTTGAAAATAGGTAGGTGCAAGGGGGGAAATACCTCCCATAGGATGCATATATTAAATATCTCTCAACTGAAAAATTATTAAAGGGAGAGTCTTCAAACGTGGTTAAAGCATTGTAGCGAAGCACACCTAGTTAATCTAGTAAAAAATAAAAATTAATATATATTTTTTTTAAATGTAATTTAAAATTTAAATTTCTTGATCTTTTGCATAAAAGTTTTCATTAATCATTATTTGCGATAATCTCATGCAAAAAGTACATCTAGAAGTATATCTGTATTTTTTTTCTATAATAATTTACAGTTTTTACTTTAACTTTGCCGATATTTGAATAAAACTGCGTTTTTAACGTTAAAAAAATATTGGCTCATTTTTACCCCCAAGTGCATAAAAGGGTTAATTTTGTTTTTCTTTTTGAAATAGTACATAGCTTCTTTTGAAATAGTAGTTTCTTTTGAAATAGTAGTTACCAATTACAGAATATATTTAAGTCAACATTTATCAAAATATAAATGTACCCCTAAAATATTTCGTTATCAATTTAATGACAAATTTAAAATTAAAAAAAAAATTTGCTTTGACCTTGTCATTTGAACTTTGGCGTGGTTAGATTGCGACCTAATTTTCAGAATACAATCCTTGTAGCTTGTTCATTGCAAAAGAGCAAAATGTTATTGTTGAATTTTTAACAGTAAAACATATGAATTATAACGTCAAAAATGTATATGGTTGTGGAAAAACATAATTTGATTGTTAAGGGTGGTCTAACCAGAACACACGATGTAAATTGTAAAAAAAAACAAAAAGTTTTTAAAGAATTATCTTAATATTTTTTATTATGTTAAAAGGAACTATGACAATTATGTCTGAAACAAAATATCGGCTAAATGCTCCCCACGGCTTCGGTGGCATACATCTATCCGATAGTCTATATTTTCAATGACTCTGAGACATAATTGAGGTTCAATGTCGTTAATTTGCCGAATTATTTCATCCTTTAGCTCTCGAATTGTTCTTGACTTATTGACGTATACTTTTTCTTTTATATATTCCTAAAGAAAGAAGTCCAATGGTGTCAAATCACATGATCGTGACAGCCAATTAACATCGCCGCGACGTGAGATAACACGGCAATTGAATTTCTCGCGCAAAAGAACAGATGTTTTGGTGGCTGTGTGGCAAGTGTCACCATTATGTTGAAACCCATGTCGTACCGGTCAATATCCTCAATTTCTGGCCACAAGCGAACACCATTTGCGGTAACTGCTTCGCCGACCTCATTTTCGAAGAAGTACGGCCCGATGAAGCCGCCAGCCCACAAACCGCACCAAACAGTCACTCTCTGTTGATGTATCGGGTTTTTAATAATCACTTGTGGATTCCCATTTGCCGAAAAGCGGCAGCTGTTCTTGTTAACGAATCCACTGAAGTGAAAGTGTGCCACGTAATGCATTTAGATTTGAAAGCCCATTTTTGTAAATGGCTTCAACAATCTTAACGCGCTGCTCAATTGTCGGCCTCTCCATAGTTGAATTTGTCAAACACTAAAAGAAAGGAATGTCAAATTAAGTTGGGTTAAAAACTTAACGTTAATTATGGTTGAACCACCCTTTGGTTTGAATTTAAGGCTTTGATTCATTCATTATATTGTGGCGGTAACACGTGTTTAAGATAAGCACAGCAAAACTTTACGTTTTTTTCTTAAGTTTTTCCATGTTTTAACTAAAATTTGGAAAATTTTATATTAAATCTTAAAAACTAAAATTTTAGGCAACAAATCACATCTAAAATGTTTCATTTAGTAAACATTCTATTATTAATTCTATCATTCAGTTTGTTTAAAAATTGTTACTCATTTTCTGAATTTTAATCATTTTATATTTTGTAACCAAAAAAAAGAGAACAAAAAAAAAAAATTTGCTTAAAGTTTTTGAACACAACCTTAAACAGGAAAAGTGTGTTTTGTAAATTTTCCCATTTCTATTTGTTGTATTGTTCATTTTCTTTTATTTTTTTTCCACAAAGTTATAGTCGTCGCATTTGAAAAGTCAAACGAGTGCAGAAAAACTAGATCATGAAGTATATTTAGTTTTACTACATTTCTAACCACCCCACCCACCCCTTCGTTCGAAACGCAAACGAACATTGACATTCTGCCTTAGTTTTGATGTTGAAGAAGACATTTTACTTTTTCTTTTTTTTTTTTTGTTTGCAAAATTTAATTCTGAGATGAATATTTGAGCGCACTAGGGTAGAAGAAATATGTAACACATGATTCAAATTCAAATACAAAATTAAATTTGCTGTACCCTCCACCAAAACTAGTGGTAAATAAGGATATGCTTAGTTTGTCATTCCGTGTGAACATTTTTTATTATTCATCTTTTCGGTTGTTCAAAAATTCTAACATGGTCTTAATATAACAAAATAAACTAATTATACACTCACAAAATTATTACAGTAACTGATTGTGGGTTATTAAATTCGTTTTACGTACAGTTAAAACTTAATAAAAATATAGTTATTTTAGGAATAATTTTTTTTTTTTAACTTTTATGGTTGTTATTTAAAAAAACAAACTACCTACTAAGATATAATGTTTTTCCGTTCTTATTTTGTTAAGTAGTTTGATTTTTGTCGGTTAAAATATAATTTTTAATTTTACGTTATATGCTTTTCAAGAAATAACAATTTTAAAAATAAATGTAAACTTCATTTATTTTAAAAGAAATGTTAATGATCCGTTTTTTAAATGAATTTTAAGTTGTTTAAAATGAATTTTCGTTTGAATTTAACAGCATAATATTTTCAGTGTACTACTAGACATAGCAAAAACTATTTTTTGTAAGATGTGGTATTATAATCAAAATAAATATTGGAATTAAAGGAAATGGTGTTTTAGTTTGCCTGCTGGTCTCGTTTTTTTCGTCAAGTATTTGACAAGTGTGATACGCTCACTACCGAACAACTTAAAGGAAAAAAAGAACAATATTGGTGTATAATTGCTTCTACTTATTTGGATTTAAATCGAGCAAAATCGGTTCAGTGGGATAAGAGCTATGAATCCAATTGTTGAACCACGACCTTAAAAAATAGATAATTTTGCTACTAAGCTAACATAAATCGTGCCAAAATGCACGGATGTATATAAGATTTAGCAAAAATGACTGAAAATTATGCTATTAAATTTTGTGAAGATTGGTTTCTATATTACATAGATTTATAAAGATTGACTTTTATAGAAACCTCGGTGGAGGGTATTAAAGATTCAGCTGGGCCGTATATAGCACGCTTACTTCTTCTTGTAAAGAACACTACGTAAAAAAATGGTTTTTGTTCTTTATTAATAATATGTTTTTTTTTGTTCTTTAATGTGGTTTATTAATAGCGGGTCCGCCATCTAAGGTTTTTTTTTCAACTAGTGCTTATTTCGTGAATGGTAACACTTAGCTCATGTCTGAGTTGACAGATAATTAGTTTTATCCTTCCGCTGAACGAATATGGTTGTGTATACGCTTGAACAACACTGCGAAATATTGCGACATTACTTTGAAAATCATGGTAATGTTGCAGAATGATGAATGATGTTCAGATGAAGCTCATTTTGATCTTGGTGGGTATGTAAACAAGCAAAATTGTCGCATTTGGGGCACAGAAAACCCGCACGCATACATTGAAAAGCCGATGCACCTAAAACGAGTCACTGTTTAGTGCGGATTTTGGTCCAGAGGCATAATTGGGCCATTTTTCTTAAAAATGAGCAAGGAGTGGCCGTTACAGTCAATGGTGATCGTTATCGGGCCATGTTGAATGAATTTTTGTTCACAAAAATTTAAGAGGAGAATATTGGCAACATTTGGTTTCAACAGGACGGCGCTACATGCCATACAGCCGAAGCTACACTCGATGTTTTGCGCCCTGTTTTTGAAGATCGAATTATCAGCCGCAGAGCTAATTTTGTTTGGCCACCTCGGAGCTGCGATTTGACACCGTTGGACTATTATTTGTGGGGTGCCGTCAAAGATAAGTGTTACGCCGACAAGCCAGAGACAATTGACGCTTTAAAGGACAATATTCTTGAAGCCATTGGTGAAATACAGCTGCACACAATCGATAATGTGATTAAAAGTTGGCCCGATCGTGTAGGCTACTGCATGGCCAGCCGAAGCAGCCATTTGAATGAAATTATTTTTCATTCTTAACCAGAAGGATTGTACTTTCCAATAAAAAAAGAAATTTGAGAAAATATTCAGTAGTTTTTTTTTTATAGCATTTTCAAAAAAAAAAAAAAAATTATTTGGCGGACCCTTTATTTAAAACTATACTTTTGTTTAAAGTTTTTTTAAGTTGTTTACAAAATTAATAAAAAATTAATTACACTTTTAGTAGTTGATTTTTTTTTTGTATTTATTTATTAATTTATCAATGTTTAATTTTAAATGTATTTAACATAATTTTTAATTATTACTTTACGCCTGAGCGCATTTTAAATTATTTTTGTAATTATTAATTTATTAAAAAAAAGTGCTGCAGAAAAAAATCTGCAAATTAAAACTTAACACAATTTTTTCATTTAAACTAGATATTGATTCAGGTGTAGCAGAAAAAAAATTATAAAAAAGGTTTCATTTACAAATAATTTTTTTTTAATATTTTGTAATTGAATCTGTATTTATTGAAAACTTTTTATTAATTAGCAGTTGTAAAAAAGGTACTTTTTCTAAGTTAACCTCCTTAATGGAATGATATGTCAGAATGATGAATCAGAAGCGGCGGCATGTCAGGAGGTTATTATCTAAGGCGAAACGAACCAGGAACTGTCAGGAGTACAAAGATGCTCTCACAGAATACAACAAATCCTTGCGCAAATCCAAGAGGGATTCATGGAGGAACTTTTGCGGTAGCGTCACATACCTCCCTGCCGCGGCAAGGTTTAACAGGTTAATTAATAATTAAAGGGCACTCAAATGGAGTGGACCTAGTGGAGAGAACAGATGGTTCCTTCACGACAAATCTCAGGGAATCTTTGGACAACCTGCTACAGGTGCACTTTCCGGCCTCGACTATTGTGACCAGTAATGGGTACATGCAAGTCAAGGCGGCAACCCCAGGGACTCGTCAGGCTACTGGATTGGCCCACTCAAGTCAACCAGGGGTGACGGAATCTTTCCTGTATTGCTACAGGAAAGTCATGATATCATAATAAGGCCACTGATTGGTGTTTTTAGGGCAAGCTTCACCTGGGCAGATAATCCGACCGCTTCGCGTGCGGTCAGGGTCGTTTTAATTCTCAAAGCTGGCAATAGGCCGCTGGAGAAGCTAATATCCCACAGACCTATTAGCCTTACATCATTTCTGCTCAAGACTGTTGAGCTGCTCCTGGGCTTTTGCATCAGGGACAAACTGCAAGCTTCTGCACCGTTGCACAGAACACAGTTGGCTTACCAGAAGGGTAAGTCCACGCAGGTAGCATTGCACCATTTGGTTGCGCAAATATAGAAGGCACAGTATAACAAGGATATTGCACTGTGTGCATTTCTTGGTGTAGATGGTGCCTTTGATAACACGAGCATTAATTCTATCACGGATGCTCTGGCACGGGAACCGATATATGATCTCATGATCGATTGGATTGGAATCACCGCCTCCTGGGACGACGCTAGTGTCAGCATCATTGCTGTTAAAGGGTTTCCACAGGGGGGAGTAATATCCCCTCTCTTGTGGTGCCTTGTCATTGATTGGCTATGCAGACAATCAAGCCATCATGGTGACTGGAAAGTTCGAGAGTGCGATCACTAAAGTGATGCAGGATGCCCTCGATAGGGTCCTCGAATGGTGCTATTAAAGGGGGCTGAACATTAACCTAATTAAGGCTGTCGTGATGCCGTTCACGAAATTTAACTACAGGCTTGATAAGCTAGGGAGGTAGGAGGAACTGAAGTTAAGTTTTCGAATGAGGTCAAGTACCTGGGAGTTGTTCTGGAAAAACGACTTAACTGGAACTAGCACCTGGACCAGATCCTTAAGAAGGCGGAAAGAGCCTTCTGGGTTTGCAGGAGCTTTTTTGAAAGGACTTGGGGCTTTAGTCCCAGTATGGTAAAATGGCTATACTTTATGATGGTCAGACCGATAATCACCTATGGATCCTTGGTATGGTGGCCAAAGATACAACAGGTGTCTGCCATCGAAAAGTGCAATAATATGCAGCGGATGGTGTGTCTGGCCCTGAAGGGGGTGATGCGCCCATGCCCTACGAAGGCACTTGAAGTTATAGTGGGTATACTTCCACTACACATCCGTATAAGGAGGACTGCATTGTCGAGACTTCTTAAGATCCAGCTTACATCGGGACTTGCGGAAGATGTCCATGGGCACGCTAGCTTAAAGAAACTGGCTCCGTGCCTGGCGGTCTGTGCAAGGGCGGGCATAAACACCACGGAGCTGGGCTAAAACAAGGGGTTCATGACAGTCATTTCGGAGAGGGGGGTCTAAGGGAACTGAAAATCCCTGTCATGGAAACCAGGAATTACACTGGTGTACTGATTGGTGCAATTCGGAGCATGGAGTTGGTGCAGGGGTATTTGGGCCAAACACGCGAATCTCAATGGCTATGGGTGAATCACCTAGTGTATTTCAGGCCGAGATTTGCGCTATGGATATGTGTTGCAATATCATTCTGGACAAGGGATAGCTTGGCGGCAGTAATGTAATCTTTAATACGATATAGTGACTAATTTACGCAATACTTAGACCACTTATAAGTGACTTTTACGTATGTCACACACTGTTTCTATTAAGAAAATTGTTTACACAACTCATTTTCTCATTTTAGTTTTTTAAACAGTTTTATGAAGATATTGATATCGCCATGATTAAATATTCGCAAGCATTTAAGCGAAGCTAATAACATAAATAAGTAAATAATTCGCAAATGTGAATGCCAATCCGAATATTCGCCGCTTCCCTAGTTTAAATTTAAAATTTTACACACTTATGAATCGCAATAATAAAATATGCCTCCCAGAAAATCTTAAATTTACCTATATTATATACTCCTCCTATAAATTTTATAAATTTAAATATCATACACCAAAATACTTCTTGTAAACTTTCTCCATTAAAGTCGTTGTAAAAGATGGTTACATATAATTTTTGTTAAGCTTGAATAGTTTAAGACCTCTGCCAAATTAACTTTTTAAGTTTTGTTTTCCTTTTTTAAGAACTTTTTTTTAAACATGTTTTCTGAAAAACTTCAAGAAAAGAAATGATGTGATGTTAAACATCATGCAACAACACACACATGCACCCCCATTAACACATAGACACAAACATATACAATAGAAAAACACAAACACACACACAGACACAAATTCAACATATAATCAAATTTTTTTTCTACTAAAATTACTAAATAATGTATAAAGGAGAACGCATGTTTGTAATAATGCTACTTCTACTTAAAGCTATTTTAACTGCTACTGATGTTGCTTTTTGCTGCTGCTACTTGTAATGTTCGTTATAAGTATGTAAAAAAAAAAAAAAATTATGAAGAGTAAAAAAACCAGGAGTAAAAAGAATTTACAAAATATTGCTTGTATTTTATTACACAGTGCCAAAAGTTTTGGTAATTAACTTTAATTACAGTACCCATTATGCAGCCTTAGGGAACGAGAAACAGAGATACAACCAAAAAAACCCTAAATTGAAACACACTCAAACGAAAAAATGACAGACATATGAAACATTTTTTTATGTTTAAAATTAAATAGAAACTCTTACTTATAATATTACAAGCTACTGCAGGGTGACGCGTAAATAGTTGAACGATAATTTACAGTTAGTTGGCTTTTGGGTGCCCCGGTAGTCTAGTTGGTAGTGAGCCAGTCTATCAGTGCAGGGGTTGCGGGTTCGATTCCCGTCACAGACTCTGGTCTGTTTCACTACAACGAGCTGAAGGTCTACGTTACTATTACTCGGTTAATTAAGTTAGAATCAAGGCGAATTCAACTACAGGTGGTGTCGGAACTACAACAATCCAAAAACAACAGAAACAACATAGGGTTTTTTGCATTGCATTGTTAGTGACATTAGCTCGAAATGTCAACCATTATTAGCAAAACACTAACAAATAAAAACAAATAAGCTCGAACTGTCAAAATGAGATGCCGTTTCGACACCACCTGTAGTTGAATTCGCCTTGGTTAGAATATATTTGTAATTGTATTTGTAACTCTTATTAAATACATAAAATATCAAAAGTAATTTTTGGGAATATAAAATTTTAATTCAAAAGATTTTGTTATTCGTGCTTAATTCCAAGTTTTTATTCTTGATAAAAACACCTGAAATTTATTGTTGATGGGATAAGCTATTCCTACGCGCCTTTCACTGGTTGCTTAGGCCAGATCATCAGGAAACTTCATCCATAAAGATTTTAGAAAAACTAAAGATTTTAAACCAAATAAAACTGTTAAGCGTATAAGAATCATAAGCAACAGTTCTACTTGTAACTATATCAAAGCTTAAACAAAAACATCAACAATATGGATGATATGGATGAAGTTTCCTGATGATCTGGCCCAAGCAACCAGTGAAATGCGCATAGGAATAGCTTATCCCATCAACAATAAATTTCAAGTGTTTTTATCACGAATAACAAAATCTTTTGAATTAATAAATAAAATAGTTAGCTTTTTTTAATTTAAGATTTAAAATTTAAGTATGTTCACATAAGTTTGGAAGACAACAATTTTTTATTGCTATCTAATATTTCAGATCCCAGCGACCACGCTTTTTCGCGGATGTTGCCCTTAAGCTGTTCTCGGGTCATTACCAGACAATTCAGCTTTTAGGTAGACTCTAAGAAAAATCGGAAACCTTTAAATTGGGCAAACGCAATTGCCAGTTAAAATCTAAAAAAACGGTTTATAATTTAAACGCCAAAAATTTCGCCAAAGCTGAACAAGCTGGGTATCAATCCTGTAGGAAACACAATTCTAGATTGTTTTCTCTAACTCTGGCCTTGAAAAATTTTCAAACATTGCCAGGCTTGAAATTTCGCACCGCAACTTTCTCGTTGTTTTTGAAAAGATAAACCTTTCTGATGTTCAACAGTAAGTCTTTCATTTTGGGTGCCTCTTATTCTGCAATTTTGTTAACTCACGTGACCGTTGAAGCCTTTTAAAAAAGTTAACTTAAACATCGTAAGTTTTATTCAACGCTGAGTCTTTCCGTCGTAAAATGTCCAAGTTTTCAGAGTTAATTCTGGAAAAAAATTAAAAAAATTATAACGTTTTCTCTGTGCCACCCTGTACAAAAATAACAATTTAAAACAGACAATATAAAAGAAATTAAAAAAGAAGTTATTCCTTTTTATAGAATATTTGTGTTTTTTTTTAGTTTTTAGATACTCCAAGTAGTTTGAGATTCATGAACGAGCAAATTTCAAAGAGAAGTTCTAGTTATTACCAGAAATCATTTTTTTATTTAATTTTGCGTTTATAAGAAAAGATTCTAAGTATGTTTTAATATTTACTTCTTTTCTTTTATAATCGCATCAGAGCAAAGCTTTGAAGACGATAAAAAAAACTTTTTAAAGCTTTTGAAGTTAGATAATGACAAACTGTTAAAGTGATTTTGTGAATTAAAAAGCTTTTTAGTTGTAGTTGCAAGACAATAAAGCGTTTAATCCGAGTTTTAAATCAAGAAACAGTTAATTTAATTTTTGTTTAAAAAAAAACTTTCAACATTATTTAAAATTGCAACAAGCTTCTAACGACCAATTTTTAGGTTTGATATTAAGTCACATTTATATTTAAATTTAAATTATCATGAATAAAATTTCACATGTAAATTTCCGAATGTGTGAACAGTTGGTATCATGAAAAAAATGTGTTATGGAAATTTCCGAATGTTTACATTTTTATATTCCGAAAAAAAACTGCTTGTAAATTTAGTTTTTTTTTCAAAAAATTCACACGATTGTAAATAGCCCATATCTGAAATATTTTAACAACTCTGTCTGTCGGAAAATTAAGAAAAGTTAAGTTTATATTTAAAATTAAAAAAAATACGTTTCAAATGCACAAATTTAATTTATTTTATTTACCGATTTCAAATAAGTTTTAGGGTTTGTTTAAAATTTTGTAATTTTTGCGAATTTTAGTAATGTTTGCGATAAAAGCGATTTGTTCCAGTACTTTTTTCGGATTATTTACAGCTTTAACGATTAACAATAAATAGTAGACTTTGACATCACTCCGCTGCAGCGTTTCACTCCCAATAGGTATGATGTCAGAAGAAGCTCTCGAAGCCAGAAATAAAGACCTGAGAAAATTTCGCCTACATCATACTCGAAAAAATTCACGGAAAAACACAATGGAAAACTTGGCTCATACTCTGTTTGTTTCATCAGATCCTTTCATATCCATGTTATCAAAAGGTCCAGTACGCTGTTCAAAAAAGGCTGAGCTATTAGATAATGATGTTATTAGTCTTCTTTTCAAAACAAGTGAAGAAAACAATATGTCAGATGATAGCTCTTCAGATACTGAGTAGAGCACTTTTATATGGAAATTAAAAAAAAAATAATAAAAAATGTTTAGCCTTTACGAAAAATTCTATTTGTATTAACTTAAATTTATTGTATTCTTATCTATATAAAAAAAATTCCGAATTAAAATATCAGCTTTTTTTCAGAAGTTATTAATAAATCTCTGCTAGATTGGCCATTTCTCCCACTGTGCGCTGTTTGCAAATTTTATGCGAATTTCCACTAATTTAACAATTTTTGCCATTTCTTATTGTTTTAGGAATTTTTAGTTAATTTAATGGGTTGTTTGAAAAACTAAAAATTTTCGCGAAGTTTCGCTATTTTCCGACACTTTGTTTTTTTTTTAATCAGCGACTTCAAATTAATTTTAGCACTCATTTTGCAGTTTCAAGTCACACTTAGTGATAGTGCAAAAATATTGCAATCATTTTGTTGATGTTGAGTGATGAATTGAAAATTTGCAGCCTCACTAAACATGAGTGATAGTGATGTTAAAAAATGTTGCACTAAAAAAAAAAAAAAATTTTTGATTTAAAAAAAAGCAATCATCAGCTTATTGCAACTTTTTTTCTTCACTCATTTGAGCGCAACTTAAAGTGTTGAACTAACTGCCTGTTTTAAGAAAACGTAAACAAGTGAGTGAGTGAGAAATTACATTGAAAACAACAATAAAAAACGAAAATTTGTTTTTGTTTTCAATATAATTTCTCACTCACTCACTAGTTTACGTTTTCTAAAAACAGGCAGTAAATTTAAAATTAAAAACTTGTTTTTTCATGAATAAAGCCAATAATTATTGACATAATTTCATTTTATGTAATGTTCTATAGTATATATAGAATCTATACTTATGCATATCCTCAAAAGAAATCAAAAACCATGCCCATACAAAGTTACATTTTTTAAATTTTAGTGAGACAATATTTGTATGCACCTTTTTTGATTGTATGTCCAAATTTTGCACTATTTGATTTGAGTGCAGATTTTTGCATTGTGGAATTCATTATAAGGGTGAATAATGTCAATGTTATTTTTGCGAATACAAAATTTTTAATAAAATTTTTTTTTAATTTTTTTAGTTAGGCTCGAGTTCATTAAATTTAATTTTCATTAAAATATTTTTACTGAAGGAAAGAATTTTACAACATGAAACTTTTTTTTATTAAAATTTATTGATAATTTGATAATAATAAAAAAATTAAAAACTAACAGTTCAACTAAAAATCACAATTATTCTTAAAATAGCTATGGCACAAGCTCTAATGTTTACATTTGTACTTCAATTTGTGCAAATAAAATGTGGACGAAAGTCTTGACAGAAAGAATACGAAACAACAAAAAAAAAAATTATAATTACAGCAAATTTCGAACCACCAGTACCGCTGGTTAAAGATTGATGTTTGACTGTTGACTGGCAGGCACCGCAGTGGTGCAGAGGTTAGAACTCAAAGAATTCTGATGAGAGAATGTGGTGATTCTTGAAACATGTAAATTCAACCCAGGCTCGAACCCAGCACAGCCAAGAAAATTATCAATAAATTTAAAAAAAAAAAAAATTATTTTAAGTTGTAAAATTCTTTCCTTCAGTAAAAATAATTTAATGAAAATTTAATTTAATGAACTCGAGCCTAATTAAAAAAATATCAAAAAATTAAAAATTAACAGTTCCACTAAAAATCACATTTAGTCTTAAAGTTTTTTTTAATGTGGTCACACTAATTTTTGATAAAAAATTGCATTTTCGGCATCAACACCTCCGATTTCAATGAAATTTAACAGAACTGGTGTATGTTATTGGACTTTAACAAAACAAACATTTTCAGACCCCAGATTCTTTCGGCTTTCGAAATATGACGTCATAGAAGATGAGAAAAATGTAAAAAAATCACAAAAGTCTCTTTACAAAAGGGGATAGAACTTTTGAACTATGCAGGATAATTTAGTTTTTTTTGGTATCGTTTGTTGTACAATTGAAACACAGCCGCGAACTGCTACTTCGAAAATATCTGACTAATTTTGATGAAATTTGAATAGATAGATCAGCGTTATTAAAACACACAGGGTTTATATGTTTTTCAAACCTACACGCAGAAAAAAATATGGTTGGAGGTAACCATATTCTAAGACCAACATACCATATTACCATATTATGGTTAAATGTGCCCATAATATGGTTACAATTAACAAAAGTTAACCATAATTTGTTCAAAATTAACCATATTTTGTTCAATCACAACTACATAATTATATTATGTTTAAAATTAACCATACTATGGTCGAATATTTCCAGAATTCGAAAAAAAGGAACCATATTATGGTCAGAATTAACAATAATATGGTCAAAGTTAACCGTATAATGGTTATTTATTTCATCCATTTTTTAAATTTGTTTTTAAGTGTCAAGTTTCGTTTTTTTTCTGTTACGTGTTAAGTTTCACTTTTATAAGAAATCCCATTTCATTTTCCAGCCTTTGACGAACTTTATTAGCACTCCTTCTGTTTTACTGTTTCATAGTACTAAATTTGTGTATTTTATTCAATAATTAAAATAAAATGAATGAGAAATTTAAGCACAACGAGGCAGTATGTTTTTGAAAACCATTCAACTATTGTAAACAGCAAAACTTTTTTTCTATTAACATAATAACTCTTGTTCTATAATTATAGATAATAATAATATAATTATAATTATAAGATATATTCTTGTTGAGCAAGATTTCAATTAATAAATAAATTATCATGTTAGAAGTTCTCTCATGTTATAACACGGTTGTTAATGCAAATGTTTTAACAACGCTTTTATACATCAAGTTATAACAGCAAATCATGTCAGTTGTAGACGGGCAGTTATGATGGTTTTCGTGTACGCTTAGGCAAGCTTTATCATCAGTAAAAGTTGAAGTTTGGTTGTGGTTGCTTGTTGACATGTCCGAAGTATATATTAAGTATAATAGAGGGTCCAAGATGCTTCCTTGTGGGGCTTCAGCGTTTAGTTGAGGAGAGCTTAAAAATTTCCTTATTTAATGATAAATTTTCGACCGACTAAGTAACTTTCAAAAAGCTTGTGAGTGTTTACCTGTAAATTTAGCTTTAATTTATTACATGGAATCTTTAACGGTTTAGTTTTTAGAATTATTTTTAAAAGGTGTTAAGAACATTAAAAACTTACCGACATCGTCTGTTCTAATTTGGACCCAGATATACATATGTATGAAGAAATAAAAAATAAATTAAACCCGCAATTATTATTAAATCCTAAAAATAAAAATTAATTTTACTGCCGCAATTCTTTGTCCATATAACGTGACAAATCTTAATTACCGACAGAATTTTTTCAAAAAATAATTTATTGTATTTATATTGCAATAAAATAATAATTTCAACATCTCATTTATGGTCTGTCCATTTACAGGATTATAATTTCGATTGAAAGTGTTAATGTGTTCATTGTCGTATTGATAATATTGCTGTCGTTTATATGATTAACAACATCATTTTTTTTAGACTCAATTCGTAATGCTACTCATTAGGGATGGTGTTTTATGTTAAATACAGTATTGGTTACATTATTATTATACTTTTAAACTTGAATACATACAGACAATTAATATTCGTTATAAACATTTAACTAATATGACTATTATTTTATTTTATTGCTTTTCTGATATTAAATATAAATTTTATTAAATATCTGCTTTTGGCAAATCACATAAAGTTTTCCAGCTAAAAGCATGATCATATTAATATTTAAATTATAAGAAAATGTTTCTAGATATAGAATGTATCAATTTTAATTAAAGAAATAGAAGCATTTGAATAGATACTTAAGTATGGGATATTGCATGCAATACTATAATGTTTGACATAATTTAAAGTTTAATAATTAAAACAAAAAATGTTGTTTAGCAATCATTTAATATTGAAACGTTAACTAATAACTACAATTCTGTTGCTCTAAAGTTGTACTTTTAAATTTCAAAACAAATTTCCAATGGAAACCGCCGTATGGTTATGGGTGCTATATACTATTTAAAAACAGGTGTAGTTAAAACAAATAAATGTTAAAAAACCTGCATAACTAAAAGGACTTTAAAACACACACACACACACGTATATAAATGTTCATATGCGTAAGTGATTTGTGATTAAACAATAATTGCAACGACACAAATATTTGTCTCTACTCACGTGCATTTATTTTGATGATTTAATTAAACAATTTTTATTATTATTTTTTTTTTTTTTGTGACACCTGTTTTCTGCTTCCTTTAATTTTCGCTAGCATGCTAATTATATTTTTATCAATAAAAAAAATGTATTATTTATTATACTTTTTGCAGTTTAACGCTAAAATATATCTGCTTAAACAACAAGGTTTTACATATATTAAGCGGAAAAGAATTTGACAAATGATTTACTACTTTTTAACATGGCTTTATTTATTGATTTAAATAAAAAAAAAAAAAGAAAAAAATAATAACCTAATAATAACAAAAATTGTGTCATTGCAATAAAGAATTAATTTCTCTTTTATTAGTGCATAGTGGGTTAAAACGATATATGCAAACCTGCTAACTCCCTTTCAAAAAATTTTACAGGAGAGACAAAAGACTTTTTATTTTTCCTATTTTCTGCTTGAGAAGAAAACCAAAACTATAGTTGATTTGACACACTTAAAGACTCAAATTGAAGAAAAACTGCATATCTTTCTCCACCACACGGCATCAAAATCTCAATTTACTTAAAAAGTGGATTTTGCAGGTTTGCATATTAACTGACGATATGTTTTATTAAAATTGGTAGACGATACTTAAAATCAACTTCAAAAAAATTGTCCCGTATTTATATATAAGATAAGCCAATTTTTTAATCGTTACCAAATTATAAGTTTTTGTTTTTTATTTTTTTTAATTTTTTTTCATCCAAAGAAATATTAGCACACAAATATCAATATTTTTTTAGCTTTCTCGATGTTCTCAATAATAACTGTAACTATTTAATAAAGTTTTTTTATTTTTTTTGTTCTTCTCAATTTTTCATTTTCTCAGACTAACTCAATTTGAACCATAAAAAGCAACGCGTTAAAGTTATTCAGGATTATTATGAAAATGATTTTGATTTAAACAAAATGCATATCGTGCACTTCGTGATTTCTTCGGTCAATTTAATCGTCTAAATGTGCGTACAATCGGAAAAATAGTGCAAAAATTTTAGTAAACTGGGTCTGTAGGAGATGTGAAAGCACCAGTGCTCGTACAGCTCGAACTGCAGAAAATATTGCTGCTGTTTGCGATAGTGTGGCTGAAGAGCCGTCCACCTCAACTCGTCGTCGTGCCCAACAATTGCACCTCTCACGCTCGTCGTTGATGTACATTTTGCATAAAGAGTTGCATTAACACGCTTACAAGATGCAATTGACTCAAGAACTAAAGCCTTCTTGACCATTTCAAACGTCGTCAATGTTCAGAATGGTGGCAAGAAATGACTCTTGCCATTTCAATTTTCAATTTTCAATCAATTTTCGAAGAAAATCATCTTCAGTAATGAGGCACATTTTCACCTCAGTGGATTCGTCAATAAGCAGAACTGCCGCATTTGGGTGAAATTTAATCCAAGAGTGATTGTCGAAAACCCAATGCACACACAAAGAGTGACTGTTTAGTGCGGTTTATGGGCATCAGTCAAATTTTTTCCAAAATGAGGCCGGTCAGGCAGTTAATGTGAATGATCTTCGCTATCGAGAGGTGATAACGAACTTTTTATGGGCCGAATTGGAAGATATGGATGTGGATGATATGTGGCTTCAATAGTATGGTGCCACTTGCCACACAGCTAACGAAACAATGGCTCTTTTGCCCGACAAATTCAATGCCCGTGTTATCTCACGTGCTGGCGATGTGTGTGCCTCGGTAGGCTAGCTGGTAGCGAGCTAGTCTATCAGCGCCGAGGTTGCGGGTTCGCTAGAGACTCTGGTTTCTTTCCTGCAGACAAGCATAGAGCTTCGCGGGATTAGCTTAGGAAATTAAAAAAAAAAAAAAATGTCAAATTTACTGCCCCTTAAATTGAGGAAATTCCTGCTAAATAAAGGAAAAAAATACCAGATGCTTACAAAACTATCTCTTTGCATTTTCTGAAACAAAACTCGCTGGTTCACTGTTTTAACCTTTATGTTTAACCCTTGTGCTAATACCCAACTTTATCCACATTGTTTACCAATATACTATAATTTATTAATAATAAATATTTTTATGAAATAAAATTAAATGTTTAATCTTTTAAAAGCGTATTAACTTATATTTATGTAAAAATATGATTTTTTAACTTTGTATTGCATTACGGTTAAACATTAAAATTTTTTATACAGGGCAGTATTTTTTAGTATAACAGTTGAACATTTTTGGTCATACATGATATATAAATGAGACTTCCCCGTATTATAATACTAACGCTTTGGAAACTAAACTTAAGTAATTGTCTGATACAGAATTTAATTTATTAAATTTTTTGAGCAGTTAAAACGTGTTTGTGTTATCCCATAAAGTGTATTATATTGGGTACCGGGGTACCCGGGTGCGCATGTTGCGAATGTTAAAGTTTAAGAAAATTTTTGGAGTATTAAAGGATCAAAAAAAAAAACTAAAATCTGAATTCGCTTTCTTTTATTTTAAATAACGACTATCCAGAAGCTTGTTTTAAAATTTTTTATATGTAAATATACCTAGGTGGGTACCATGGTACACGGGTATTAACTAGGGTGTTCATTCGGTTAACCGATTAATTACTACACGATTAACTGATCGGTTAATTTAAAATTGGCAATTTTCGATTAACGATTAAACCCGTTAATTTCAGTCGATTAACCGATTAACCGATGTAACAAATATTTTTAGTTTTTTGTAGTATTATAACATATATTTTTGCGTTTTTAATTATTTGTTTCGTCTCATATAAAAAAGGTATATGTTTGGAAAATATTTTTTCCTACAAAATATTTCCTTCGAGAAATACATTCTTAAAATACAGTACAAAAACAGAAACTAGGGGTTCGTATTACATTTTTTGCAGAATGTTCGGTGCTAAGCTTTGCCAGGATGAGTCAGATGATGACCTGAGAATAGAAGAAGCTCTCGATTGTAACACAAACAATCTTTAACAAAATTAGCCGAAATAATGGCATAATGGAAGATTTTATATGTTGAGAGAAATCCTGGAAAAGGACAAAGAAACTAAGATATCGCATTCATCTTTTAAAAATGAAATGTTTCTGCGCATCTACGTCACATCAGCGTATAAGTACAGCTAAAATATAGAAACACAAGCCAACAAACATGTGTATAAAATGTCGTATGAAACAGTTGAATTTTGTAAACATGTGCAATGCGTAATATTGAATCTGTATTATGGGTTGCTTCCGATTTCTCAAACATCTTCGATAAGTGAAAGAATTGTTTCCAAATAAAGTTTTATCAAAACTAAAGAAAAGAATCGCTTAAATTCTAAACATTTAAACCAAATTATTTTGCCAAAAGATTATTTTATAAAATCTCAAACTATTGAAAAAATTAATAAAAAAAATTTCACAGTTTTTTTTTTTACAAATACATACAAATATTATGTATAAATTTTAAAATGTGTTTTTCATATTATTACTTTTTTGTTTGCTCGTTTTAGTTAAAGAATTGTTTTGTTCGTTATGTTATTGTTTTTTTTTTACTAAAAGACTCCAATAATAACTAATTTTTTCATTTTTATTTATTGAAATTACTTAATTTATAACAAAACTTTATTAATCGGTTAACCGGCCAATAGCAAAATTAACCGATTATTAACCGATTTAATCAAAACCTCGGTTAATTAATCGAGCGATTAACCGATTAAAGTAAAAGTCCGATTAAATGAATACCCTAGTATTAACACAAGGGTTAAAGTACGCCAAGATATCGTTGATGAAATTAAGTCGAATTAAGGAATTAAAAAATGCAAATTTGTTAACATGTTCGCTTTGACATATTTGTTTTTTTTTTAATCGTGAAATGAAAATATTTTTGTAGCGATGCTCATACATATATGTGACTAGAAATCTTTAATAGTTTCTGTAGTGAAGGCACTAAGTGAACCACATTTTAAATTCCAACCTTTAAAGAGAATGATAATAGAAAAAAGGAAAAGGAACTCGGAACAATACATGACATTGTTCCAGATGTAATTCCCATCAATGTGGGGGTTAACCCGAAAAATGATTTGAGAATACATTTATCTACTCACTTTAAGGGAGAATTGGAGAGTAAATAAAGACTTGAAATTTTATATTTCGGTAATGGACAATAACACTACACGTTGGAAACATTTTCCATACAAAAATCCCTACTCGTTTTAGACATTAATATCTAAGAAAAACGAGAGTTTTAAAAACTTATTTAATTCTAATATGTATAAAAATAGCAAATATAAGAAATAAAACAAAAAAAAATTGTTTTTAATTGATCTTATAATAAAAATTAAACTTAAGCTACGTTCACACCTATTAAATATTTGACGTCCTACACGTAACCCCCATTTTTATTAAAGAATTATTTGCTTTTGCTTAACGTTTGGCTAAATTAAATACCATTTAAGAGTTTCTTAATTACACTATACAATTCTCTTTTCACAAATAAAGTTTAGTAAACCAATAGAGCTTGTCAAAAATGAAGCTAAAGTTTGATTAATTTATTGGTCACGCTTTTTTTGGATTTTTTCGTCAAATATTTGTTAGGTCTGAACATACCTTTAAAGTTGTGTGGCTCAATTTGTTTCCCTTTTCGGTGGTCTCTCTGACTCGGCATTTTGATAGGGTAAAGCAAACAAAATCCGTACCAGTTTTGATCAATTTGGAAATACAGCCTGGTCATTATAGTTTTTCATTCTTACTATTTTTTTCTAAAACTGTTCTATATTCATGTTTCAAAATATGTAAGTATATTAATTTTACAATTTTACATTTTAATTTTCCCACTTCAGAAAAATAGATTGTATGCGATTTTCTCCACTCATAAATTCCATCATTGAGACTTAAGTTAAATTGTTAACACAAAAGTTAATATAAGTACTCAACTTTATTTTTGTCCAACAACATTTTCTGGATTTAAAAATTCCACTTTTTAAAGTATTAATTCATTATTTAAAATAAATTGTTTAGCATTTATTTCATATATAATGCAATATGAGAAAAAATACCTACATTTTGGCGAATATAAAAAAATCAGTCCGATTTTCCCTACGCTCCTATTTTAGTATCAAAAAACCCAACATGTAGGGATTTTTTCCTACTTTTGGCAACACTGAACGGAACAGAACAATGGCGAGTACACTGAAGAAAACGATTTCTTTTTACACCAAGCCACATTTTCAAAACTTTACAGCAGACTGCAAAAACATGTTGAAGATAATCACAAATGCTTTTATTTCTGTATTAAAAATTTGACTTTGTCCGAATATTTTAAATGACTCTAATATGTTTTTCTTATGTCGATGATATCCGTCATATAATTACGTCATATAAGGTAACATACCTTTACTTATTGAATTGGACTTGGTGTTCTTAACCTCCTATGATGGTGTTGGTACTGTTCTATCCCTTGAGACTACAACATAAGGTCTGCCTTTTTCCAAGTAATACAAGGCTAACAACATTTTTTTACCCTCCTTTTCTCTTCAAAATGGACAAACTGTTAAGCAACAACTGAAGGCGCATCTGCATGTTTAAATAAAAAATATTTAATTTTCATATTAATTCGAATGTGTATTCTAAGTCAAATTATAATTTTAAAAGCTTTAATACTTTAATAGTCTTATTCCTTCAATATTTTCTATGCACTATCACAATTTTCGTTTGTATATTTCTGTTACGAGGCTTTTTTTTAAATATTCCGATATTTAAGTATAAAAGCTTTTAAAATTGTAATTTGACTTAGAATACACATTCGAATTAATATGAAAATTTTTATAATAAATGTTACTCACCATGAGAAATAAATTCCCAACAAAATATTAAATTTTCCTAAAAATGATTAACAAAGTTAGTCGAAATATTTGACTGAATAAATTTTACAAAAAAGAACCCTTGATGTTCCTTGCATATAAGCACATTATACTTATTGTCTTCAAATTCAGTGCTAAACAGCACTAAGTACACTTGATGCCCTTTACGTCTAAGCATGTTGGACTTGGTGTTGTTTTCAATTTTCTATCTCCATAGATTAGATAGGACTTATGGGACTTCACACATCGACAGAGGAAAAATTCTGATTCTAACAGTATCAAAAACGTATTTTGAAAAAGATGTGAATTGATGTAGTTTATCGCTCCCCTACAGTGTCTTTTAAAACTAGTTTGATCCCTCAGGGATTGTAGCAAAAGCTCGTAGCAAAACTCGTTCGTTGCAAAATTATATCTATTCGTTTTCTGTATTTGAGTTGATTTAAATATTTCAACTGTCAACTTCAGAATCCAAAAAGTTCAACTAATTTTGACCATTTAATCGGGCGCTATATGTTTTTACCATTTTTCCAAAATTCAAATAAAGTGTAACGAACGAGTTTTTCAGCTCACCTTCTCATATGTAAATAACTATATTAAAGCTCAATGCGGCACGTGTTCAAATTAAAACATCGATTTTAAATTTTAACCGAATCATTTTCTTGATAAATTTAACCATTTAAGAAGTAAAAAAACTGCAGATTGAATGAGAATTGCAAGCACTCAAAAACTCTCATTTTAAACGATATTAAAGCTTAAACAAAATACCAACAATAAATTTCAGTGTCTTTTTAAGAATAAAAATCGTATTAATTAATAATTTTGTATTCCCAAACATTACTTTGATAAAAAATTTGCAAATGCACGGCTTAAAAAAATTGAACTGGCAAGTTGCTTCATTTTGATTTTCTTGCGAAAATAATACGGCAATTTGTTCTTTCTTTTTCCATAACACTCTTACAACTACAATTAATGTTGTAGTGGGGAATATAAGAAAAGATAAACTAACTGCTTGTTTGTAATTTATCTTTTTGTTTTAAATGTAATTTAAACGCAGGGGTGCCAGGTACTTTTTTTCGTCCTCCCCAAACTTTAAAAGAATTTTCCCCAAAAATCCCTTGATAAAACAAAAAATCCCCAAAAATAAGCCCCTGTAAAAAAAAACATTTTTAACGGCTAATTTAAATATTTATTTGAGTTTTATTTGTACTTTATTCTACAAGAGATAATTTTTATTGTATTTTTATTGGAAATACGTAGCTGTACGTAAGTTCGACTGTATATATATATAGTATACAGTCGAACTTACCTATAATGAATCAGCATTAGACCATAAAACTACTTTATTTTGAAAAAACTTCATTATACAGAATTAATTTTATTTCCACTTTTGTTAAAAAAAAAAATCAGGCAGTTTTAGTTTGGATTACACTCCCACGTGCAGCTGTTATCCATTTGAACATTGCCTTATTAATTTCCCTAAGAATACGGGCTTGAAGCCTTTAGCGTTTAGTGCTAAATTGTTTACGTTTAACATTTTAAGAATTCAGGTTGCTTTAGCCGTCCGTAAATTAATGCAATATAATGTGACGTATTGTATTTTTTGTAATTGGTAATATCTCACAATTTTGTGCCTTGAATAAAATATGATATTGCACAAATCAATTCGAAAATTGCAATTTCTCGGTCAAGTAATAATTGGCACATTTGTGGTCTGGGCATTATTTTAAGCCGATTTTGGGTATTTATACCTTTTTGAAAACATAGTTGTATATATATTTTGTATTAATTTATCATCAGAAATAACAACTTTAACGACTTTTAAAAAATTGACAAAAACTAAAATAAGTGATTTTTTTAGGCCTTGTATTCCCCAGCAAAACTTGGTAATGACTTGCAATTACTGAACAACTTACTTTTCAATGCCTACTTCATACCATCTGCATTACATAGAAGTAGTTTAGTAATGGCTGGCATATAATCTGATACATATGTACTTGTTTATGAATTGATTAACGATATATAATAATATAATTAATTCATAATAAAATGCATCTAAGGTTTTATTTATTCAAATCTAATACAAACTGGTTTTTTTTGTACTAAATAAAGAACAATTTGTAAAAAATTTGAATATTAAAAATTTAAATACCTAATTGATTTTGATATATATATATATTAATATTAAGAACTTGGTATGGTCTCCACCAAACGACATTATAACGATATCGTCTAGGTGATATAAATTATAACATGTGATATCGATATTGTATCATAAACTTAATGGCTTATTGAACTCCCTATTTGTAGGCGAATGTGGTAATGACTTATTTAACTACCTATTTGTATGCGAGGGTGGTAAGTACTTGCCTCCAATGACATCACCGTGTAAAAATAATTAGTTAAAATGCCAATGTAGAAGTATTGAAGAGTAGTTATATTAGCTTTTTAACGCATTACTTTGCAATTCAACTTTTCGACAGACTTTTCTTTGCCCAATTGTCAGCGAACTTCATAATTAATGTTTTTATATACAACTAGCTTAACCCGGTGCGCTTCGCTACACTGCTTTAACCACTTCTTCAGTTGAGAGATATTTAATATATGCATCCTATGGAAGGTTTTCCCTCCTGCGCCTTCCCGCTTTATTTTTAATTTCAAAAGTGTAGTATACCATAAGTGTGACTTCTACAAAGTTTGAACATTCTAACTTTAATAGTTTTTAAGATATCCGATATTAAACATTAGCGTCCTATGGGGGGTAACACTTCCCCCGCTGCTATTGTGTTTAAATTTTGGGGCTCAGAACATCCTACTACCAAAAGTTCAACAAATTGCTTGCAGCGGCTCTTATTAATATTGCTATCTATGAGGGGTACTGCTCCTCCTCTGTCTACCCCGCCCATTTTTATATTGAAATTTATAGTTTACCATAGTAGTAGCTGTAACCATGTTTGAAGACTCTCCCTTTAATAGTTCTTCTGTTGAGCGATATTTAATTTATGCATCCTATGGAAGGTATTTCCCCCCTGCGCCTTCCCGCTTTATTTTTATTTTCAAAAGTGTTGTATACCATAAGAGAGACTTCTGCAAAGTTTGAACATTCTCACTATAAAAGTTCTTAAGATATGCGATATTAACCATTGGCGTCCTATGGTGGGTACCACTTCCCCCGCTGCTATTTTATTTCAATTTTGGGGCTCTGAAGATCCTACTACCAAAAGTTCAACAAAATGCGTGCAGCGGCTCTTAATTATATTTCTATCTATGAGGGGTACTGCTCCTCCCCCGTCTACCCCGCCCATTTGTATATTGAAATTTATAGTTTACTATAATTATAGCTTTAACCACTTTTGAAGACTCTCCCTTTAATAATTCTTCAGTTGAGCGATATTTAATATATGGGGGATTTCATGTCAAGTGACCCAATTTTGAAATCGATGTCTTCCGATTTGGATGAAATTTGCACCAAGGTTAGTCCTATTGGATAGTAGTTTAGACACAAATTTTCAACAAGATCGGTCTAAAAGTTTCTGAGTTAGTGGGGGTCAAAATTTGACATTTTGGCCATACAGGTGTTCTTTCTTATCCATGTAACTTATTACCTATTGGTGTTAGCAAAATTTGTCCCAAGTAGCTTCGATAGCTATTTGATCCATCTTTTGAAAAAAATTTTTTTTGTTTTTTTTAAAAATTTTTTTTATTTTTTTTTTTTAAATTTAAAACTTTTTTTTATTTTTTTTTTTAGCGGGTATGTTTTTTTTTTTTTTTTTTTTGTTCAAAAGAAAGCTTATGTCTTTTCCTTTAAGGTAGTTTTGGTCCCTTTTTGGGATGCGAGTGGCTTATGTATAAAAAAAAATAATTTCTAACTCTAGACAAGGGTTTTTCAATTTTTAGCATATGCAGTGTTCTTTCTCATCCATTTAACTTATTACCTATTAGTGTTAGCAGAATTTGTCCCAAGTAGCTTCGATAGCTATTTGATCAATATTCTGAAAATTTTTTTTTTTGTTTTTTTAAAACTTTTTTTTTTAAATTTAAAATTTTTTTTTTAAATGTAAATTTTTTTTTTTTATATTTTTTTTTATCCGGAATGTTTTTTTTTTTTTTTTTTTTTTTGTTCAAAAGAAAGCTTATGTCTTACCCTTTAAGGTAGTTTTGGTCGCTTTGTGGGATGCGAGTGGCTTATGTATAAAAAAAATTATTTCTAACTCTAGACGAGGGTTTTTAAATTTTTAGCATATGCACTATTTTGAATTTTTTCCTATTTGTGTTTAAGTGTTTCTAAAGCCTTAAAAATAAAACGTTTGCAAAGAAACTCGACAAATTAACCTTTCCGACGGTATGTTACAAACCCAATTATTATTTTATACCTTCGATACTATAATGCCCACAATATGTTAATCCCAGGAATAAAATCACTTTTTTCTGTTGACAAATAATTCTTTTTTTAATTTTTCCTACATAAATTTTATTAAATTATTTATCTTTATCTTTTTATTATTATTATTAGAAATACTAATTATTGTTAAAGCTAAGGCACAAGCTCTATGTGTTCATTTGTCCTTCAAGTTGTGCTGAAAAAGGTCAACAAGAAAAAGAAAGACAAAAGGAAATAACAAAAAATGTACTTTGGACTTCAAGAAGAATTCTTGACAAAAGTACGAAAAAACGGAAGTAAGGAAAAAACATGTAAAATCAATTAAAATGGATAATCATTCAGGAAAAGCAAATTTCGATCTACCAAAGGTTAAAATACAATTTGGTTTAAGGATTGATGTTTGACTATTGACGTCAGCAGCCGTCGATGGCTGCGAGTGTAAAACGGCAAATCCATCTGAGGAGATCGAGTGGTTGCGATCGAAACATGTCATGGTAACCTGCCGGCCTGGGTTCGAGCCCCGGCCACGGTCAAGAATGAAAGATTATCAAGAACAATTTTAATTAAATTTCATGTTGTAAAATTCCTTTCTTCATAAAAATAATTTAATGAAAAATTAAATTTAATGAACTTAAGCCTAATTAAAAAATATTAAAAAATTTGGATTAAAAACCATAAATAGTTCAACAAAATAACCACAATACTAATTATTGTTAAAGCTAAGGCACAAGCTCTATGTGTTCATTTGTCCTTCAAGTTGTGCTGAAAAAGGTCAACAAGAAAAAGAAAGACAAAAGGAAATAACAAAAAATGTACTTTGGACTTCAAGAAGAATTCTTGACAAAAGTACGAAAAAACGGAAGTAAGGAAAAAACATGTAAAATCAATTAAAATGGATAATCATTCAGGAAAAGCAAATTTCGATCTACCAAAGGTTAAAATACAATTTGGTTTAAGGATTGATGTTTGACTATTGACGTCAGCAGCCGTCGATGGCTGCGAGTGTAAAACGGCAAATCCATCTGAGGAGATCGAGTGGTTGCGATCGAAACATGTCATGGTAACCTGCCGGCCTGGGTTCGAGCCCCGGCCACGGTCAAGAATGAAAGATTATCAAGAACAATTTTAATTAAATTTCATGTTGTAAAATTCCTTTCTTCATAAAAATAATTTAATGAAAAATTAAATTTAATGAACTTAAGCCTAATTAAAAAATATTAAAAAAATTTGGATTAAAAACCATAAATAGTTCAACAAAATAACCACAATACTAATTATTGTTAAAGCTAAGGCACAAGCTCTATGTGTTCATTTGTCCTTCAAGTTGTGCTGAAAAAGGTCAACAAGAAAAAGAAAGACAAAAGGAAATAACAAAAAATGTACTTTGGACTTCAAGAAGAATTCTTGACAAAAGTACGAAAAAACGGAAGTAAGGAAAAAACATGTAAAATCAATTAAAATGGATAATCATTCAGGAAAAGCAAATTTCGATCTACCAAAGGTTAAAATACAATTTGGTTTAAGGATTGATGTTTGACTATTGACGTCAGCAGCCGTCGATGGCTGCGAGTGTAAAACGGCAAATCCATCTGAGGAGATCGAGTGGTTGCGATCGAAACATGTCATGGTAACCTGCCGGCCTGGGTTCGAGCCCCGGCCACGGTCAAGAATGAAAGATTATCAAGAACAATTTTAATTAAATTTCATGTTGTAAAATTCCTTTCTTCATAAAAATAATTTAATGAAAAATTAAATTTAATGAACTTAAGCCTAATTAAAAAATATTAAAAAATTTGGATTAAAAACCATAAATAGTTCAACAAAATAACCACAATACTAATTATTATTAGAAATTATTATTATTATAATTATATATTAATTTAATTATTATTACAAATTAATAAAAAGAATTTAATTTGTCAACATTTCCACAGAAAAAAAGTGATTTTATTCCTGGGATTAACATATTGTGGGCATTATAGTATCGAAGGTATAAAATAATAATTGGGTTTGTAACATACCGTCGGAAAGGTTAATTTGTCTAGTTTCTTTGCAAACGTTTTATTTTTAAGGCTTTAGAAACACTTAAACACAAATAGGAAAAAATTCAAAATAGTGCATATGCTAAAAATTTAAAAACCCTCGTCTAGAGTTAGAAATAATTTTTTTTATACATAAGCCACTCGCATCCCAAAAAGCGACCAAAACTACCTTAAAGGGTAAGACATAAGCTTTCTTTTGAACAAAAAAAAAAAAAAAAAAAAACATTCCGGATAAAAAAAAATATAAAAAAAAAAAATTTACATTTAAAAAAAAATTTTAAATTTAAAAAAAAAGTTTTAAAAAAACCAAAAAAAAAATTTTCAGAATATTGATCAAATAGCTATCGAAGCTACTTGGGACAAATTCTGCTAACACTAATAGGTAATAAGTTAAATGGATGAGAAAGAACACTGCATATGCTAAAAATTGAAAAACCCTTGTCTAGAGTTAGAAATTATTTTTTTTTATACATAAGCCACTCGCATCCCAAAAAGGGACCAAAACTACCTTAAAGGAAAAGACATAAGCTTTCTTTTGAACAAAAAAAAAAAAAAAAAAAACATACCCGCTAAAAAAAAAAATAAAAAAAAGTTTTAAATTTAAAAAAAAAAATAAAAAAAATTTTTAAAAAAAACAAAAAAAATTTTTTTCAAAAGATGGATCAAATAGCTATCGAAGCTACTTGGGACAAATTTTGCTAACACCAATAGGTAATAAGTTACATGGATAAGAAAGAACACCTGTATGGCCAAAATGTCAAATTTTGACCCCCACTAACTCAGAAACTTTTAGACCGATCTTGTTGAAAATTTGTGTCTAAACTACTATCCAATAGGACTAACCTTGGTGCAAATTTCATCCAAATCGGAAGACATCGATTTCAAAATTGGGTCACTTGACATGAAATCCCCCATATGCATCCTATGGGAGGTATTTCCCCCCCTGCGCCTACCCGCTTTATTGTTATTTTCAAAAGTGTTGTATACCATAAGAGTGACTTCTAGAAAGTTTGAACATTCTCACTATTACAGTTCTTTAGATATGCGATGTTAAACATTGGCGTCCTATGGGGGATTCCACTTCCCCCGCTGCTATTTTATTTTAATTTTGGGGCTCAGAAGATCTTACTACCAAAAGTTCTGCATAATGCGTGCAGCGGATCTTAATATATGCGATAATTAATATTGGCATCCTATGGGGGATACCAATTCCCCTGCCCCTATCGAAAAAATAAGTAGCCTATTTTATTTTTAGGGCTCACGTGATGTATCTGTAAAAATTTCAGGAAAATCGGTTCAGTAGTTTAGGAGTCTATAAGCCAACAAACAAACAAACACACAAACAAACAAACAAACAAACATACAAACATTTTTCATTTTTATATATATAGATGAAACAAAATTAGCTCACTCACAATTAGGACTTAAGAGTTCACTTTAATTTTTTTTGAACACCTCTAATAAGTATATGTACAAACATGAACTTCTCTAGGAAAATACAAATTTTGGACTTATTATACATAATCATATTATTGACAAATTAGCTTCAAACTTTTCAGTTTTATATAAAAAAACTTCTTTTACCCGATGCTCATTTACATTAAAAGATATGCACAAATGGCCATCCTAATGTATATGTGTGCATGAAACTTAGTTGTCTCCCATAGAAAAATTAAACTCATATTCTTAACATGGTAATATGTTTATTTTCAAAAGTAAGCAGTTTCGTTTCCTCAAACAGAAAATCCAATAATAGTTTTATAATTTTAACTTATTTTGTTCGTATTTAGTAAAATTTTCTTAAGAAAAGAAACATTTTCTCATGAACAAAAAATTCACGTTTTTGGTATATGATCAAAAATTTCTCAAGACACGACATGCAAACGAAGATTGTTTTTATTAAAAACAAGAAAAATATTTCTCAAAACGAATGTATTGTGATTACGATCGTGCTAAAAATTATGTTCAAACCGAATTGGCACGGATACAACAAACCGATGATCCATCTACAAATATAGCCTTATTAATATCATGTCTCGAAAGTGCTACAAGGAACTCTACACAGGTTAAAACTGTAAAAAAAAAATTACAAAGGTGATATTACACCTTGGATTAACGGTAACCTGCAAAAATTAATCGTATATAAAAATAAACTGTTGAGGGTTAGAAGGAAAAGACCTGATAATGTAGATGTAAAGAAAATACTTAAGAGAATCAGCGTCATAATAAAAAAGGCATGTAGAGAATCTATGAATAACTTTTATAAAAATGGTTTAGAAAATGTTAAACAAGATCCAAAAAAAAGTTGGAAGTTCATAAATGAAACGCTTGGTAGAAGTTCACAACGGTCTATTCTCATTAAACATGATAATGGTGATGATATTTCTGATGATTTGGAAAAATCTGAGGTTTTAAATAAGTATTTTGTAGAATCAGTGACCAGTTTAAGGTCACTAATTCAGGTCTTGCCAACTGATTCCATAAATTCTCTTAGAACACTTACTCGATGCACAACAAGGTTTGCATTTAATTTTACAACACTAGTTGAGATGGAAAGTGTTATATTGCAATTGACACCGAATAAAAGTTGTGGTTACGACAATATTTCAGCAAAAATATTGTTAAAATGTGTAAATGAAGTAACACCTTACCTTGTGAATTTTTTAATAGTATTATAAGAACAAGCACCTACCCGAGTGTCCTAAAAATTCATAAAGTTGCTCCTGTACCTAAGGGAAAAAATCCAATAGCAGCCAGTATGTACAGACCAATAGCAGTTCTCTCCATAATAAACAATGTTTTTGAAAGAATTTTATATAACCAAATTTCATCGTATATGTATAGCAATAATTTACTCAACAACTTCCAATATGGTTTCAGAAAAGGATGTGGAACAGAAGAAGCAGTCGTTAACGTTGTTAATTTCATTTGTAAAAGTTTGGATGAAGGACAAAGCGGCGTAGCTGGCATTTTTTACGATTTAAGCAAAGCTTTTGACCTCATTGATCATAATATTTTGATTCAAAAACTAAAATTCTACGGTATTTGCGGGAAGGACTTGCTCTTATTGCAAAGTTATTTAACCCTAGAGTACGAACCATATTTTACGTACGTTGTAACTAATGATCGTCGATTCGACGATGTATTTTTTAACTGCCTATAACTGTGGCTAAAAAGCAAATATACTTTTTCAATAAATGTTATTATTCATTATGGCACCTAATAAGTTTATATAAGAAAATAATTTTATTTTAATTCATATAGATAAACGAAATATTTAATTTTAGAAATTTTTTATTTTATGTTGCACATATTTTTGGAATCATAAAAAATTACCTATAAAATATTGTTAGGAAAACTGAAAAACTAAAAAAGAATCAAAACTTAAAAAAGACATTTTTGTCTTTAAAAAAAATAAAAAAATTTTTTTTTTAAATAACACTTTGAGCCAGAGTCACAAAGTTAAACTTTGTGCTCTCCGCATATGGGTTTTTCGCATATATCACTTTTTGATTTTGACATTCGTCATTTTTTCGTATGGGCATGATCTACACATACTTCATTTGTGTTCGTTTTTATTTTCTTCTAAGCTGGACATTGGTGCCACTATTGTTTGAAGTAACAACATTTGCAATATTTGCTCACAAAGTTGAAAAATAAAAGTCACGTTAATACTAACCATCGACGATTCGACGAGTACAAAACCAATAAAAGCAATGTTCCAGCAACGCAATTCAAAAAACACAATTACACACAGCAAAAGTAAATCATCTACTAACAGCATACAAAATTTGAGAGTGTTAGACACACCCATTTAAAAGTAAATTAATTAAAAGGAAGCGATGCTCGTCGAAACGTCGATCATTAGTACTCTAGGGTTAACTAAACGGCAGCAGTTTGTACAAATTAGTGAAGTTAAAAGCTCATTACGTGCAGTTTCATATGGAGTGCCTCAGGGTAGTGTACTCGGGCCCTTGTTGTTTACTATTTTTCTCAATGACTTACATAACCTTGACCTTACTGGTAACATATTTATGTATGCGGATGATATTTGCTTATTTTATCCATATAAGCACGAGACGGTAGTAAGAGCTTACATGGAACGTGATGCAGCTTTGATATCTGAGTTTACACGGATAAACAAACTTGTTTTAAACGCAGATAAAACGCAGTTACTAAGATTTAGGCCCACCCGTCAAATTAACACCTTTTCAATGTTTGTTGATGGTAGAGAAATTTTTGAAACCAGTAGCATAAAATACTTGGGTATAATTTTACAAAGCAATCTCGCTTGGAATGAACACCTACAATTTTTAAGGAAAAAAACAGCTCAAGCTGTTGGTATTTTGTATAAATTCAAAAATAAGTTTGATAAAGATACTAAACTTTCAGTCTATAATGCCCTAATTCAAAGCCATTTGAATTATTTAACCATTTGTTTTGGTTATAAAAAGAGTAATGACTTTAAAGCCCTTCAACGTATGCAAAATAAAGCTCTAAAGACTGTCTACAATTTGCCAATAACATACCCAACTACATCGTTATATATTGATAAATGTAAAACAGTTTTGCCTATTTATGGTATTTACAGGATGCAACTTCTAACATACGTATTCAAGTGTCTGCACAATATTGGACATCACACTATACATTTCATGAGGAATAATCATGCGATAAATACAAGAAATAATGACGACTTAAGAATCGCCTGGTGTAGGTTGGAAACAACCAAACAGCGTGTGGAATTTATGGGTAGTCGTGAATTTAATAAATTACCTCTAATTTTAAAAACAGAATTTCCGTCTTTAAAAGACTTCTTAAAGAACACATTCGGCAATATATAAATGAACTTTTTATATAATGATATCAAATTAACTGATCTCAAATTATTTTAATTAACTTTTTTATACATTGTTTTTTTTTTCTTTTTTTTCTGTATTCAATATATAATTTTTATGGAAAATATTATTATGCCAACTTGTCTCAACAATGCCTTTAAGGCGCTGAGACCAACAATTTGTTATGAATTAATTTGTAAATAAATTTGAAAAAATAAAAAAAAAAAAAAAAAAAAAATAAAACTGCATGTTTAATATAAGTCTGGTTTTCTTAAATATTAAAAAGAATCGAATTTCCCGCATCAAGAAACAAATGCTAGGAAATTTTTTTAATTTTTCAGAAAATGTTTAAGAAAACTTGGTTTGATTCAATTAATTTTTATTTGAATTTACATGTTAACCAAATCAACAAAAAGTTTCTTATTTGTATATTAAGTTTTCCTTAAACTAACTAACGCCACACGTTTTATGTTAAAAATTCAGGCTTTCATTCGTATGTATTTTGTAAAATATTAATAGCCGATTTCACTAATTTATTTAAATACCAATTTATGTTTAAAATTCGTTTTTCATTTTAAATAAAAATAAAATTATAGGAAAAACTATCAGGGGTGTTCTAGAAATCGAAAACGCAAAACGAAAGAATTTTAAACGTCGTTTTTTAATAAGATTTCTGTAATAAAAGAATTTTATGACAAATATTTCTCTATTTAACAGAATTTTATAGCAAAAATTGTAAAAATTACATTAAAAGTAAAAAGTAAAAACAACATCCAAATTCTTGCGTTTGGCGTTTTCGATTTTCAGAACACGCCTGTACATTTAAATATGATTTGATATTTTAATTGAATTGGTGAAATTGGCTATAAGCAACAAAACCTTAATTTAAGTAACTATAGAAAAAACATGATTTTTTTTAGCTGTATTTAATTAAATTTTAGTTCACTTTGAGTCATAACTTTTTGCTTAAACCAAGCCACACATACATACATATGTTTACAATAAGACATTTTTGGCTTGGACGAATATGGGGCAAAATTTTCTTGGTGCAAGCCATATTTTCTGTTGCTTTAGTAAATAATTCTTTCCGTGTATTTCCCCAAAAAATCCTACTTTTTTTTTAATATCCCCAATGTAAACCCCAAACCCCAAATCAAATTTTTTGTCCCTTTTAGCAACAAGAAAACCCCAAAACTGGCAGCCCTGTTTAAACGAGTCACTTTTGTGCTCGCGTTCTACAAACAGGTAGTAACTGTTTATTGTTGGTATTTTGTTTAAGCTTTAATACCGTTCAACTAAGACTTTTTGAGTGTTTGCAATTCTCATTCACTCTGCAGTTTTATTTGCTAATATCTTTGGCTTTTCTAAACAATTTTAATTGAGAATGTTTCCTGATGATCTGGCCTAAGCAACCAGTGAAATGCGCATAGAAACTAGCTCATCCTCCAGCAATAAATTTCAGTGTTTTTTATCAAGAATAAAAATTGGGAATTAAGCACGACATACAAAACGTTTTTAATTAATTTTTTTTTTTTTTAGAATTTAAGAATATCTTAAATTTTGCTTTTTATTTATTCAATTCTTAAAAATATTTTACAATGTAATCCTTGCCAAAAATACCATTCTATTTTGATTTCCTTTATTAAGAATGAGCTAAATGTTGATTTTTATTAATTGAACTTTTAAGCTGATCATTTTTATTTTTGCAAAAATATTTACATTATTATTATTAATGATTTCTACATATTGTGAGGGATTTTGTCATTAACAGTTTGATTTAATCTTGTCTTAATGGCAGAAAAAAAAACATTTTTTGTCTGCCTTCTACACGTAATATATGGTTAATAATTACACCATTTACAAAGAAACTGGACATTTGTCTTCAAGTTTATTGATGGTACTTGCTTTTTATATGGGTTGGCCTTCTATTTTTAGTTTGTCGTGAAGAAAGCTTGGGCAAGTAAAGACGGAAAGGTGCACTATTCAACAACGAATTAAAAACTTTAAACCGAATACAAATAATGATTTTATGCACAATCAATTCAATTAATTGGCTTCGTTACCAAACAAAATTGTGAAATATGGGCAACGAAAAATTCTATCGTAATACATCACTGGCATCTTTAACAATGTACAGTTTTGTGTCAGATGTCATGCAAAAAGATTGCTGATCCATTTTCTTGAAGTTGGTTATGCAGTTTCTATTGAAATGAGTTTAACAAAGCAAACTGTAGAGCTGCTACGAGACATTTTCGGTTTTCACATTATTTTAATTGGCGTTGATTTTAATTAACCGCCGCGTTCACCCGATTAAACCGCTTCTTTATTTTCTTTGCTTGGGAGTATTTTAAAGAATGTTTGTATGTAAAAGACTATCGGGGGTATGTAGGAGACATCCTATGGCTGAGATCGAAATTGACAGGCCTCTTGAGATCGCGACTGACAAGACACTTCCGGGAATACGTAGGAAAATATGCTTTGGCTATTTAACCTTTAAATGTTACACTCTTCGCGGGAAATCCGGTGCAGTCAATACCTGGAATTCAGCGGAGCTTAAAATTGACAAATCTCTTGAGATCGTAACTGACTAGAGGCCCTCGGATGTATATAGGAAGACTTTCTATAGCTATTTCACGTTTTGGTGTTGCATTCTACGGGGGTGCAGTCAGTTCCTGGACTTAGGTAAATATGGACCTGCACTTAGGTAAAGTTCAAAGTTTATAGATCTCTTAAAATACTGACTATCTGGTACCACAGAAATCAAAAGCTCCTAGAACTTTGGCTCCAGACTGACTATTAGTAAGAACCCTTCGGGGATCACGTTGGGACTGTAGATTAAGTCGCGAGAAAGCAGATTTAAAAAAAGTCAATCCATTTAAACAGATGCTGATTTTTTTAAAAGCCGCAGCGGAGGCTGGTAGCTTTATCTCCAAAGCCAGGGGCCGAGTTATACACTCAAATTGCTATCTGTGTGCGTTGGTTGCTCTTACACAAAAAGTTGGTACTAAGACCACATTAATCCTAATTAGATGTACCTTAAAGATCACCTATGCATACCTTATCTAAAAAATGAATTTTCGAACGATAGCTACGGAAATCTTAGCAAAAGTCATGGAAAACGTCTAAGAAACCATTCATAATAACTAAAACAAGATTTTCATTATAGTTTGTCTTAAAAAGAAAACAACTTTTATTTTTTTTTATATTTTGCCTACAAAATAAATAGTCATAAATAAACCCTGTCTATGCTTTTTAAACCACAGGACTTTAACTTTATTTTTTTACTTTTTATTAACACTTTCTTTCACCATTAAAGATTATTGCTGAGCTAAAAAAAATCAACTTATAATTTCCTTAATTTTAATTGTCATTCATTTCACTCCAAGCAGTTGAAACACAAAAGTTGAAAACTTTTTTGTGGCGAAACTTTCCACAAAAAAGACAATGGGAAATGATGTAGTTGAAGATTATAATCGCCAGTTCATTGTCATACTTTGAAAACGAAATAACAACAACTAAAACTACAACAACGGTACAACTGATTTTATAAATCAAACGAAAAGTTGTTGCACAAAATCAGACAGACTATTGGACAGACGGAACGAAAAAAAACATTAAAAACGAGCAAATGTTTTTCACTTTTATTAAAACTTTATTACTTTGTTCATTGACTTTAGCAAATGAGACGTTAAATCGGATATGGCTTATTGCTTCTGTTCATATACAGACGAGTGTGTAGATACGTCGATTCTTTTGGGGTTTGTTATTGTTGTTGTTATTATTGGAAATATTATTCACAATATTTGTTCAGTTTAAAGCTTTCTGACAGTTTGTCTATCTGTCTGTTAGTGTGTTTTTGTTTTTCTTTTCAAACCTGTTAGCTGAGTTGGTATTTTGTGTATTTTTGTATCGAGTTTTTCAGAAGGTACGACGCATATTGTTTTTGCTTTTACAGTTAAAAAATGTCAGTCCATGCCTTTCAATGATGGAGAGAAACCAATACGGCTTTAATTTGTTTGCTTATCTTTAAATTTTTCTTACCGACGTTCACGCTTCTTTGTGATGACGTTGCGGTCGCACGCACAAGAAAATCCTTTTTTTTTTAACGCTGGATGGTTACTATTTGTCGAATCGACGAAGCTTATTTACACTTTATTATGTTACTTTTTCATGTGTATTCCAATTACGGCAACACAGACACTAAAAAAAATAGGTATCGTTCCTGCGTGGGTGAGCCGAACGCTAAACAATGTACTGCCCTTAACACCGTTCGTAACTATTTTTAAGAAAGAGCCGAACATTATATAGTGTTCTGTTCTTCGTTAAAAAATAGAGCAATTGTATTGGTTCTTTATGTTTTAATGTTCTATATTGTTTCTTTTTTACATTGATGAAGAAATGAACAAACAAAAAATTTTAGCAACGACCACAGCACGAATAGCTGGTGTGTGAATTGTGTATATGTTTTTTTTGTGTACAATTATTTTGCTGGATTTTTGTTTTTGTAAAAAATTTTTGCCTTTTTTACCAGCTAAAAGGACGCTAGACACAACAGAAACGAACGAACATTAATGATCTGAACCGAACACAATGAATTATTGATTTCTGTATGACGTGTTAAATTCCCAATTTTTCATATTTGATAAATACACTGAAATTTATTGTTGAGGGAAAGCTAGCTTCTAGGCGCATTTCACTGGTTGCTTAGGCTAGATCATCAGGAAACCTTGTATGTGTTTTATTTAAAGATAACGAAATTGAATGTTCTCATCTTTTTGTTGAGTTGGTTAAGAACAGTAATATTTTTGTGTTCGAAAGATGACAAGCAGGGAAACGTTATATTTTTAATGATTTACTACACATACACTATTAGCGTTTGTGTTTTCCACAAATCTACCGAACCGAACACTAAGGAGAAATGTTTAGTGTTTATTTTCGAACTTTGGTTTTAATGCCGGCGAGGCGCGGATACAAATTTGTGTATTTTTGGGACCATCTAGATAAATATTGAAATCTTTTACACGAGTTCTTTTATTTTTAATTTTTACTAACCCACAAGTCTTTTTAAAGAAAAAAAAAACACGATATTCGCCATTCTTAATGAAAGACCCTTTATGTATACCTATGTATTTATGTATGTGTTTTTTTTTATTTGTAATACGGTTTTAATGTTTTAATCTCTTTGTACTTTGATAAACATTTACAGGTCTGCATTTTTCAAATTCATATTCAATAATAATTTTAAATTGTTGCTGGCTGGGAGGTTTCCATTAAAAAATTATCTGTAAAATCAGTAAGTTTTTTTTTTTTTTTTGTTGTAAAATATAAACATTTCAAAAGGTCTATAATTATTAAGTTAAGTATTAAAATTTGTATGGATTAAAACGTTGTCTAGACAAAGGTAAAGCAAAACTTATAAATTTAGAAAGGTTTTGCAAAGTATAATTAGCCTTACACTGGGCTCTATTAGATCATTTATAAAATAAAAATATGAATTTTGTATTAGGCTATAATAAATTGAATACAAGACTTTGTTTAAATACGCACTAACAACACGATAGGATATATAAATATTTTTAGGACTATATTAAGTATTTATGTATTTGTTGGAAAACTAAATAGAACCCCCCTGAATAGAGAAACAAACTATTAACAATATTGTTACGTTACTGCCTTTCAATAACGTTTTGGTTTATTTCCTTTATAATAAACCGTTTCGAGTTCTTTATTGCAACTTTAATAAAATAAATAAAACACAACACTTAAAACACTGTTTACAATTTACACAACTTTATTTAGTACTAAGTCACTTTAACAACCGTAATTTATAGCTTTTATTCACAACCAACTATAATTTTCTCCGCGTTATACGTTATTGACAAAGTCTTAACTTAGAATGAATTTATTACGCTAGTCGCCGCTAGTATTTATACTGCAATTTGGTTGTCTAGAACATTCGAAATGTTTTTCGAAGGTTCGAGGCTTTACTATTCACCACACTTTAATTTGATTACAGCACTTATGTTTACATAATTTTACCTCTTATACTGAAGCTTTTTTAACGGTCATTTCTAGGGCTTTCTGCACAGTGGGATAAATAACAATGTAAACTAATAAAATTACTAATAAAGACAAGTTAACTAATTAATAGAAGATAACTAATAAATTCAACTAATTCTTAACTAATAATTACAACTAATTCTTAACTAAAGTTACTTTCGTAACAATATTTTATTACAGTAACCATTTTTTCGAATGTTCTTCTATGAGTCAAAAGTCGTAGCATGCCAGAAAATTCACTACATTCTGCTAGTGTCTGAAATTGTTAAATTTGCGGTACATATAAAATCAAAGCATAGCTGAAGTAAAATACATGTAAGGTGAAGACATAAGATATGCTGGTAGTTTATTGAGTCATTCCTAAGTACACGCAGAGAAAAAACATGGTTGAAGTATGGTAAAAAAAAAACATATTATGCTCCCTGCAATGGCAACAATCAAACTTTTGTTGTTAATTTTACAATAAAGTGTTAACCTCCCTTGAAACTTTAAATGTGGTTGAATTTAACAATATAATGTTTTATCAAAGTTATTTTTGGGAATACAAAATGTATTATTAAGATTTCTGTATGACGTGCTAAATTCCCAATTTTCCATATTTGATAAAAACACTGAAATTAATTGTTGAGGGAAAGCTAGATGTTTTAATCAAATAAAGCTACATCCATACACTTAAACATGTTATGGTTACCTTAACCATATTATTGTTACGGTAACCATATTATGGTAAAACTTATCTATCCAAAAGCTATAACCATATTATGGTTGTTTTCTAACATGTTATGGTTAATAAGTTATAGCAACAATATGTTTATAATTATATAATATTAAAACAGTGTATGTTTAATTTTAAATTTAATATAATATGTTTAAAAAGCAACAAGATTGTGGTCGTTTGCTCGCTGCATAATAATTTAATGCTTTTCAATTACATACTTGCTTGGTTTACTTAAAATTCTCATTGGTTTCTTTCAAATATTGATTAAAATGCATAAATTTACGTAAAAGTATTAACGTAAAACAGAAGGAGTGTTTATGAAGGTCTTCAAGGGTTGGAATATGATTTAATGAGATTGCTTATAAAAGTGGAATAAATTATTACTTGACACTAAGTAAACAAATTGAAAAAATGGATGAAATAAATAACCATATTGTGGTTAACATTGGCCATACTAATGTTAATTCTGACCATAATATGGTGACTTTTGTGCAAATTATTGAACATTTTGACCATTATTATAGTTTATATTGACCAAAATATGGTTAATTTTGACCATATTATGGTTGCTTGCGGGAAAATTTTTTTTGACTTTAACCATAATATAGCAACCGGCAAACATAAACATTGTTAAAATCCAACCATAGTATCGATATCTTTTCGCAAAAAAATCTTAAACGACATAATTTTCAATATTCGTTTATTTTAAATAAATAACTTAATTGGCAACACTTGCATCATCTCCTAAAATGGTCACTTAAGGTACCATTACAATTTTATAGCAAAAACAATTGTATCTCAAGCGACAACCTTAATTTATAATTTTTATTTAATAAAATAAAAAAAACCTTCTCCAGAAAAATTTGGTTTTTGTATTTATTTTGTAGCAAAAATAGGAATTATGGGCCATTATAAAAATGGTCTATAAGGAAGAAAATATCAGCATTAACTTGGAAGACAATAGTTTTCTTTTTTGGTTAAGCCAGAATCTATGCTTTCTTTTTCTGTGCTAAATTTGGATATCCTTTAACACGAGTTTAATTTTTACTGCCATATTCATAAAAAATGGTTTAGATTTCGAACGTTTTGAAAACTAAACCTCGATGCACATTTTCTTACAATTGATTTCATTTTCTTTTCTTTTTATTACATTAAAATATGATCTATCAAGAACGCCGGCCTGCAAAATTTGGAAAAAATCTGCCAATGCCGGACAAAAAATCTGCTAATCACAGTTCTTGACCAAATATATAAGTATTTAGCGCCCTTTAGATCGGATAAATGCTCTGTGTGGCCGCCATCGAAATAGTGTAAAGTCCTATTTAGTTTTTAACGAATACAGCACTTAAACTTTTTCGGGATTGAACAAAACTATAAATCCGATTATTTAACAAATGTCATCCAAATTTTATGAGAGTTTTCGTATTGACTTTGGGCGTATTTAAGTGTTCTTTTTATGGGAGTGGGTTTTATATGGGAACAATGGCAATTTTGCACCGCTCAACACTAATGTTCATATAAAATAAAATCGTACCACTTTTGTGTCCATTACAATTTTTCTACTACGCCGATTGTACTAGAATTCAATCCCAAAGAGAACTGCAAATTATTCGACGTTAAAGCCATTCTTTTGGTAAGCACTATTGAAGTCAACATGGTTTCAATATGAGGACATACAGATGGACTGATTAGAATTAATTAGGTGCAATTGAATATTTTTTAGGAACGATAGAACTTACGACATCCCGCCGGGTGATGTGCTGCATCCCTAAGAGGGCATAACTAAAGCAACTTGAGGAGTCAGACCTCTTGATGTTACATCCACTGGGGAAAACTGGATTGGTTAAATATTAATCGAGCTTGAATTAACTGATATATAAAAACAGTTAAATGCAACCTAGAATGCACCAAACACACAAATGCCAGAGCTTCTTGGGGTCCAAAGGACTTTATTGGGTTCGAAGTTATACCTCAGAGCATTATTGAGGTACCACGGGAGTAAGTAGCCTCCGGTAAGTGCAAGCACCGGTTGGATTATTGGTGAGGCCGCCGTTGGTATGCTTCTTGCGAGAAATGCTTCCTGCCTTTCGAAAGCCTTGCTTTTCTGAGAGGAGGTTGGTTTTCAGTAAGTTGTTTAGCGTCCGATACGGGAAGTGCCTTTTTCTAGGCATGAACTCACAAAATGGTTACCCAAAGATCAGCTTTTTTGACAAAGAGATGCTATCACGGAGCACGTGATAGCTGTGGTATAAGCCCAAATTCGCGGGAGGGTGACATCCAGTTGGAGGACTTATCTTTGCCTTACGGTAAAGTTCGGCTCGTGAAGAGCTCCCTAGGTGCTCCTATTCAACAGAAGCTGCTGGGATAAATGAAAAGCAGTGGAGGATATATAGCTCCGACTCCTAGATAAGGGGTGGGTATATAAATTTTGGTGGATAATAGAGTCAAATTACTACCTGTGTGTGCAAATGATCCTTCACTCACACCATACACCATGTGGTTGCGATGCAACTTGAAGTTAAGTCGCAAGACAGGTAATCACGTAAATCAAAATCACAGAACGTACGAAAGGTTAAGCTGTCCAACGTCACTTTTTGACATTTATGATCAGTATACTCTGGCCAAACATCCTGAATCGTTTCACGTTTAACTTTGAAAATCAGTCTTCGATAATTTATTGCAAAATTGAGCCCCATTAAATTAAAAAAAATGCACCGTCGTTTGGTGCTTGAAGCCGAACCTCGCGTTGCGACCATGACCAAGGATATTTTGTTTGAAAATACGTCGCTGCATTGAAAACTTTGACCACAACCATCGCCTTATAGAAATCGAAATTTGGCGAAAAATGGATTTCGAGAAATGCACCTGTTAATTGGCACTGAATGTCTTGCGATTGGTTACCGCTCGACTGTTTCATGTAAGGCTACAATGAAATCATTGATTTCTGCTGATAAATCAGCAGCCATTGACGCTTCGGAGGCCAACATTTTTCGTCTTATTCGTGACACACGGCCAGCAATGCTCGAAAAATTGCTCCAAAAGTGGACGTCTAGAATGCTTTCGTCAAGAACAGTTGCACTGCCCATATTGATCTTTCGAATAAAAAATTTTTTTATTAAATTTTTTTTTCTTTGTTTTTGTATTTTTTACTATTTTATATTCAACCTTTTTAATTTTTATCGAGTCTTAGAAGGATATTTGTTCATTCATGGCTGTGGAGAGTATATAAATGAACCAAATCAAACTTTTATTTTCAAATTAGCGCTTATACAACCGAAATTCTTTCCAGGGATTGTTCTTGTTTTAAGAGCAATTTAGGTATTAGTTTTACATTCACAAGGAAAATAGTTTAAGGTCAATATGTCAAACTTATTTGGGGCTTGAAATTGACAGATCTTCTAAGATGCGCGGAAGGTATAGGAAGGACTTCATATCCTTCGATAAAGTTAGGTCTCCTGACGAATGCCTTCTATAGGGTGCTGTGATTGAAAAGAAGCTGCCTTTGCAATTGCTGCTAGGTAACTTAAGCTCCTTAACAAGAGATACATGAAGATCAATTTAAGCAATTTTGTACTAAACTTGTAAATATTTACCTACGCGGACGACGGTTTTCACTCAATGCTAAGATTACCATGAAGTTAGATTATTATATGTAGGTGCACACGTTTAAAATAAACACATTTTTGCACAATAGCTTTGACAGTGATAAAATAGTAGCTTAAATATAAATATTTTGTATTTAAAAAGGTGTTTGAAATATAAACTTCTCTTAAGCCTTATCTTTTTATCTATAAATATTTTTGCCCAATTTATTATCTTGTATTTATCTCATTAAAAAAAAATAAAATTCTAATTTATTTTCTTTTTTCATTTCAGACTTTCCACACCAATTGAACATCAAGGTAAACTCATGATTTTAATGTCATTCCAATTTTTTTTACACAATTTTTCCAAACCAATTGCCTTAGTAACAAAAATGAATTTTCGATTAAAGCCTCCGAAAAAAAATACAACAGAATATTAAAACAAATAAACTGAACAATTAAATTGAAATTAGCTGTTCATTAAAGTTTAATCGTGATAAAACTTAAGACGAAGTAAAGAATAGAAAAAAAGAGCAAAAATCACTTTTCAACAAAAATACAATCTGCAACAAACACTTACAATTGCCGTTTCCACTTTTGTCTTTTAACTTAAACACACTTAAACTTAACACTTATCACGATTAAACTTTACCAAAAAAATTTCTTGCCTTTTTTTTGTTGCCGATTATCTTTATCTCATTTTCAATTTGAGGCAATTCTTGTTAATTGTTGAGGCAACAGGAAAAAAAAATATACACAAATAAATAAATTGACGAAGGAAACTTACAAAAAAGAACAAAAATCAAATGGAATTAGTTAAGAAAACAAATCCTTAATAAGATCTTGTATATTTCGTCTTTTTTTTTCTTGTAGTTTCTTTTTTGTTGTTTGATTGTTGTAACTGGCTAAAAATAACTAATAAATTCAAAGAGAAAATGGGAGTTTTCTAAATGTTTTTGTTGTTAATATTATTTTTTTTTTGTTTAAATGCGAATGTGGTACAAATACAAAAAATTGTTTTAAATGAAATGACCTACAAAATTTTGCTTATTTAATATTTGTTTTTCTTTTTGTTTGTTTTAAATACCCTACACAAGATGTTTTGAAAATATGAAAAGGACTTTAATTGTGAACAAGTAAGAAAGCATATCGGAATCGATTTTTTAACTTTGAGCGGGCTCTACAAACATTATTTTTTTGGCGTTGCAAATATCGCCCGCACGAAATGTCACTAGAGAATCTGTACTGATTCACTATTGACACAGTCACCAGTACTAGTGACTTTTTATACCCCAGACAATTTTATTAACTAGAGACATTTAACATGTGCGTGTCATTGGAAATCTACTACTGATGGTGGTACGTTGAGACCAGAGAATCACTAGTACATTATAATAAATCTAGTCTACATTTTTGGTACGAATTCACAACAAACCTTTTTTATTATTTCTTCAACTTTATAGGAATTATACTTCTCAGTTGTTAATGATAAAAATTTTTCGTTCTAAAGGCAGATATAGTGGCAAATGTGATGTAGTGCAGACATTTCGTTGACAATGTCACCAAAATATTCGACAAAACTGGTGACTTGGAGACTCTTGCACACAGGTTTCCTTCAGGGTCAGTACAAATACATTTTGCCCAGCCCAACTGTGGCTGTGTTAACAGTTTTGGAGTTTAATACGGCAGAATTATACAATTGCCCCTTATTAAATCAAATCCACGCTGCTTCTGTTGAATAGCAGGTTCTTAGTATTAACCACAGAAACCGCATGGAACCCCAAAAGAATCCCCCCTGAAAAAATTATATATTTGCAAAGAGACCTCTTATCCAAGAGCGAACTATTTACGTTTCGAATAATCTTTCTCCTTAAAAAAGTTGGATCCTTGCAAAAGAAATATTTTTGCTGCGAAAAGCATTCTCTTACAAAAAGTGTCCTTCCGAAGGCCTAAAGCCAATGGTCAGACCGTCATCTTCAATTTTTAATACGGCTGCCTGAAACCAAAATTAAAGCAAATGGATAATAATTAGTATTGTGGTTATTTTTGTTGAACCATCTATGGTTTTTAATCCAAATTTTCAATAATTTTAACTAGGCTTAAGTTCATCAAATTCAATTTCCATTAAATTATTTTCATGAAGAAAGGAATTTTACAACATGAAAATTAATTAAAATTGACATTGATAATCCTTCATTCCTGACCGGGGCTCGAACCCGGGATGGCAGGTTACCATGACATGTTTCGATCGCAACCACTCGATCTCCTCAGATGGATTTGCCGTTTTACACCCGCAGCCATCGACGACTGCTGACGTCAATAGTCAAACATCAATCCTTAAACCAAATTGTATTTTAACCTTTGGTAGATCGAAGTTTGCTTTTTTGAATGATTATCCATTTTAATTGATTTTACATGTTCTTCCCTACTTCCGTTTCAATGACAATTTTAATTAATTTTCATGTTGTAAAATTCCTTTCTTCATGGAAATAATTTAATGGAAATTGAATTTGATGAACTTAAGCCTAGTTAAAATTATTGCAAATGGATAATGTAAAAATTTCAACTGGGTTTTTAAAAAAATAACCAGATAATTAAAAAATACAAAATTTAATTAAATGTTTCTTTAGACAAAAAAAAAATTAAATAAAAAACAAGAGAATGCAAGAATTAACTGCCTGTCCTTCAATTTCGAACAACAACTTCGTTCCCTTTACTAACCTGTGGTTTAAAGATGGAAGTACTTTCTTGGAAGTAGAGTAAACTGTCAACGAAAATTTGAAATAATACACGATTGACTGAAAGTACAAAAAGTGTGTGTGTGTGTGTTATTGAAAAAGTGTGAGTGTATTGCAAATTTCAAGAAATTACTTTAATGTGTAAATGCCAGTATTCGAAAATAAAAGTTAAATATCGTTCTTTAGTGTTCGGTTCGGTAGATGTGTAGAAAACATAAACGCTAATAGTATTTGTGTTGTAAATCATCAAACAAATAAAGTTTCTCTGTTTGTGAACTTCGAACACAAAAAAATTACAGTACTTATCCAACTCAACAAAAAGATGAGAACATTTAATTGCGTTCTGTTTTTTTTAACCACAAACTTCGTGGTGCTCGGTTCATTTAACACTAATGTTCGTTCGTTTCAGTTGTGCTTAGCACCCTTTTGGCAGTTAAAGAAAAGCAAAAGTTTTTAGCAAAAACAAAATACATATACGAAAAAATACGAAAAAAATCGTACACAAACAAAACATAAACACAATACACATAAACTATTCGTGCTGTGGTCGTTACTCAAATTTTTTGTTCCTCATAAATTAATCAATGTAAAAAATAGACACTATTGACACTATAGAATATTAAAATACAATGTTCCCAACAAACGCGAAGTCAAACCTGTGATATGAAATGACTTTATTATTTGACATCAAACACAATTCTCAAACGTTTTCCAATTGTTTAATTTTAACATTTAAATTCAAATTGATAATGATTTGAAAATAAACCTTTGACTTCAAATGTTTTATCAATTTCATGTCAAATTGGTATCAAATGTTAAATTCAAATCAAATCCAAACTCGGCAATAATAAAGCGAAAAATAAATGTAAACATTAAAAATGGCAATTAAAGTTAAATTTTTACTTCGTGGTTAAATGTGCTTTACAAGTGAACGATTTATTTCTTGTGAAAAATAAAAATGTAAGTAATTACAATGATTAAGAATACGAATTAAGAAAAAATATAAAACGGGAAAGTGAAGTAATTATAAGTTTGTTGTTTGATCGCGGTACTGCAATCCTCAAAATAAAAGAAAGCCAAGTATTTCGTCTTTCCAATAATTTGAGGACGGAATGAATACTATTTCATTTTTTAGCTATGGTGCCAAATGTTAAGCTTACAGTTAATTTAAAACTAACAAGGAATTTAACTTTAAAAAATTTTATTTATGTTGCACTTTGTATTTTACTCCACATTTGAAAAACATTTGACAATTACGTCTGTCAGCAAGTCGAAAGTAAAGGCATTTTTCAATTTGAAAATAAATTTTCCTTTTTGTTGAGAATGTTATGATTTTCAAAAAATTTTCCAATCATTATCAAACGTTTGTCGTTTGAGAAAACATTTGATTTCAAATCATTTTCAGCTTGAAATCCAACCTCCGTCTTTGTTGTTTATGTCTACATAAGAAGAACAGAAAGAATACTATATAATTTTTTTTACTTCTTGACAACGGTTTCAAACGGTATAACGGGTTGTGTTTTTATACACAAGTATTAAATAATAGATATTGTTTCTGGGTGTGTGAGCTGTACGCTAAATAAAGTTCTGTTTATTTTTAATCACTGGTAAATTCAGTGTTAGGGATTTGTTGCTAATGACAAAAAATCATATTTTTGTCAAGGAATTGATTGCTTAATTACAAAAAATTCTTCTAAATTATTTTTTTAAACATAAGGTTAGCCTGATCGTTAAGTCCACTGTTCTCTTAGATCTAAAATTTTTACTTAATGTGATCTTAAAAAAACATTCCAAAAAGTAAGAGCTTTCCAAGTCCTCTAAAACAACCAAACATTTTATTCTATTTTTATTTACAAAATAAAAACAAACCGATAAGAATCTACAAAAAAAAAAAAAAAAAAAAAAAAAAAAAAAAAACAAAACAAAATGTATAACTCTTAAGGATAATTGGCCTTGTTTCCTTTAGCATTTAACCTTTCTCAAAAAAGAAAAGAAAATATATATTAAATTTACAATTTGTTAACATTATTTTGTAAAATATTTTTTTTTGTATTATTGTTGCTGTTTTGTTTTTAGGTTAAGAATCTAATAACCTTTAAAAAAAAAACTTTAAACTACACATAAAAAAAATGTTTTTCCTTAACAAATACCCAGAACAAGACTGGAGAAGAGGAATATTGCTCTTGTTTTAAATTTTTCCTATATTGGATTTTATCTTCTTCTTTTAAAATAGACTAAACAAATAATTAAAATTTTTTTTTTGCCTTTTTGTCGAAAAAGGTTTGTATTTTGTTTAAGTAAAAAAGTTTTAGACGAATTTTTGACTTTGTTATTTCTGTTTTATTGTTCTAAGTAACGGAAAAAAAATTAAATGTAGAAAAAAAGTTAGAAAAGTTTAAAAATCCAATTAGTGTACAATTTCTAGCGTCTCTCTCTTTTGAAAAAAAAAAAACTTTTTTATATTAAATGCAGTGCAGAGATAAAGAGAATATTGAAATTGCTTTAGTTTTTAGACGCTTTTAATTTTTTTTTGTTGTTTTTATTAAGAGGCTCAAATTAACTTGAATGGAATTTAAGAAATTTTTAGTTTTTCTTTGCGTTTTTTGCTTTTTTTTTTGTTTTAAAAAGAATTTTAAAATTGTTTCCTTTCGTCAAAGTAAAAAAAAACTTAAAGAGTTTTTATTATATTAAAACATTAAGTAACTCACTAGACACATTTTTAAACAATTTTGTTAATGATGCCAAACTGGATATAGGTAAAAACAATTTTAAGCTAATGGCGAAAATTGATAATTGAATTTTGATTTTTTTAGTTACAGGGTATCACACAAAAATGGAGGGGATTAAATAATTAAATTCTGGTCAAATTTACGCTTGCACAGGCAAGAGTCACGAATGATGAAATTTTTGACTGTCACTCATGATCAAAAGTGTATACCCCACTTAGGGCCTCGTAACTCTTACTTTAACGTATTTGTTGTCGATCAGGTGGTTCGTTTTCCCTTATGTATAAATAGACGTTAACGTTGCCTTTATGTTCAGCTGTTTAAAAATTTGTTTATTGATGAAGCAAATATTCCATCGACGTATACAGAAAAAATTATTGCTGAATTATTTTCAAACAAACGCTTGTTTGAAATTTTTTTTAATTTCTACAAATTTTTTTACTGATTCAATTAATATTTTTGTTTGATTTTTATTTTAGCCAACAGAAATGTTGACAACTATTCAAAAATATAATAAACGCGTTATTGGCTTCTAGTTTTCATAATTTTGTATGAAATATTTAACGCTCTTTATTGTTGTCGTGTTTTTGCATTTTTTTATTTGACCGTAAGCAACACTTCTTTATGTGACATATAAGAACAACAAAAAAAAACACATAGTCTATTTTTGGACGCTTTGAAAAGGTACAACTATAAGAAAGATGATAAAATATTGTGGCGAGGTTTGTAGTAAAAAACAACAAAAACAATAATAGGTAATAAACGTTTCACTCTTTTTAAACAACAACAACATTAGAAGAAACAAAATAAATTTTTTGTTGGTTTCAAAGTTGGTAAAAAAGAATGAAAAACAAAATCCCGTATTCAATTTTTCAAAAATGTTTAGTTAAATACCTACATTAAATAAAAGAAATAAAATGATGACGAAAAACATGTCGAGTCGGTCTGCTGCCAAGGAAAGGATACAGAACAGTGAGTGAAGAAGAAAAACATTGTGTGAACAAACAAGACTTGGTGCAAAAATTATTCCAACAAAAAAATGTGTCTCAAAGCCAGCCGGCGCCGCTCTGCTCTGCCTTCATCTACTTCTACAGTGCTTGCTTGTGTGCGCGTCATTGCTTGTGCAAAAACTTTTTTGTTTGATTCAGCAAAATTATTTGTTTGAAATTTATATGATTTTCAGTAAACTATTTGTTTGATTCAGTTAAATTATTTGTTTGAAAAAATCAGTGTTTTTTTCAATAAACGAAATGCAAATAAATTGTTTGAATATGCGAATTTGTTTGTAGGACCGATTTCAGACAAAAAATGTTTTGATTCTACAAATTTTTTGTTTGAATTGGAAAAATAATTTTTTCTGTATACACGATTTTATTTTTAAATTTTTAAGGAGTGGTCCAACCATAATGCTTGCCACACAGCCAACGTATTAATGGCTCTTTTGCGCGAGAAATTCAATGGTCGTGTTATCTCACGTCGTGGCGATGTTAATTGTTCGTCACGATGATTTGATTTGACACCTTAGACTTCTTTCTTTAAAAAAAATGTACGTCAATAAGCCAAGAACAATTCAAGGGCTGAAGAATGAGGTAATTCACATTAACGACATTGAACCTCACTGTCAGACAATATGGATCATCGAAGACGTGGCGAACATTTGGCCGATGTTTTGTTTCACACATAATTTTTATAGATCATTCTATAATAATAAAAAATTTCAAGATAATTCTCTGAAAACTTTTTGTTTCATTTACAATTAACATCGTGCGTTTTATATATTTAAAACACACAAATAGCAAAAGCTTAAATTTATAAAGTAAGTAAATATTGACCAATTTTCTGTTCTCTTTTTAACTATGGTTGGATAACGAAACAAATTTCGTTATCAGTATCGGCATCGGTATTAAACTTGTTTTATTTCGGCATCGGATCCGGTATTTAAATTATATTTGTATCGTTATAACGGTATAGCAACTTTTATAACGGTATATATCGGTATTAGAATATCCAATTATTCGACTTATGGTTTTGTTGGAGTAAGAAATTAATCGATTTTTGAATTTTAGAATTGCTCGAATAATCGAATAAAGGCTTTAAATTGTTTGGATTACTCGAATAACTCAAAGAATTTAAATAATTTAATTTTATTTAATTTGAACGCATACTTTTATTTTATTAAAATGCAGAAAAAGAGAGGTGAGAGATGCCAGCCAGTTATGAAAAACATTTTAAGCCAATTTATTATTTCTTAAAATCGAGTGAAATTGAAATCGAAGGAGAGTCTACGTTAAATTTTTTTTAAACATCACCGCAGTTTTTCCTGATTTTAAGAGAAGTTATGGTAAATAAATATTAAATATAAATAAATATAAAATATATATAAAAGGAATTTTTTTATAAACTTTTAAGACAGGATCTTTTTTTAAATTCCTTTGATTCCAATTACATTCGTATGTATCCATTCGGTATCCAGAACATGGCTGATAACTTATTTATATTTTTTTGTAATCCCTCTTAATTTTCTTTATTTTTAAATTCTTTTCTATACGTTTGGTTAATTTATTTTTCAACGTATTCTAATTTCACGACAAAAAACAGACAATTCGTTTTCAAACAAGGACACTTAGGTTTTTAAGACGGTACCTTATATGTCAACATCCAGGCGATTAGAAGATAAGAGGTAAAACAAATTGACAGTCGGGTAATAACAGGTAGTCTGACAATACATGGTTTACACATTTATAACTGCTGATGATTTTTTTTTATGAATTTGACGTTTATAGTCAGCGTTTAAAAAACTGCAGTCAAAGTAGAAAAACTGCAATTTCTTCCACGTCTTCATTTTTCACTGGCCAAAAAAAAACTTTTGCTTTTACTTCTGAATCATTAAATGTAAACAGTCGCTCTCAAACCAACTCAAAAAGCAAAAATTTGTACACGAATTTTGGTTTTTTGTTCCATAGTTTTTGGTTTCGACTGCAGTTTTTAAACCCTGTAAAATATGTTTAAAAGTATGAGTTATGAAAATAAATGCAAAAGGTAACAAATTTTAATTTAGTTTAAAGGTTAGAAATGTAAACAAAATATTTTTACATTAAAAAAGTAGACATTTCTAAGAAATTAATTTTAATCGATTAATTGACATAAACTATTCGAGTTATTCGTTATTCGAAATTGACTATTTTAATTATTCGAACAAATAATGGCGGAAAATTTCCTCGACTAATCGAACAACGATTAATCGAGTGGATACTCTAATCGGTATTACAATTAAATGAACCAAACAAAAAAAAAAAAAAAAATTAAAGATAGAAATATATATTTATATTTATTTATATATATCGTTAGCTTAAATGCAAAAAGGCGTTACTAACAAAAATATAATTTTACAGGAGAAGCAAAAAACTTTATAAAATGAAAACTACAAACATGTCAGAAAACATGCATTGATAAGTCGTCCATGGAATTCTTCAAACAATTTTAAAAAATATATTGTTAAAAAAAATGGGTATCTACGTAATTTTGCATTTATAAAATAAATACTCTTGTACTTACGTCCTTTTGTTTTTTGCTTATAAAAGCGTCATTTTTGATCGCCGAACTGTAAAACTTTGTCAAGACATGTAGTTCAATGGCATTCATAATAATCAATCAAAACCCCGATTTTTAATTTTTTGTTAGTTACGCCTTTTTGCATTTTAGCTAACGATATGTATGTATATGTATCTTATTATTCATATATACATGTGTTTATGTATGATATGTTATTTATTGATTTTAACTAAAAATATTATTATCACAATAACAATACAAACTTTAGTCAGTAAAGCGCCAAATACACTTGTCAAATGCTTGACATGCTGGCAAATTCACTCGTGTGCGTGTGCTGGTTGTATGCTATGATATCTAAATTTTTTGATTTTCCATCCGCATCGTCGGTGTTACACATAGGAACACATTTGTTTAGTTTTTTATTTATTTAGTTCATAGATTTTCTAATACAACAAGATAAACATATCATATAATTTACAGTATTAGAATAAGACAAGTTACATATACAAAAGATACATTTTCACTAGGACAATGCTTGATAAGTATTTTGATAAGTGTATTTATAAGTGTATTTGGCCACACCACAATAGTGGAGAGGGTATTATGCATTTGCGCTGATGTGTAACGCCTTGAAATATTGGTCCTAGACCCACCTTAAAGTAGTATATCGAACTAGCGATGTCCGTCCGGCTGGCTGGCATGCTGGCTGGCTGTCCATGTAACCTTGTGCGCAAAGTACAGGTCGCAATTTTGGAGATAATTTGATGATATTTGGGACATAGATTCTTATTGGCACAAGGACCAAGCCTATTGAAAATGGGCCGAATCGTAGGACCACGAGGGAAGATAGGGGGAAATTTCTTCCTCTCAGAAACTATCAAGCCGATTTTAATGAAATTTAAAACATAGATAGATCGATATCTATATAGACACATAACCTATACAGTTTTAAAAAAATAGGACCACAAGGGGAGATTGGGGCATTTTTGCCTCTCAAACCGATTTTGATGAAATTTAACATAGATAGATCCATGTCTTTATGGACACATAAGCTATAAAGTTTTTCAAAAATAGGACCACAAGGGGAGGTAGGGGCCAATTTCTGCCTCTCACAAACTTTCAAACCGATTTTAATGAAGTTTATAAACATAGATAAATCCATATTTATATGGACACATAAGCATGATGTGTTTTTAAGTACTGTGGTGTAGGGTATCATATGGTCGGGCTTAACCGACTATATATTCTTACTTGTTATACTTGAACTTGAATTTCCTATACAATGTTGTTGTAGAGCTTATGTTACATTTTATGAATTTATCATAGTAAGTAATCGAACAATAACAGTGTTGCAACCATAGAGCGTCAAGTAAACAAAAATATTTTTCATTAGCATTTTTAACTTTTTTCTATTTGAAAAATTAAATAAAGGTTAACAAAACAAATTTTGTATGAAAATTCTCCTTAATAAACGTTTGTTAAATTTAATAATCGTTTATAAATACGGAGGATTATTTTTAAATAACGAAACGACTGTACCGGTATAATACCGGTATTAAGGGAAACGGTATACGTATACCGGTATTTTATGCAAAAAACTAATTTCGGTATCGGTATCAATACGGGTATACGTATACCGTAAATAGTATTTAAACGATATTGGTATCGGTTGCAAACCTTGTTTTTAACATATTTCAAAACGTATCCTTAACCCGTCAATAACTTGTGATGTGAGCCGGGGGAAGATTATGTTGGCAACACTTAGGGCTTAAAACTGCCAGACTGGCCGGTAGAAAGACTTGAATTCGCCATATTAGCGATCCGCAAGATATTGATATGATTCTGCACCTTGAAGAATTTTACCCCTACGAGCTTAAACTTGGCTAAGTTACCACTAACGTTCCATTTCTTCTCTCCACACCTGAGGACATTTTCAGATAACCGCAGTTCCACTTAAACAAAGTTTAAATAAAAAACCTGTCCCAATTGTCCTTTCAAACAAACCTCCAGTGAGTACAACTAGCACAAAAGAAAAACCTAGTTCGAGCTTGGTCTGGTGTCCTGAAATTACGGGTAGGATTACCAATAATCTTCCCGGATGATGTTCTGTTTGTGGTGTGTATATATTTGTGAATGGTGTTTATAAGGGGCGTCCAAAAATTAAGGCATTATTTTAATTTTAATAAAAAAAAAATCTCGGCAGTCTTCATATCTTTTACCAAAATTCTCAATCACTTTTTTCAATAAACTGTTTTCAATGGCTGATATCTGCTCGATAATATTGTAAAGCTTTTGAACTATTGTGGTATTGTTGCTGTAAACGTTCGGTTTAAAAAACCCACAAAAATAGTCTAACAGCCATTTTCATAAAAAGTTCTTATTTTAAGCTTATAGTATGTAATAACTATTAAACGCTTTTTGTCTTATAAACCTCTTATAAAAATTTGTATTCATAAACGTACAATAACAGCTCTTTTACTATAAACTGTTTGTAGCGATTTTGTGTTTACGTATGGCAACTTTCTTTATATGTTGCTGCCATTTTATTGTTAGTGATGCATGAAACTCTACTCGGTTCACATGATATTCTATATTTAAATTGTTTTTAATTGTAGACCTTAAAAGTTATTCTTATCAAATAAAACTAAATATTATTTAAGTTTCTGAACAAAATATTGCCGAAAGGTATCATAAAAACTTTTGTTTGCACCTTTTTTAAATATACGATAAGAAAGTATTCGAATAAAAAGTTTTTTTACTTTTTATTAACATTACTATTATTATGATTTGTTTATTTTATTTTTTTTTAAATGAACAATAATTTGTATAAAAAAAATTAGTAAAATTTATTTATTTTTGTCATTATTTTTCAACATATTTCACAAAAATAATATCATAAAATGCAAACACTTATTATTTTATTTTATTTTTGGTTTAAAGAAGGGCAAATCCAACAATAAATTATCTTACTTTATGAATGGTTTATTAAAGGTTCAATAGACAATTTTTTGTCTATGAATACAACTTAAGAAATTTTTGCTTAAAAACGGTTAATTTATCATAAAAAAGTTTTTATAAATACGGCTGTAGAGGTTCAAAATTATTTAACATGAAATAACTTTTATTTTTATCACAAAAGTGCTGCACTGTAGGTATTCTTAGTTTGCAGTCCTTGTTAGCATTAGGGTATTCAAACGATTACCTGTTGTTCGATTAATCGAATAAATTTTGGCGATTGTTAGCATTTGGGTATTCAAACGATTAACCGTTGTTCGATTAATCGAATAATTTTTGGCGATTAACTGTTCGAATAATTTAAAATTGCGTTTTTCGATTAACGAATTACTCGAATAATTTATAAATTGACATAAATTATTCGATTCGATCATTCGAAAATTCGTTTTTTCACAGTACATATTAGTTTTTTTCTTTTATGTAAAAAAAACAAGCCGGTACGTTTTAAATACTCTTTTATTGTTTCTTAACTCGGGAACACTTCCTTCGAGTAAAGATTTTTTTAAAATATAGTACAAAAAGAGTTTAGGAATAATTTTTTTGAGAGTGGTTAGTAAGGACTTTTACCACAATGACTCAGATGAAGAAGATGATTTTTTGAGACGAAAAAAAAAACAACTTTCTAACAGACCTTAACAAGACTATTTAAAGTATTAAAGTTGTTAAAAAAATCCAAAAAAAAAGGAAGACTACTAATTTTTAGAACAGACAAGAAAAAAAACAGAGAAATTGGATATGCTTTGTAGCGCTTTACTTTCAATCTCTCCAACGTCAAGAATAAATAAAGTTTCATCAAAACAAAAAAAGGAAATCGTTTGAAATATAAACGAATTACTCGAATAATTTATAAATTGACATAAATTATTCGATTCGATCATTCGAAAATTCGTTTTTTCACAGTACATATTAGTTTTTTTCTTTTATGTAAAAAAAACAAGCCGGTACGTTTTAAATACTCTTTTATTGTTTCTTAACTCGGGAACACTTCCTTCGAGTAAAGATTTTTTTTAAATATAGTACAAAAAGAGTTTAGGAATAATTTTTTTGAGAGTGGTTAGTAAAGACTTTTACAACAATGACTCAGATGAAGAAGATGATTTTTTGAGACGAATAAAAACAACTTTCTAACAGACCTTAACAAGGCTATTTAAAGTATTAAAGTTGTTAAAAAAATCCAAAAAAAAAGGAAGACTACTAATTTTTAGAACAGACAAGAAAAAAAAACAGAGAAATTGAATATGCTTTGTAGCGCTTTACTTTCAATCTCTCCAACGTCAACAATAAATAAAGTTTCATCAAAACAAAAAAAGGAAATCGTTTGAAATATAAACATTTAAACTGTATACTCTTTTTGAAAGATTATTTTAGAAGATAAGATAAAATTTTTCTGCTATTTTTTATTGAAAAAGGTTTCCTCTTTTATTACATGAAGTACCTTTTGTTAAATTGTTGTTACTTAAAAAAAAAAAAATTATTTTAAAAAGATAATAAATTGTTTAATTTTTAAACTTCTAAACTAGAAAAAATTAAAATTATTCGATTAACTAATTGTTCGATTATTATTCGATTAAATTTAAGACTCAAATAATTATTTGAACGATTAATCCATTAATACAAAACATCGATTAATTGAATACCTTAGTTAGCACCCCTTTGTGTCTTTGATTATGAAAATAAAATCCCTTGTTTCAAAAAATTGCTTTGTGGTCCCTCAAATATTTTTAAATTTCATTTCTTTTTTTATTTTTATTATGATTTTAAATATAAGTTTAGAAAAAAAATTTAAAAAAAATAAGTATTGGAACTTACATATGTCATCGATCGCACTTCCAAAAAACTATATTCTCTTCAAATTAAAAAAAAAACTCCTCTTATTTCTTCTTCTTTTTCCCTATATAATTTTTCCCCGTTTTTATTTTACACTTTCGCTATCTTTATCTCCATTCTAATGTAAATTTGCTTTACCCCCCCCCCCCCCCCCACCCCGTGAAAAGCTGTACAGACTGCCAAATATTATTCTAGCAGTTTTGAGAGTTCCATTTATATGTAAAGTTCTATCCACTCTCATTTACACTAAAATACAACCTTGACCCGTTACTGAGACCTGACATGATGAAGGTCTAATATAACTATAATACAGTTGGCGGAGATAATACTTTGCTTAAAATAACTGTGTTTAAAAATTTTTCTTAAACACAGTTTTGTTGGATCTGAAAAAGTGTGTTTTCTCTGCATGCAGAGATAAAAATATCTCCAGAAAATTTTTAACAACATATCTTGTTAAAAATAAAATTTTAGGTCAACAAACTTTATATTTGATTCAATGAAAAAATGTATCAAAATTGCGCTTTGCAAAATAGCACTTAATAACACATATTCATTAATCAAATAATTAAATATTTCTTCATATTCAATTAAAAACAAATATTTGAATCAAAGTGAAGACAGAATAAGACTTCAGTGTATGTAATTCTCATTCGCTTTACAGTTTTTATTTGTGTAATATCCTTAGTTTTTCCAATGTCTTTGGAAAAAGTTTTCCTGACGATCTGGCCTAAGCAACCAGCGAAATGCGCATAGGAACTAGCTTATCCCCCAACAACAAATTTTAGTGTATTTGTCAAAAAAAAAAAAAATGAGAATTAAGAACATCATAATTAATGAATAAATAAATAAAGATTCGATAAACATTTTGTTTGATTTATTCCAAATTTCCAACAATTTGCTTTAACATATCACGTAAACGTAAACAAACTTTTTTTTATCAATACCGCAAAAATCGTCAATGCAGAAAATCAAATATGAAGATTATTGTTTTCTGTGTGTATTGTATCAGGGTGCGCATATTGAAAAATTTGTTTTCTTAACGTGTATTCCCGGTAATTACAAAGATTTTTTTACGGGAACTCCAAACAAAATTTTCCCTCATATAAACGCTTTTTTTAATAAACTTTGTGTTTGTCGAAATTTTGACAATATTTAGGTATTATTTAATTAAATTATGATAACAAAAATTTATTATGCTGTTAATAAATTGTAAAGCTGAGATTTTATTTGTTAATGTAATATTTTTTCATGTATGACTATGCTTATTTCCCATTTATAAAGGGGCTTACCGCCACAAAATACCTGTAACATTCTAAAAGATATAAAATTTTAACAACCCCAAGAAAAAATACGACAAAATACAAGTAAGTAACGCACGTGATATTGTACTTGACAGTGCTCTTAAGAAGGTAGAAAGCAATTCATATCACCTTTAAAAATTATGGGATTTATGATTTGTTTTCTTGTAAAAATTTTATTAAAATGTTTTCTATGACTTTTTGTACGACAACGAAGGTTGGCGCTACTCTACACAAAAGCTTGTTTAAAGGGGGACTTGAGAATGATATGACAGTTTTTGGTTTTGTTTTCTCTCCGTGCTTTTATTCTATTTTTTGTTTAGTTAATTTTTTTTTATTGTTTTATTTTAATTTTCTTAAAGACATCTGTAAGAACAAAACCGGCAGCACAAACAAGCCCAACGTGTCATGCAATACGCAGGCAAAGTTATTGTTTACACATTTCAAAAATGCCAACGAACAGCTATTAGTAAATACCAGGATTTCCTAAAACCTCTACATTGGAAGGGCTGGTAATGAAGATTTTCTAGAAGACTATGTGAGCGAAAGATATGGAGATAAGCAAAATTTTAAAATAGTAGGTCCAAAATATAGGTCTAGCAAAGCATTTCTGATCGGAAAAGCATTCCAGTTAGAAACGTGAAATAGAATACCAAAAGTATTCTTGATTATTTGTTTTGGATTATTTCGTAGGCTGCTTTCTCTCCTTTAGAATTTTATAATAACGAAATCAAAAGTACAAAAAAAATCAAAACTCGAGAATTTTTTCAATTTGAAATACATAGCAGTGCCCATGTTCTGTAACTCTCGCGTCGAGAAAATTTCAATTGAAGTGTGTGAAATGAAACAAAAATCCCATATATTGAATGGAAAGATACAGCTGGGCAATTTCACGCATAAGTCTACCATCAATGGAAAAAATGAACTTCTGATTTTGGTAGTAAAAATACTTACTTTTAAGTTTTTATAGTGGCAACAATTTTTTGATATTTTTTTTAAAAATTGAATGTTTTTAAAAAATTTGAATTAAAAAAAAAAATTTTAAGTTTTTGAAACTTTATATTTCTTATTTCTAAAAAGGGTTTGTTTTAAATTATTTTAGTTTCAATGTTGGTTTCTAACTTATTATTAGTGATTTCGTTTAGATGGTGTTTATATTCAAAAATAGCATTTAAACGAGATCATTAATTACAATTGTGTATCTTTCAAATAATTTTAGAGTTCCTATTTTATGCGCTGTGATTTCAATTCTAACGTTTCAAGTAAATATACTGACTTTTATACTACACAAAGTGAGTGTAGTGTCGGTCACGTTTTGAGCTGTAGTGTCAGTCAGAATTTATTTTACTAACAAATATTTTTTTAAATAACTTACCGCTTTTATTTCAGCATTTTATAATAGTTTGTTTCTTGAACTTTCCATAAAAACACGAATTAAAGTTATAACGAAAGTGCAAAGGAATATTATTTAAGTTTAAAAACACTCTCGAAAACGACTTCCTTTTACATGTAGTGTCAGTCACGTTTATATTTTACTTAATAAATGATATTTCAAAATATCAGTGGTTGCCATTTTTTCCCCTATTGGATAATAGTTGAAACTGCTACATAGCCATGTTTAAATTGAAACTAAAAAAATATTACTAATCAAAACAAAACGCAAATTGTGTCAAATGTGGAGTCAGTCACATATGGAATTGCCCAACTGTTTTTCTCACTGAACTGGGTCTGTAACTTTTTTTTGGCGAGTACTAGCTGTCACGTAAGGAAATTACTCGGCAATTTACTGAAAAAGTGTGTCTGTAACATTTTTGTGAGAAAAGTTCTCGCTTTGAACTGTCAAATAAACTCACAAATAAAAATGGGGCGAGAAAAAAATTTTAACACTAAAAAACAATTAAAAATGCAAAATACAAAGAAACATAATAATATTATTCTGTTGTTGGCACATTTGTTAATTGTTTAATTATTTGCTTTTAACATTTTTAAAAAATATACGAATTTTTTCAAAGCTCGTTTGCAAACAACAAACTTTACATTATTTAGTATAGCCGACGGTTGAATTTTCGCCGCTGTCGTTGAAAAATTTTCAATTTTAGTAAATTTTGGTCACAGTCAAAGATATGTTTTCCTGGCGTTCTCAACGTCTTCAGTGTCATATAGGCTTCGAGTTCAATGTTATGACATTTATAACGTAATGACGTAATATCTTTGATAGTTTTCGATATGAGTTACAGACACATTTTTTCTCACTTTTCGAGAAACGATGGAATATTTTTTTTTATATCTTTTCGATGCAAGAAGTTCTCACTTAAGTTACAGAACATGGGTACAGGCTTATACCAAGGGATGTAAGAGCAGCCAATGCCCCAAGAAAATGAGCACTAGACCCTTTATTAGTAAGAACCCTTTGAGGATATTGTAATGGCAGTTAATGTCTTCCTAACGGATGTCCCCATATATTAATAAAAGCTGCTTAAACTGTTGGGGCTAGATACCTCGAGTTTTAAGCAAAGATTAAGTTTAAATTTCACCTTTGTGTTGGTGCTTAATCGGGCTAAGAATGACATTGGAATATGGCCATAATAGCTTTCATGTTAATTTTTAAGAAATCTATGAGCCCTTCCATGTCCAAATTTTTTTTCGGTCGAAAAATAAATAAAAGTCAGAAGCTGCGTACTTTTAATTAAGACAAAAATAATCTCTATAAAGAAAAAACCTATTTAGGTTGTCGATAGCAGTCGTATACTTCTTATTGTTGGGTTAATGGGAGTAAAAGAAATCGTTACAGCTAAGCTTCAATGCGAAATGAAAGCTCTAGCTGGCTATTAGAGAGTTGTAGCCAGACACGGGCCTACGCCATAAATTTTCGTCTTAATGTTTTTTTAGACAAAGAAATTTCAATTAAGTGGTTTGAGAAGTCGGCCTAACGGGGTATGGCTAAATTCTCGTACGTAGCAAATTCTACCAAACGTAGATTGCGAACGTTAATTAACTTATATTTTTAATGAACATTTCACAATGTCAAAGCTTATTGATATGGCGATAATTGGTCCATAATTTAATATAGTAAAAAAACTTCTTTTTGGAAAAGTTCAAAAATATTTCATCTTCCCAAGATATTATACAAACAACACTGCTGCAGCCGTATTCTGTAATTTGCTTAGCTAAAGCTAAATCTCGATCGCTAAAATGCCTTAGAGAAAGCAAAATTTAAAACGTTTAGCAAAGACAATAAAAGCTAAAATTGGGGCGAATAAAATTGTTATGGCATTGCCAAATTTAGCAATGCACGTTACAGAACGGCATTCGTAGCCAAAAATCGCTTAATCAATTTTATAGATTTTTAGCGACAGAGATTTTGCTTTAGCAAATTACAGAATACGGCTGCTTAAAAATACTTTTAATGATAAAACTTCCTTACAAATGTTCGTATTGATATAAAATTAAGCGATTTCCTTACAGGTCAGCCATATCATTCAGGTCATATAACTGCTCAACAGCAAACCTTCCCGATTCGGCTCTATCCAACTTAATCTACAATCTTACTTTAATTTATAAAAACATAAACAACGGAAAATCAAAGTAACTACAGACATTTTTTATTTTTTATTATTTTTTTTTTTTTTTGCTAAACCCTCGACTTACCTTTGTCAAAAAAACATGACACATTATTATGTTGTTGGTGTAAAAGCTGTTGTTACTGTTGTTGTTTGCTAGTGGTACCAGAAAGTGAACAACTTTATGGATTTATGATTTTTTAATGTTTTTTGCATGTTAATAAACCATTTCATTTCAAATTAAATGGAATTGTTTAAAAGTGAAAATGTAGAAAGAGAAATGTAGACAAAAACAAATTTGAACACAAAAAAAAAAGTTAAACAAAATTAATAAATTAAAAGGTTTTATATGCTTTTGCCATATTTGTTTTAAATAAAACTTTTAGTAAAAACTTATTTTTGAAAAAATAAAAATCAACTGAAAATAAATTGCAATAGTTACCTTTAATAATACAAAGTAAATTTTATTATACATGTTGAACAGAGGGACACAGAAGATAAAAAGAACTAAAAGATATTTTTTAAATTAATCATTTGTGAAGATATATTTGCCTTAGGCCCGTTTTCACGACTTAACGATAGGTAAATGTAGGAAGTTATCGAACAGATAATGAGTTTTTAATTATCACAAGTTCCCTTTAATCTAAAAGTGAAGGATAAGCTGGAGAGAGGAACGTCCCACCTTTAACTTTTGTCGTAAGGCTTAGATTTGAGATTGCCATATATTCACATATTTTTTATATATGGCAGCTCCAATTATACGCATATCTTGTAAATATGTGCGTTCGTTTACTTTTCCAGTAAAATCCAGTAGGTGAGTACTATGAAAATTTTACAAATTTATGTGTACGCGAACGCATTTCAGTAAAATCCAGTACAAATTTGTACAAACGAACGCAGCTAATGTAAAAAAAAACGTAGTTGCCAGTTCGAATTTTTATTTTGGCAAAAATAAAAAATAAGTATTTTCTTTAGTATTGCCACATTTTCAAAAATGTTAAGTTTACTTTATACAGAAGTTGTGAAAACGAAAAATAGTTGAAGGTAACATTATTCCTCACTAGTGCTAAAGGTACCGTTAACTATTTCGAACTTTATATGTAAGTCGTGAAAACGGGCCTTAATGAATGTTTATTTCTATAAGAGATTTTCTAAGGTGGACTTTAGAAAAAAATTTTTTTTTTTTTTTGGGGTTTTTTGCATTTTTTAGTTTCAGTGTTTTTGCAATTAAAGTGAAATGAAAAGTGACCCAAATACCAAGGAATAAAAAATGCACTATTTTTCACAAAGTCATCGTCCATTTTTTGAAGCATTTGCTGCAGAAACTTTTTTCAATTATCTTTTAAAACTACATTCGTGTCCATAAAACAAAATTTTGTTTTGCAGCAATTAAGGATTTTGTATGACTTTCTCTTTCTTTTAATAACAAATTCACAAAAACTGCTTGTTCACCAAGCAAAGTACACTTCTCCATCCGTCTTTCCTCTTTCATTAACAAATGTGCATAACTCAAATGTTTTGCAGCAAATGTTTCATAATATGGACGAGGACTAACTAATATTGAAAGCTTTAGTAAGCAAAGTCGATGTTTGTTAAACCATAGAGGAGAATATCCTTGCGCCTGGCCGAAGGCTTAATAATGCTATATATAGCGCCATTTTTAAAACCAAAGTTGTACAATTATTACACAGAAAAAATTTTTTAGGCCAGTAAAAGAATTAAGCAAAAATAAAATCAGTTTTAGTTAAATATTTAATAAGGTGAATTAAACTTTTTAATCAAGTGTATAAAATGTTTAATTGACAATATTTCAATTAAAAGTTTAATTCACTTGATTAAAAGTTTAATTCACCTGATTAAATATTTTATAAAAACTGGTTTTATTTTTGATTAATTCTTTTACTGGCCTAAAAAATTTTTTCTGTGTAGAATTCAGAATTTTTTATTCGAAATCTCGAAATTCAGGATTTTGAATTTCGGGCATACATACAACTTTCTTTGTGTTTTTAAATTTCAACTTTTGTTAGAGAATTCTACATTTTGTTCTAGGCTAAAATGACGAAAAGACTATCCGATTTAGATGTAGCAAGTATTTTAGAAGAGTCAACTGAAGATGACTTTTCATCTGGGTGTGGAGACGAATACGTACCGTCAGAATTTGAAAGTATTATTGATGATGAAAATGAAATAAATCAGTCAGATTCTTCAGGTGAATAAATAGATGAAGTGGCTATGTTGTGATCTCCACCTCATACTCGGACCGGAATATAATGGGAGGAGTAGATCGAGGTGATCAGTTATCCGGAAGCTTTTATAGATTGGTAATGATGTCAGCTGGAAATTCGTGGATCATATGTGGGCATTACCTGGGTCACGAACGTACGATTTTGATGTACAAATAATATAGAAAACAAAACTTTTCCTAGCATTTTTTTTTGCGATTCGATAGCATTTGGGTAGCTCTATGTTTAGTGCAAAAGATGGATTTCATCGAGTTTAAGTTTTCATAATGATAGTAGTTAAATGTAAAAATCTGCGTAATCGAACGGAATATTCAAAAGTGATTCGTTTATTTTAAAAGTGTATTAATGTTGGTCTCCATCCAGTATTTACAAAAAAAAATATCTCTCTTGGTTTTTGTTTAATTGGCTTATGTACCGGTCGCGAACGTACGGGTCGCGAATGTTCTTTATCATGTAAAATAATTCTACAAAAATGTCTTTGGAAGTAGAAAATACAAGAATATATAAAATTTTCCAGTTTCCAGTGCAATTTCATAGACTTTTTATAATAATAAACAATAAAAGACCATGTTTATCAACATTTTATTTTTTCATCTGGTAGACCATTGTGGGGAAGTACCCACACATATATGAATTAACATCGTAAAAAGGAAGCAATTTCTTGATTTTTGATACCCATTTTTTATATGTTTACGACTGATGAAACTTATATGTCCCACCCCTCAAGTCCCTTTCCACGGTAGGGGCACACATATCTTTGTAAAAATAGCCCATTATAAAAGCTTGAAACAAACCATAATTTATGACCATAGTTTAAGTTACCAATAATATTTTCCTCTTTTCTAAGTGTTACATGTTATGGTTCAAAATCAACCATGCTAATATAAGTGTTAAACATATTTTAGTTATGATTAACCATAACATGTTCGGTGGCAACCATAATATGGTTGAAGGGGACAATAATATGGTTAAATTAAACATAATATTATCATATTTGAACATGTTTTTTCTCTGGGTGTTTCATTTAATTTTTAGGGCAATTTTTAATTATTTTCGGTTGACATTTCATTTAAAAAAATTGGGTTCTATTGCATAATAGAAGAAATCTCTAAGTTTGGGGTAAATTTTCATATGCATTTTGGGACCACGTTTCCCGAAACAATTCGCAGCCACTGTATTTTTGAAACTTATTTCTGAGCGAATGAAATTTTGGCTTCAAACTTTTTGCGATTCATTTTAGAAACAAGAGTTATGCACTCTAAGCTGTCCATATAATCACCCCTATCGTGAATAACAAGTGGAATATTTGTTCCCATGAAATTTTCATTCCCCTCGAAGGGAAAAAACCAATCGTGAATCTCATGTGAAAAATTTTTCACGCTATCAGTTCCAGTGAATGTAAAAAAAAAGAATAAAGATTAGGAAAAATTAAAAATCAATGAAATTTTTGTTCAAAAATATGCACGTATATATTTAAAAGAAAAGTTAAAATATTAAAGCTACATAATTAGTATTTTAGGAATATGTTGATTACAACGTTAGTTTTTTTTCACTTTTTAATTTTATGTAGTAAAATATTTTCCAAAATTCTGCCACCACGTCTTTCGAAATTTTCACAAATCCGCCGGCAATCAACCTGTTGTATTGCATTTTGTTGACCAATATATCGGTTTGTGCCTTATTAACGGATCTAGCCCTTAATATTCCATTTATAGGAGGAACTACTGACATACATGTTCTGTTCCCTAGCGAAAATAAAGTGAGAAAATCTAAGGGAAACGTGAACAAATTACGAGGGAAAAAACTTTTCACGATAAGGGGAATTTATTCCCGTGAACATTTTTTCACGTTATTATTTTCCTTTGAGTAACATATTTTTCATGGGAGTTGTTCATGATCGCAAAAATGTGAAAAGGGGAAAAATTACGAGGGAAAAATTATTAACGATAGGGGTGAATATTTGCTACTTAGAACCAAATACTTAATTACATACATATTCTCATGTTTAGTAACCATAATATGTTAAGCACTGAGAATATTATTATGGTTGTTCTTAGCCATACCAAGTTGCTCTTGCAATGGAGAAAAATACTATTGTTAAGTTAAACAACAAATTATTCAAACCATAACATGTTCGGAGGCAACCATAATATCTGTGTCGTTTTATCATAACATCTTAAGTAAAATTTAAAAAGTTGAAGTTGATGCTGTTGATCAGACGAAGTTTCATTAAAAAAACATTTAATGTTGGTTTATTTTATTTTTTGATAAAATGATTTTTTCACCAAGTTTTTTTTAAACACTTGTTTGCTATCTTATCTTGACTTTTGTCAAAATGCGTTTTCTCTGCGTGAACTACCAACTTGCATGATGATCAGATTCAAAATATATAGCCGCACAAATCGGATACTATCCAGCTGTCGGCATTACGAGTTAGTTAACTTTTTTTTTTAAATCCAATTTTTGCACAGTCCCACTGTAACGTGTTACATTAATATACAAGCATATTCATTCATACTATTTAGTTATAAACTTTTTCTTAAATTGGTCTTTTTTTGTTTTTTTTTCGAGGGCAAGTCTGTGTTCTGTATAATTTTTTTTTTTTTGTTTCCTTGTTTTTATATGGTTTTTATTTTTTATTTTATTCTCCTTCTATTTTAATAGTCATATATTTTAAAATGCATTTTTGTTGTAATTACAAAATGCTTTTTAGTAAAGTGCATGAGTTTGCATGATATTGCCTTTATTTTGATCAGCCTTTAAATAAACTACATACATACATACATACAACCAACTATAACAGCAGCAGCAGCAGCAGCAATAGCAACAATAGCAATTGCAACAACAGCAACTACAACGATAACAAAAAAAAAAAAAAAAGAGTTATAAACTTTTCATTTGCCGCCAACTATAATAATAGTAGTTGTTGCAGCAGTCCACAGAGGGAGTAAAACTAATCGTTTAGAGACGCCAACAGTTGCCAGCTTTTTTTATGCTAAAAATAAATTTTCATTCAAATTTACACATTTATTCTGCATACCAAAGAAAGAAGTAATGGCATTGCTTAAATAAAGTATACTTTCATTTAAATAAAAAAAAAGAAATAACACAGGAATATTACAGGGATGAGAAATTTAGTTGGGTGCCTTTAGATAGACCGAATAGTCAACAAATAATTGATTTCGAAGTAAAAAAAAAATTTTCTACCACTACCAACTTTTCCCCGAATTAAACAACTCAAGATCGTTTAGGCTGTTGGCTTTGAAAACGACTAACCCTCAAAGTATTTGGTAGAATGTTTTTAAGTTTCCTAACAAAATGTCACTAATTCGTCATATTGCTACGAAATAAGATTTATCTTAGAATTATTTATAGTCTTAATTACAAGTTATCTTGTAAATTATATTTTATGTCGTTCAAGTTGTAACTGTTATTTGCTCTACTGTAATTGTAGACATTCGATTTAAATCGTAGAATTAAAAAAATTCCAACAGAATGTTCTGGAATCGGCTACAAGGTTCTTGAATCTACTACTCTGCTACTACATCTGGTTGTGAACTACCTGTATAAATACAGGCTCAGTAAATTTGTGAATATTATAATTAATTTTAATGAAGTTTGTTATACGTTGAATCAGTGTGTATATTTATTTTGATTTGCAATTAAAAGAACTCAAAGGTTTATTATAAAGGAAATAAACCGAAACGCGTTTATAAAAGGAAAAACGTTACAATATTTTAGTAGTTGTAAAGACGCTTTTAAGGAATATTGTAACAACAAAATGCGTAAGAATCTCAAATTAGTCCTTTACATTTTATTGTCTCGTAAGTTAGATAATTGTAGACGTTTTAAATTAACAACTATAACATAATTGCACATTTCTGATAGAAAACTAACATCTTTATGAAGATTTATAACAAATTTAATAAAAATTATAACCGTTTGTATTTAATTTGTAATGCAATCGGTTGTTTGTCCCAGTAAAATATTGAATATTTGTTTTAGAAACTTGGAGCTTAAATTGTCTTCTCTGGTGACTGATTTGAGAGTCCTTGGTATTTTTTGAGGTAAGTTTTATTTGCGATTTTATTCTTAATAAATGGAACCCTGGTTACTCTTACGTAAACGCATACGTTACAGATAAGCTGTTCCGTTTTCCTTACCAAGCATATGTATAAATCGGTACACCTAAGTAAACGTGACAATGCGTTGCGGATGAACCTGATTAAACTTAAATTTTTCTCCGTTTTTACGCATCAGCGGCAAAAAAAAGTAAAACGTCTGTTGGTAAAGCAAACGTTTCATCGATGTAAGCGACATTTGTTTATATTTTTATGCAAAATACAAAAACTAACATTTATAAATGTAAACAAATATCGGTTATCTTTTTAGCACTTTGAAAAGGCCAGATTTAGCACATTTCAACACGTTTGAGTATTTTTATTAACTACTAACCTTTGAGGTCCATTGCAACGTATACGTCACCATTTACGTGTGAGTAGGTGACATCGCTATTGACCCACAAATTCATTTGAAAAAGTTGTACAGTGGCGGAGCACTGTTATGGTTAAATGCACGATTAACAGAAACTCAATTATTATTAGGTACGCTTTTTGAGTCGGATGAATTACAGATCCATATCTGTTTACCATTAACGATGGTCAGAACCTGACAGTCAACGTGACATGCTTGCTTACTTTTTTGTGTCCCAATTGGAAAGCATTAATCTTGCAAATATGTGGTTTCAGTAGAATACTGCCAAATGTCTCATATTGTTGGATGCAATCAATTTACTGAACGAAACGTTTGGCGAGTTCATGTGATTTGAAGCCAATTCGAATATTTTCTCTGGGAATATGTCAAGTTCAATGTCAAGGTGAAGATAAACTTGAAACGATCAAGGACTTGAAAGAAAACATTCATCGCGTTATTAACTGCGAAGGGGGGAGGAAATTAAACCTTAATTGGCCCCATGGCCAAAGTCGTATTTAAATAATAATGCCACAAAATAATTTGATTACTAAGATTTTGTTTGTCGTGTTTAATTCCCAATTTTTTATTAATTTATTTATTTGATATAAATGTTATATAGATATAAAAAAAAAATAAATAAATTGTTTATAAATAAGATTTCTGTATGACGTGCTTAATTCCTAATTTTTTATATTTGATAAATGCACTGACATTTATTGTTAAGGGACCTGCAAGTTTATATGCGCATTTCACTGGTTGCTTAGGCCAGTTCATTAGCAAACCTTTTCCAAAAATTTAAGAAAAGCTTAAATATTATACAAATAAATCCTTAAAGTGAATAAGAATTGTAAATACTCAAAGTCTTACTTGTAACAATATCAAAGCTTTAACAAAATCACCAACAATAAGCATTGACTTTATCTTTTCTTCCATTCCCCTTTATTTATTGTTTTCGCAAGAAAATCAAAATACACCAACTAGCCGGTTCAGTTTTTGTATGCCGTGCACTTGCAAATTTTTTTTTTTTTTATCAAAGTAATTTTTGGGAATTGTTGGTATTTTGTTTAAGCTTTGATATCGTTGTAGATAAGACTTTTGAGGTTTTGCAATTCTCATTCACTTTACAGTTTTATTTGCTGATATCTTTGGCTTTTTTCGCAACCAGTGAAATTCGCATAGAAACTAGGTTATCCCCATTTTTTTTTAATATTTATTTATTGAATCTTTATATTTTAAATATGAACTAACAATAATTAATCGAATCTTATCCTAATACATTATATATGTCCAGCCAGTGTCAGACAAAATTTCGTCATCACGTGTTCACATTATTCGTATTGAATTAAACTAATGCCCAATGCAATGCAACGTTACAATTTTTGATTGTTTAGTATAAAAAAACAACTTGAAAAGAGCAAATTTGCAAAAGATCATAAAATTTTCAATAAAGTTTGAACTTTTGTCCCGTGTAACTCTGTCATTTCTTGACTGATCTTCACTAGCAATCCATTGTTATTTTAGTAATTTTGTTAATCTTTCATTAAAAAAATAAATACATAATCCGTTGAATATTTTTGGTTATAATTGCACTTAAGTGACATCATCTTTTTCAAAAACACAATAACGGTTATTTTAGAATATCTCGAAAACTGTTCTACTTTTGACCATTCTGATTTCACATTCGGTATCAGATTCATTTGGTTACGACTTTGTTGAAAATTTGTGACACAGCGTTATTGATTTTAATAAAATAAAAATGATGTTTATTAATTAAAAATTTTTTGTTCCCAAAAACTGCTTTGATAATTATTTAATTACTTAAAACTTTTTTTATGTAAACTAAAGTTCTCAGCCTCTAAAAAAAACCACCGGATAAAATGACCTTATAAAAATCTGTAACTATGACAGTTTAAGCAATTGATTTTTACTTAATTGGGTAACTATTTGAAGTTTCTTAAAATTTTAAACCAATATTTCATTGCACAAAATATCCTGTACTTAAATATGTTGTGTAGTTAGCTTTAATAATTTTTTTTCTCCTACTTACTTAAGGTTTCCCACTGCAGACTCATTGAAATTCTGGCCATTTCAAAGTATCTCTATTTCCAAAACTCGTTACTTGTAAAGGGTAATTTAAAAAACACATACATATGCCAGAATTTTTACATGTTCATACATGTATGTGTTTTAGGTGTTTTTCTATAGATCCTGTGTGCCAGAATTATGAAATTCATATTAAAAGTTAAAATATCATGATTCACTAACAGCATCAACAACAACACCAGCAGCAACTACAACAAATGCAAATTCTATTAATTTTATAAGCTTTTGTTAAAAAGTTTTATACTTTGTTTTTAGTTCAGTTGTTATTAAAATAATTACATTAGAGAGTTAAATAATGTTTATAAAATAATAATAAACAATAGAGAAGAGAGAGAGAGAGAGAGAGGAGACTTTATGCAAAAAAATTGTAATATCAGGCAGGACTAAAACTTGTCGGAATAAAAAAATATCATGTAATCCGAAGGCCGGCTATGCAGAGAAGCTTTGGTTAGCGATTCGGGTTTATAAAAATTCGGTATTTTGGAGTTCGAAATTTTAAGTTTCAGGCATATGACCTTAACCCATAAAAATTTACATAAACAATATATGAAATATTATATGCGATTTGAATGATAAAGATGTGAATTATAAGCTTTACTTAAGTGACAAAATTTAGGGACTTAGTTCGTATGAAGCAATCCCTCATCACAAAATTTAAAATTATTTAAAAAAAATATTAACAAACGCTCTTAAAGTCTAAAACTTATTCTTTGAATAAAAAGTTGGGAAATAAATTCAGTTTTGCTTTCGGGACTTAGGTCATTGCTGACTTAGATCGCAGCTCCAAACTTTATATTGTCAAACAGCAAGAGTTTTTCTATACAAACAAAATAAAACTCATCAATTAATCGCGAATCTTCCTTCAAGAGTATACCAATTTAATCTACAATAACATCAGGGTAGTTTTACTTAGTCATCCTTCTGCACTCATACAACCACAGTGCACAAAATAATACTACAAAACCTTAAACAAATATCTTCCTAATACCCTGCTTAGACAGAAGCAGTGGACACGCACTATTTTTGTAAACAAAACACAGTTTTTATTGTCCTCTAAATTACGGCACGAGCTTCGACAGACAAAAAGCATGCTCAGACATTATTTGTTAAGGTATTTGGAGGATTTAATTAATGGGGTGGTGGCAGACTAACAAATTTATTTGTTTGTACATTTCAACTGTGTAGTGTTGTTGAATGTTTTGAAATGAACGCTTCAAAAGTAAGCTGGTGAGTATGTGTCTACAATTATGCAATTGTGTTTAATCTTTCCATTTATTATATCTGGTCGAAAGATTTGGCAGCTTACTGTTGAATTTTAAACAAAAACCTAAAAGGTTTCCAGTTACTGGTGTGATGAATTACTATTATTTAATTTTGTTTTGTTAATACTTGAAAGGGATCACATTAAACGAAAATGGAAATAGCAAATAGGATTTATGGTAGTAAAAAATAGGCGGTATGGTTTAGTGCGTTCCAATAAAATAGTACTTTTTTTTATTTTTAAATAGCAAATTTTCTTTAAATTAACAGGATCAAATAGATAAAAATGGGAAATTTGATCCTACAGAATAATTAAAATTAAAAAAATTCTTGTAGAAAGAGGTAAATTTTAATGAAAATAATTTTCGTGAAAACTTTGTTTCAATATTTTTAACTTTTTCAATTAACAAAATTTCATTTGTCGTGCTAAATTCTCAATTTTTATTCTTGATAAAAACACTGAAATTTATTGTTGATGGGATGGATAAGCTGATCCTATGCGCATTTCACTAGTTGCTTAGTAGGGTGTTCAATTAATCGGATTTAATTGTTGTTCGATTAAACGATTTAGTGATATTTGGCATTTTTAACTTGTTCGATTAAACGAATTAAATTTTTAAATTAATCGATTAATCGAATAATTCTAAATCCAGAACTTTTATAAATAACGAGATTTTTTTTCGATAGTTTTAGATAAACTTTGTGTGTACTTGCGCATATAAGCATTCTTTTTTAAATAAAACTTGTCAATGTAGCTCCAAACTGTTGCACTTAGATTTGAAAACAGTCAATATAACTTTGAATTTTTGAAACTTTAAGCGGACATTCCATTCTCTGCTACGCTTCTGCAAATAATTTCCTCTAGGGAATCGATCGAAGTATCTTGTTTAAAATATTTTTTCATTTGACCACTAGTTGCCCGCTTTGATTTTGTTGGGGGAGCATCTTCTTCAAGTTCTATGTTAAAGTCATTGTGTAAGTGGTAATTTAGTAAAGTTTTTGAAGAACATTTAAGTTAATACATATTTTTAAAACCTGTTACATTTAGCATTACTTGATTTATCCTTCGTACGATATTTTTTAACCAAACTCATTCTAAAGAGAGCGTGTTCTAGAAATCGAAATGAAATGAATATAAAACTGAGCAAATTTTTAAACCGACCCTGTAATGAAAGTTCATAAAAATATTCCATTTTAACTACTTCATTCTTTAAGTATCTAATATATTTTTGCAAGAAAAACACTTTAAACCAAGAAAAACTACGGTCATTTTTTAAATAATTGAATTTTAATTATCGTTCGATTTCAATTTCACTTCATTTCGATTTGTAGATCACACCCGATAAATTTCTGTTGTGAAATGAATTATTAAATTGTATTGAAAATATGTAACAAAAATTTAAGCTAAGTCATTCACTAAACATGACTGTTTTCTTTAATTCCAACGGACACATACGTTCGGTTTGTTTATTCGACTTTAAAAAAAATTATAGATTTAACAGAAATACTATATATTATTATCATTCGATTAGTCGGTATAAATTCTTCGATTGATCCTTTAATCGAAACAAGCAATTTTAATTTATTCGAAAAATTAATCGTCTAAAGCTGTTCGATTAATCGAACGAGAATTAATCGACTTGACACAATAATTAATTGCTAAATAAATTCAGCCCAGATTCGAGCTCCAGCTAAGCCAAGAAAATTGGCAATGAATTTTAATAAAATTTCATGTTGTAAAATTCCTTTTTTCAGTAAAAATAGTTTAATGAAAATTAAACTTTATGAACTCAAGGCTAAATTAAAAATATCGAAAATCTTGTTAACTAAAAAAATTTTTATTCCCAAGATTTACTTTGATAATAAATAAAAAAAATTTTTAAAATATCTTTTAACTCACTATTTATAGACAAAATTTGTAAAATTTAATAAATAAATCATTCGTAAAAGTTACTGTAAAATAGAAAGTTTTTCCAAAAAATTCTTATATAATAGAATAGAAATCGAAATAAATTGAAATCGAATGATAATTTAAATTCTATTATTTACAAAATGAAACTACGGCCATTTTGTAAATAATAATAATTGATTTGTAGAACATGCCCGATAAATTTTTATAAGTCTTTGAGTTAACATACCTTTGTCGTTTTTTCTGTTGCGGAATGAATTATTTAATTGTATTGAAAAAATGTAACAAAAATTTAAGTTAAATTATTCACTAAACATAACTGTTTTTTTTAAATTCCGACGGACACATACATTTGGTTTGTTTATTTGACTTAAAACTTTAAAAAAATTATAGATTTAACAGAAATACTATATATTTTTATCATTCGATTAATCGGTATAAATTCTTCGATTAATCCTTTATTTGAAATAAGCAATTTTAATTTATTTAAATAATTAATCGTCTAAAATTGTTCGATTAATCGACTGAATTCCTAAATAAATAGAAAAATCTTGTAAATTAAAAAAATTTTTTCAATCTCAAAAATTACTTTGATAAGTAAAAATTTTAAAAATATCTTTTAGCTTAGGAATTTTTTTTTAAATTTCGCTATTTAAACCCAAAATTCGTAAAATTTTATAAATAAAAAATTCGTAAAAATTACTATAAAACAAAAAGTTCTTGCAGAAATTCCTATAAAATAGAAAGCTTCTATAAAAAATCAAATTTTTTGAAAAATTTCCCACAAAATTAAAAGAGCTCGTAAAAATTACTATTATACTGATATTTTTTTCAATTCCTATTAAATAAATTTTGTTTTTTAATTTCCTATAAAAATTTTCTTTAAATTCATTACCAATAGTTCAAAAAAAGTCAAAAGCATGTGAAGTATTGATATAATAGCGCTATTAGAAAACATGCGCCAAATCGTCGCATTCTCTAAAAATGTTATAGATTTTATCTAATTTAAAATTTAAGCAGAGAAATAAAAAAAAGTAATAAAATTAAAGTAAATTTATTAAATGACTTACTTATGGGCAGGGAAACCGTAAAGGTGCAACTGCATGGTTTTCATTGTGCGACCAATAAAGGTAGAAACTTTATATTTATCTGTTTAAGAGCTTTTGATGAATTTTGGCATCGATTGTAGCCTACAACTAGTAAAAATTTCAATTTCAATTTCGTATAAATAAATAGAAAGTTTTCTAATAATAACAAATTTAAAATAAATATTTTTAAACCACCCTTACCACTCTAATAACCAAAAATAACAAAAACAGCAAAACCAATTGTCCATAAGAATATAATGTTTGCATAATATCAATAATATTTAAATATATTTTATAAAAAAAAAAAAAAAATAATCAATACAATATGTTGCACAAAATTGCATTTTAGCAATATTTTTATGACACTTTCTCTCCATAACTATTTGTGTAATAAAATCCGATTTAAGAGGGAAAATTCAAACAAAACGTTTGCACAATAACAAAAAGTACAAACATACACATGAAACCAATAACAACAACATAAGCACCATTGTAAAAATATTTGCGTGTATGTATGGATGTCTTACTTAGTAATAGGGAGTGTGGTGTGTGCAGTAAGGATTATTATCTTAATATAATATGATCTGTTTACTCTTTTGGTTAAAGTATCAACCCTCTGAAAAAAAAATTACTTCGTACAAGCAGAACATTACGTCGAGAAGGGTCTATTATAATGGAACTATTTCTCCGTCAGTTATAAAACAAGCTGTTAGGTTGGTCTGTGTGAGTGCATGGTGTTTGTGTGTGAGTGCGGGTCTATTGACTTGTTTTCATTGTTTCTCTATTGTTTATGTTGCTGTCAGAGATTCATCCTTGACCTCTTCATTGTATTGTGGGATTTTTTGTTGTTTTTATTTTTATTTATTTCTTTTTTGTGTCCTGACAGTTTTGTCAATAACAATATTTATTCAATAATTGTTTTTATTGGTTCCCCTTTGTTTTGTATTTTTGGTATTTTGAATTTTTAGTGTGTTTTGTATTTATAAGGTTTTAAATCCTGCAATTAGTCAATATGTGAATATTTTTGCAATGTGCTGATAAGATTGTCTAATTGGAAAAAAGTAATTAAAAAAGTAAAGTTGGTAAAACGCGGCATGTGTAGATAAAATAAAGAACTCATTTAATTTGGTAGACTTATTTAAGATTTTGTAAAAGCTTGCACGACATTTTAGAAAGATCTTAGCGTATAAAAGGAATTTTTGGGAATGGGATCTTTATAAGGGATTTATAGGGGCTTAAGATTCTCGCGGTCGAATTTTTGCCCTATGGCAAGGTAAAAAAATAAATCAGTTTTAATAGGCTTATTTCTTTTCTTTTAAACACCTTATGTGCCAAATTACATTACGCTTAAATCTTTTAACTATACTTTGGACAGCTAAGCAGATGAAGGGATTCCGCTGCATAGATTAAAAAGTGATTTAGAGTTGATTGGAGTAGTAAGACATTGATCATGGATTCACATTTGTATGCTTTACAAAAATTGCCAAACTGTCGTAGGCTTCAAACAAAAAGAAAAAAAAAATTTTCACAATTTCCAGACCTCGATTTCTATTACGCCTTTATTTAGGAAACCACAGGATTTTTTTTTTTTTATTATATTTATTTAAAGTACAAAATAAAAAATAATTTTCATATTTGAATACTAAAATCGCATATTTGATTACAAAAATCTTTGAATTTTCTGCGATGAGGATTTTTGCGGTATTGATTAAAAAGTTTGTAGGTATAGTTGTTGAATTTTTAGTCAACAACCAAGTTTATTGAGTCAAAAAAAAAGTTGTTGCCCAAAATAATTTTTTCAACAAAATGTTTGCTTGATTTGTTAAAATAAATAGTTGGAAATGTTAAATAAATTAAACAAAATTTTTATCGAATCTTTTTTTTTATTTATTTATTAATTATTCCTAATTTTTATTCTATGATAAATACACTAAAATTTATTGTGGGGAAACAAGATTGTTCCTTTTCGCATTTCGGTGGTTGCTTAGGCCAGATCATCAGGAAACCTTTTTTCAAAGACTTTGGAAAAACAAAAGATATTATTCAACTAAAACTGTAAAGAGAATGAGAATTATTAGCTTAAAAATGGACAATAGTTGTAAAAATACTGTCCTTACTTTGGTTCAAATATTTTTTTTATTGAATATCAAGAAATATTAAATTATTTAATTTTTAAATATGTTTTACTGAGTGCTATTTTGCAAAGGTTATTTTAATAATTTTTTTCATTGAATCAAATAAAAAGTTTGTTGACCTAAAATTTCATTTTTAACAAACTGTCATGTTAAAATTTTTTCTTGAGACATGTTTTTCTGTGTATCAAATTTTTAGTTTTTTAACATTTGCTCTTTTGATTTTTTTAATACGAGCGATCACACACAGAAAAAATTAAAAATTGTCTCTTATCACCAAATTCCTTCTATATTCATAGAATCAAGCAAGCCATTTGTTGATTTTGCACCTGTTACCAAAATGAATATATAGATTACTAAAAATTGTAATTTTACTTAAAAAATGATCAAAAAAACTTTTCCGTTTCAAACAATATGTTGATTTAATTTGACAACTTCCAACAACAATTTCACAAGTTTAAAATATTTTTTTTAAACGAAATTTTTTTTCGTTATTTAATCAATATTTTAATTAAAAATTTATTTCAAAACAACTAAAATGTTAATTAATTCAAAATTATATTTTTAATTTTCTTTTAACAAAAAATAATTGATTCAATTTTCACATTCATTAAATTTAAATACTTTTTAAAAAATATACTTTTTAATTGATAAAAAACTACTAAGACCTTTTTTATACCATCCAACACTAGTAATGAGGAATTTATTCTAAGTTTGTCATTCCATGTTAATTTTTTTAACATTCATCTAAGACCAATAAAGCTTGTACATAATCTGGGGACTTGAGAAATGATAAGTTAATTTCGCATGTCCGTCTGGTTTCAAATTGTTGCTTGTTCTCATAAACAGCTTGCGATAAAAATCCAGAGCAGTAGATTTAGTGGAAAAATAGTTATAGACCCTAAAAATTTATAATTTGGTTGCAAAAACTAATATAAATTGCTGGCGGAATGCAACGATTGTTATTTTAATTTTTCACAAAATTGTTTTTATAAACCAAACCACCAAATTTCGTCAAGATTAGTTTTCAAGCTGATTTTTTTGGGACTTGGCCTTCATTTTCTAATAGAAAACTGTTTCTTCATGGATGGTTTTGGTAAAAAAAATGCAAATCATAGATAAACGTTTGTTTGTTCTTAAGCATAATACCCCCTTCTCTCATAGTGGAGTGGTATTATGCATTTGTTCTTATGTGTATAAAACCTAAAAATATCAGTTATTAACCGATCGACTCAGAAATGATTCTAACGATTTCCGTCTGTCCGTCCGGTCGGTTGGCTAGTTATCCATGTAAACCATGTGTGCACAGTACAGGTCGCAATGTTGTAGATAATTTTATTTATTTGATAGATAAGTTGTAACCTAACGACATTTTATTGGAATAGGTGATTATTTAACCATAGCTCCCGTAAAAATACCACGGCCGAAAATAGCTTTTAATGCCCTTTCAAACCTGTTATTAATATAAAATTTGGCGACAGCAACTTTTATAATATCTATTATGTTGCGGCAATGTTTTGTGCTAACAAAACCATAATTTATGAACGACCTCATACAAACCAGCTCTCTAAAATCACTTTAAGACAAATTATCAAATTATCTACATAATATTCGGTTAAAAAAACTTTATATCAATCTTAAGCCCATGGTCCACAACAAGGGTACCCTCTCTAACAGTTCCTGTAAATACTGTGTTGAAAAAAAATAATTCAAAAAGTTATGAAGAATTCTACTCCAAAATTCTGCTGCACCCTGTTCTTCTTATTATTTTTAAATCAAATACATGACTTTTTCGCAATTGATCCTCCAGTAATAAGTTTTTACAATTAAGATTTATTCAATATTTTATGTAAAATCAATTATTATTATCAAGTTTGGGATTTTTTTTTTTATATTTTGGTACCAAAAATATATAAATTTGAAAGGAAAATTTATCGACCATTGCGCTAGTGGGTATCTGCTTAGGAAACTGCATTAAATTTTTTATATATATTTTGCACTTTTTATAATAAAAATTTATTATTTGGTCTTAAATTGTTATGAAACTATAAAATTTTAAGCTGCAAGTGTTAATCCTTTATTATTTTAAATTTTTCATATTTTATAGATGGGATTTACTAGATTGCTTATAACTAAACTTTAAACTTCGTATTTATTTGAAACATTATCTAAGGTATTCGATGCTCTTACTTACATTTAAGGAAAAGAGGTCAATGCTCTTGTCTCTTTGGTTTTAAATAATTAAATTCTAAGTATTTTTCGGCTGAGAAGTTTTTCTATAAAAAAAAGTATTTTTTAATATAGATAAAATAAAAAAATATTAAAATGTGTTGAACACACATGCCTTTTTTATAAAAAAAAGGAAGACCATATTTTGGGAAAAGTTTGCTATTCAGGGAACATGTTAAGAGCCGCGGATCCAAGGGAGGGTTCAATGAACCAAAAATCCAATGAAAATGTACGTTAAGCAAACGAATTACGTTTATTAAAATATTTTCGTTGGCTCAACGAATTATTCGTTCATATAATGAAAATAATACCTAAATTTTCATTATATTAACGAATATTTCGTTAAACCAACGAAAATATTTTAATAAACGTAATTTCGTTTGCTTAACATACATTTTCATTAGTTTTTGGTTCAGTGTTATGCCCCTCTTCCTGTGCTTAACAAGCACTGGTATTCTAAAGTCATAAATTGGGTTTGGAGACTGTTCCGACTAGTTTTCTATCATGTGACCTGAACTGAAGGCTGGATCTGCAACAAAATACTTGCTGCCTATTTGGTAATGAAGAATTAAGAAGATCGCGAATTTAAATTCATATCTCATCTTGTGTTATTTCTATAAGTTTTTTTTTCGAAATTCGAGAATATTAGTAAAAAAAATTTTGTTAATAAACCGTAAATGGCCACCTTAAATTAAAATCCATTTTAAAAAGTCTTTTCTTAGAAGATTTTCCAAACTTTTATTAACAAAATCCTAGAAAACAGAGTAAATGATATTTAAATGTAAAAGAATATTTTCCAACCAACTAATCCAATACATACGGGTGCAGTATAAAGAAATTGATAAAGTCTACTTAACAAAGTTCACACATTCAAACATGTTTGTAAGAAAACACAGACAACTCCAATTTAGTACTGACATATGGGCTTACAGATATACATACACTCGTATAACACATATACACTTTTGAATATATACAATCACAATCGAAGAAACCCAACAAGCAAAAATCGATTGACATGCTTGCAAAGATTCACATTCTTCGGTAATGAATATAGCTTTTTGTAGAATGCACCTCAAAAGTAGCCAAACTTTAGAAAGTTTTTTTTTTTTTTTAACTAAGGAGAATTTCAAACTATTTCTTAGAAAATAACAACAAATTCTTGTAATATTTTGACGAAAATAAGGGTTAACAGTTGCTTTCGGTTCATCATTATTTTAAGAGCAATAATTGTAAAAGCTCGTTATTGCTAACTTTTATTGATGTCCCCGTATTTTAATAAGGAGCGCACATGTAAAGTACACTAAAAAACTCTAAGTGAGTCTCTTCATTATTTTTCGGCATACAATTTTCGAAATATACCTTGAGGTTACTCCACTCATCTTTTTTTCCATCAATATTCGTCTTTCTTTTAAAAGGGTTGCTATATATTAGGGTATTCATTTAATCGGGCTTTTGCTTTAATCGGTTAATCGCTCGATTAATTAACCAAAGTTTTGGTTTAATCGGTTAATTTGGTTTTTGATCGGTTAACCGATTAATAAAGTTTTTTTTTAATAAAAAAAACGAGCAAACAAAAAAAATAATTCATAAATATGAGATATGTATTTTTAAAGTAATACATCATCAGGGGTGTTCTGGAAATCGAAAACGCAAAACGCAAGAATTTTAGACGTCGTTTTTTAATAAGATTTCTGTAGTAAAATAATTTTATTGACAAATATTTCCCTATTAAACAGAATTTTATAACTAAATTAAAAAATTATTATTTATTAGTTATTTCAGTAGTTTAAAGAGGTCTGATTAAATAATTTTTGAAAAAAAATTTTTGTTTAAATGTTTAGGATTAAAGCGATAATTTTCTTTAGTTTTGACAGCACTTGACTTGTAAAATTTTTTTTTCTCTTATCGTGGATGCTGGAGGAATCAGAAGCAGCCATAATAAAGAATATCTAATTTCTCAGTCCTTTTCCTGGATTGCTCTTAACATATAAAATCTTCCATTATGCCATTAGAGTCCTGATTTAATTTTAAAAAACTTTTAACACTTCTAATTGTTTCGATTAATTATGTTAAGAATGTTTTGCTAGAAGGAAATATACATCCCAATTATGATTAAAAATTCCCCGGGAGTTTTTTACCTTTTCCCATTTTTACAATTGAATTAACATAGGAATAAAAATGGGAGAAGGGAGCAAACTCCCGGGGAATTTTTATTCATAATTGGGCTGATATTGTATAAAAAAATATTTTCTAAACATGCATATGAGACGAAACAATTAATAAAATAACACAAAAAATTTGTTATAATATTACAAAAAATGTAAAATTATGTAACATCGGTTAATCGGTTAATCGACTGAAATTAACCGGTTTAATCGTTAATCGAAAATAGGCAATTTTTAATTAACCGGTCAGTTAATCGGGTAGTAATTAATCGGTTAACCGATTAACTGTTAACCGAATGAATACCCTACTATATATCTTCCGAAACTTCCACTTCACAAATTTCAATATTCTTAGCAACAAATTATGCGGACTTTTTCTTCTATGACAATAGAACTAATTTTCTCTGAGGCTCCCATCTGGTCATCCAAAATGTTAGAGTGCTCTGAGTCCTCCAGATCAGAAAAATTAGATTCGTGTTAAAATGTTTTATTTATTATTCAATTATGGTTTTAAAGACTTTCAACTTTATACTGTATGAAAGAGAAAAGTTTAATGTAGGACCAGCAAGAACTAAATTCACTCTTCTGTATGGCTGTGAATCATGGCTGACAACATAAAATGGCAACTTAAAACATACATCAAAAAATGACTGCGTAGTATTTGCGCATATTTTGGCCCAATACAATTTCCAACGCTGATCTGTAGAGGAAGACAAATGAAGAGACAGATAGTACAAAGAAAATGGAGATGGATAGCCCAAACACTGCGAAAATCGCGCAATATCATAACAAAAAGAGTATAAGAAAAGAATCCACTTCAAATGGCTTCATTTTCAATGTTGGCTGGTTAAGAACCAGAAGGTGAACAATATTAGAGAATGGGTCTGTGTTCAACTTATTTTCATACGTTTCACATTTGAGAATGGGTTTGACTTCAAACAGGTTTAAATGTAGAATCAATCTTGAGTGTTTGCTGGTTAAAGATAGTGCTTATAAGGAAATTTACTCGAAAGGTTTCTTGCAAGAGTGTGTGTCTGTGAAACCACAAAGTTTTTCTTAACAAGAACTCTTTAAGGTTTAAGTTTTGTGTTTTTGCTTTGGTCTTATATGTTTTGTACTTAAATATATGGGTATATAAACATTTTGGGGAGTAAATTTTTTTTTTGTTTTTGGTACAAAAAAAAAAAACCAAAGTCTTAAGTGGGTCCTTTGCGTGTCATTGTTGGAAATTGAATTTGAAATTATTTTCAAATCCCAAAACCATCTGAAATGTAAGCAAAAAAAAAAAAAAAAAGAAGGAATCAACCTACTTTCTGCAACCTAAAACATAAGGAACAACAAGTGAGTGGAGGAAAAAAATTAAAGCAAAAAAACAATAAATGCTTAAGTAACAGAAAGATACCCTCAAATATCTACGATATAAATACAAAGGATGTGTTTGTCGTTTATGAGGGTATGGGTGTGTAGAATGACGTTCTCCTTTTCGAGTTTCTTAAGGATCAAAAGGGTGTTACGGGAGGGTTGCTTTCATTTCTAATCGCTGCTTTATTATTTTTTTATTACTGTTTGATATTTATTATTGAATGTAAGTTTTAACAGGCTCAAGGAAAACAACTTCAAAGTAATTTGATGCTCTTTTTACAACCACAATTTCTTTCTATTAAAATACACTTAAACTTTTAACCTTTCGAAAAAAAAAACAAAAATAAAAAAAAAAAATTAAACAAAACCTTGAAACCGGAAAAACAAACAGAAATTAAAATGTAAATAAGATACAAAATTGTATACAGAATAAACACGAGAAACGTATTAAAAATTCAACTGAAATAAACAAAAATTAAAACAAACAAACGCGCCATTTTTTTTTAACGTAAATAAAAAGCAAAAAATGAATAAAGTTATGAACTTTATGAGGTGTTAATATTGTAAATTTATTAATATTTAACAGTATAATGATGCCCAACAACTAAAAAGCGAAAATAAAAGGCAAAAACAGAACACAAATTAATACGAAAGAGATTTTCGTTTGATACCATCTTTTTAAGGACGCCATAAAAAAAGTTTGAATTATGTATTTTATTTATTTATTATTAACAATCGTAAAAATAATAAAAAAAAACATTTATTTGGGGGATATTTTTGTTTTAACATTGACACAGATTTTAATATTACATCAAAAATGGGCTAGAAGACAGATTTTTTTTTAGCTCTTTACATTTTAATTGCACACGGTTTTACTTTAGAGTGAATTTTAATACAAACTGGTAAAATTAATAAATATTTTTTAAAACAGATCTCGTATATTGATACCGAAGCAATTTGTACCAAATATATATACTTCTACTATTAACTTTCTCCGAGTATTTAGACATCTCAATTATCCTTGTATGGCAGGCTCTACGCTTACGTTTCCAGGAAGATCTGTTCAGCAGCTAAGGAGCATTTAGGGAACCAACAAACACACAAACGCAATTTCATTTTACATATAAACTAGCTTAGCACGCTACGCTTTGCTATTCGAGTGTATAATGTGGACAAATTTTGCACTTGCGCTCTATTTAGGAACTGGAGCCATATAATCTCCGCTGCTTTAAGGAATAGCCAGCATCATTTGTTGGAAAGCAACAGCGCACATAGATGCACCAATCTCCGAATTCCTCACAGTTCGAACTTTCAACAAGTCGAAAGCTAGCTTACAATTCAAGAACTAGCTTCTCTCGATTTGTATTTCAACCACAGCCACTACCTGATCCTCAATGGCATGCTTCTGTGAGAGAGCAGTCTTTGTGAAGAAGAATATTCTGAGAAAAATACATTCTATGGGAGTAGTCATTTTCTTCTAAATCATATGCTCTTGATTTTTCGTTCTTACCAACTCAAAGTCTTAACCCTCATCAACCCCACTCTTCCAATTACCATCCTAGGCTCTTGACTCTTCAATCTAAGCTACTCCAAGTCTTATTCTTCGCTTACATCACAAAATCTAGCAATGCACCGGTCTAAAATCAGTCCCTCAAACCATCAATATTCATGTTCAATTCTTATCGCCCCCTTAACCACAACTTTTTGCTCAAACACGAAATTCAGGTCTGCACCGCTTTCCGGATCCCTCAAGTTATCAGTAGGTCTACGAGGTCATTACCACTTTAACCGTCATCACCCGTTTAACTCCCTCAATAAATGTAATTCTCGCATAAATTATATTTTCGAGCACTAAATTACCTTGTCTCAAGCAATGCTCGTCCCTTGCAAAAGTAGTCTTTCCGTGGCGAAAAGCATTCTTTTACAAAAGAGAATGACCTTGGAGGCCTCAACTAATAGTCAGACTGGTGCCGAAGCAGTAGGCGCTACTGACTCCCGCGGCACCTGGTCACCCACGATCTTTAAATATTGTAAGATTTCGAGAAATCTGTCAATTTAAAATTCCTGCTGAACTCAAGGTATTGTGTGCTTCTGATTTTCTTGGAGGATGCACCACCATTAGGTGAGAACCCTTCAGATGATCCCTACAAACCCCGGGGGAGACTGTGTTGTCAGGTAAAGGGTGGTTAAATTTCAAGCGCCGATGTTGATTTTGAATAAAACACAAACTATTTAGGAAATTGTTGTAATTTTATTTTATTATGATATATTGGTATTACTCAATTATGTATGGAACAAAATATCGGCCAAATGGGCGCCGCTACCACGGCGGCACACCTCCATCCGATTGTCCAAATTTTCGATGACCCTGAGGCATAATGGAGGTTCTATGCCGTTAATGTGCCGAATTTTTTCATCCTTTAGCTCTTGAATTGTTGCTGGCTTATCGACGTACACCTTTTCTTTCAAATAACCCCAAAGAAAAAAGTCCAACGGTGTCAAATCACATGATCTTGGCGGCCAATTGACAGCGCCATTACGTGAGATAACACGGCCATTGAATTTGTCGCGCAAAAGAGCCATTGTTGCGTTAGCTGTGTGGCAAGTGGCACCGTCCTGCTGAAACCACATATCGTCCACATCCATATCTTCCAATTCGGGCCATAAAAAGTTCGTTATCATCTCACGATAGCGAACACCATTCACAGTAACTGCCTGACCGGCCTCATTTTGGAAAAAATACGGCCCGATGATGCCGCCAGCCCATAAACCGCACCAAACAGTCACTCTTTGTGGGTGCATTGGTTTTTCGACAATCACTCTTGGATTATTATTCGCCCAAATGCGGAAATTCTGCTTATCGACAAATCCACTGAGGTGAAAATGTGCCTCATCACTGAAGATGATTTTCTTCGAAATTTATCATCCATTTTCATAATAAGTCTGGATAACTTTAACACGTTGTTGGATTGTGTATCTCTCCATGGTTCAAATTGAGTAAGTCTGAAATAGAGAAATGTCAAATAAAATTCGGAAAAAACTTGACGTTTAGGTGTGGTTCACATTCAACATCGGCCATTACAATTTAACCACCCTTTAGAAAAAGGTTTGCACCCAGGAAAAAGATCCGAGGTACCGCAATCCGGTTTAAGATTTGGGTTTATATAATTTTTTTCCCCTCATATCAATTATTAAAAATAACTTACGACGAATTTCACCAAGTTAAGCCATACTTAACTATCAGTTATTACTGTCAAAATCATATTGTTAACTGGAAGTTAAAGTAGTTATGTATGTTTTAACTGAACTTGGTGAATTTGCCCGTTAGAATAATATTTATTCAATTTATGAAATCTTACTCAACTTAAAAATGCTTTTGTTTGTATGTAGATCTATTGCAATCATGATTTATTTAAAATTTTGATCAAAAAATTTATATTTGGCTTTTTGGACATAAACTTTTTAGGACATTTATGCAAAAACCTTAAAAGTTTCAATATGCATACAACAAAATAAAGTTTGAATTTTTAATATTTTAGTTATTAAATATTTATTTTAATTCAATTATCAACTAAACTGCATTTTCTTGAAACCTTTTCAGTTTATTGTGCGTCTCTTAGTCTTCTTAATTCCTTAATTCATTTAAAGTTTTTTCCCTGTCATAAAACAAAATCAATACCTTTTTGAAAATTTCCACTTACTTTCCAAATGCATCAATATAAAAATTTTTCACAAAATTTAATTTCTCTGCGATGTGCAAGTGATTGAGTTAAAAGTGTATGACATTGTGCACGAGTTTGTGTGTTTGCTGTGTCTAAAGTGTTGTAAAATGGAGCAGCCGTATCATTTCGCAAAAGGCTTTTTGTTCAGCGAAGGCGGGTATAATTGAATCTTCGCAACGTAATACACAAGTACTTGCTTTTTACTGCATAAAAGCTTTATATGACTTTGTATTTTGTTGGAGTTGCTGCTCTTGCTCGATACAAGTGAAAGCAAAATAAAATGCAATAAAATCTATTGTACAATAATACAGAAGCAATAGCAACAACAAGAGCCGTAGAAACAGCTAAAAGTGGCATAAAAAGACATCATCTGTACGATGGCTGCATTAATGTCTGCTTATATTTACATACATACATACACATGAACACTAGCACATACATTTTGAGTCCTTTATTGTCCCATTACAAAAAAGCTTACATACACTTTACTACAAAAGGTATTTATCTATGTGCAATGTATGTTTGTGTTGGTGAATACATAAACACACATTGCTGTTTGCTGAATATGCATAAATGCATAAAGCAATACAAGAAAATTTTCAATTGAGAAAGAAAGAAAAATTCATTTTTTATAATGGTTCTTTGAAAATTGCGCTGTGACACAAAAAGCAATAACTGCTTAAGAAAAAAGAGCATATAAAGTTGATGTGTCTTGTGCCTTTGACAAGGAGTATATTTTCTTTGAAATCAAACAATTTTTAGCTGCAAGATGAAATGAGTTTCAATATTTGATTATTATTTTAGTTTTTGCCCGCCAGCTTGCATATCGTACTTTGTGCTGCAGGTTATTAAATAATTTTAGTGGTCTTGCGGCAACTTTTTGTGCACATATGTATTTAATGAAGTTTCTCAGAAAATTATAGGTAAATATTACTGGGGGCTTTTGCACAAAACTAAATAGTTTACAGACATAGTTAATCTGAAGCAGAGCCAGTAAACTTAAATTATAACATTTATTTATTCAATATTAAGCTCTTTAAAGCTTAAAATCTATTTAAGGACCTAAGAAGGCACTTAATTTTCCTTAAAGCAAAACAAGTATTTTCCGAGTCCGAACATGTTCCTACTTCTATCTATATAAAGGGTGCTCCTACCAAAATGCACGATGTTAAATGAAAATAAAACAAGGGGTTTTCAGAGAGTTATCTTAATATTTTTTATTTTTAAATTGGAAGGATCTATAACAATTATGTGTGAAACAAAATAGGGGAGAAATGCTATCCGATGGTCAATATTTTTAAAGACTATGACACATAATTGGGGTTCAAAGTCGTCAGTGTTCCGAGTTATTTCATCCTTAAGCTCTTAAATTGTTCCTGGCTTATTTAAGGACACTTTCTCTTTTGAATATCCCCAAACAAAGAAGTCCAAGGTGCCAAATCATATGATCGTGACGGCCAATAAACGGCCGTTAAATTTCTCTCACAAAAGAGCCATTGTTGCTGTTTGGCAAGTGGCACCATCCTGTTGAAACCACATATTGTCCAGGTCCATATCCCTAGTTTTTTTTTTAATTCCTTAAACTAATTCTGCGAAGCTCTACGAAACCAGAGTCTCTGGCGGGAATCAAACCCGCAACCCCGTTGCTGATAAGCTAGCTCACTACCAGCTAGCCTACCGGGCCACAAGAAGTCCGTTCTCAGCTCGCGATCGCGAACACCATTCACGGTAAATGCTTGACCGATCTAATTTTCGAAGAAGTACGACCCGATGACGCTGCCAGCCCATAAACCACACCAAACAGTCACTCTGTGGATGCATCGGCTTTTAAATAACATATCGTGGACCCTCATTTGCCCAAATGCGGCCATTCTGCTTGCTTACGAATCCACTGATGTGAAAGTGTGTACGAAATGCATTTTGATTTGAACGCCTATTTCCGTAAAAGGCTTCAATGATCTTAACAAATTCTCCATGGTTGAAGTTGTCAAAGACTGAAACAAAGGAAATGTCAAATTAAGTTGGGTGAAAAAGTTGACGTTATGGTGTGACTCACAATTAACATCGCGCATTATGGTTGTATATGAAAATTAATGTATGTATGTAGATTTCTTTGTTTGGACCTGATAACCGCCTAAATCGCTAAGCCGATCTTTATGAAACTTTTGCAATATATATCACTGATGGACTGAAAGGAGCTAGCCTGCATCCAGAGAAAAACATGTTTAAGTTTACCTCCAACAAAATTATTTTGTAAGAAAATTTTAAAATAAAATGTTTCATTTAACCATATTATTGTCACCGACAACAATAATATGGTTCAATTGGTCCTTCATCAATTATAATAGCATGGTTGGTTTTCAGCCATAGCATGATGCTCTTGGAAAAGAAGAAAATACTATTGTAAGTTTTAAAACAAATTATTGTCATATTTACCCATTACATGTTTAGAGGCAACCATAATATGGTTGTGGCTTATTGATGGAGGACTAATTTGACCATAATATGGTTGTAGGTGGCAATTGTATGGTTATATTAAACATAATATGTTTAAAATTGTCTTTAAAAGTAGTATTGTTGGAGGTGAGCATATTTAAACATGTTTGTTCTCTGCGTGTATATCTAAATATTTAATTAAAGCTTCCAAATTTGGCCTTTCCCTTTCTCCTAGCCAAAGGCCGGTAATGTAGAAAAGCTTGAGTCAGAGAAGCCATTGTTTGTTATACCATAGAGAATAAAACATTTGCACTATGGAGAGAAGCGTTAGTGAGCCGTTGTTTGTTATACCAAAGAGGAGAAAACCATTGCACCCGGCCGGCTATTCAGAAACCGGCTGTTCAGAGAAGCTTCCGTTTTAGCGAAGCCGGTGTTTGTTATACCATAGAGACGAAAAAGCTTATGCGCGCCCGTAGACCGTCTATGCAGAGAAGTTTAGTGAGCAATGCTGTGTACTATTTGATTTGGTTTTGTATTATTTTTACCCAAAATTCTGCATAATTTTTTGGTTTCACTGGTGGCAACGCTGGTTCCGGTTCTTTTACCTTTTTATGTCAGAAATTAAAACAGAAAATATTATCGGCATTTTCTTTTTAACTAAACGATTAATCAAAAATAAAATCATTTTTAATTAAAAATTTAATCAAGTGAATTAATTAAACATTTTCTTATTTAAACAACATTACTGCAGAAAATGTTGTTACATAATATCAAAAAGTATTTAATTGATATTATTAATTTTTTTAACTGGTGCAAATATAAATAATTTTTAAAATTAAAAATTTTAAATTAATTTTTATTTTTTATGTGTATTATACTCTTTTTTCACGAACTTTACCAAAAAAAAGTAAAGAAACAGACCTAAAATTGTATAAGATTCGAATGAAAATCTTAGCAATAATTTTTTGAAATACATAAATAATTAATACGTAAAGGCTTCTTTTGACTAAAAATTTTTGTGTTTTTGCAAAAAAAATAAAATTGTTGCTGTTATAGTGAACACCCAGTAAAATAAATTGCTTTCATTGTAAATGTGGCCTTATATTTCGGTATTTTGACCAAACAGCAGCACAAGTCCATTAAACCACTAGCTGTGGTCCAAATTTTAGAAGTCCTTAAAATCTAGGAAAACTTCCTTAATAATTTCCAGCCACCAAAAAATAAAAAAAAAAATAATAAAAATGCTGCTTTCAGTTCTTTGCAAATATTTAAGGTTTAATAGTTAGTGCAATTATATTTATTACACAAATTAAGTTTTGTGCAGAAAAAGCAGGGATGTGCTGTGCTGTTAGTAAAAATAACTTTATATCAAACTAAATTAAATTATTTAATTTTCTTGCAGTTAAAATACACGCTTACTTAAACATGTTTTCAAATTGACTGCAGTAAAAATAAGTGCTTGGAAAATTCTATAAAATCAAGATTCAGTTATGAAAGAATTATAAGGAAATACAAAAAAAAGAAAAAAAAAGATTCATAATAATAATTAAATGACAATAATGTTTACGTACACACTTATAAATGTTTAGTCTGATGCACTTAATTAAACATAAGTTGGTTTACACAGTGGGAAACTTGAGAAAAAAGTGGAAATAAATATGCACTTTATAAAAGAATTGATATAAAAAAAAAACTACATGTATGCATACCATATTTTGGTTTCCTCTAAACATGTTATAGTTAAATATGACAATAATTTGTTTTTAAATTATATATATGTATAGAAACTGGGAATTATTTCCTTTCGTAGGTTACTTTATATTATAAGAGTCATCCTAAAAATTTAAGGAATAGAACTATTACAAAAAAGCTTTATAAAATACATAACTGAAATTTAGCTCATAGAATAAATTCGTAAAATAAAAAAATGTTGAACATTATATATATATATATATAAAGGGTGTTTTTTTAAGCCCGAAAGAACTTGAAATTGTAAAAAATAACACAAAAAATTAAATTGTAATCAAAATTTTTTTTTTATTCGAAAGATCAATACGTGACATTAACATTTGAAAATGATTTCGGGCATATGGGCACCGCGGCTGTTCTTGACGAAGCGCATTCTGGACGTCCAATTTTGGGCCACTTTTTCGAGCACTGCTGGCCGTATGTCACGAATAACACGAACAATGCTGGCCTCCAAGGCGTCAATTGTTGCTGGTTTATCAGCATAAACCAGTGACTTCACGTAGCCCCACAGGAAATAATCGAGAGGTGTCAAATCGCACGACCTTGGAGGGCAATTGACAGGTCCATTTCTCGAAATCAACTTATCGCCAAATTTTGATTTCAATAAGTCGATGGTTGCGTTCGCCGTATGGCACGTAGCGCCATCCTGTTGAAACCACATCTCCTCCGGATCAATGTCATCCATATTTTCAAACAAAAAATCATTGATCATGGTGCGGTAACGATCTCCATTGACCGTAACGCGAGCTCCGGCCTCATTTTTGAAGAAATAAGGTCCGATGATGCCACCAGCGTGAAAACCGCACCAAACGGTGCATTTTTCTGGATGTAATGGAGTCTGTAGGGTCTCTTGTGGATTGGTCTCGCTCCATATGCGGCAATTTTGCTTATTAACAAACCCGTTAAGCCAAAAATGCGCCTCATCGCTGAACACAATTTTGCGATTTAAATTTGGATTAAATTTTTAAATTTTTCAAAGTAAATTTGGATAATTTCGTAGCGTTGTTCAAGCGTGAGTCTATTCATGATGATTTGTCAGAGTATACTGAAACGATAAAAAAAAATATTTCATCAAAATTTAATTTTTTTGTGTTACTTTTTACAATTTAAAGTTCTTTCTAGCTTAAAAAAACCCCCTTTAGGTTACCGTCGGTCATTTTAGGATCATAGGGCCACTAAGTTTTTAAATTAACAATAGTGTTAAACATTTTTATTAAATAATTTTTATTAAATATTAAATTTTATAAAACTATTTATTAAATCTTAAAGCTAAATCTTTTAGTCAGAACATGTCCGGAGGCAACCATAAAATGTTTGTGGCTTCTTTATATATGACTATTTTAACCCTAATATCGTTGTCGGTGACAATAATATGGTACAATTAAACATAGTATGATTAAAATTTAAAAAACAAATTTTTGTTGGAGGAGAACATAATGAAACACGTTTTTTCTCTGGGTATGGGCACGGTCCACAGTGCTTTGATTTCTTTGATCTCGGTATTGATAGGCTTGAAATGTTAATAAGATCGCACGAAGGACTAGCCACTCTTCAATATATCTTTAACCTTTAAAAAAAGATTGTAGTTACAATTATGCAGCAAATGCGTTTAAAGTTGGTATATGTGTCAAAAATAAAATTTTAAAAAAGATTTTAACTTGGTTTTTCTTTAAGTATTTGATCATGTTCAATGCACTAAAACGACAAATATTTATCTCTTCCATTTGAACTTTAACAAATTTAATACCACAGAAAAATTTATTTCTTTAATGCCCGTAATTTCTACAAATAGATATCTAGTCGTGTTCGTACCTAACAGTTATCTTTACCTATCTGATACCACTATTTTGGTAATTTCAACGTTAATTTTGCCTACATGTATTAACTATCGAAAATTGATGGTTTAAAATACATTACACTTTAGCCCGTAGGTAAGAAATAGGTTTTAAAATTATGAAAACCATAGATATCTATACACAGCTAGATATCTATTTGTAGAAATTACGGGCATAAGAGGTTATTTAAAAAAAAATAAATATCTTGTTTTCCTAAATTTATTGCTTTCACTGAGGTAAATATCCTACTTAATTCATGTTCAAGCCCTTTAAACCGTTCCTTTAATATTTTCATTTCTTTTTGCTGCATTTTAATGAGAAACAAATCAAAAATTTTCTAACTGAAATCAACCCCGTTCAGTGAAATTGTTTTAATAAAATTTTAAAAAACAAGAAAAAAATAACATCAAGGTTTTTTGAGTTTAAATTAACTCTAATAAAAAAAAAATCCTCAATTTTAAATTAAAAGTAAGAAAACGGAAAAAAATATAAAAGTAATTTTGTACCTTCGAAAGTCTTTTTAACGATTTGATAATGTTTGTAAGTCTGTGTATTCAACTAAAAGTTTAAAGTAAATGTTTGTGTTATTGTAAGTATCTTTGTGTATGGCTTTACTTAAATAATTGTTGTTGGTGCTCTTGTTCATACCTGTTGTAATTGTTGTTGTTCTTGTTGCTGTTTTAAGGTCGCGACTCTAGTGAATTGTAGCTAAGAATACCGTCAAAACTAAAGTTCTTGCAAAAGCGCTCAAAAGGTGAATTGTTAAGAAAAATTCCAACATTTTACATGCCATTGTCTGATAAGCATGAATGAACGAATAAAAGTCGAGGTTATTGCGATGATTGTATAGCAGTATGCTCTGCGAGTAGTAGTATTTTTTTTTTTTTTTTTTTGGTGGAAGTAGTTGTAACAAAGCAGGAAGTTCAAACCCAATGTCCTGGTTGCCATTTTAGAAGATTCAAAGCAAACAACGACGACGGAACTGAACCATAACAGCCACACAAACCTACAAAACATAACAACCACACAAACCTACAAAAAGACTTCTACAAACGCTTTAACATACTCGACGAAAAGTACATAATAACAAGCAATCTCCCAAGCACAAACAAAACCTAATACACACAGATACACTCTAACAAATGTATTGTATTCTTATTCATGAAACGATGCTTTTGTAAACAATAACAGACACACAGACACTAACACTAATATTTACTCGTATCCATCCATTCATTCATTTGCTATTCGTTTATGCATAATTTAAAATTAATTTAAACGTAAAATTGCACTATACGCTTTTTTGTCACGCTCCACCATCACGATTGGTAAATGGTGGTATATTGGGTTCGTCATGACATGGGAAACACTTCAAAATAAGCCTCTATTTTTAACCCTCTAATATTATTTGTTTCAATATTTTATTTTTAAGTGTTTAAAATAAAAAATTTATAGAACCTTTTTTTCCAAAATTAAAGTTTTAAAATTAAATTTTGTTACATTAAAGTTCGGAAATATATTTCAAAAACTTCTCCTCCGATCGTTGGAGCGTTAGTAATACTAACTCGATTAAGTCATGCACATCTATCTGTATGTCTTTACATCGGGGGCATGTAGGGAAACATTAAAAGGACATTCCTATTTACATCTTCTGGGGAAATCGACCAAAAAAATCGCAGATGAACAGAGAGAACTAAAGGGTGTTTTTTTTTAGAGTGTCAGAACTTTGAGTTGGCATCACTGCCTTATTTGAGCGCCCATTTAATAGCTGCTAGTAGCTTTTTGTTTAGTTTGCTTTGAAATTTCATTTTGAATCGACTTACACCAAAAAAACGCGTGCAAATTGTCGATCAAAATAATTCGGCGAATGGGCTGATGCACAAATTGATATTAATTTTGAATTTCTATTCAAAGTTTTATTTTCCGATGAAGCCCATTTCTGGTTAACTGGGTATGTAAATAAGCAGAATTGTCGCATTTGGAGTGAGGAGAAACCGCAAGCTTTTGCCGAAACACCATTACATCCACAGAAAAATACTGTTTGGTGCGCTTTATGTGCTGGTGGAGCCATTGGCCCATATTTCTTCAAAAACGATGATGGTCAGAATGCGAAAAGTTGTCGAAAATTGGTGTTCCAGATTGCGCCTTCCACGCGCCAGCCGTGGCGGCCGCATGGCAGAAATCATATTTAAACATTAATTTCATAAATTTTCTTTCCAATAAAGCCCGTTTCATTGATATTATTATGATTTAAACTCGTGTCACTCTATAAAAAAAATATTTGGCACAAATTCATTTTTTTTTGACAATGAATCATATTGTTGAATTTACTATCTGGTACCATGGGAATCAGTAACTCTGGTGGCACGGCAACGGTGTGACTATTGGTTAAGGACCCTTCGGGGATTACATGGTGGCTGTGGTTTGAACCCAAAGCCGAAGGAAGGGAGATCCTGAACAGCCTGCTTGAGGGCAAGTGAGAAAGTTCTTCCTGCGGGAAGATGCTTTTCTAGGTGCTGTTGCTATTCGAAAGATGCTGCCGACTAGTCTAATGCAGCGAATGTTTGGTAGCTCCAGCTCCTAAGCAAAAGGGCAAGTGTATATTTCTTAAATTGTTACCTGTGTGTGTTGTTTGTTCTGATATACAGCGGCGGCTTGTAGCCGCATTGTTTGTCACTTAGTCACTAATACACCTTGAGATTTAGCCAATAGGGCAGGAGCTTAAAAAAAAATATTTGCCACTCATTTTCGCAGAAAGGGAGACAGTTTCTATTGAATACACGCTCACCTCTGAACGAATTATCAACTGAACAATTTGGAGCCAAATTTTGGTTTTGAAACTTAGAAATCGGTTCAGAAAATGAAAACGGACATCCCTATGAAATTAATATGTTTATTCTGTTAACAAAATATTTTCTATCTTGAACCAACAGAAATTACTTCCTTTAATGTAAAAATTACAATATATTTCTATTCCAGCAAAAGAGAAATTTGGAACAGTTCGCTTAGTTGGGTGCTACACTCATAGAAAAATGCATATTCATATTGATTATGCCCTTACATCAAAATTGTGACATTAATGTTATTACAAATGGCATCAAAGAGGCAAAAAGTCACATCAATCCAGTGACGAACGCCATCGTAAAATTTTGTCATATTTTATGCGCCATCTATGCTATGACTACAGTGACATCAATTAGATACCACATTTTGTGTATTATTTACATTATATTCATGTTTAAAAAGAAAAATAAGAAGCAAAAATTCCCATATTCTATTTGTTTTAATTATTTAGTTAAGTACAACAATTTTTCAAAGTAGAATGATTGTGACATCAATCCAATGACGAACCTCATCATAAAATTTTGTCATATTTTATGCATCATCTATGAGTACAGTGACATCAAGTACCACATTTTGTGTATTATTTACATTATTTTAAAGATTAAAAAAAAAACAGGAAGCAAAAATTCCCATATTCTTCTTGTTTAAATTATTAAGTTAAATACATAAAATTTTCAATTTAAAATGATTGCAAAAGCCATGCTGCTGGTGTCTAAAAATTGAGAGTTCTTCTGAAAACAAAGAGTGGAATACAACCAAAGTGAAAGAATTATGTGTAACGGGTTGGTAAATAATAATATTATCTTACATTGACTAAAGTCAATCCCAATGACTCAATTTAATGACAGTTTGTGATTAAACTAATTCTAACGAGCCCTTTCTCCGATTTCACTGAGCCATCGCACATAAGACAATTTCTTATCAAACTGACTCCGATTCGTCATTTCTGTGATGCCGATGTGTCATCCCATTGATCAAATAATCTCAATGTTTAACCATGATGAAAGGTGTCCTAAAGTCATAAACTAAGACACTTGTCATAGTACTCATGTCAAAATACATCTGCATTATGACAAAATAATAGCGGAAAGATTCGCTAAGTATATCTAAACCACCATGGTAGAGAGGATATTGTGCATTTGTTCTGATATGTTTAACACAAAACAAAATTTGTTCTAGGCCTTTTGGTATACCGATCAGAAGTGGTTCTGAGTCGATCTTACGCTGTCCGTCCATCCAGCTGGCTGATTTTCTCTCCATATAAACTTTAGGCCAAAAGTCAGGTTGCAATTTAGGAGATCATTTCCTGAAATTTGGTAAATAGGTTCCAGTTCCAGTTGTTACACGGACACAGCTGAGGGTAAATACTAGGGTATTCATTTAATCGGGCTTTTGCTTTAATCGGTTAATCGCTCGATTAATTAACCGAGGTTTTGGTTTAATCGGTTAATAATCGGTTAATTTGTTTTTTGATCGGTTAACCGATTAATAAAGTCTTTTTTATAAATAAGGTAATTTCAATAATTAAAAATGCATAAATTATTTATTATTTGGAGTTTATTAGTAAAAAAAAACAAGAATAACAATTCTTTATCTAAAACGAGCAAACAAAAAACAAAAAAAATAATTCATATATTGTGTATGTGACATGTATTTTTAAATTAATACATAATCAGAGGTGTTCTGGAAATCGAAAACGCAAAACGCAAGAACTTTTTAAACGTCGTTTTTTAATAAGATTTCTGTAGTAAAAGAATTTTATTGACAAATATACAAATATTTCAATATTTTATAACAAAAATTATAAAAATTAGATAAAAAGTGTATTAGAAACAACTTTCAAATTCTTTCGTTTTGCGTTTTCGATTTCCAGAACACCCCTAAATATGTATTTATTTAAAAATAGACTGTGGATCATTTTATTAGTTATTTCAAAAGTTTAAGGAGATCTGATAAAATAATTTTTTGGAAAACAATTTTGGTTAAGGATTAAAGCGATAATTTTCTTTAGTTTTAGTTTCACTTATCGTGGGTGTTGGAGGAATCAGAAGCAGCCCATAATACAGAATATCTAATTTCTCAATCCTTTTCCTGGATTTCTCTAAACATATAAAATCTTCCATTATGCCATTAGAGTCCTGATTTAATTTTAAAAAATTTTTAACACTTCTAATTGTTTCGGTTAATTCTGTTTAAAGAGTGTTTGTGTTACTATCGAGTTTATTCTGTTTTTGTACTGTATTTTAAGAATGTATTGCTAGAAGGAAATATATTGTATAAAAAAATGTTTTCTAAACATGTTTATGAAACGAAGCAATTAATTAAAACGAAAAAAAATTGGTTTAAAAAATTTAAAATTATGTAATATGGGTTAATCGGTCAATCGACTGAAATTAACCGGTTTAATCGTTAATCGAAAATAGACAATATTAAATTAACCGATCAGTTAATCGGGTAGTAATTAAAGGTTAACCGAATGAATACCATAGTAAATATTAAAAACCAATTCATAACGTTATAAAACCCCTGTACAAACTTCCTTCTGGAATAGAGTCGTTCTGTCAATAAACCATATTTATATATTGTTATATAGTTAAAAGTTACTCCAGAAATATATTATTTCAATCGAAATCACTTCACCGAATTTTTTTGGGAATCATTTCATAGTTGACCACAGCTCCTATACAAATACCACTCCCGATAATAGCGTTTAATGCTGTACCTTCCTTATGAATGTTGGACAAAAAAATTTCTTATATAGATTTAGATATCTTAAAAATACTCAGCACAAAGAACTCTTATTCATAACGGAATTTTATAGTCTTGCAGAAATGTGTCTGGATATACTGTGGTATAGGGTATCATATTTGACCGGCTATTCTTTCTTACTTGTTTTATTTTTTTTTGGTACGGATTTACTTTTACTTTTTTTTAAATCTTTTGCTGCTGTACATACAGATATACTTAGACGTGCATTTACTGTACTGAATTTAAGTCTACAGTGATTAGTTTACCATTTGAAGTGAATTTGTTTTAGGGATGGTGGGTATATTTTTTATTAGGACCTTTAGAAGACACCAAGTGCGTTTTTGAAAATAAAGTAAAGAAAAACGATGAAGAGGATTTTAAACAAAACCAATAACTATAATTTAGTTAACAACAAATTTGCAATTTTAGTTGTTGTAGATTAGAATCTAAAAACTATGTCTTTATTTCGGTAAGTTTTTATTCATAATAAAGTTGAATTATTTATTTCGAAAAGGGCTCAGGAGTTTTTTGCTGTTTTTGGAGGAACAAAAATAGACCGATATATTGTGGGAATGAAAGGTAATACATATTCCCCTTCCATAGCGGTGAAAAACAGGATGCGTTTTAAAATGAATTTCGAAAAGGTCTTATGTCCATATTTATTTAGAATATTTAATATGTGTGTTTTAGTTAGCAATTTAAAAAAACTTGAATTCAAAATCTTTAAAGTTACACATACGTAAGTTTTGAATATGTGGGAAATTTGTTATAAAAATTATTTTTAATTTTGCCATTATTAAAAAAATCTGAATAGCGAACACCGTTCAGGAGAAAAAATAAAACAATAACATAATTTTTGTTTATCTTCGCTTAAAAATTTTTATAAATTTTAGTCCTGTCCAGCCGCCACCTCTAGTAACCCAAATGTGTGAACGCAGCTGCAAGGAGTATAATGATATCCAATTTGCCGGCTTCCAAAATTTGTATGAAGATATTCTGCAATGCCTAACCGACATGTATTCATGTTGAAAATGTTGTTTATTTTTTTTTTTAATTTAAGAGTTCTTAAATGAATTTTCAAACGAGCTAACCTTTTCTTATAAAGCAAATTTATATTTAAACATTATACACTGAAGATACTAGAACCACGAAAATTAAAAAGTAGTTTTTGAAAAGGGCTCATCTACGGAAACTGTAATTATGATTTTCTCCTTCAAATATATCTTTAAATAATGTTTTGTTTATACTCTTACAACATAAACAGAGGCTTAAAATTTTAGGAAAAAACTCTTCTTAAAAAAGTCAAATGGTTTAAGAGATATTCAGTTTTTTGTGTCTCCTGAACACTTTGTACTTTTGTTCCTGCAAGTTTTAACTGCACCTAGAAGGGTCTTTTCCTACTTTTATAAATTAGAAATATTCTGCGCCAAACAAACTTCTCACTTTCTTATAACAGTCAGTTTTAAGAATATTTTGGATGCCTCTAACTAAAGCGAAACCCAATTTTGTGAAGAACGAAAAAACCGCGGTCAGAGGAATTAAAGTTTGGGCTTCAATATAGATTTTGCAAACAAACGATCTACTAATCGTTAAATAAAAAATTCTTATCTTTTTGATAAAGCAGAATAGACGACGAAAAAAATCAGCGTTTGACATTTTGAGGCCTCATTTTATTTTGTATCTGATTGTGTGAATTCTTTGAACGTAGAGCAATTGACAATTCGTTGTTTGTAAGATATTCGTGAACTGCTATATATGTATGCAAAATACCCAGCGGTAACAAGAATAAATAAAGAGGCCTAATAGAAGGCGTTATTTAGCACAGGCTGTCACTGGAAGCAAGCCCTTCCACACTCCGTTTAAAACCAATTTCATTTCTTTCCGCAAGACGTTCAATAAAAAAAAAATAAACAACTTCCTTTTTCGCTGCTTAAAAAAGGGAGTAGCGAGTGTGTTCTGAATATTTTGGAAGGTCTTTCAAAAATAAATACTGTAGAAGGCATACTTCTGAACGCAGGATATCATACGAAGCGAATCTTTCAGAAAGGAGAGTAAAGGCCTGCATAAAGGCCTGCCACTTGCGATCCTTTCAATATATACCGCTGGGTATATTCATGCATAACTCAATAACTTTTTGACGACGAATTTTGTTTCGGACGGTGGTTTTGCGTACACTTTTTAAGGAGTACTTATCTCATGACCTTGGCAAATTAAAGTAAATCAATACCACAACCATTCTTGAAAATGCCATAAAGTGTTTATATGTTAAGCATTTATTTCTGATCTTGATTCTAGTTGTGCTAGGCGACATACTAAAAAAGTTGCTTGTAGACGATAACGGTCTATCCTGGGACATGTACAGCCATCTCGAGGAATTATCGTACGCAGATGACGTCGTGTTACTGCCGACGAGATGATCGAAGATGAAAATTAAACTAAATCGCTTTAGCCAACATGCCAACACTATGGCTTACGCGTCAATGTTACGAAGACAGAAAGTCTCACAACATCACAGAATGCATTCTTTCAGCATCTGTAATTAACACAAAAAATAAGCTCGCCAATTTAGCTGCCTTGGAAGTATGCCAACGCCAAGCGGCAGTACAGCAGAGAATATAACATCCCTCATAAATAAGGCCAGAGTCACCTTCTACCAACACTCGTATATCGATTTGTATATCAGTCAACACTAAAATCTAAATATACAATTAGAGTTTATAGTCAGTTCAGCTTGGGCGCTAGCATCAGCCTTAATTAGAATACTGCGAAAAACTGTACAAATCAAACAATCTCTTACCAACAACTACTTCCTACAATGAAAATATTGACGATAGATAGGTCATGCCCTCAGAAAATATGTTAAGGAAACTTGCCGCGAAGCATTGTTGTAGAACCCCCAAGGATCCAGTTACCAAGGCTGGCCAAAAACATCTTATTGACGCGACAACAAAGCTGAACTAAAAAAATTTACGTCATTTTATGTTGTTAAAATTTCCAACAACAATCTGGAACACACTGTCGGTTTTTTTTTTAACAAATTTGCTCTATCTGTTTGCATTTGACTCATCGAATAACTCCTGCGGTACGATAATAATTCCTTTAACATCTTAATTATCATCTTAAAATCGTCCAAACAGTCTCTACTCCAAAAAGATCATTTCCGCTTTAATTTTGCAAGGAGGAGTTTTCTTAACAAAATATCCAAGAACACTATTTTGAGGTTAATTATTTTCAATTTCAACCCGGGCTGCTATGCGGAAAAAACAGTTTGGTAGTTCCCAGAAAAAATGTTTTTGAAACTCCTAAAAATTATAAGATGAAAAATTTTATTTTCTTATAAAAGTTTTCGACGAAGGTAAAGTTCTTCTTATATTAACTGCCAGTTTATCCATTTAAAAGAAAATGAAATTAGAACAGTTTACGACCAAAGCAAATGATACAGCACATTAATGCAACGTGCATTAATAATCGTACGAAATAATCTTGAAAAAAACATCTATGGCAAAAAGGTAAAAGCGCTTTAGTTGACTTAAGCTAAACTTGAGTTAATTGCAGCAGTGTGGTCTTTAAAGCCCTTATGACACTACATTTTTAATGCATTGTTCAAGTTTTAGTGAACAGTACAAACATAATGTAATACAAAAATTTACCAAGTGCAAAGAGTTAAGCTGTATTAAGATTAATGGCAAACTGTCAAAAATTTTACTAAAGTTATCGATAAAAAATGAAGTTATGTCAAAAAAATGTAAAATTGTTTAACTTAAAATTGACATTTCAAGCTTGAAATATTAAAAGTGTTGCTGAATCAGCGGTTTATGGGCAAATTCAGCGATTTACCGCTTTTTGTTTTTAGGTTTCTCATAAACAAAAAGTTGGCAACATTTAATAAAATAAACAAAACAGGGATGGCTAAGTTGTTTTAATTGTACTTTTTTGTTGATACTTTTTTAACTAAGATTTATAATACCTTTTTGTGGTGTTTTTTATGAACATAAATAAAATTAATTTCAACTAAAAAAATCTTTTAGTACAATTAGGGTAAAAAAGTAAAATTTTTAAAGGTTGTTGGTACAATTTTAAAAATTCTCAACGCCATTCCTGAAACAAAAACAAAACAAGAGAAAAAAAAACTAAAGAACTTTGTTTACATTTTTTATAGTTTGCTCTTTCTAACATTTACTGTTTCTTTCTATCAATTCTATATCAATTAATGAATAAAAAATGTAGTGTCATATGGGCTTAAGCAGACCATACACGATTCAATTCAATTGTCAACTGAGTTGGTTGTTGTCCAAATCAAAGCGTGTATGGCTTTGTCAATTGATTAGTTTGACGGTTGTCGAGTTGGTTGAAGAAAAATCAAAAGATTTTGATTTTTTCAAGTTGACTACTAAGTCTTTCAATTTGATTGTACTGTGTGTGCTCAGTAGCTCGTTTCTGTATTTCTCGCATCGTAAAATTTCTTGCATGAAGTGTGAAACAAAAAATTCCATCGTTTCTCGATTTATGAGATAAAAGTGTTTCTGTATTTGAATGCGAAAACAGACACAACAAATTCTGTTTATACTGGAATATTTCCAGTACTTAAGTGTCAAATTAAAGCGAAACGTCAACAAAAGAAATAAATATAATAAAAACAGGGCTGCCAGATTTGACGAGTTATCGTCATCTTGACGATTTTTTGTTCCGATATTAACAAAGTGACGTTTTGATGATTTTTTTCTAAAAAAGTGACGAAAGCAAAAATAAAATCAAAAATATTTTATAATTTTGTTGTTACTTTCTATAGAAATTCATCTTGAATTTTTAAATTTCAAACACTTCTATTTTGTAGCGTTGAAAATTGAAAAAAAAAAAAAATAATATGAATGTCTGTAGAAAGCAAAAACAAATTTATAAAATATTTTTGATTTTATTTTTGCTTTTAAAGAAATTGTTGGCGTTGCGTTTTACACTATAAGCCCCTTAGTCTTTCAAATAAGATAATTGTAAATATTTTTATATGTTTGTTTATTAGAAAAAAAGATATCTTTAGAAACAAGGCTGCTTAAATTTTTATATTTATCCCTATTGTGAAAATTGTCCTCGAAAATTGTTTGTTTCTTCCCTAAAAAATGTATCGGCAAAAGCAAAATTTCGAGGGAAAGTAATGGACCGACTTGGCTTATTTTGAACATTTAATACTTCTTATATACATATACAAAATATGGTTGATATTTGATATTCTTATCTTATATGTACACTTTTGTGCCAAAACCATTATTCCGGCAAGAAAGAAATTTGTTTGTCTCCCAGTAAAAACTTTTTCAAAATGGATAGCTTCTTTCACTCGTTATTAAGTAGTTTTCTTCCATAAGAACTTCGATAACTACTTTTTTCTGGATGTATTAAGATAAAACAAATGACTTACTTTTGAATTTGTTCTTTTTGGCACAACCCTTGTAAAATTCATTAGTTTTTCAGTAGAATTGTATGTAGTGCTTTTATGTGTTTCTGATTACTTAACATATTATTTTGTAGGCGAAGATTTTACTGGGTCTTTAACCCGTTTATTTATGAACCGATTTTTTTAATTTTAACTACAAGGTATTCTACTAAGTCTATTTCAGGTAAAAAAGAAAAAGATTATAGGAATAGGTAAATTCAAGATTTATATCTCAATTATTAAATAATAATTATTAAATACCCATGAACTTTAACTATGTTTTTGTTTGATTATTTTTTAATAAAAGTCGAAACAAATTTGTTTAAAATTGATTTTAAATTGCACGATTTTTAAAACAAAAAAGACGATCTTTTTTATTTTTTTCTCAGGAAATTGACGATTTTGACACAAATTTATCTGGCAGCACTGATTAAAACCAAAACAAGAAAAAGCTAAAAAAAATTTAAACTAACAAAATATAACAATTGTTTTTTGTTTATTTTCATCATATAAATTATGCATTTATCGTTTATATTCCTTCTATTTTTTTATTTATTTAAAAAAAATAGTATATAAACATATTTTAAATTCAAAATATCTATATTTTGTTTTTCTCGCCACCAATTTCAAATGTGACTTATTTTGACAGTTCTTGAAAGAAACTTTTCGCAAAATATTGTTATAGAAACACTTTTTCTCGCATCCTTCCAATAATTGCTGGAAAATTATTTCAATGACAGATAATTCTCGCAAAAAAAAGATACAGAAACACTTGTGTGAGAAAAACCATTTTTTGTTTCATTTCACACTATTTTTGTTGCAATTCACACGTTTCATGCGAAGAGTTTTACGATGCGAGATATACAGAAACGGGCTACAGGTCTCTTGATTAGCTGTCAAAATTAATGTTTGTAGTTTTCTTTTGTAAAAAAAAGTTAAGTATTTTAAAAATTTTATTTTTTTTAATTAAATTTTAAAATTAATTTAAAATCTTTCAATTCAGTTGAAGAAGTGTGTGGCCAAGCATCAATTCAGTTGAAAGACTCAGTTGACAACTGAATTGAACCGTGTATGGGGCGCATTATGTTAAACAGTGCACATTGGCAAAACTTCAATTATTTTGTACGATTTTTTAGGAAGTTTGCTATAACTTGAATTTTTTGCTTATCTTTTTTCGATGTGCAATAACAATTTGAATCGAAACTTTAGTTTACTTTTGATCTGTTAAATTAGGAATATTTGCGAATAAATATTTAAAAAAAACTTTAACCGAAAGAAATTAATTTAAAACAAATCATCTTTAAAGTTTAAAATAGATCTTCTGAAAAACTAAAGAAATAGACTTCAGAAATTTTCTTTATTGCCACAGATATATTAACATAACATAATGAAACAGATGTATCAAATCTTGTTACTTTATCCAAATTCAGATATCAGTTTGACTGTTTCTTAAATTTAATTCTTCTCATTTCTATCATAGTTTTTTTCGTGAAATCTTTTTTGATACGATATGTATGTAAAGACGTTGCCAAAGATTTCAGAATAGAAATCAAGCCGATTGTGACTTCCCTTAAACTCTTATTTATATACGAAATATGTTGCAAAAATTAAACGTTTTGAAGCATAAAATGATCAAACAACAATAAAATGATTCTAAGCTTTTAACCAAGTATTGTCCTTGGGGTAAAATTTATGTTATAACTTTTAATCCTGTCCAGCCGCCACCTCCAGCAACCCAAAATATCCACCACAAACTACTGTCTTGCAGTCTGGGCCGAAATTAAATATGTTTATTTCTCTTTCATTTCAATAATTTTTAAAAATTCAACCACACACTCACAGAAAAATTATCTCTGCTTGTTTTCTTCTTCTATGCTTTTTTACTATGCTTGTAAATATGTGTGTGTTTTTTTTTTAATCAAACACACACTACTACACGATTTAACCTTTCATTGCATTTCCTTGCATACAATCCCTTTTTAGTATTCTAATTTATTAACATAAAAAAGAGCAGAAAAAACATTATAAAATTAAAGAAATGTTGTAAAAAAAAACAAAATTCAATACTAAAACATAAACTGAAGAGCATTCAGCACTAAACGGAACAAAAAAATAAGTTAAGTAAAAAAATAAAATAAAACTAAAATCAAGATTTGCATCATGTTGGAAAATTTTTAGCAAAAAATACAACTTACAATTTCAGTGCACACTTCAGAACCAGTATAATAGTTTCAGTTTATTGTATACACACAGACACAAGTATTATTTAAGCATTTCATCAAAAATATTCACTTCTATACCACGGTATCATTTGAATAGGCTGACGTTGAAATGTGAGGAAATTTAACGACAAAAAACGTTTAATAAACAAAATATTATAGGATTTGTGTCTGGATATTATTCTTGTTTTTTACAACGCGACCAAATCTTACACCTGGCAAAAAATTGTTTAAGCGATTTGCCCAATGTTATTGAGATTTACGATATATTTCTGATAATGTCAACTATTTTCCAGCTTTGAAGAACTGATTGGAATTTTTTTTCATCAATTTTTAATCTTTTATGAATTCCTCAATGAAGGTGTTCTTAGTGAAAAAGTTTAGAAAAATACAATTTTTTGTCAAGAAATTTGTATTCATATATGTAACACTTGGGCCTAGTCGGGCCCTGTACTATTATATCAAGCCTTATATGCGATTATATTGTAAGCGACAAAAGGCAAATTTTACAGGAAAGGGCTTTATTTTTTTTTCCTTAAGTAGTGAAGCGCTTTATTTAGTTTCATATTATGCATTTATTTATTTTAAAATTTATAATGGCGCATTCGATAGTTTTCAAGAATATGCTGAGATGCAATTGATAACTATACCTATCGCTTACGATAGTTAAACTGATGTAGCTTACGATATATTTGCAAAAAGGGCTCGATATATGGACTGTAGTGAATAAAATTAAAAACATAACGTATAAAAAGCATACGCAAAACATAAGAATTCTTTCTTTAATTTTATTTCGAGGAATTGTTCTAGTTGACAACAAAATGTTCTTGCTGTAGCCATAAAAGTACTTACAAAGAAAAGTGGTCCCAGCCAGATCCAGGTGGTAATATCCAGCTTTTAAAAAAATTGCAGTCAAAATAGAAAAACTGCCATTTCTTCCAATTCTGTATTTAGCATTGACCAATAAAAGCTGTTGCTTTTACTTCTGATTCATTAATCCTAAACAGTCGCTGTCAAATCAACTAAAAAAGTTGTGCACACATTTTTGTATATTGTTGGACAGTTTTTGGTTTCAACTGCAGTTTTTTAAGCCCTGGCAATTTCTGCCACATCGATTAGGCATCAACTAAAGAGTTAGTTAAAATCATAGTTGCCAGATAAAATTGGTCAAAAAACATATAAATCGTAAATTTGTCTAACCTAAGTTGTCGTTTAAAATAAGACTAACTTTTATTAATTTTTAATTTTCACATTCTGTATCTAATAAAATTCAAAAAATTAATTTATTTTTTATCAAAGTTTATCTTGGGAGTCTAAAACTCATGAACACGGTTTCGTTTAAATGTGCTAAATTTCCAATTCATACTATTGATAAACTGAAATTTATTAATGATTAGATAAGGTATTTCTATGCTTATTTCAGTGAAATAAATGCAGATTGAACTCAGAAATATCATTATTTTTGTTTAATAAAAACAAGACATTCTTGTATTTCCTGGATCATGAGCAAATGCTTCTTTATTGACGTTCATTTTACTTAATACGCACGAAATAAGTGAAAATCATACAATATTTTTAGATATTAGTTTTTCTTGTTTTAAGAAACGAAATTGATTACTTTAGAAAATAAACTTTTTTTCGTGAAAGGCACACAATATACGCAGAGAAAAACATGTTTAAATATGGTCACCTCCAACAAAACTATTTTTAAGGAAAATTTTAAACATATTATGTTTAATTTAACCATATTATTGTCACTGACAACCATATTATGGTTAAATTAGTCCTCCATCAAGAAGCCACAACCATATTATGGTTGCCTCTAAACATGTTATTGTTAAATATGACAATAATTTGTTTAAAAATTGACAATAGCATTTTCCTCTTTTTCAAAAGCAACATTCTATGGTTAAAAACCAACCATGCTATTATAAGTGGTAAACATATATTATTTATTTTTAACCATAACATGTTCGGAAGCAACCATATTATGGTTGTGGCTTCTTGATGGAGGACTAATTTAACCATAACATGGTTGTCAGTGACAATAATATGATTAAATTAAACATAATATGTTTAAAATTCTCTTTAAAAATAGTTTTGTTGGAGGTGACCATATTTAAACATGTTTTTTCTCTGGGTGTAGTTGGCGCAGACGTAAAAGCGTATCTACGTCGTTCGTCGACATAAATCAAATTCAATTTCACGAATATTTGCCCTTAAATTGTAATATTCCTCTGAAATGCTGATTTGACTAAAATGCAAAAAAACCGTAACCGGTCGCGTTGTCATAGAAAAAGAAAAATTAAAAATATAAAAACACAAAGATCAAAAAGTTCTTAGTCAGAATGATATTAATAACTTAGCTACTTGAAGTATTGATAATTTAATGTAACTCAATTTAAAAAAAAAACTTTCATAAAGGATATTCTCAAGAACTTCTGCAAATAATTGCATACATTGTCCAAATTCTTCTACCCTTCAACCAGTTGATTTCTTCAATGATTTAGTAGTAAATTTTGATAGAAGGTTGGATACAAAAACAACGTCTTATTCCCTAAATTACCCTTGTGTGAAAAATCACACAAAAGGAATCATTTTTACACGATAAACAAAAATATTGTTGAGGTATTGAAAAAACCTTTTTTTGGTTCAAAAATAATTTTTAGTAACGAAATATTTCAGAACTTACGTAAGTTACCTTCGTGTATGGTTTTCCAAACACATGTAGTTTCTATGCAATTTGCACAAGAGGCAACATTTTCTGTCGGTAAGTGTGAATATTTTTAATATTGTTGCGAACTGCATGCAATGTATGTTTTATAAAGTGAGTGCTTAGATAAGCTTTGTATTGCTGTTGATCACCAACGGGATATATACATCATTAATGCTACGTAAATTATGACATTGATTACAAACGAACTATGACACCACAGCAAAGTGGACAGACATTGTATGTGTGTGAAAAACCACACACGAGGGTAGCTAACGTATTTTTTGTGAGAATTTTAGGATTAATTAATAAGTATTTAGACCCTTATGTCAGCAAACAACTGTTTATGCGTTTGGTTCGACCGATTCTTCAACAAAATCGAGTAAGTTCCAATCCAGTTTTTATTATTCGTCCTTCGTGGCTTGTATAAGAACCCCCTTATAAGGTTACCCTTCTATGTAAACCGTCTCAGACTAATCAAGTTACCAACTTTAGGAACTCGTTGAAAATATAAACTTCTCTTTCTCTACTTTAGCTAATGAGCCGAAGTGTCGTCAACTCACAATTTCTTAAAAAAAAAAAAATAAAATAAAATGTTACTATTCGTCTATCAAGATACTATAAAATTCTGAATATTAAATATTATATTACAAATTATGTTTGATCCATTTCGTAGAGTCTGTAATGATTTCAATAAGTTATATAAATACATGGATTTTAACAAGGACATTCAAATCATAAAGAGTGATATAATTTCATATCAGAACTCATTAAATTAATAATTTTTTATATAATTGGTTAAGCTTCTATATCCTTGAACAGCTTTGTAACCCTCTAGGCTTCGAGAAAGCTGCATGTTACAAATATTTTAAATTAATATTTCCAATCAAGACAAAAAATGGATATAAAGGGCGTAATTGTGTAAAAAACAACGCAACGCAACGCCAAAAATGTCATTGAAAGCAAACACAAAGTTAAAAACATTTTGAAATTCTGTTGGTGCTTTCTACAGGAATTAATATTGAATATAAAAATTTCAAATACCTCATATGTATTTTGAGGCGTTAAAAATTTTAGAAAACAAAATGAGTTTCTGTAGAAACCAACAACCAAATTATAAATTTTTTTTTTTGACTTTGTTTTTGCTTTCAATAAAATTTTTGGCGTGGAGTTTTACACAATGAGGCCCCAAATACTGGCAAACATGCGCTGTGTATTTACGGCAATGGTTAAGTGGGAAAAGCCCCACTTTTAAATTTGGGACACCAATGATGTGGCGGGAGCCCACAATCATCATGACGATTGGTTTTTTTTTTGGTACTTTTCAAAACATGTAGAAAATTAAATAAAATATGAAGTTGTTTTCTAAATATTTCGGTGTCCTTTTAATGGCTATATTTATTAATTATATTTGGTTGGCTGTCTAGTTTTTGCATACATTGAAAAATGAGGGAACAAAATTATACTTTTAACCTTTTAAGGACTAACAAAAAAAAAAAAATAATAATTTTGCATATCCTTGCAATATAATTTAGATATCCTGATATACTCACCAATATGACTCTATTCAAATGAAAAAGATTTTTGTTGTAGTTTTTCCTTTGGCCAAAGTGATGAATTAATGATGTTTTTTTTGTCAAGCTAATGGGGCTTAAATTTCTTCAATGTAAATAAATTCATAAGATTTCCGTATGACGTGCTAAATCCCAAATTTTCATATTTGATAAATATACTGAAATTAATTGTTAAGGGAAAGCTAGCTTCTATGCGCATTTCACTGGTTGCTTAGGCCAGCTCAACAGGAAACCTTTTCCTAAGATTTTAAATTTGGGAATTAAGCACGTCATACGGAAATCTTATTAATAGTAAATTTTGTATTCCAAAAAGTAACTTTGATAATAAACTTGCATGTGCCCGTGCAAAAATCTGAACTGGCAAATTTGTTTTTTTGTTGTTTTCTTACGAAAACAATAAGATGAAGCAATTTGTTTTTTAATTTAGTTTTTTCTTCTTACCCACTTACAACTACAATTCGAGTCGGAAAAAAGCCAAACAGTTGTAGGGATGTAAGAAAAGATAAACTATATAAAAAATTGGGATTTAGCACGTCATACGGAAATCTTATAAATAGTAAATTTTGTATTCCCAAAAAATAACTTTACAACATTTTGTTAAATTGAAGAAATTTGAGCCCTATTAGCTTGACAAAAATAACCTTCGAAAAAGATTTTTGCTAACATTAATAATCCAGGAAATATTTTATTATTTGTAGAAGCCACTCGTGAAGCATTAAGAGTACAATGGACAGAAGTTAGTAAATTTTTGGTGTGTTGCCCTGAATTATCAATAACATTGATTTTAAAAAATTCAAAATAAGAACAAAAGTTTTAGTTACAGTTTCCGGATCTAATACAAATTTTCTAGTTTATACACTTATGATTTTTCATTATATTGCATCATCAATTGACTCTATTACAATCATATTAAGTATAAATAAATTTTAAATCAAAAAATGAGAAAATTTTCTAAAAAGGAAAACAAAAAATTCTACATTCATTTATCAATGTGTTTGTTTGCATCTAAATGTACTTGTGTGTGTGAGTGTTTGTATGCGTGTAACTATTTTCCTGTAGCAGAAAAGTGTATGTTGTTACGAATTGCATGTAATCTTGCATAAAATTACCCAACATTTATTCTTAATGTAAAGTATCATTTTTTGCTCAATATCTTTAAGGATTGATACTGTTTTTTTTTTTGTATTCTTTTTCTGTAGTAGTTTCTGTATCTTTTTGTTTAAAACGATTTCTATCCTTTAAGTCCATTTTCATATAAATATACTATATCTATGTAAAATATTTTTTTCTTATTTGCTTCAATTCTCAAGCAACAATTTTCATCTTGTACTCTTGATGTATTTCTGTTTAAGGGCAATGAGAAGGAACAAAAAAAAAATATAATAAAATAATACTTGAAAAATATATATTTAAAAAAAAAGATTTATTTTCTTAGTTCTTTAGTTTTAATATGTAAAAGTGTTTGCTTGCATCATTTTTGCATTAAGTGAAAAATAATTTCTTTGCCTTATACGTTCTCAGTTAATTTCAAGGAAACGTTTGTTTTGAATCGTGCAATTTACGCTTTAAGATTAGCAGACGAACTTCAATTATCTTTGAGGTTTTTTTTGGATAATTTAAATTACGTAGGATATTTAGATTAAAATATATTAAGGAAAAGGGGTTGAAAGAGATTTTATTCCAAAAGTGAGAAAAGATTTTGTGTAGTTAAAAGATATGTAGAATATTTTCGAAAAATACAATTCTTTTCTAAATTTTTACTGAACAACAAATTAACTAGAACTAGAATTGAACGAAAACTGATGTAGAACTGACCTAGATTTGAGCTAGAATCGAACTAGAGCTGATCTAGAACTGAACTAGAACTGAACTTAAACTGAACTAGTACTGCACTAGTACTGAACTGGAACTGAACTAGAATTGAACTAGAACTGAACTAGAACTGAACTAGAGCTGGACTAGTACTGAACTAGAACTGAGCTAGAACTGAACTAGAGCGGAACTAGAGCTGAACTAGAACTGAACTAGAACTGAACTTAAACTGAACTAGAACTGAACTAGAACTGAACTGGAACTGAACTAGAATTGAACTAGAACTGAACTAGAACTGAACTAGGACTGAACTAGAGCGGAACTAGAGCTGGACTAGTACTGAACTAGAACTGAGCTAGAACTGAACTAGAATTGAACTAGAACTGAACTAGAACTGAACTTGAACTGAACTAGAACTGAACTAGAACTGAACTAAAACTAAACTATAACTGAACTAGAACTGAACTAAAACTAAACTAGAACTGAACTAAAACTGAACAATAATTAAACTAAAAATTCTTTTCTTGTGCCTTGTTTAAACAATCTTGTTAAACCCTGTGGGAAATTTGTGTCAATTGTTCTAAAAGCACTTATCCTGTGACCAGTAAACACAATATTATAAGAAACAGGGACAAAATGTGACAGGTGAAACCAACTTGGTTGAGTCGGAGCAATATCTGTAACAGACTCTACACAAACCGAAGTTGATTATGTACATTCAGGTTATTTCAGTGACCGCTTACAAAGTGTCAAAAAGTTGTCAACTAACCTCTCCTAGGACATCGTCATGTTTAAGTGACAAGTTGCCTTCATATAAAGTATTAAAACTAGAACCGGTCCCTGCCATTTAAGAACTGTCACGTGAAATTTCTCCTAGAGAAATTCATATTCTGTTGGGCAGTGGTATGTTAAATATCTGCAGCAAGTTTTTCGCATTAAAATTCTTTGTTAGGATACCACGACGGAACTTAACTAACCAGTTTAAAGTTTTCTGAAGTATTCGTACTTAATTGTTTAAGTAGTAAACGCAATACTTTTCGCTTTTTAAATTATATTTCGCCATTTTTCTTAGAGGTAAACATAATATTCGCTCAGAATAATAAAATTCTTCTCAAGTTAATTATTCTCCTTAAACAAAGAACAGATTGTTCGTACAATTTAATTTTATTTATTCTTTGTTTTTCTGTGTAACTTGTAGTTTAACTGTTTATCTTCAATAGTTAATGGTAATAAAATAACTTAATTAGCTAAACAAACGTAAAATAATTTATTACATTTTCATGTAATTTCTTATATAGAGCTCTAAACTGTTACTATGACAACTTCTGTTTAGTTTTTTTTTTTTTTCATTTAATATTGTGTCCCTTTTATATTCTATTTCCTTTTAACTGATATTAAGTAGTGTCCTACCAATTGCTTTTATCGTTCATTTTGAATAAATACACAAACACATATAAAAATATATTTAAACATGGTAAATATAAATTGATATCCTTTTGCTGTAATGTTTTGTAATGGTGTTTGTATTATATTAACTTGCATAACTGATTCCTGTTTAAGTTACCCCTCAAATACGACCAACAGGTCGTTTGGTAGTTCTGCTTTAACGTAAACTCTTCATTCCGGCCAAAAACTTATGTATCTTAAATAAAGCAACAGAAGCAGCAGCAAGAGCAACAAAAAACAAAATTAATAATAACGCAGAGAGAAAATATACCTTTGAAAAAAAGAATATAAAATAAACTTTCATTTTCCTTATTTTTCTTTTACCTTATTACAAAGTTTTCATGCAAAAAATTAAAAGAGCAAAGCCAGTATGAAAAGTTCTTTGCAAATTAAGACAAATAAATTTAATTCTTTTCCATTTACCGAAATTATAGTAGATATTTTTCATGATTGAAATATTAGCTGTCAAATTTGTATTGGATCCGTCTGTTACTTCTAAGAGTTCCCGAAAAACATTTTACAGCAGTTAAAGTCGGAAGAAAATTTTAATATAAATGTACAAATACATATATCCATTCCAGCATCCCATTTTGTGTGAATGGGCTTATAATAAGTCCCTTATAAGGGCTATTCCCGAATAACACTAAGCGCAGAAAAAAATAAATATCGAAATCAATGTACAATTACATGGGTGTTTCTTCGTAAAGAGGTACTATCTACGGCTACATTAAAAAGTCATATATAATTAAAAAATTTGTGGAAATATCAAACGTGTTTAATAACAAATAAAGTAAACTTTTTTGACAATAAATTGCAATACCTAAATTACCTTAGTTTAGTCATAACTTCGTGTTTACCCAGAAAAAAGTATCTGCTCTGGCCTGTCCCTTTACTATTCTGTAACAACATTTTTGAAATTTAACACATTACTAATTCATTAAATAACTAATCGTTATTTATTACATAAAGTAGTATAAATAACAATAAAAGTCGTTTAAATAAACTTTCAAATAACTTTCATATTCTATTAAAAAAAATTACATAGTTTTTGTCCCTCGTATTTTAAGTCTCCTCCCCTGCACATTTTTCGACCGTTTAAAAATGCCGCTAAAATGCGTTGACGCTGCAAATTTAAATTGCAGAACATTTGTTTCGAAGTGAATTTAACAAAAAAAAAAAAATAGAGCGAGCCATTAGCGTGCTCTTATTGGGCCGATAATTCGACCACACCACTCGGATCGCTCGCACGTGTCAGTGATTGATGTATCTCCCCTGGTGAGTTTTATTCGCTTGTTATTTGTGGCTTAAGTTTGTTTGTAATATTTATTTATTTTAATTTCAGTATAATTTACTGTGCTAGTTTGTTTTTTCGTTACGATACATATTTTTCTGATTGTGCTAGTTTTTTAATGAAAAAATCTCTCCGCTGCCGTATTTCCCCTGCTTCATCTGATGCCAGGGTAGAGATTTTGCGTCCAGGGTAGATATGGAAGTGAGATATTACTTCTTTCTTAGTATTTCATGTATAGTATTTTACGTTAAACCAACACATATCAACTATATACGTTATAAGTGTTTTAACGCTTTAAAAATGTATGTATGCCTTATTTAATATAAAAAAATATAAAAAATCGTGCTAACCAACTTTTTACTATCATCAATCGTTATATTTTTTAATGTTTGTTTTTATAAGTAAAAGTTCTTATTTAAGTTTAAAGTTTTTATTGGAGCATAGATGCTCTATATGTTTTTGTTACCATATATTTCAAAATATATGCAATTAAATAATTTACTTTTTTTCGACTACGTTTATGTAAGCAGATACTAAGTATTTTGGTTTTCTATGTTACATAAAAGAAGACTGTATGGAAACTTTGGTCTAATTTTGAATAAATAAAGTTGATTCTTACGAAAATAAGGTTTGTTTTCAATTAAAATTTTCCTGTAAAGTAAGGTATCCTGTCCTGGCCCTCATGTCTTTACCCTGTGTAGAGTATCTCCCCTGGTCACTTAAAATACCGGTAAAAGTAGATAACTTGACTGGCCATTATTAAACATGCACTCAAACAACCTGATTAAATACGATTATATTGAAAAAAGTTATTATTTTAAATATTTTTATCACGCCGCCATTCCTAATATCAGATAACCTCTTCACGTAGAATGACTCACATACAGAAAACAGTTTTTGGTTTCGTCACCCATTTTATTATCGTCATAATATGTGTATGATATGTGAAAAACATAGATTCAATCCAAATTTACTTCAACAAGGATCATAATTTGTGAGTTTTCTGCAATTATATTAAAAGAGCTGTCCGAAACTACATATATCCAACTATATTTATACCCCACCAGCATAGTGGTGATGATACAATGGGTTTGTATACCGATCGACTCAGAATCACTTTATGAATGGATCTTATAATCTTCGTCCATGCGTCCGGCTGGTTGGCAGGATGGCTGTTTTTCGGTATTTTACATTTACTTATCGTGTTTTTTACCAGAGCTGCTACAAGTGCAAAAATTTCCCTACTTAGATTTTCCTTAAAATCCCCAAAATATACCATATCATACACTTGTTTTAATACAGTTCTTTTAACTAAAAGAAAGTAGGTTTAAAATAGAGAAAATAAATAAAAAACAATTTTCTCGCAGTCAAAACAACAAGAAATAACAATTCTTAAATTGGAATTAGAACATGAAAATATTTACCTTATATTACATACACGTGTTTTTGCTCATTTACTACTGCCCACAAACAGGACATCTATCTTGTATTCACTGTTTCATCCATAACAACCCTTACAAATACCAAAGAGAGAAAAGATACAAATTTTATTCAGCTGTACACTAGAAAATATTAATTGGGTTGAGATCGAGCTGTGTTTATGTATGTCGTTTTAAGCTTTTCAGCAATCATGTGGGATGTAGAGTTAGGAAATCTTTATTTTTTACTTTAAATTTTTCAAATAAAGCTGAGAGCTTTATTTGTTATCAACAATGCCAGGATTTTTATGCAAATGCATATTTGTTCTCGTCAGTCGGAGAGTACCATATACACAATATTTTTGCGAATCAAGAAATTTGGAGTAAAATGCGCATAGGAATAGCTTATCCCATCAACAATTAATTTTCAGTGTTTTTATCAAGAATAAAAATTGAAAATTAAGCACGAATAACAAAATCTTTTTAATTAAAATTTTGTATTGCCAAAAATTACTTTGATTATAAACTGGCAAGTGCACGGCCTAAAAAAACTTAACTGGCTACATTCCTTTGCAAGTGGTTTTTGTTTTCATTTTGTTTTTTCTTAACCTACTTACAACTACAATTAATGTTGAAAGAATTCCAATCAATTGTAGTGGGGAAACTCACTGTTTTTTGTTGATGTGTTTGTTTAAACTTTGATATTGTTACAAGCAGAACTTTTGCTTATAATTCTTATATGCTTAACAGTTTTATTTGGTTTAATATCTTTAGGTATTCTATTATCTTTCAACGAAAGAAAACAAAATAAAATAAAAAAACATTAAATATTTTCGAAAATACTTTTATTAAAGTGACAGAAATCTGAAAAAATACGTTACTCGGTTATAATTCGACTCAGAAGATACTCAAAAGATATCCAAATGACCATTTAACTTAACTATACTCTACTTTAGCTTTCTTTTTGCCATTTATCTCTTAAAAAATTTGTACCTGACATCTAAAATTCTTCTCCACAGTTGGTTTATACTAAAAGCCCTTTGCCAACCACTCTCGCAAAATAATCTTCTAAAAAAAAATAAATAATAATACAACATTCAAAACAAAATACTTTGCAAACCTCGTGCTTGGAAATATAAATCTTATTTTGGTTTTTATTTGGCTTAATGACCAGACGTGCTCGTCCTGATAATTTACTCTTGCTCATCGTTGTATAATGAGTAACCTTGTTTGTATACTTATGTGTATGTGTGTGTGTGCAAATACCAACTGTTTAACAATTCTCGAAAAACCAACAAAACAACACAAACAAATAAAACACCTGATATAAATACACACACACACACCGCTCGCTTACATACAACCGTTGCAGCTTTTGTCCTGTTTTTATGGGGTGAATTATAATAAACCCAGCCTCACAAATACTCATAAGGTATGGAAAACAGTTAAGCATTTTCTTTGTCTGTATCAGTGTTGTGTATGTATATTCATAAGTACATGTTTATTGTGAGGGGTTTATTATTTTTTTTCGTTGTTGTTGATCAAAGTGGCGTCATGAACGTTGTATTTATTTTATATTTTCTCCTTTTCGCTTGTTTTTCTAATTCCCTTGCAAGTTTGGTGTAAAAAGTCAGTAATAGGAACGTTAACCTTTAAATAGAAGCTAAAATAACACTAAACTGAAATTATAAAAAGACAGCAACATCAACGACAACTGGAGAAAAACCAGCTTTTTGAGAATTTTCTTTAAAACAAAAACATTCAGCCAACATTTGTCAGTGAAAGTCAAATTAGTTTGTAATAAAAGAAAGAGCAAAACAAATTTGGTTTTATTTCATGAACATAAAAAGAGGAAATAAAATTCATGCACTGAAAGAATAATGCTTCATATATTTAATGAATCGTTTTCATAAAAAAAATTTCACTGATTAAATGAAAATTTTCATTGTCCAAATGGAATTTCGTAGTTATAATGAAGTATTTTCGTTAAAATCGATTCATTGGATTTCGTAATTACGTTAAAAATTTTCATTGGATATATGAAAACTAAAGTTTGTCCAAGTTAAACAAAAAATTTTAATTGGGAACATGTGCACCCATGAATTTGGATATTGAAGACTGCTGATGTCAATGTTTAGTTCGACCATAACTTTTTATGTAAATATGTTGAAAACATAGTGCATCTAAGTATATATGAATTTACGTGTAGATCATTTATTTTTTCCCTCTTAATGGATGGATTTGGGGAGTTAATTTAATTTTGAAAGTTCAATATAAAAAATATCAGAAAATATCAATTGAAAAACAAAAACGTATCAAAAAGTCTCCTTTATAAATTTTCATCCACTCAGGACATTGCATGTTTAAGTTTATGTTTCGTAATTACGTTAAAAATTTTCATTGGATATATGAAAACTAAAGTTTGTCCAAGTTAAACAAAAAATTTTAATTGGGAACATAAAAAATTTCATCAATTGAATGGCATAATACATTAGATGTATGAAATAATTAAATCTTACATTTTTTAATTAACAATTAAACATAGTTTTAAGGAAACTATAATTTTGTATTAATTTATGAATATAATTATGTTTGCATATTGTTTTTTATGTTCCCAATTAAAACTTTTTGTTTAAATTGGACAAACTTTAGTTTTCATTTATTCAATGAAAATTTTTAACGTAATTACGAAATCCAATGAATCGATTTTAACGAAAATACTTCATTATAACTACGAAATTCCATTTGGACAATGAAAATTTTCATTTAATCAGTGAAATTTTTTTTATGAAAACGATTCATTAAATATATGAAGCATTTTTCTTTTAGTGTAGTCTATCAGCGCCGAGGTTGCGGGATCGACTACCGCCAGCGACTCTGATTAAAAAAAAAAAAAAAAGTTGAATAATAACAACTTTGATTATATAAAAAAAAAATTAAAAAAAAAATAAAATAAAAAAAGTCTATCAGCGCCGAGGTTGCGTGATCGATTCCCGCCAGCGACTCTGGCCAAAAAAAAAGCTGAATAAGAACAACTTTGATTAAAAAAAAAAAAAAAATAAAAAAAATATAAAATAAAATTTGTTTTACTTTTCTGAAAGTATTCATCCAATGAATAACATTCATAGATCTAATGTAATGTTTCATTAAATACATTTTAATAAAACAGGTTTCTTTGATCCAAAGAAGCGCTGCATAGGTTCCTTTTTAATGCAATTGTTCATGGCCTTAATATCAAAATTCATTGGTATTCTGAAGAAATTTCTTTCAGTGTGCCTGTGTGAAAATAAAACAAAAAGATATAAATAATCTTTAAGGTTATAAATTCAATTGAATCTTCTTTGAATACATGCAAATGCTTAAAAATTTTTATTAAATATATGAAGACGTATTTCGGTGATAAATTCTCAGGCAGAAAGATTTGGTCTTAATAAATAGAGTAACACAAAAATCCACATCATAAAATTAAATTACTAAAGAAATTATTTTTAACGATTTTTTTTCGAAATAATATACCTTCACATAATTCAAAATATTTTAAAAAATTTTTAATCTAGATAATTTTACTACTAGTATGTTTTACTACTTTGAAGGATTGTATTTATTTAAGAAATTTTTTTGAATGTTTTCAGCATCGAAATAAATGTTCTTTGCCATTGTGAGTAAAGTCCATCGGCATTTCATGTCGCCGCTATACGTTTCCTCAGTTACACATCATTACATAGTGCCTCACACCGTCAAGCACTGGACTAGCCATCGCTAAAGTTCAAGCAACAAACAATTTCATGTGCACCCATGAATTTGGATATTGAAGACTGCTGATGTCAATGTTTGGTTCGACCATAACTTTTTATGTAAATATGTTGAAAATAAAGTGCATCTAAGTATATATGAATTTACGTGTCGATCATTTATATTTTTCTTCTTAATGGATGGATTTGGGGAGTTAATTTAATTTTGAAAGTTCAATATAAAAAATATCAATTGAAAAACAAAAACGTATCAAAAAGTCTCCTTTATAAATTTTCATCCACTCAGGACATTACATGTTTAATTTTATGTTTTTAATATTAACGAAAATTAATCAAAGTACCAGATGTAGAACGAAAAAGTACCAAAAAGCTCCCCCTTACATATTCTTATTCACTCAGGACCACGCATGTTTAATTTTATCTTTATTGGTGGAATATTAACAAAAATTCAAAAAGTACCAGATGAAAAACAAAAAGTACCAAAATGTTCTTTATTGAAAAAATAGAGGCAGTCGTGGTTTCTGCTCATATCTTAGAAATGTATGGACCGATCAGAATATCTGGGGTCCTTGGAAACCCCATTTCAACAGACAGACGGAAATCGTTTTATGAACTTTGTTACTCATACGGACCCAGAATATATAAAAATTATAGGCTTAAGGAAAAATACTGTACAATAGGTTGGGTCGATTCAGCTATCGATATTGTGCCATCGATTTTTCGATAACATTTGGCATGACGAAAAAAAATTCCACTACGACACATCAAAAGAATCATTTTCGAGGCGTCCAAATTTAATTTTTTTTACTTATTTTTAACTTTTTTTTGCGACAGGAAAAAAATATAACCATACGGACTACTCTACGTGATAAAAGACCAAAAAAAAAAAGTTTTGCCCAAAATAATGCACTTTTTTTTAATGGGCCCCCAAAGATTTGGGGCCTCGGTGTCATTTTTGGAAAAAAGTGGCAATTTCCTCAGGCTCATATCTTGCAAACCGTTCGGAATTTTGATAAACTTTCTGGGACAAAGTTGTAGCCCTTGCCATTCAGAACAAAAATTGTAAAAATATAAAATCAAAAAAAAACTTCATCTTCAAGCTGTACTTAACAAGCCATGACCTATTTAAAAATTTGCAAACGGCATCCCCAACATAAAAATGAGTTACATTACTTTCTTAAAAATAAACAAATTGATGTCATGATGGTTTCTGAAACTCATTTGACCTCAAGAAAAACGTTTAAAATCAATGGTTATATTCTATATGATACCAAGGACCCTCGAGATAGAGCTTGTAAAGGTTTTGCCATTTTGAATAAAACCCGAGTCAAACTCTACCTAATGTGTGATCATCGTGAAGATTATCTCCAAGCAACGGACATTTGCGTTGAGAGATAAGAAAGTAAACCTAGTAATTTCATCGTTATACTCCCCGCCTAGATTTTCAATATCAGAAAGCCAATATTATAAAAAGGAGGGCTCAGATCCCTTCAACTTAAGAACTTACTAAAAGAGTGTACAAAAAAAGCTTAGAAAGTTACTGCAGACTCAGAAAACGGCTTCTCTGGAAAAATATCTTAAGGAACTTGATGCAACTCCACAATCAGACCAGGCCAGTTTTCTCTAAGCCACCATTAAGAAACTTGAATGGAAGTTGGGCAAGAAATGATGTTGAAAAAGGAAATCTGTTTGTTAATCATTTAAAAACGTATTTACCCCAAACATATCTCACGATATTGCGGTCGAGTTACCACCTGCTGTTGCTAGAGCAGCTGTTCCCCTAAGATTTGAGATAAGAGAAATCGAAAAAGCTATTTGTGATTTAAACCTCAAGAAGGCTCCTGGTTTTGATAAGATCAGCAACAAAATGCTTTTGGAGCTACCCAGCATTGCAAAGAAAATTATTCTTTTAATTTTTAATTTTTAAAAGTGGACGGTTTCCGTAGTCATCATGGTACCTAAACCAGGCAAGTATCACACAATAGTTGAGCCATATAGGTCTATAAGCTTACTTGCTAATAAATCAAAGCTGTTTGAGAAGCTGTTAGCATCAAAATTAACCTCAATTTTAAATGAAAACAGATGTATTCTCTCTCTCTTCATCGATGTTTCTCAAGCTTTACCAGCAAACACACACAAGCTGTTAGAAAGCTACTTAGTCGGTCAAAAGTTTATTATTGAAGAAGGTGATTATTTAAGCTCTCCTTAGCCAATTGACGCTGGAGTCCCTCAGGGAAGCATCCTGGGCCCACTTTTATACTTAATATATACCTCGGATATACCAAAAAACAACTTCACTTAAACTTCAACATTTGCTGATGATACAGCTTTTCTGAGCATGCACGAAATATATGATCTATACCTACAGGATCATATATTTCAACTCGAAATGTGGTTAAAGCAATGGAGTATAAGGGTCAATGAGCAAAAATGCGTACATATAACATTCACCTTGCGTCGGGAATCATGCCCCCTATCAAAATCAATAATCAAATAATACATCAAAACCCGCATGTTAAATACCTTGGTATTCATCTTGATCGCCGTTTAACGTAGAAAAGCCATATAGAGGCAATACTAACTCAAATGAAACTAAAAGCCATTCAAATTCATCGGCTTATTGGAAGGAATTCTGTCCTTAGACTCGATTGCAAGCTTCTACTTTACAACTCTATCTTAAAGCCTATCTGGTGCTACGGTAGTCAACTATGGGGCACTGCCTCGGCCTCTAATATCGAAAAAATTCAAGGGCGCCAAAATAAACTTCTTCGAATAATTACAGCTGCCTCTTGGTATGTTAAAAACTCAAATATTCACAAGGATCTCAATGTTCCATTAGTTAAACCTATGATTTCGAAATATGCAGTAAAATACATAAAAACGCTCGAATTGCAACCGAACACACTGGCTTGAAATATTTAACATGATAGCGGCCACACTCGCTTAAGGAGAAGAGACACTGCAGCACTTATCCAATTAGATGAGCGATAAACACCTACATATATTTATATGTGAACAGAACCAGTGATGAAGCAAATTTTTGTCTGGCACTGGCAGGACATGAAATAAAGTATTAGGCTTAAATTTGATTAATTACCCAGGAAAAACTTTTTGATTTTTAGTAATAGGTGGTAGTTATTTCATACGTTACCTGGTAAGTAGTTGTCATTACAATTGTCAATATTTTAAAAACTTTAAAAAGTACTTCCTAGTAATGACCACAACAACTACTTATTACTTCTATTATTTTCGGTACTGAATATTTGCTTACTAATAATCAGCTCAATAACTACTTATTACTTGTGTTGTTTTCAGTACTGAATATTTACTTACTGGTAACGCACTTAATAATTACTTATTAGGTCTATTAACTAGTGATTTTTTGGCTTCTGGTAAGTATATTGTAAGTACTTACAATTCAACTTACTAGTAGTTAAATAATAACTAGATATTTTTTGACTTCTAGTAAGTGTATTGTAAGTACTGAATTCTGTGGACACCTCAAACAAAAATAAGTAGTTATTCAGCCGAAAAATAAGTAGTGTTTATTTTCTCCAACATTATTTGCTTACTTACTGGGTAAGTTAAGTTTTTGCTGGGTATTGTTGGTTCATATTAAATATATGAAGATTCAATAAATAAATAATGAAAATAAAAAAAAAAAATCTTCAAAATTAAAATCGCAAAAAACTTTAAAAAATTTGATTTTTTTACCTTTTTTCCCCTGTTCAGGTTTATAGCTTGCAAACCGTTCCAAACTGAAGGAGAGAATCAACTCCAAAAATGTTCTTAATATATATATATTATATTATATTAATATATAATAATAATCTCAATAAACAATTTTCTTGAGTATATGAACTTCCTAGAAATGATTCTTAACACCGTAGAGGTAGGCGCAAAATTGAAAAATTTCCCGAAATTTTTTTAATTTTATTTGCTACCCAAGCGCTACCTAAACGGTGCTAAGAATCATTCCTAGGAAGTTCATATGTTCAAAAAAGTTGCAGTTTTTCCAAAAAAAAAAATTTTTTTTTGAGGTTTTGGACGAGTTTTTGTCGTAATTTTTTTTACGCGTTAATTTTTAAGGTTTTAGAAGGTATGTTTAAAATAAATTCGTCGATTGGAAATTTTTTAAGTATATCCTATCTAAGGTAAAGATGTACGCTTAAAACGATGGCGTTCATATCGTCGAGTATTGCGACGTACCATTTTCTTGTTAAAGACGTCGGTATATAAATCTGTAAAATCGGTTGTAAAATGGCCGAGTTATGACCAAAGGACTGACGTTCCAACAACTACTCTTTTTATACCCTTCACCAGAAAGAAATACAACAACTTCTATATATAAAAAAGAGTAACTTCAGTGATTTGGTCATAGCTCGGCTATTTTTTTGGCAGATTTATATACCGACGTTTTTAGAAAGAGATTTCCCATTTAATTGAAACATAAAGTTGGACTCTGGAAAATCTATAGTTCCCGAAAATAGGTATTTTAAAAAAAATCATATTTTGTATGTTCTACTTAAGATTTCTGATCTTTTGATATATAAGAAATATCCATCGGTGCTATGACAGCCCTAAAATTTTACTTTTAATAACAAAAAAAATCGAAAAAAAGCTTTTTCGGCAAAAACTCGTCTTAAAACCCAAAAAAAAAATAAAACATTTTACCTTGTATAGGACATATTTATAATTTTTTTTTTTACATACCTACTAAAAAAAACCTTAAAAATTAACGTAAATAAAAAATAAATTTTTTGACAAAAACACGCCCAAAACCTCAAGAAAAATTTTTTTTTGGAAAAACTGCTATCGCTATCATAATTTCACCTTGGATATTTAAAAAAAAATTATATTAGCCGGTTTTTTATTGCCTACAAAAAAAAAAAAAAAAAAAAAAAAATCATAAAAATAAAAGTTGAGAAAAAGTAAATAAATTAAAATTTGGAAGCCTCGAAAAGGATTTTTTTGATATGTCGTAGTGAAATTTTTTCCTTATGTCAAAAGCTATCGAAAAATCGATTACACAATATCGAAAAATGTTCGTCCTTTGAAATAGGCCCGCTCTACTATACATATTACAAATAGAATGATAAAGTGGTATACCCGTTTACCTTCGTTGAATTTGGGAACAATTTTCACCATTTGGTGCAAAAGCCTAAAACAAAGGTTAAACAGAGAATTTCAGAATTTTTTCGTCATAAAATTCCTCCGATTTTTAAAAATATTCTTCCGAGAAATATTTTTCTGTATAGAAACCCCTTATTGATTTATATTTTGGTTTAAAAGTTTTCCCGACTTTATTCGGTAGTTATTTCTATAGAAAATTTGGATTAAAAACCATAAATAGTTCAACAAAATAACCACAATACTAATTATTGAAAATATCTATATTTTAATTTTTCTTAATATAAAAATCGCTGTTAAAGTAAAACAATGAGTCACTGCGCTTGACTTTAGTGCCATTAACATGCGACTGCACAAAAGGGGTTAAATAAATGCGTACATTTTTTGCTTGTTTTACTTAGTAAAAGTAAGTTTTTCTGCAGTTTTATTTTCATAATGTCGCTCTTTTTTATGGAATTATTTCTTATTGTATAAATTTACAAACAAACTTTGGTAAAATACAATAAAGAAATATAAATATATTTATAGCTGCAGAACGACAAAAAAATTATTTAATTTTCCTTTATTTAGAAGTTTTGTTTTAGAAAGTCAAAACTTTTTTAATGCAAAAAAAAAAAATTAATAAAAAATAACAAAGAAAACTTTTATTCATTGTCTATAATTTCAGAAAGCATATTATAGCATAATGCAGTAATCAAAGTTTTTCAAATAAAAAAATGTCTTATAATTTTATAATTTGGCAATATACATATGCACACACAATTCTTACTCTAAATACTCTACTCTAGTAAGAAACTTTTAGAAAATCGTTGACATTTTTCTTAATTTAATGCACTTTAGAGTTAAAACAAAAGTTTAGTTAAATTAATTTTATAAGGCTTTTGCTACTGGTGTCTAGTGAGTTTTGAAATATTTAACATTTAATAACTTATTTGGCAGTTTGTTAAATGTTTTAAATAGAATACTCTCACTCCTTTTTCATGCTTAATATTAAGCCATGGCCATTAAAGTTTTTTTTTTTCTAAAAAAGAAAAAAGGAACAATTTCGAATTGAATATTAACTTTTATGTTAATTTTTCACAATCATTTGCCAAACCACAAAAGAGCAAACCACTTAGCAATAATTTGCCCTTTAAGATTTCTCTTCTTTTCTAGAGTTTTATTTTTTTTATATTTTTCTACACTGTTTGGTTTTTGCCTTTATACATGATTACTCAATTTACATGCTAAAGACTCGACTAGAAAGTAAATTTGTATTTATACAGTTGATGATAACAATCTACAATTGAAGACAAGAAAAACAATTGCAAAAAAAGAAAAAAAAAACGAAAGAAGCAACAACTTAAAATAATAGAGAAATAACTTGAACCAAAGACCATAGAACTTAAAATAACAATGTGCTCGTTGGTTCGTTTGTTTGTTCGTCGTCTATTGTGAACAATTACAAAAGTTAAATACATTATTTGCAGAAATAAATGCGAACTGGTAGACGGGGTAGTCGTATAAATATATTGCTTGCTAATATGCAAGAGGGATCTGCTAATTTTAATGCAATTTCTTTTTAATATAAAACAATGGCTTGGTAATAGACAGTGGGGAAATTGGTTATGAATTTAAGAATGAAAATTTTTCGAAACGTTTTCGTTGTCTGCTTGAATATTATCCACATGCAGTTAAAAAATATTTTCCAACATGGTCATATCTAACAAAACTATTTTTAGCGAAAATGTTTAAGCATATTATTGTTTATTTTACCATATTATTGTCAACTGGAAACTATATTATGTTTGAATAAGTCCTCTATCTTAACATGTTATGGTTGAATATGACAATAATTTATTTTTAAATTAACAACAGTATTTTCCTGTTTTCCAAGAGCAACATGCTATGGTTAAAAAACAACCATGCTATTAAAAGAATTAAACATATTTTAGTTATTATTTACCATAAAATGTTAGAAGGCAACCAAAACATGGTTGGGTTCTAGATGATGGACTAATTTAATTATGATTTCGTTACCGGTGACAATAAGAAAACCATATTAATATGTTTAAAATGTTTCGTTAAAAATAGTTTTGTTGTAGGTGACCATATTGAAAAATGTTTTATTTCTGGGTGCCAATGTTTGTGTGTTTTTTTAACCCAATAGAACTCAGAATGTTAAAAATATTATATTATTTCCAAAAAATTTTTCAAATGTGCTTGTATAAGTCATGTTTCAATTTATAAAGATTTTTTGCAATAGTCCTATTTCCTCAATATTTTACATAGCTACTTATTTCCTAAGCTAGCCTTTGATTGACACTGAAACTTCAGGTATGTACATATACTTAGGACTTTTGCTAGGCTTATTGTATTGGTAAACTAATGGAACTTTAATTTTTTGCATACGGGCATATGGTTTTATTTGTTTATAAATTGATCAGGTTTTTTTAAGTTTTAATGCCTAATTTCAAAAATTTTTAATATTTCCTATTACTGTTATTTGATTCAAATTGTGTGTTGAATTTGAATTTTGCAAAAATTTATTCAATTTTGTTGTAAGAATTTGTGAATTGTGCTAAACGGAAATGGAATTTAAAAAATAATATTAATAATAACAAGTAAGACTGCTATATTCGGCTATGCCGAATCTTATATACCCTTCACCATGATTAGATAAGAACAAAAAGTTATATACATAAATAACGTTCTTTAGATAAATATATATAAATATTAATTGAGCCACGCCAATTTTTCATTTCGCAATGCCGAAGAATATAAAATAAACAAACATTTTATATATGTACCTAAGCCCGTTTCCTCTTTTGCCAAAGTTGATGTTTGAAATTCGTTTTATAATCTTAAAATCGTTTTTTAGAACATAAAAAAATTAAATAAAAAAAATGAAAAAAAATTATTTTTGGGATTCGAACTGGCAATATCATCAGTCTCAGGAGAGAACTTAACAACTCGGCTACGAATGCTTTTACTGAAGAAGCTTTAAATTAAAATATATTGAGCCTATGAGTTTGTTTCTTATTCGAGCGGCATAACATATACATGCATTAATGTGTATGTGTATGCGTAAAATTAAACACATTACAAATAAAATCCACCACTTCCCTGCAGTATTGGTAATCGACTCTACGCCGATGAGTTCAACGACTACCACAAACCTTTCGTCGACGACTCGCTAAACTACCAGAAATGCTTTTGAGCGGCGAATTTAACAAGGCGATGTCCGCATTGGTAATGCCTTACTGTTCGTCAATTACTTCATCGGTTACATTTCGGTTACATTTCGTCGAAAAACAATAGAAAATCTCTGGAGACACTACCTTACAGATTACCACTGAGTACCAATGTAATCGGCGATGTAGTCAATGAAAAATCAATGGCGATGTAGTCGGGGAAATGTTGCCAGCCACCACTTGTGAAACTGTAGTGAAGGGTATAAAAAAAACCAACAAAAAAAAAAAGAACACATTACCAACACTGTATTACCATAGCCACTGTATATAAGGTAACATACGTTAACTTATTATGTTGGACTTGGTGTTCTTTACCTCCCATGTTGGTATTAATACTGTTCAATCCCTTGACGCAACAGCACCAAGTCCAACAACAAACGGTCTGCTATTTCCGAAAATTAAAACAAGGCTTACAAAAATTTTGTACTTTACTTTTCTCTTCAACATGTGTTTTACAAAATTTTACAAGTAACAACTGAAGGAGCATCCGCATTTTTAAATAAAAATATATTTTATTTTCCTGAGAATGGTTAACAAGGTTGGTCGAAATATTTGACTAAATAAAAAAAAAAAAACCAAAATGGCAGTGGTTTAATTTATCTATTTAAAAAAAAGACCTCACTTTACAATTTACAAAAAAGAATTCTTGATGTTCTTTGCCTCTAAGCACATTCTCCTGATTGGGTACAAATCCAGTGGTAAACAAAACTAAGTACACTTGATTCCCTTTGTATCTAAGTAAGTTGGACTTGGTATTGCTTTTAACTTTTCTATCTCGAAAACTATATTAGATAGGACTTATCGAAATTTACACATCGACAGAGGAAAAATTCCGATTTCAACTGTATGAAAAACGTATTTTGAAAAAAAAGTTAGTTGGGCTAGTTTATATCCCACCAACAGAACTGTTGTAACATAGCACTGTTTGCCTTATTTTAATAAACTTATACATTTTTCAAAATCAACTAAGTTCAATAATTAATTTTCCTGGTGGGCTAAAGTGCGTTGCAAGACTAGTTCGATCCCATATGGATCGTAGCAAAACTAGTTTCTTTCGAAAGTTCGTAGCAAAACTCGTTCGTTACGAAATTAAATCTATTATTTTTCTATTTTTCAGTTGGTTTCAATTTTTCAACTGTTGAGCTATTGATCAAGAATGGCAGAACTAATTTGGTCCATTTGATCCGGCGCTATACGTTTTTTGCATTTTCCCAAAATTCGAATAAAGTGTAACGAACGGTGTTGCATCTCACACTATCATATATATTATTGTTTTTGACTCCGTTAACGTTCTGTAAGCTTCGAGATTATTTCTTGTACGGCAACAATCTTTAGCAGTATCTCCCTCATCTGCAGCCATAATGCCTAAGTATTGGTATTCTTGTACTCTATGGAAGTAACATATGTATGTAAGTATATGCAATTACCCAGCCATCAAAATAATCTGACGTCTTCCAGATATCTGAGAGAAAGGTCGACACGAATTCTGACAGACATGTCGTGGGAAATTCTGTTTCTTTTGCCGAAATTTCTACAGTCCGTTACTGTAATAATATTGTGAGTGTATATAAAATTACCTTGCTGGTCCGCGTTTTTTTTTTAAATGTTTCTAGCTTAAATTTGATGTGTTTTTTTTTAATTTTAAGACAATCCAAGAGATCTCTTTCTAAATTAAAAAAAAAAAAAATTTCGAAGGCTACAATTTTATTGCAAAAAAGTATATAATTACAAAATTTACATGTACGTACCATTTTTAAACTTTTTTTTTTGAACAATAAAATAATAATAAAATTATTTTCAACTTACCCTGCAGATAATATTAGACTACGTGATCCTTTTTAGACAAATGGACTACTTACAACATGGTCCAATGTAATGCAAGCATGGACAATGTCATTGTTAAAAAAGAGTTTGTAGTTAAACGACATGTTGTCGTTTTTAAACGAAGTAAAAACTAATCCTATGGAATATACCATATGTATGAACATGGAGTAGTTTTAAGAATACTCCGTTGTAAAAGCTGGGGTATATGGACCAGTCCTAGGACATCGTAATATTAATGTTAAATAGACCATGTTTTTATCAATACATTATCTGCAGAGTAATGACAATTGTAATTTTTTACAAAAAATAATAGACACATACATATATATGAATTCCGTCAGAAATCAGTTCGAAATATTGGTACATAAATTCCTCCCGAATATCTGTGTGAAATCGATCAGAAAGCGGCCAGACTGTACGTATATTCAAAGCCTGACAGATATCTGAACGAATTCCCTGAAAATAAAGTCAGACATTTGCAAGAAATATCCGATTCAGACAAAGTCGGATTATTTTGTTGGCTGGGTATTTTCTTGTGTATACAGAAAAAAATATGTTTCTAATTCAAACAAAAAATTTGTAGAATCAAAACATTTTTTGTCTGAAATCGGTCCTATAACAAAATTGCGTATTCAAACAATTTATTTTGCAATTCGTTTATTAAAAAAAACCTTGATTTTTTCAAACAAATCATAGGTTAATTTTGTTTTTGATAATTAAAAAAATTTTCAAACAAACAATTTAATTGAATCAAACAAATAGTTTACTGAAATTCACATAAATTTCAAACAACTAATTTTGCTATGAAGGAGAACGTGAAGGGAGAGCGCCGCGAGGATTTAAGACACATTTTATGTTGGAATAATATCTGAACCAAGTCTTGTTTATACACAATGTTTTTTTCTTTACCACTCCCTGTTGCTGTATACTTTCCTTGACTAAAGAAGAAGAAATCTCAATTAAATACCGACCCGGTATGTTTTTCGTTATCATTTAACTTTTAAAATTTTATTTAACTAAAAAAATTTAAAAACAAGAATACGGGATTTTTTCATTCTTTTTTGCCAACTTTGAAACCAATTAAAAATTAATTTTGTTTCTTATAATGTTGTTGTTGTTTCTGTTGTTAAAACATTGAAACTTTTCTGTTTTTACCTACTATTGTTTTTGTTTTTTTTTTACTACAAACTTCGTCAGGTCCATTTCTCGAAATTAATTTATCGCAAAATTTTGATTTCAATAAGACGACCGCATTCCGCCCGGATCAATGTTATTTATATGTTTTTTCAAACAAAATATCATTGATCATAAGGCGGTAAATCGATCTTCATTGACCCCGACGCGAAGTGCGGCTTTTATTTTGAAGAAATAGGGTTCAATGATGCCTCCAGCTCGTACATCGCACCAAACGGTCTTATTTGCAGACCCAAACCAAAATGAAACCAAAAATGACCTATGATTTGTATCAAGAAGTCCTCCTTAAGTAGCGCGATTCGAAAGTAAAATTCGCAGTGTTTTTCAAACGTGAAGTAATTGATTATGAATTATCACAGTATACACCCAGAGAAAAAACATGTTTAAATATGGTCACCTCCAACAAAACTATTTTTAAAGAAAATTTTTTAACATATTATGTTTAATTTAACCATATTATTGTCACTGACAACCATAAAATGGTTAAATTAGTCCTTCGTCAAGAAGCCACAACCATAATATGGCTGCTTCCGAACATGTTATGGTTAAAAATAACTAATACATGTTTAACACTTATAATAGCATGGTTGGTTTTCAACCATAGCATGTTGCTCTTTAAAAAGAGGAAAATACTATTGTTAATTTTTTAGCAAATTATTGTCATATTTAACAATAACATGTTTAGAGGCAACCATAATATGGTTGTGGCTTCTTGATGGAGGACTAATTTAACCATAATATGGTTGTCAATGACAATAATATGGTTTAATTAAACATAATATGTTTAAAATTTTCTTTAAAAATAGTTTTGTTGGAGGTGACCATATTTAAACATGTTTTTTCTATGCGTGTACTGATCACAAATCGCAGCAAGTGTGTGCAGTATGACAGTTCGTTTAACATATAACCCATTTGAAAGTTCTTTAGAGCTTAAAAAACATCATTTATATTGCCGCAAGTTTATTTGTCCTCTGTATGCAAAAAGAGTTGAATTTGTTTATTTTCTAAGAAAACCTCAAAGAATATTTTATCGGAGTATTAAAAAGTAACTTTAGAAAAGTTTTTATATAAATTCTAAAGGAACATTTAATAAGAGTACGTATGAGTAATATTTATATTTCGTATTATGGGTATATTATTCATACGCACTTCCATTTCATACTTTATCCCATAAAAAAAAAAAATTATTACAAACATAATTTTTAAGAGACAGTACAACTTTTTACATTTTAAATTTAATATCCATTAATTGATTTAAACTCAGCATTACCTCAAGGTTTTTTGAAGAAAAAAAAAACGGAAAATGAAAATTTAATTCTCTGCTGTCTGGTTTAAAAATATTTATTTGCTTGTACTTGTTACCATTGAAGGTTTATAAATTTTTTTAAAATAATGAAGCATTACCTTGACTTCTACTGAAAACTTTCTAAGAAGTCTTTTACAAAATTTATGTATATTTCTATAAAGTAAAGAAAATAAAATGAAAGCATGTTAATTTTCATGTCAAAAACATTCATAAATAAAACTCATAAAATATATTTATATGAAAACTTCAATAAAAAATAATTTCACCTGAGCAGCTTTCTGGATAACTCATTGTACATTTTTAACAAGCCAACGATGAAAAGCTTTTTTTTTAAACTGTTGTTGTGGTAAAAAAGGTAACTATCCAGTAAAAACTTCGCTTACTTTTTCAAAATGAATAGCTTTTTTAACTCATTATTTAGTAGCTTTGTTCTATAACTACATCTAAAACAACTTCTATAACTACTTTTTTCTGGATTTGTGTAGGTAAAAAAATAATGAGTTACTTTTGAATGCGTTTAATTTGGGACATCCATTGTGAAACTCATTGGTTATTTTAGTAGAATTGTAAGTAGTGCTCTTATGTTTTTCTGATTACTCAACACATTATTTTGTAGGCGAAGTTTTTACTGGGTAGGAACTATAGAAAATAATTATTCATCTATTGGTCAGCTTTTAAGTTATAAAAATGAACAGTTTTAAAATGTTGGACTTTAATTGGGCTCATTATAATTTTTTTTTTTTTTTATTTTGATATACAAACTTTAAATGCCATGTAATTTTTTCAGGTGATAAGGCTAAAATTTTAATCATTCTACTGAATTTGTTGTGGTGTGTTAAAAAAAAAGTTTTAAGCCTCTAAAGCTACGGTCAGACTTATCAAATATTTGACGAAAAAAACGGAACCAACAACCAAACTAAAAAATCATTTCGCTTAATATCAATATTTATTTTGATAAAAATACCTCATCTTACAAAAAACTGTTTTTTGCTATGTCTAGTAGTATAATTAGTTTATTTTGTAATATTAAGACCATTTTAAATCTCACTAACTATTAACAAAAGTAGGGGTTACGCTTATTTGATCAAATATTTAATAAGTGTGACCGTAGCTTAAGGAGCACGTTTGGATTGGGAGTTATCAAAGATAGTTCGAAAATTGTTTATAAAATTGCCTTAAAAAATTCTTGCGTATTCGGATAAATTTATTTACAAAATTTTAAGAAATACTTAAAACCAAATACAATTTGAGGCGAAAAATTAAAAAATAAAATTATTTAAACGCTTAATACTAATTAATAATAAACAGGTAAGAAGGTAAGCCCGGTCAAGCCCGATCAAATTATCAATTTCTACACATTATTAAAGAGACACATTTTTGAAAATATGTCCTATTTTTTCACCCATTGGCAACCAGAATAAAATATTGTTCTGGCCAAACTACGGCTTTGGATTTTGATCGAAGTTCAAATTGAATACCGTAATTTGCCTCAGCTTTATAAATCGTTTATAACTCTATTAATTCTATTAATTATTCACTCTTATCGTGGTTGGCGAATTTAAAATACGCTTGCGACTCTTTAGTAATATATTAAAGGAAATAAGCTAACGTCTTAAATCTTAAAGGCAAAAAATATCGACATTGACAGCTTATTCGAGCCTGTTTTAAAGTCGGCATAGAAGTTAAAATTTTATCTTTTTATTACCTAATTTTAATTTTTCGCCACTGTGATTTGATTCCAATAACAACCACTAATTGGCATTATATTACAGGACGCAAAATGGGGATGTTGCAAATGTGGAAAATATGGTTTTTAATTATGAATTATAAATAAGTTACATACTATAATAAAAAAGCTTATAAGTTGATTTCAACTAATTTCCGACGATAAAAGCCATTTATCTAAGTATGAGTCGCTTGTTGATGATGCAGATATCAACGCCAACGACAGACTGACAGACCGACATACAGTCACGTACCAGCTAAATGTGTTGCAAACATCTAATGCATAGATTTCGCTTAAAACATTGTTGTAAGCAAGTATGCTCTGCAACCAGTGTTGCCACAGGTATGGTTTCTTCTTCTCTATAATAGTTCGGTTGGGATTTTTTGCTCAAAACTTGTTCGGATTTCAGTAGGGAAAACATTTGTTTGCATTTAGAGGGGGAAAAAGGTAACATAAAAATTAAAAAAGAAATTTTTATCCGCAATTTTTCAAAAAAAAAAAAAGAAGAATGTTGCATGTTTCCATAACTATTTTTGCCCTTTCCGCGTTCATGTGTATAAATAAGTCTGCATGAGATTAAAATTTGTGTTTGTGTTAAAGTACAAGTATTTAGATGAAAATTTTCGCCTGCGGTATTTTATTGTTCATGTTTGTTGTTGGTGTTGTACTTTGTGTTGTTTCGATTGTTGGTCGTTGTGTGTGTGTGTATGCGATACTTCATGCACTCTTATAGTCTTAAATATTTTGTAACAGTTTATCCCGCTAAATGCACTAAGCCACATGCATAATTGATGCGATGATGATGGTCTTCTCTAGGGTTTGCAAGTAGACGCAATTTTTAATGAACATTTCTGACTATTTTCGTTTTTGTGAGACACATTTACATATGTCGTTCTCTCAGACCGATTTTAAGCTTTTGGTGCTAGATGGTAAGATTTTTAAAATATTTAAAAATTGTGAAGGCCATATTTAGCACACTAAACTTAAATAACTAAAGCAAAGAAAATACTCCATCAAACTCTTTTCTAACTCATTTCCATTTTAATTTTTTGGGCCATTTTTCGTAAACGTTTTGCGATTTTCACATATTTCTTTGGACAATTTTGTTGGCGCCCTACCAACTTACCTAAAAATAATGTTACGTTTAGCAAACATTTAAAACAAATTTTGAAATTTAGTTTTTGTCTTAAATGTTAGTTAAACGAGCCACTTTTGTACTCGCGTTCTAAAAACAGGCAGTAAGAGTTTAATAATTTCCGGTAATCGCTACTACCGATTGAATTTTTAATGATTTCGCACTTTAAATTTTAACTTCAAGTTATATCACTCAAAGTCTTCTTTTTAGGCTAGAAAGGTGGCATTTAGTAGCCCTTTGCTACTTCGATCTCTCAGACCGAAGTGCAGAAAATGCTAGTTTCGTTGAAGCTAAAGATATGTACATATACCTAGGAATGATTTTAAACACTATCTGAACATATTCAAAAATAAAAGTAGTTAATATAATTGAGGTATTCAAAAGGTGTGCTATCATGTTATAATGTCATAATGTTCTAACATTTTACAACGGTTTAAAAATAATGTTGTTGCTTTGTTTACAAAAAGTGTCTTAAATTAATAAAACTTTGCTTGCTATTCGTTGTGCTGTCGTAATTAATCAGAAGAGACCTGCGCTGAACGGCTGAGCCGAGCCGAACTAGTTTTTGTAGCCGTCGCCGTTGATGGTATAGTTTTATTGAGGCGTCAAATTACAAAAAAATGGAAAATAGTCAGATAAGATCTAATTTAATTTATTAATTCATGGATTAGAACTAAAAAATATTTTGTTGTTAGGTAAATATTATTTTTTATATTTGTTTAAATCAGCTGATTTAAATTCAAAATAGCACACTTAATTATGAGGGGCTGTTCACAACAGTCGTATTTTTTCATGTTATTATTTTAAGACTTATGAATTTATGACACCTTGTGAATCCCCCAAATATAAAATTTATGAAAAGAAAAAAAATTATCAAATTCTTTTCTTATTTATATTAAAATTTTATTAAGATATAACTACAAGAGTAATTAGTGTTCATTCTCGGCTTGCAATGAACAGCTTTGGCGCATCGGAACGTTATGCTAAATATCGCTCCTAAGTGAACTTATAGGTACATACTTATATTTTTTTCTAAGCCACATACCTTACCGTAGCTGTGAATTGTTCGTATTAAATAAAAAAATTTTAAAATAGATTTTTATTTCAATTTCATCAATTAAATTTATAACTTGAACAAATAACCATTTTGGTTTCATTTGTTTAAGTTTGTGATTTAAAGTAAAAATTTTAATGGACCAAATCCAAGCACAATTAGAAAATTATTTAAATGAATTTAATGAAGATTGTTAAAAGAAACTACCGATATATGAAACAAATTAGAAGTATTTAATAAAACGTTGTAAACTTTGATTTCTAAGAATTAAATTCTAAATTCGAACATCTAAGTTAAATCTTTTCCAATGTATATATAAATACTTAAATATAGTTTATATCAGATAAGAAGCCAATTAAAATAGCAAGAAATTTAAATTTTGCATTGTCCATGTAATTAAAGTGTAATCTTAGTTATATTAATGCGATAACAACACTGTGGTAGCAATTGACACTTTTTTTAGACAAGCTGAGCACTTGTCGTTTTAACTAAATTCGGATACGCTGAATATAGTTTTCGAGATATACCGTTATTTCAAAAATGGAGGAGGTTGCACAACATATGTTCGCGTAACTCAAAAACGCTTTAGCCTTAAAAAAAACTAAAAAAAACCAATATAGCTGCATTTTGCAATTTTTTTATGAATTTTTAAAAAACAAAAAATTCGAAATTTTGATGAAAAAAATTTTTTTTTTCAAAAAAAAATTTATGTTTCTAAAACGACTGCGCAATGCAGTGCGCATATTAGAAAAAAGTTTTACCTTTCTTAAAGAAAATTTTATTGCGGAATTTCGGTTTTTAATAAACTAAACCGTTTTTGAGTTACGCGAATATATGTTGTGCAACCTCCTCCATTTTAGAAATAACGGTGTATCTCGAAAACAAGAGCTAACCTAAAAAAAAAAAAACGGTTAGCACCATTGGCTTCAGCGTACCCGAATTATGTTAAAACGTCATGTGCCCGGCTTCTCTATTTTTTAAAATTTTTTTTTTGAATACGATTTATTTGCAAACCCTGGTCGTGCCTCAAATACATTAAATGAGATATCTCTGTTGTTGTTGCAGCTATTCACATTTGGTGTTTAAATGTGTGTTTCAGCGTGTCTACGTGTAGAAAATGTATTCTCCCAGTCAGCATGTGCAAGATCGAATCACCAAACTGAGTCTTTTAAGACTACCTTAGACGATAAAAAACTGATTAATCTGTTTTGCGATAAAAATAGGACTGGAAAATGATTACCAGAAATGCTTAGAAAGTGACTTCCTTAAAAACAATGTGCGCAATCATAAATTGATCATGCAGATGATCGAAATGTGACTGTTTTAAACATTATTTTCTTTTGGTAGTGTTTCTGTTTATAAAGTACAATATTTTTACAGACTTCGAAGCAAGTGAGTTTTTTAAATTTTTGCTTATTTATGTCACCCAGCTCGTACTGTTAGGAATAAAAATTATATTCAATTGAATTGAATTTTTAATTAAAAAAGTAATGTCAAAGTACTAGCCCAAAATGTCACGAAAATGAGTCGTAATTGAACAGAAACGCGAGTCAAAAAACAGACTCAAAAAAGTTTCTAAATTGATTATAAGTTTTGGCGCAAAATGTCGCGAAAATAAGTCTTAATTGATCAGAGACGCGATTCTTTAAAGACTCTTTCAGATAAGTCGCGGGTAGGGTACCATTTTCTCCCGAATGAACATACATTTGCGACTACAATACGAGAGCATATATGATCATTTTAATCGCGCAGAAAAGTAAAAAATTACTCGAATATAATCAATAATTACACCCAGAGAAAAAACATGTTTAAATATGGTCACCTCCAACAAAACTATTTTTAAAGACAATTTTAAACATATTATGATAAATTTAACAATATTATTGTCACCGACAACCATATTATGGTTGAATTTGTCCTCCATCAAGAAGCCACAACCATATTATGGTTGCCTCCGAACATGTTATGATTAAAAATAACTAAAACATGTTTAACACTTATAATAGTATGGTTGGTTTTCAACCATAGCATGTTGCTCTTGGAAAAGAGGAAAATACTATTGTTAATTTTAAAACAAATTATTGTCATATTTAACCATAACATGTTTAGAAGCAACCATAATATGGTTGTGGCTTCTTGATGGAGGACTAATTCAACCATAATATGATTGCAGGTGACAATAATATGGTTATATTAAACATAATATTTTTAAAATTTTCTTTAAAAATAGTTTTGTTGGAGGTGACCATATTTAAACATGTTTTTTCTCTGCGTGTATAAATAATGCTGACTGGGCTTGCAAATATTAACACTTATGTATGCATGTATTTTAACAATACCTTCCCAGCGGGAAAACGCAGAAGGCCTTCTTACTTCAGGAACTATTAAAGAGGTGTTTAAACATATTTTTAATCAATTACCATTCTTATCCAACTTCTAAAAGATAAGATACACATTCCACTTTCGCTTCTATGAGAAGAGAGAACAGAAGGAATAATATATATATATTTTTTTTTTTGCCAAAGCAAAGCAAAAGAACAATTTTTTTTGTTCCAGTTACCATTCTTATGAACCTGCTAAAGAAGCGAAAGCGGAAGGCCTACTCCCTAATGACAACGAGTATAAAAAAGAAAAGAGTATGGAATGGAGCGAGCAGGCCTTGTATATCCAAAAGAAAAAGTACAGAGGCCTTCTAGAAGGCACCCGTACTCCTTCTTTTTCCCACTTGTTTGTTATAGCTCTTATACTATAAAAATATTTATTTATTCGCTTTTTAGACTCGTTATTTTAAATTCTTAAATTTGACGTAAAATTTCATGTAAATTCGTTTAATGAAAAATTGTAACACTAACGCCATTACATCGTTTTGTAATGCAAAATGGATTTAAAACATAACAAACAAAAAAGAATAGTAAGAAATTAAACAGAAAACTAGACTTTTTTCAGATTTGACTCGTTAGTAGAATTTCACAGGGACATGTTTTTGTTTAAAATCTTTTGTTCAGGAAAAAGAAGTACCATGATTGAGGATGTAAGGACTTAATATTGCATTTAGTTTGTTTTTAGAAAGCGTCTTTTTAACTCGCTTAGATATAACTTTTTCGCTGTCATTGGTTTTAATAATAAATATAATATAATTAAAGTTAATATTAAAAATACTTTAGAGTTCAAAAAGAGTCACCTCTAAAATTAATATTTAATATCTTTTTTAATAGTTTCAAGTAGTGACACTTTAATCGTTTTGCCCGCTTTTTATTTAAAAGTTTATTGTGAATATTACAGAGCTCTTTTAACGGGCAGCATCCATTGTATACAAGTTCCCCAAGATTTGAAAAAAAAATATCATGAACTATTCATAATTTCTTTATAACTAAGAATTTTAACGCCACCGAACATTTCACTTTAATATACAACCTATTGCCACAAATTTCCTTGATAATAAGTAAAACAATTACTTTCTTATTATAATTTTAAATTAAATTTACTAAACCCTGTCACTGCATCTCGACCAATCTAGAACAACATCTTCACTTTTACTTCGAACATAACCAGAGCATACAAGTGCAAGCACTCATTCTTGTTTGCATGAGTTTTAAGGATATTCGTGCATTTTTATTGCTATTGTCATCCATTGGATTCGTAAATACAATAAATTTAAGCCATAACGATGACATTTTTATCATCCCATACCGTTTTTCGATTTTCTGAAATCATTCCTCATAGGCGGGCTTCATGTGTATTCCCCTAGAGTGTGATTTACCACCACCCATTCAGTCATTCATTAATGCCTCTTGCAAAAGTTGTTGCTTGTATTTGGGCTTTTGATTGTCAATGCTGAATGGGTAGTGCATAAGTGTGTGTTTATATCGGTCTGCGTGCAAGTGTGGAATGTTGGTATCTGTTTATGTTGCCGTTGTAGGTTTTTATTGTTCTTGCTGTTGGTGCGAGCAAATGCAACTTCATTATTTTAATTAAACAAAAATAGACTGAGAGGTGGGGGGAAGAACTCTTCAATTATTGTTTAGTTCTAGTTGTTGCTTTAGTTCGATTAAGTATGTGTGTTGCAATATTTATTTCCTGTTGTGTATGTCTGTGTTAGTATTATTTTAAGTGCATTTAATTACACTATGTGTGATTTGAATAAGGGAAGCGAAATGCATTAAATGGTATATAAATAAGTTATTGCAAATGTGTATGTATTTATTAAAAAAATTAAAGATTTAATTAAAATAAATATTTATTTATAATATCATTCTAAATATTGGCCATTTAGGCCAGTAACGTGTAAAGGCAAATTTTACACCCTGGGCCCCATTTTGAATATGCCAGATTCTCGTTATCGAAGAACTTTTCATCCGAGTTTAAAGCCGATCCAAAAAATAATTTGTTTAATGCTAAATCAGTTATTGTAAAAAGCAGATTTGAAATCCAATTTCCTTGTCTTTGCACAATTAATATGCTGTTAAACGAAAAGAAAGTAAAAATTGCTGTCCTCTTTTAAATAACAATGGGATAAAAAATAATATTTAATTAGTTTGCTTATGCAGTATATTAAACATGCAAACATATTTAGTTTGATCGCTAAAAAATTTTTTTTCTTTCGAATCAAAGAATTTTTTGGGAATTAAAATTTTGAATTAACAAGATTTTGTTTGTCGTGCCTAATTGCGAATTTGTATCCTTGATAAATACACTGAAATTTATTGTTGAAGGATAAGCTAGTTGCTTTGGCCAGATTATCATGGAACATTCCCTCAAAATATTTTTAGAAAAGCCAAAGATATTATCAAACAAAATTGAATTGGAATTAAAACCACTTGAACAAAACAAAATACCAACAATATATTTATATATTATTTTCTTAGGTTAAATTTGTAATTGTGTTTATTAGATTTAAAGTTGGTTTACGGACCGATTATTACTAAATTAAAATTGAACAAAACTTAACCACAATATCCTATATCTGGTACGATTTTAGGCGTATACAAATAATTTCCCGTAGTGGACATTATATGGGAAATATGGTAAACTATCGACCGATTTTCGCGACATTTTCTACTGTGATTTAAAGCCTTATGAAGCTGCCAAAGACAAAACCAACCAATATGATTTTTAGTCATATAGAACGAATTTTTGCAGAATATTTTATCATGAAACCATCATTTATGTTAGATTTTGTAACAAAATTATACATTTTTTATGGTGGAGGTTCTACATTTGGATTCATAACTCCTGTCCTACTGAACCGATGTGGCTGGATTTTAATCCAAAACTGCTTAGGGTAACTACACTCCAAATATTATGTAGTTAGAATCAACGTTTAATAAAAATTCATTTAAGACCCGGTCAACTAATTTTTCATTTAAATCAGACTAAAAATCAGTTTATTTTTAAATGTTAAAAAATAACTCACTAATAACAGTAAAAATTACTGATTTTAACTTTTATTTCGAAAAAAAAATATTCAAACGTACTAATGTGCTGATTCCAGGTGATAAGCTATTGATTGTGTAGAAACATTTATATGAAAATCACTCAGTTTTTTTTAAATAACAAAAAAAAAAAAAAACTTAATATTTTAAATGAAAATGAAATTCATTCGTTTTTTGTAATTTTATTTTAAACAACGTGCCTAAAAAGTTAAAAAAGAATCCTAAACTAAAATAACTATACATTGGCTTAATTTTAACTTTAAAAAATTTTGAAAATAAACTTCAAACAGTTAATGTACAATTTTTTGAGTGTACTAGCAATCTGACACCAAGTTTATTAATTTCTTTTGAGTTTTTCAAAAAGAGTGAGTGAGTTTTTCGGATAGACAGACGGACATGGCTAAACAGACTTATGGTGTTTTCTTTTCTAAAAAATAATAATTCGTTATAATTGTGTCAAATATTTATCAGGTTACACGCACCCTTAAAAAGTGATACCATTTTCTAAATTACAATGAAACAAAATAATAGCTACGTTTTACACTCAACACTAACATGTACATTAAGCTTCGTACAGAAGATGGTCAGATCTTACAATATTGGTAAGCAGCCTTGCTTAAATTGCATTAAAATTGGCTAAAATATCTTACAACTATGTGAACTTGGTAAGCTCATTTGTATTTGCAAAAGTGCAAAATGAATGCATCTGACAATCGCCTGCTTACAATATTGTAAGATCTAACTATCGTCTGTTCGAAGCTTTAGGGCTATAAACAAATTTTTGGCATAGTACCACGGAGTGGCCAAGTATGTTTTAGTAATAAAAACACCTGTCTCCCGTCGTTTTGCGAAAAAAACCTCACGTAGGGAAGCAAATTTATAAAACCTTCCAAGAAATTTTGAACCGCGATGAATTGTATGCCGTAGGAAAATTTTTAAATCTCAAGCAGTGGATAATTTCCTTAGGGGTAGATTACACTATTATACTTTGTATTAATACATGTCAAAGACTCAAGTAATATGACAAAGTGTGATAGTGTGAATGCAATTTGTCACGAAAATGACAAGTGTTAAGAAGAAAGTTTGACATCCCATACGACTTCATCGTTTTTTGAAAAATTTCTAAGCAATAACACTTTTCATTGCATCAGGGTTGCATTTTATTTCATGTGTGAGTGTTTATACTTTGTGTGATGGTGTGAACACAAACTGTCATGTTAAATTAGATTTTTTGACAGTCGCAACAAAACTCATTAGATTTCTATCTCGCAAAGTATTATGGAATACTTATAGGAATATTTACAAATAGCAGGTGTATATTTTTTAAAATTTCCGTGAGATAAAAATTGTTGTTTTCAAATTTCAACCCGATCCCTGCGTGAACTTTTTTAACAATCCGAAAAAATTTTAATTTTTTTATTAATAACTTTTAATGTTCTACACGCCTATACTATGCCGTTTTTGAAAAAGTGTGTCAAAGTTTTAGCCCTAATGTACATTTTTAGCGTGTTAACTATTGAATGTAAAGTTGGTACTAATAAGCGATATTCACCACGGTTGTAGTGATTTTCAACATTAAATTCTCTTCGAATTCCAATGAGCGTAAACAACACTGATTTTTAACTATTAAATAAAAGTAAAACAAACGAAAAACAAAAAGTTCTTATATCCGTCACGATATATGAAACCAAAAATCTCAATTCACACAAATTGTACGCTAACACAAGCAAAAAGTTAATAAGAAAAATACTTGCTTGCATAAAAAACTACTTAACGTAGATGCAAAAAAGGGTATTATCTCGTACTCAATTATGACTAGGGCTAAGAAATTGAACAAATTTGCCACTTATTTTTGCAACATATTTAGAAAGGAAAACGCCAACTTTTCACATTTTTGCATATTTTTTTAGAATAGAACAAAAGCTTGCGCGAATGGTAGCATATATGGTAGCATATATGGAACATTATTGTTATCTAAAAAATTGCAATTTGGTGTCTGTTTCTTAAAAATTTTGCTCCCGAATAGGATGAGTTTTTTTTAGAATAAAACAAGCCACCCTTTTCGGGAGCAAAATTTTTAAGAAACAGACACCAAATTGCATTTTTTTAAAATAAAATGTCACATATTTTTGTAGAAAAGAAAACACCATTAGTATATTCTCATTCACCACTAGTGGTGGTGGAGGGTATAAAAAGTAAGAAAGTGTAGTCGGTCAAGTCTAATCATAGGGTATAAGTATTAGAGAAAAATTAGCTACACACCATATGGAACGTGTTCATGATACATTTCACGCGAATGACTACAAATGTAGCCACTGATACTTTGTGAAATAGAAATCTAATAAGTTTTGTTGCAACCGTCATAAGCATACTTTTGTAAAAATGCAACCCTTATCAAATAAAAAGTATTATTCGTTTAAATGTGCTAAAATCCCATTTCATACCATTGATAAACTGAAATTTATTGCTGATGGGATAAGCTTTTCCTATGCGCATTTCATTGGTTGCTAAGGCCAGATCCTCAGGAAACTTCATCCAAAGATTAAAGAAAAACTAAAGATATTATACAAATAAAACTGTTAAGCGAATAAGAATAATAAACACCAGTTTTGTAATAATATCTAAGATTAAACAAAAACATTGACAATAAACAGCATAGTTGGGACTGTCAGAAAAGATAAACTCACTGTTTACTGTTAAGCGAAACCAAATCACACAGACAAAAACAGAATCACGCAAGCATATGTACCCAACAATCACGAAATCAAATGACTGTGTAATTTCATATTATACACAAGTCTCAAACTTTTTACAAATGTCTGATTTAAGCATTTCAATTCAAATTGATAATTATTTGAATTTAAACATTTAACATAGATTGTTTAATCAATTTGATATCAAATTGTTATCAGATGGTATTCTAAAGCGAAATAAATGTGTAAACATATAAAAATGGCGTTAAATGTGAAGTGAATTTGCCTTTAGAAAACATTAATTTCTATTGAAAAGATATAAATTATTTGTGAGTAAAATATGTATGTATTACGAAGAGTAAGAATGTGAATAAAAATAAAACGGAAAAGTGAAGAATATAGAAGAGTGTTTTACGCTCGTGGTGCAATGACAATTCTCAAAATAAAAAGGAGTTTTTCGTATTTCCAAGAATTGGAGTATGACGAGAACAATATTTCATATGTTAGCTGTGAAACCGAATGTTTAGCTCACAGTTTATTTAAATAAATATTAAATTTAAATTAAAAAAAAAAATTAACAAATATTTCTCATTTATGTTCCAAATTGTGTTAAAATTTACATATGAAAAACATTTGAGAAATACACTTAAAAACAAGTTGAAAATAAATACATTTCTCAATTTGAAAATAATTTCCCCTTTTTCTTGAGAACGCTGTTATTTTCAAATGATTTTCAAATCATTATTAAACGTTTGGTGTTTGAACAAAGTTTTGATTTCAAATACAACACGGGGGTTTGTTGGGTATACACAGTTGAGCCTAAAAACAACAACACATTTTACTTACCTACATTTTTACATGATCGCAATATTGTCAAATTTCATTATTATCTACAAACACTCAAAGTATTGCAAAATACTAGTAGTACTCTAAATGTTTTTGATATTTTCTTATACCTATTTGTATGTTGTGCTTATAAGAAATAGTATAACCGCCTCTTTACACATTAACCATTTTCTTTTGAGTGTACACATACACACTAATAATTGTTTGTTTTTTATTATTAGTGTAACTAGAAAAATAAGAAGTAAATACTTGAGTACTTCTTTTTCGAGTACTTAATGCCATTTTCTGATCAGCACAAACAAATAATACCCTCTCCACACTTGGTTGAGTGGGTATAAAAAAAAATGTGCCATTCTTAAGAATGTACAACAAGCCAATTGTAAGCAAATAAAAGGACTTATTTGGTTTACAAAATCAATTAAATTTCCCTATGCCATAAGAATCATAATCATATTTGTATATATCATTAATGTATATAGCTATTAATTTTTGGAATAATAATTTGTTTTCATATGATAATCATAATAAGATAGATCGGGCTCAGTAGCTACCAATACGACAGAGATAATCATAAGCTGATTCTGGTTATTAACAAAATTATTGAGCTGTTTGTTGCATTTGTTACAATAATGTTCGTGGAGATTAAAATACATATGCTTAAAAATTTTTAGTTATGCTGGACCATACGCAGTCTAAACTAAAAAAAAAAATCATTTACTCACATTTTCATCACTATAAAATTTAGTATAATTTGTCCTTTATTTAATATCCTGTAGTATAATTTTATACACTACAGCTTCTATGTATTCTAAAAATACTCAATGTTGTTGCAGTTTACACTTGCTCTAGGGCTGTTATTGTTGTTGTCACTGGTACACTGGTCTATAATGTTGGTTGTTGGGTTAACTACAGCACAGCCTGTTGACATTAATTCTTAGTGGTATGTTGTACTGTTCGGATGGTCGTTGGTGTCTAGTGGTAGTTGTTGGTGATGGTAGTGTCATCCTTAATAAGTAAACTAACACATACAAAAAAAAATATTTACACATGCACACACACATACTTTCAAAAACCCCTTACACTACAATGTAAATTGTAGGAAAGTAAAAGCATCTGTAAGAGTAAATATGTCGCATATAAATCAATTAATTAGACATTTTTAACTGTATACTTGATTATATTGAATTTATTAAGGATAATCTACATAAAATTATCGTCATGGGAAATAAGGAAGTTTAGTTTTTTTTTTTTTTTTTTGTTTGTTTTGTTGGTCATTTATTACTTGTACGTCTGCATATATAGAGCGAAAGATTAAAGTTAATTTAATCAACAAATTAGTTTTTCTACATAAAAACTGTGGTGGAACATATAACAGACACAAATATTTAATGGTCGATTTTAATGGTCAGACTAGAATGTTAATATTGGCAAAAGGCATCGAGCAACAGATAAATTATTGCAAAATTTTATATATGTACTTATTTATTGTATTAGAAGAAAATGCTAAAGGTTAAATGTAAAAGTTCTTAGTCGTTAAAATTATTATAATTTAAAATTATAATTTAAATATCATCCAAAATACTATAATAAATAGAGTTTGAAGTTAAAATTTTGATTCTTCGAAATGTTTAAGAGGGCAATATTAATTTTTGTGTGGAAGTTTATGGGTAACATGCTGGTTTCTCTCTCTCCTTAAAAAGGCTTGAGTTACACCCAAATCCACTAACCCAAATAGCTCGATATATCTTAAGTGATAGTTGCCACACCAATGGCATTCAGATTTGGGGGTTCTGACCCCAAAAAAAGTTAAATTTTGTTGTTGATTGGGATATACAATTTTCGTTAGTAGTTTCCATTGGTAATATTAAACAAAAAAAAAAGAAGGATTTTTTGGTGAAATTTTCCATTTAATGTGTAAAAAAAACTGCAGTCAACGTACAAAAACTGCCTTTTTTCACTTTTTCATTTGCCATTGGCAAAAAAAAAAAAAATTTTGCTTTTACTTCTGATTTATTGAAAGTAAACAGGCCCTGTGAAACCAACTCAAAAAGCGAAAAGTTGTACACGTTTGTTGTTCGACAGTTTTTGGATTAAACTGCAGTTTATTAAACCCTGGTAATAAACCAAAATTACTTTTAACCTAATGTCCATAAACAGTGATGCTAACTCTTGGGGTACTAAACGCGTAAACAAATTAAAAAACTGGCCAAAAAGAGCTAAATTGAAAAATTATGGCTTTAGTACAATATCATGGCATTTCTTCTTTCGAAAACGCAAAAAGGGCTAAACAATATTGTTTTTAAGTAAAACACCAGAAAATTTTAACTTAAAATTGAGATACAACTGTAGCTTTATAAGCTTTTATATCCTTTTATAATTAGTCATTATTTTATACAATTTGCAAATACTTGGTCCTCGTCGTCTTCATTTCATAGATCACGATCTTTGTAAATTTATGACTCTTATTTTAATACTTTAGTCCTTTACAAAACTTTTGAACAGAGCTATTGATTTTTTTTAGGGATTTTTTATATAAAATGGGAACCGGTCTTTATTTTCTGGCCTAGATAGAAATTTTATAGTTTCTAATGTCAAAAGATGCATTTAAAATTTTTTGTTATCTTCAATTTTCTTAAATTCCAGTTTCAATCAATTTGTTAGCAACGGATATTTTTTAAGCTGCGTGAGAACTTGAGGTATCGATAAGTATGGTTTGACAGCTGATAATTTCAAACTATGTGGACATTTCTGTTCAGTAAGGTTTGGCGTTTAACGCTAGAAAAATGCTTCCATATTATGAAATTTATTTAAAAATAAAACAAATCTGTCCGTGAAGTTCATAGAGCATTCGTCCATTTTCTAGGTTAATAGCTACGTGAAAAAAAAATTGCCGCGCTCTTTTGAAATAAGCAAGGAACTGCTGTAACGATGAATGGTTAGCGCTTTCCAGCTATGCTAACTGGAACATGCGTCCAAAAATTAATCAGCTAAACATCAACGACACTTGGTTGCAACAAGATGGTGCCACTTGCCATACAGCGCGCTTATCAATCGATTTATAGCAAAGTCAATTTGGTGAAAACGTTATATACAGAAGTGGTCCTGTTCTCTGGCCATTTCTTTTGTGTCATTTAACGCCTCTGGATTACTTTTTATGGGAACATGTTCAGCAATTGGTATAGTCCGACAAACCAGCAACTCTTTAGCATTGGCAGCCAATATTAACGCCACCATTGATGAAATACGACCAAATTTTGTTGAAGAAAAGCAGTCAAAAATTAGACTAATCGAATGAACTATGTAACTCGTAGCCACGGTGGACACATGCAGTATATAATATTTAAAAAATAAATGCCATGGAACTATCTACCAGATTATAATAAAAAAATTCATTCCAACACTATTTCTGTCTTGCTTTATAACTGTATGTTCTCATGCAGCTAAAAAAAATTCTGAGCTTTATTTTATTATTTTACTGATTTTCATTCAAATCCATTCATTTGTGATAAGTTTTAACATCAAATTTAGAAGATTAGTGTAAGTGAATTGAGGAATTATGACATTAAAAATTATTATTGTAAATAATTTTTTTTAACTAGCAGATGTTTTTTTTCTTTATATAGAAATCAACTTGAACATCCCAGCAAACACAGAAATACTTCATATGTATTGCCAAACATATTGCCTGGATGAAAAATATTATTGCGGCAATAATCGATTTCGTATTGCGGAAGATATTTCCTTCGGGACAAAAAAGTGTCTTAATAGTAATTTTCCTAAGCAATACGAAAGCGATTCCGATAGATGATAAACCAGCAATATTGCCAGATAACCACCTATAACACTGCTTTACAAATTTTTAATTTGGAAAAATACCAAGAACGCCATATGCCTAGATAAACGAAAAACGCTGTAATTTTTTTTCTAAGTACCGTTTTTTAGATAACGGTACTTTTGTGTTCTTCGGTGTATGGTGCCACTCGAACCCATGTGGAGCCCAATTCCGAACGAGATAAATGGCATAGGTAATTAAATGCCTTTTCCGTCGATATGCCGCAAATTTCTATCTGTTAAGAAATGGCTGAGTTATGGCACCTCAAAGTTCAACATTTGCCTATTTTTTTGGTTTGTTTCAAAATTTTTCATTTTTATTTCGTTTTTTTTTCTACGTTATAGTTAAGATCTGGAATGTTTTATTTTTTTTACCAAATAGTTTATATAATTTCCAAAATTTTAAGCGTAATTTAAAAAAAAGTTGGATGAAAAATAAAGTTTTTATTAAGGATTTTGTGGAACGACAATATTTTCATCTTCATTGCGTTGCAAAAATCATAACTTTTGAACTGATAAAGATATTTAAAAATTTTAAAAAGCATTTGAAAGGAAACTTCTTTAGCTTTAATATACATGATTTGCAAGGTCATAGGTTAGGCGCGGCACTGTGCACAGTGTCTGCTTTCGACTGTTTTTATTACAAACATCATAACTTTTGAGGTAAGAAAGATATTTTAATAAAAATGAGTATCATTATTGGAGGCACTGTGCACAGTGGTTTTTTTGTTGAAACCATCATAATTTTTGAAGTTACCAAGAAATTTGTAATGGGGAAAAAAACACTGGATTTCTAAATCTTTTAGGATCAAAATAAGTGCTGCCTTATTGTGATAGGCATTGGACACGATGACACGTTTTACCTTTCTTGTCGCAAAAATCATATTTTTTTAAGTAATGATATTTTTAAAATTTCTCAAACATTTAAAACACAACTTTTTGTGCTTTAAATGACATTCTCATAGGGAAGTCTAGAAAAAATGCTACTCTAATATAACATGTTATATAATTATAAGTCTTATTATTTATATTACAGATAAAAATTATTGAAATATTTTTAATACTAATTTTAATTTATAATATTATTTTATAGTATGATATATTAAAATATGATATTGAGTTATTTTTATTAATTTTTTTAATAGTTAGTTTTCTTCAAAATAGTCATTAACATTTTGAGCGATTTGTAATAGACTTAACATATCGGAGCTATATTTATATTCTTCCAAATCCTTTCGAGATCTTACATGTCTCCGCGATGAAATCAGTGGGTCTGAAGAGGCCGCCAACATATTAAAAAGATCCTCATTCTGTCTAATCCGTGAAATTTTGCAAGTATTCACATATCTAAAGTGCTTGTAATCTTTGTTTTTGCATTCCTGGGCTTCTTCTGATAACTCTCCAATTGGTAAGCATTGATATTCAATTAAATTTTGGCCATGAGCCAAAATCTTATGGACCGTAGGAGTAAGTTTCTTCTCAGGGTACTTTTGAGCCAAAAGCTGGGCAGTTTTTGATGCATAATCCTGAAACTTTGGGCCATTTACCATTTCTCTAGAGTTTATAACATTAAGAATAACTGCCAACCTTTTTATAATATGGTTATCGGGCCCAGTAATTTGGGCTGTTACCTCATCATTTTCAAAAAACGATCTGGACATGTTACCATCGTTAGTATTTTCATATCCCTGCTTTGGGCAGTCTATTTTTAGTCCAAGGTTCTTAAGAAATTCATTTTGTATAATATTTTTTCGAGCAGTTAGTTTTTCTTTTGGTGTTGCATTCTCATGAAAACTTTCTCCTTCTCTCGGAATTGTATACGCTAATTTTAAAATAAACTCCGTGCTCCTAATTCTGGCATGTAACCGAGAAATTCCATATTCATAGCTTTGCTCATCACTTGAATCATTAAAATTTTGAAAGTCCTTCTGTGACTTTTTGCAAATTGCACACTTCAAAGTTGAAGAAGTATCTGTTATTACATTTAAGACTTTGCCATCAATCATTGTAAGACAAAATTCATAATAAATGAAAACCTTTTTTCCATTCTTCATTTCAATAACAGAAGGCTTTAGTTCGGAAATTTGCTTTTTTATATCGTTTACTGTAGACTTGATTATTTCTGAAGACTCCTTTGCATATTTAAAAAATATCGGACGGCAAAAATGGACTGACGATGGGCGAGGATTTTTCCAATGCTCAGAGATTTCACTTCTAAGCCGTAAAGGAACTATAGAAGCCATAAACATATTTGCATCTGTAATAGTTATGTCAGTTGTTGATATTGTTTGTTTGTAAGCACAAACGCGGTTCTTCGATGTTTTCAAAAGTTGTTACTCCATTTAGCCAGTCTGAGTACTTTTCCATAAAGGTTTTTGTCGTACTGTTTGAGGCAAGCCATTTTCTACGAACATCCAAGAAAACGAAGTGAATTTTGTTTTTAACATCCTTTCCCTGGTATCCTGGTAAACCGTGCACACAATAGCCAAATTAAATACATTTTCATTATGTGATTTTCTAAATAACTCGAACAATTCCGAATTTTGAAATGACATTATGAGTTCTGGTACTGATCACTACTTTTGCAAAGTAAAACTTTAACTGATTGCATTACACAATTGCAGATTAATTTATACCCAAAAATAAAAAGGTTCAAGCTACCTGATTTGCGAAACATAAATCTAGGCCACAATTAACTGGATTATATACAACTGCAGTTTTTATTTTACTTAGTATAACAACCAAGTTTTAAAACTACCTGCCTATTTTCATAATGTGTTCTTAAATTTAAATAAATAAACAAATTCTAATAATTATGCCTACCTGATTGACACAAGAAAATATTGTTTATAAATAAGGTTACATACATACATATTTATAAGTAGGCACATATGCATACATTAACAGAAATATATCAGTCAGTTCCACTTATATTTACATTTTTGTGCTGTAAGATAACATCAAATATAAAAAATATTAAAATTTTGGTAGCTTTTTTCCTTATTTGGCAATTTTTTTTTTAATTTTGGTTGCAAAAATATCTTGGCTGTGGCAACGCTGGCTATAAGATTTTAACATCTTTCTTCAAATTTCAAGAAAACCTGTAATTTTTTGTGGCCCAATTTAGCGAAATTATTTAAAGTACTGTGTAGTAAAAATGCTAAAAAAATATGGGCGTGACCATTTTTGCCCATTTTTAGATATTCTCTATTTTATTTGTAAAAAGTACCTAAATATAGGGTGTATGAAAAACGGCAACTGCCAAAAAAGTAGGGTATCTGGTGGACATTTTTTTACTTATTTTAATAAACAATAGATATACCTTTAAAACAATACCAAAAAAGGAGTGATCACATGGCAATATTTCTGACACTTCAATTCTAAAATGTCTTTTTTTTCTCAAAATCACCTTTTTTTGGACTTTCTAAAAAACTGTCGACTTTAAGCAGCTCCACCAGCTATAATTCTTATCCAATTAAGAAAAACGTTTTTGAATTCTGATCAGTAAAATGGTCTTTATACGATGTGTTCATTCATTTTACAAAATTTTGTCATCAAATTTTGTATTTTTGCCACGGTCACCATCGATTTCAAATCGTTTTGTTTTCAAAATATGTATGTTAGACCTCTTTCAGACTCGGCAAGTTAGTTGCGCAAGTTACTTGCCGACAACAACAAAATCTGTACAAAATTTATTTTTCTTTACCCCGACCATACCGCTAACTTCTACAAACCAAGAGTTGCGCAAGAGACTTGCGCAAGTAACTTGCCGAGTGTGAAAGGGGTCTTTCCATCACATACGTGATTATTTTTATTTACCCCATGTACGACAACTGAGTTTAATCTTTCTTTGTCGATAACTTTTGCAGTTTGTCTTTAGCTTAGTTCTCTAACATCTGTAATATTTATTAGCGTGGGGATTACGCACTTTTAAATATATTTTTTAATATACATAAATGTACATATGGGTGTATGTAATAAATAAATTTAATTTTTTTTCTGTATTTTGTAACTTTTTTCAAAGCTATAAAAGAAAGAAAATAAAAAATTACTTTGATTATTTTCTTCTAGATGACAATTTGGGGATATTGCTAAACTATTGCCGTAGGGGATATCTTCCATTTGTTTGCAGGGATAAGACGATAATTTTAGAAACGTATGAAATCGTGTGAGTGTGTATTAGTGTCAGTTGACATATAAATATAATGTGGTAATGATGTTTATTAAATGATTACTCGTAAAACAAATGATTACGATAACAATGTTGATGAAATTTGTTGTTGTTGTTTTTTTTTTTTTTTGATATTTTATTATTGTTTTGTAGCTTATGGTATTCTCCACACATACATTCATAAATACATACAACATATATCACACATTTCATACACACACTTACACAGCTTAACAAAATACTGTGTGATGAGTGTCATGTATGATTTGTCAACTGGCATTATATTTATGATTATGACGAGAACTATGATGATGATGATTATGACGATGTTTTTGTAACCAACTTACAACATCTTACAACAAAATTGTTTATGATTATTTATTTTCTTGTTTCATTGTTCTGTGTTTGTACATACCGTATTTGAAGTGTAAAATCAGAATATGCATGAATGTTAGGTATGTATTTATATACATAAGCGTATTTGTACTACTACAATGGATTAAATGCTTAACATTAACAATAATTTAAGGTTTCTTTATTTATAAGTAAATTGAGTGTGATTTTGATAGATATGATCTTGTTATTACGAATGGATGTTATTTTTTGGTACATTTTTCCATTATTGTAAGTATGCAATTTGACAAGTGTTAAGATTGTATACGTCTGAGAATCATAATTGTTAAAGGAATTAAAGGATAACAAACATAAACAAAGTGATTTAAAAAGAGAATAACAAAAAAATAAATTATTAAATCCTTTTGTACATAACAAAAACAGATTTATGGATTTAATTATGTAATATGTTTTTTACACTTTAGGTTTTAAAAATATTAGGGTGGTTCATATTGCATTATATAAACGTACTAATTGCTGCAATAATAAAATATAAAAACACTTTGTCTAAAGCAATGAAAGTAAGAATATGGAGAATTAGAAAAATTAAATTGTAAGTAAGAGTGCTGTATTCGGCTATGCAGAATCTTTGATACCCTCCACCGACAGTTCGAATATTTTAGGAGGGGTTTCTGTATGATATCTATATATCTGTGATTCACACTCTTCGGGTTTTAGCCGTCAAACCTTGAGCTCTTGGAGAGATGGGTCCTTAATTTTCCTCTCTCTCTCGTAAAAACTCAAGACTTGACGACTTAAACTTGAAGAGCTTGAACAAGCACTTACATAAGAAAATATGCGGTCAATGAGAGCAGTTTGAGAATCAACAATTGTCCAGAAAATGTTGGGCAATTTTATCCAACCAGTTTTTTCATAGTCAGCAACTTTTTCATCGCCGATATCTAGCAGTTGGGGTAATATTTTTTTAAGCCAAATAGAAACAACATTACTTTTTCAACTTTTTCATCGCCGATATCTAGCAATTGGGGTAATAAAAACAAATCCGAAAAAAGGTTTTTGCCAAAGTATTGGAAAAAAATTTTCTGGATAGGGATGCCCTAAGGACCTAGTCGAAATATTCTTTTCGACCCACTGTCATATTTATCAAATATACATTCAAAATTTGAAAAAACTCGGTTGATCCATTTCGGAAGACTTTAGACACAACTATTGTGAGACAAGATTTTTATATATGGGGCCTACATAAACAAGCACCTAAAATCATAATTTGCATAACTTTTAAACTTATGAAGAGCACATAATAAAAGTTTAACAATATAATAAGTATGCCGCAGGCTTATTTCGCTAAAAAGAAAATTTAAAAATTAGGTCGAAGTTAGAAAAAAAACTTTTCCAGATGATCTGGCCTAAGCAGCCAGTGGAATGCGCATAGCAATTAGCTTTCCCAACAATAAATATTAGTGTATTTATCAAAAATAAAAATTTGGAATTTAGAACGTCAAAAAAATCTTATTAATAATAAATTTTGTTTTCCCAAAATTAAGTTTGAGAAAAATTAAAATTTAAACTCGTTCATTCCTGTATTTTACGGTACAACATTGCAATAACCGCATGCACGAGTGTAAAGAAATTTGCATAACTTTTATCCTAATAGATGTCACACAATAAAACTTTTTCAATATAATTAGAACACGATAGGCTAATTTCGGTAAAAAAAAAAAAAAAATTGGGACTAAGTTAGAAACATTTTGATTTAAATTGTTCATTTCCGGTTTTGCAGATCAAAAAAATTTTTTTTTTTTCAAATAAATTTTTTTTTATTAAAGATTAATCGATTTTTTATAAAAATCACTTAAATTTTTTTTTTGTTTGATAAATTTTTGGTTCGAAAAAATTATTTAAAAAAAAAAATTTTTTGGAAAACGGCCACACTTTACCACCCCGTTAGGCCGAGGCCACGCGATGAGCGGCTAAGCGGCTGAGCGGTGAGCGACAAAAAAAATTAAAACATATGAAATACTACTGAAGTGGCCACGCGATAAGCGGCATGTGAGCGAAATTTCTGAGCGGCTGAGCGGCGTTGTTTTCTGAGCGGCAGAGAATAAACATGGCAAAAATTAATGTGGAGCTTATAATTTCATCTGTACAGAGCAGACCGCTGTTATGGCAAGACAGATTACCAAATTTTAAAAATAAAAATATAACCGAGAGAAATTATATTTTTGTTTTGTCAATCTAGTTAACTTTATGCAACAGCAAATCAAAAAATACGGCAGTATTGCCAAAATCTATCTTAAGATTTGGGTAGATTTGTATATAAATAGTTAAATTCGCCCTTACGTCCCCTTGCTTAATTTTTAGGATGAACACCAAGGCCTGATCGTCGTTTTGATTCTACAAATTTTTTGTTTGAATTGGAAAAATAATTTTTTCTGTGTTGTTTTCCAATTAATTATAAATAAAAATCTTCATTTCACAAAATATATATCTAACACGTGAAAGTGCTTTATTCGGCATTCATATGCATTTCACCATACTATTAAAAAGCCAATTGTTTGCCAGTTTATATGGTATGGCCGCTATATTGTCAAAATATTTATTTCGGAAGCATATTTTTCCACCAAGAAGCCAGAACCATATTAAAGTGGACTCTGAACAATTTATGGTTATCGTCAGTTCCAACAAAACATGTTAAAGTATTTCTTTGTAAGTGTCCCTTACAAAAGGTAATTTTTAAAATATGACAGAGGTGAAAAATTATTTTGCGAAGTACCACTGCCATTTTTAAAAATTCTCCCAGTATTTTTTCCGCAGAATAAAATTTTATTAGAAAGAATAACTGACTATGCCTTTTTAAAGTTGTAACTCTTACAAAAACTTTGTATCTTTTGGAGCCAGTTGGAAATTAAAGCATTCTTAAATAAATTGTGCTGAAGTAAATCGTCAAAAGCAACAATTTTACAATTTTTGTTTTTGTTTCAAATATATTTAACTTGCAGATTTGTAACATGTTCTATTTTTAAACTAATTTCTTTTTTATGATAAAGATCTTAATGTCAAGTATTGTCATGGGTCAAACTTTTATATGTGTATCACTTGACATATTCTGGTTATGTTTCATATATATATTCATGCAAACGATTACAGGAATCTCTTTAACTTCATAAGTTAAATTTTTATTAACCTTTAACTGAGGTGAAATTTTGGGACCTACCTAATGACGTGGTGGTAAATTTTACCCCTCTAAATTTTACTAAAACAAATTTAGTAAAATATATTTTTTTATAATTATTTGTTTTTGAAAAATAAGGCACTTTACTTCACAAACCGATACATCAAAAACTTATCAAAAAAAAAAAAAAAAAACAAAAACTTAAAGGGCATTTTTTCACAGCCAAATGTATACACTTAAAGATAAGATGTAAGAGATCATGAAAAAAATAAAAAGGTGTAGAAACTACAGGTCATCCTTTTGGAGGTTTTTTTTACTAATTAAAATCTGCATCCCATACCATTGGATTATTAAATTGCAGACAAATTGGCTAGAGCTAAAGTTTACAACTTTGGTCAAAATATCTTGGTTATCAATACACAACATCTGATAAAATCTGGGCGGGAGAAGTGGGTGTGGCACCTCTCATACAAAGACCTTATAGATTTCTATATATTTGAAGAAGAGTCAAAGTTATGCAATTAGGTACAAGCAGCTTAGTTAGCAATACACAGCATTCGACAAAATGTGGGTGGGATTAGAGAATTTTGATGTGTCAAAATTTTTTTCTACTAAGTATAACGCTAACGCTGACGTGGTGGTAAAATATTTTCAAAGAAAAAAATTACGTAAATGATAGTCGAGCTCAGCCAAAACACAAGTGAATAACAACGATCACGATATGAGAAGATACTAAGATAATCAAATTTATAGAGCGCAATGGAAGAGATTATTTTAAAAAAATGTAAGGAAAGTGTCAAACTTACCACCACCTCAACAGTTAAAGGTTAAAGTTGATTTGAAATTTTTTTACGTACAGTTTTTTATTTATGAATTTACTTTAAAGAAACAAACTTGCTGGCATATTTACTAAAGTTAATAATTTGTGTATTCATTATGCAACATTGTATACTGACAAACCATTTTCTTTCAACTACATTGTTAGTGTGTAATCACATATAACAAAAACATACACAATATGTTTAAACATATAAAACTGGACACACACATACAATAAGTCTGTATCGGTGCAGGCTTTCACTACAGTTCCGTTAATGGCTTCAAATGAAATTAGAACACAATACGTTCACATGCTTACATATGTCTACTGTAAAAGAACTCTGTCAGAGAGTTTTTGTAGAGCAAGGTGAAATGTCCTTGCTTTTGTATATTTCTATTATTTAATAATGAGATTTGTTTTTACGTCTATGAAAATAAATAATAAACAAACCAGGACGAAGACGCATAAAAACCAGCAATTATTTTAGTTTTCCTTTTAATTGATTATAATATTATTTAAGGACTGATATAAATCAAAACGTAAAACATGCTTACTGTGTACTTGTTTCTTTGTCTGATGGTTATTTTGAAAGCTGTTATACTTTAAAGATTTTTTGAGTTTCTTTGCTCATCACCTAATCAGTAAATTTTATGTGAAACTATCATCATCCATTTTGTGCATTCTGAAATAATTCAAGGACAATCCACATTTAACACGGTAGAAATCAGCTTGTTTAGAAATGCCTTTTAGAATAATAGTTTTTGCTGGGTATTATAAACAAGCAAAGAGAAATATCGATGGATTTTTAAAATTAATCAAAATGAGCAAAATATATTGTTTACATATACCTTTCTACCCAAAATAAAGATTTTTTTTTAAATTTTTTTCATATGAGACGCTGAGTTCCAAAACAAGTTACTTGTATTTTTTCAAAAAAATCATGAAAGCAATGCCTTTTAAAAAATAACACTGCGCTGCCTGAAAAACAGGGCCCAAATCGTCGCAGTCATGATCGAGTGACTTTGATCAAAATTTTACTTTTTGAGATTATGTCATTCGATAACGAGTAATCGATCGAATGACTTTACTCGAAATGTCATTCGATAGGTTAAGAGCTTTCGTAAAAACATTTAATTGTTTTTTCGCAAATTATAGTCATAGATAGAAGCGATTCTTTCTGTAAGTTTTCTGATTCTGTGCAGCTTTAACAATTTTTAATAAATACTAGACTTTGCTTTCATGCCGCTGTTTGCAAATTTCCGCTAATTTAAAATTTTTAATCGAATTTTTGCCATTCCTTGTAATTTTAGGGACTTTTAATCAATTTAATGGCTTGTCTGATATGTTAAAAACTTTCGCGAATTTTCAAATTTTCTGAATTTGTAAAATGTTTTCCGAATTTTGCAATTTTTGCGTTGCTTTGTTGCTCTTTTTGGCAAGCGCCGCCATTATAAAAAAAGCCACATAAATAAACCGAAGTCACCTATTTTATAGGGCACTATCAACATTGTTGATTTATATGCGGCGAAAAGTGCAATGCCTTATGCCATTAGTATACAAGCATAAAAATCTATTGCATTTCTTAAACAAATTTCGAAACGAAAGCTTTCGAATGCCGCAATCCCCTTTTTGATACGTCACGAAGTTTTAGTCGATACGAAAGTTCATTCGATCACGTGTGCGACGATTTGGGACCAGAAGTCTCCCCTTGACCCATGATATAAAGAAACCAACACAGAAAAAATGAAAAACCAACTTCAATTAACGTATTTGTTAGAAATTTGTAATATTAATTAAATTGTTTACTGATTTTCCGCCTGCAAACAAATTGATCATATCAATTAACGCATTTGTAAGTTTGAGCTTTTCTTGCTGTTCAGTTTCAATCAATAGGTTTAATTGAAATTTGACCACCAGTAAAAGAGGCTATATAAAACGTAAACACAAATCAAAATATTTTTTTCAGTCAACACAGTTAATTGAAACAATTAAAAAATTGTTTGAGAATTTAAAATATTTTGAAGTTTGTGTGTATGTTTTCATATTTGCAAAAAAACACACAAACATTATAATTTTTGTTTTCAATTAAGGCAAATTAATTGGAACAGTTAAACAAATTGTTTAAAACAGCATTATAGAATTAATTGAAAAAATTTTGGTGAACATTTTTTCTGTGAAGATACGCATTCAGCTTTTAAAAATGAAATGTTTCTGCGCATCTACGTCGCATCAGCGTATAACAGAAGCAAACGAATATGTGTTTGACGTCATATTAAACAGTTGAATTTTGAAAACACTCGTAATGCGTAATCTTGGTTTCTTTCATTCTTGCCTTTGATCACTGCAGGTTACATTAAAAATTGGAGTGATTTCCAAAACTTTTTCTTTGCATGGTCTAGTGAGAAACCAAACTGCTTCCTTGCATTGAACAGATCAGAACTCGTCCCTTGCAGCTATAATCTGCCAATATTTAAAATTTTTCTTATTCTTTTTCTTTAATACATTAAAGAAGTTGCTTTCGAGGACTGGAAAGCTTTGGGTTTATCTGTGTTCAAAGCAACAAGTGGGCTAAATTTTAAGTTTGCCCCACGCAAACGAATCATTATCGAGAAAAAAAAACAACAGGGGCCTAATTCTGGCAGTCGTGATAGAGTACTTTCTTCATTCGAAAGAAAATATGTGCAGCAATTTTATTTCAGTCGATACTGAACGAATCGAAATTATTTTTTTAGTTTTGTGAAACGCAAATTAATGCTTTACAACACCGAAAAAATAATTGCGATTCGTTCAGTATTGACTGAATAACTAGATATTAAATTGCTTTCGAATCGAGAAAGTACTCGATCAAGACTGCCAGAATCAGGCCCCAGGTTAATTTTTGTACAGGGCACAGTGCAGCCGATTGCCAAAAAGCTGGCCAAAATTCGAAAATTCAAGTAATTCACTCCAAAATGGAATCTTGGGGGTTTTTGGGGTATTTGATTACAAATTGTATGTCAAATGTGCGGAAGTTCACCCCGTTCACCCCTAATCGACCACCCCCTAAGGTATAATATTATTTATCATAATAAAGTAACATATCGTTTTAGTGGGGCTTGCGGTCGCTGATTACGAATTTTCTGTCAGAATTATAAAATTCGAAATGGAAAATACAAGATGGCATCACCCAGGGCATTTAAACCTCAAACGGGCCAACCTCACATTTGTCAGAGCCTTGCTTTTTTTCACCTTTTTTAACTCAACCAATCATAATTTTTTTTTACTTGAATCCCATCTTGTTTTTATCTTATACACCAAATCTGATATTTGCCGTTTCTCGTTTTCTGAGAAATAATAAGTCGCATTTTGGTTTTCAGACATAAATTTTTCAATCCTTTCATAAATCACGTTGATATCATCCTTCGAAATATCTTTTATAACTTGGAATAATTGTAACCTTGGTAAATCACCAGTAGTGGACATACTGCAGCCTAAAAATTAGATTATTTTTATAGTTGTGAGAAAATTCTAAAAAACTCATATGAGTTTTCTTAAAAATTAACGAATTCGATTTGTTTAAGAAAGATAATAATGGAATGGAATAATGGTTTTTTTAAACAGTTTATTAATAACTTTTGTGCAACATTATTATTAATAATTGTTGTTTAAGGCATGGCAAATATTTCTAAAATTTTGGAAGTACGGAAATTTCAATAAAATTAAATTTTTAGACTAGGAGGTTTTGGCAAAGCATCTCTAGAAAACAACCCATAACAATTCAGAGGGCAGCTGAATTTTTCCAAAAGGTTAGAAGACAGCATTTGACAGCGTTATTGTCATTTGATTTGAAAACTCGAATTTTATTCGAAAAAAACGAAAAAGTACCCTTATGATTGTGCTGCTAAAAATTTTCTGTCAAAGAACTGACATTTACAATATTTTTTATGTATTTAACTAACCTTCTAACGTACATTCCATTTGGTTTTATTAGTTTTTCTTTGCTGCACGCGCTTTCACACGTTTAAAGGTTTTGCGGAATAATTGCACCAATATTGCGCTTGAAAAAAAGTTCAAACTCCAAATGAAAATAAAGAAAGATTTTGGGGAAAAGGACATTACTCCTAGCAATTTTTACTTCTTATAGGATCCCTCTAGCCAACTGCATGCTTAAAAATCTTATCTAGACATTTTTATTTTTCGAGTTTTGGTCAGCTTTTTGGCAATCGGCCGCACTGTGCAGGCGGAGAAGCGCTTTCGGTCAACAGTAACTAGTGATGTTCCCAAAAACCATTTAAAAAAAGGGAAAAGACTAGCAATGATGGAGCCACGACGATTACCTAATACTGCTAACATAAAACCGTAAAAACCGATTAATGCGGACAAACTTCTTCAAAAGCGAAATGAACACTGGCGAGGGATAGACAGTTTAAAGTTTTACCTTGATATTTTTGATAGCACCAGTGGATTCTTCGAAAGGAGAACACGAGGTCCATGAGGAAAATAAAAAAAGCCAACCAATTGTAGTAGGAAGTGTAAGAAAAGATAAACTCACGGTTTCTGATGATTTTGCAAAAGAAGTCGTTGCAAAAAAGACTTGAGTGTTTGTAATTTTCATTCGTCTTACAGCGTTATTTATATATCAACTTTAGCTTTTGTAAAGCCTTTGGAAAAAGATTTCCTGCTGATCTGGCCTATGGAACTAGTGAAATGCACATAGGAACTAACTTAACACCCAGCAATAAATTTCGGTGTTTCTATCAAGGTCAGTAAGGAAAATGAAGAAATTGTATTAGGGAATGTACGAAAAGAAAAACTCACTGATTATAACCCCTCAAAATATGTCATGATACTGGCTATATAAAATTATTTGAAAATTCAATATTTGTCTAACGTTAAACATTTTTTTAAACGATAAAATCGTTCATTTTTATTAACAAGCCTCACAGAAATGTCAATTTCAAAGCCGAAAGCAGTATGCCAAATAACAGGTTCATTCCACGGATTCATCTTATCGCCAAATTTTTATTTAAATAGGTCGATGGTTTAGATTGCCTTATCTCAAAAAGAAAAAAAATCATTGATCATTGTGTGGTAACGATTTTCGCTAACCGCAAGGCCTTCGGCTTCATTTTTAAAGAATTAGAGTCTGAACCAGGCCAAACTATTATGTATTTTTGTGGATCTAACGAAGTCTATATATAGAGTCTGCTGTGAATTGCTCTGACACAAATTTTTTGAATTTGGTAGAATAGCGGAAAGTTTTTTCGTATAAATTACGAAAATTTGGTAAAAATACGAAGAAAGAAGCTACGAATGTTAAATTCGTAAAATGTAGTATGGATTATTTTTCGGGTGTATTCACCAAGTTTAAACAATTGCAGTCGAAACCAAAAACTGTCGCAAAAAAAACAAAACTTTGTGTACAACTTTTTTAACAAAGCAGAGGTAAAAGCAACATTTTTTTTGCCAATGGCAAATGAAGAAGTAGAAGAAAAAGCAGTTTTTCTACGGTGACCGCAGTTTTTTAAACAATATATTAAAGGCTTTTATTTAAAAATATATGATTAACGCTTTTCTGTATTATAAAGGGTGGTTAAATTGTAAGGGCCGATGTTGAATGTGAACCACACCTAAACGCCAAATTTTTTTCCGAATTTTATAAGACATTTCTCTATTTCAGACTTACTCAATTTGAACCATTGAGAGATACACAATCCAACAACGTGTTAAAGTTATCCAGACTTATTATGAAAATGGGCGTTCAAATCAAAATGCATATCGTGCACTTCGTGATTTTTCGGTCACATATTTTGACCTCAGGGGATTCGTCAATAAGCAGAATTGCCGCATTTGGGCGAATGATTATCCAAGAGTGATTGTCGAAAAACCAATGCACCCACAAAGAGTGACTGTTTGGTGCGGTTTATGGGCTGGCGGCATCATCGGGCCGTATTTTTTCCAAAATGAGGCCGGTCATCCAGTTACTGTAAATGGTGTTCGCTATCGTGAGATGATAACGAACTTTTTATGGCCCGAATTGGAAGATATGGATGTGGACGATATGTGGTTTCAGCAGGACGGTGCCACTTGCCACACAGCTAACGAAACACGCTCTTTTGCGCAACAAATTCAATGGCCGTGTTATCTCACGTAATGGCGATGTCAATTGGCCGCCAAGATCATGTGATTTGACACCGTTGGACTTTTTTCTTTGGGGTTATTTGAAAGAAAAGGTGTACGTCGATAAGCCAGCAACAATTCAAGAGCTAAAGGATGAGATAATTCGGCACATTAACGGCATAGAACCTCCATTATGCCTCAGGGTCATCGAAAGTTTGGACCATCGGATGGAGGTGTGCCGCCGTGGTCGCGGCGCCCATTTGGCCGATATTTTGTTCCATACATAATTGAGTAATACCAATATATCATAATAAAATAAAATTACAATAATTTCCTAAATAGTTTGTGTTTTATTCAAAATCAACATCGGCCCTTGAAATTTAACCACCCTTTACTCTTGTTTTTACTGTTTAAGGTGTAATAGTTTTTTTATTTTTCTGGTTAACGATTATTCCCCATATTCATACAAAATATTTTTGATTTATTTGTTTATTTGATTTTCATAGGAATATGGGGGTATATTGACAAGTTTTGAGAATATAATTTTTTTATTTATCCTTGCAAAAAGAGTTAGTAAAACTAGATTTGTTTTTTTTTTTCTCATTTAATCGCATTTTAAGAATGTTTGTTTCTTTTAAAATCGACCATGAATTGAAAATTTCCAAGTTCGACTGATCGCAGTTTTTGCTTTAATTAATTCAAACCTTCAATAAAAACAAATGCGTTGTTACACATGCAAGCACCATCTTGTTGGCAATTTGTATGGTACTTATTTTTATCTGTCTGCGTCTTTTACCAACTATCGGTGATATGAAAGTTTATTAGAAAAAAAATCTGCTAAGTTGGCAAATAAGTTCATATAGACATAAAAGTATGTTGGTTTTCAACGATGTGGGTGTGTTTGTTTACCTGTATTTGTACCTGAAACAAAAAAAGGATTTTTTTTTCGTTGTCTTTTTTCTTTTTTTTTTTTTGTTCATTTCACAATAAAAGTAGAAAAAATTGTCTTTTGAAAGGTTTTTGGCTAAATGCACAATTGTGGTTTTCCGTGTGGCTTCCGTTTCCTTAGACATGTTGTTTTCTTGTCTTGCTCATACATATTGTTTTTCTCCGTCTTACTTTTAACGAAACAATAGCTGTTGTGGGATACTTTGTTGTGGTTTAAGTTGTTACTAATGCTGTTGTTTTTTTTTTTTATTTTTTTCTGTTGTCTTTTTTTGTCAAAACGTCTGACGGTTTATTTATTTGTAGTTATCTTAAATTTTCTTTCAAGCATTTTTATGGTGCACTAGATAATTACTGTAAAAAAGGAATCAGGTTAAGTCTGTCCGAAGGTTTGAAGATGATAAAAAAAATGGACTAATGTATTCAAGATTATTCAGGATGAGTGTTTTGGGATCTGAACCAACTGTGCTTGGAACACCGGCTCAAAACAATAAGTTTTCCAAAGCTTTGTGTCTGATTATTATAAAAGAGCGGCTATTTTAGTAAATTATTGTCGGCTTATTACCTCAGTCACAAAATCAGTTTCTGTTAACTTCGGCACATAAATTCGCATACCATGGTATTGAAACTATATGTCTGTCAGGGGTATTAAGCTCCGGGTGCTAGTGGTTTCTATAATACCAGATTGGACTTCAATCTTATTTGAAATCTTACAATTTTAAATACCAGACACAAAAGTTATCACCTGATCAACTTTTTGTAGGGTCTCTTAAATTTAGCTCTTTAGAGAAAAAAAATTCTATCCCAGGTTTATTGTTTATTTTTCTTTGATGGCAATTGTCTCTCTATCTGAACAGAAGCTTTTTTGTTTTTAAGGGGTTTTAGGAGTACGTATGTATTTTAATGCCCATTTTGTGTATTGCTGCACACAGACACACACAAAAGTTTATACGAAAGCTTTAATAAATAGTTATATGTAATATAATGCTAACGTCCCTGTGTATTACATAGAAGAATTTGTCGAAAGGAAATTGACAAACATAGACTTATTAGAGTTTTAGTGTCACATAAATTGTACTTTAATAACACGCAGAAACAACTTTAAGTCAAAGAAATAAAATTTTTACGACTCATAAGAATGTACACTGATCTTTTTATATCCTTTACTAGGAATTTGCTACCAGATATTTAGAGTTTACTATAATTTTTCATTTGCAGAAATGCGGTTTTGTCCAGACATAAGGTTTTTATACCCACACCACAATAGTGGAGAGGGTATTATGCATTTGTGCTGATGTGTGTAACACCTTAAAATATTGGTGCTGGACCCACCTTAAAGTATACCGATCGATTCGAATCACTTTCTGAGTCGGACAAACGATGTCCGTCCGGCTGGCAGGCTGTCCATGTAACCTTGTGCGCAAAGTACAGGTCGCAATTTTGAACATAATTTGATAAAATTTGGGACATAGATTCTTATTGGAACAAGGACCAAGCCTATTGAAAATGAGCTGAATCGTAGGACCATGAGGGAAGATAGGGGGAAATTTCTTCCTCTCAGAAACTATCAAACCGATTTTAATGAAATTTAAAACATAGATAGAACCATATCTATATTGACACAAAAGGTATGCAGTTTTTAAAAAATAGGACCACGTGGGGAAACAGGGGCAATTTCTGCCACTCAAACCGATATTAATGAAATTTAAAACATAAATAGATCCATATCTATATGGACACATAAGCTATACAGTTCTTCAAAAATAGGACCACAAGGGGAAGTAGGGGACAATTTCTACCTCTCATTAACTTTCAAACCGATTTTAATGAAGTTTATAAACATAGATAAATCCATGTTTATATGGACACATAAGCATGATTTGTTTTGAAGTACTGTGTTGCTGGGTATCATTTGGTCGGGCTTGACCGACTATACTTTCTCACTTTTTATATACTGTTCGTTAAAAAACAGAACAATTGTAGTGATACTGTAGACAATCATTATATTTGAATGTTCTAGAAATGAACAAACAAACAATTTTAGCAACGACCTCACAACGAACAGCTTGTGTGTGTATTGTGTTTATGTTTTGTTTGTGTAAAATTATTTTGCTGGCTTTTTGTTTTTTTTTTCGTATGTGTATTTTGTTTTTGTAAAACATGTTTGGTTTTTTTTACCAGCCAAAAGGGACGAACATTAATGAGCCGAACCGAACACAATGAAGTTTGTGGTTTTTTAACCGAACGGAGTTAAGTGTTCTCATATTTTGTTGAGTTTGACAAAAAAAGTATTATTTTTGTGTTCGAAAGATGACAAACAGGGAAACGTAATTTTTGTTATGATTTTCTACACAAACACTATTAGCGTTCGTATTTTCCACCGAGCGGAACGATATTTAGTGTTTATTTTCGAACACTTCTTTGAAAAGAGATGTTGATCTGGACCGACATGGTTAATCGTGTTAGAAAGACTCAAGGACTTTAAGTAAATAGCAATTTTATACATATCTGTAATAAGATTATATTTAAAAAAAATTTGACCGTAGTTATTTATGCATTTATATTCATGTTTCGAGGACTTGTTTTTTCGTCTTGGTGGATAGATTTGGCGAGGGACCAAGCTCCGGTCCATATGTTATTTTTTGTAAGTTCAATAAATTAAAAAAAAAAAATCACAAAGTAACAATTAAGGTTTCTCAATCATTCTGGACTCTGCATATTGAATTTTTCGTTTTTTAGGTTCAGTATTAATTAAAATTAAAAAGGTACCTGTTAAAGAAAGAAAAAGTACCAAACAGATCCCTTTTACAAATTCTCAATTACTCAGGACCTTGCATGTTTCATTTTATGTTACTAGGTCCAATACTAACGGCTATTCAAAAAATACCAGCTAAAGAACTAAAAAGTACCAAAAAGTTATTTTATTATATTTCTAGGTCAAATAGTAACGAAAATTAAAAAAAGTACTTAAAAGTTTCTTCTATAGATTTTCATACACTCAGGACATTGCCAGTTTTATATATCGTCACCTAAAATACAAAATAACGTAACAACACTTTTCATAAGTTTACAGGAGAAGAAAAAAACTTTAAAATATCAATAACAACAAGGTGTACATGTCGTTTGAATTTCTTTAATAAAGTCGCCATTTTTGACCGCAGAGATCAAAAAAGTCAATTTTGAATTTTTTGATTATACGTTGTTTTGTATTTTAGGTGACGATATATAAGTTATCTACTTCTATGTAACGAAAACTTAAAAAAAGGAAAGTTATAGAACAAAAAAGTAACAAAAAGCCCTTCCTTCCAGACTCGTATTCACTCAGGGCCATGCGTGTTAAATATCGTGTTTCTGGGATCAATATTAATGAAAATTGAAACAGTACCAGTTGAAAACCAAAAAGTACCAACATCTTATAGCCTCTCATTCACTCAATACCCTGCACCTATAATTTCATTTTATTTTCAATATTGTAGAAAATTAAAAAATTACTACATGCAGCACGGAAAAGTTAAAGAAAAAAATTTAAAAAGTACCAAAAATAGTAACGATTTTCGCCCCATAAATGCTCGAATTTCGAAAAGGTTCCGAATTCGTATTTGTATTTCTTAGCTAAGTTACGTACGTGATGTAATTTTAATTTATATGTTTATTGATTTAAAAGAATGATGATGTGAAAAAAACTTTCAAAATACAGGTTTTACCCATTTACTTTCCAAAAGGGCGAATTTTGAAAAAAGTACCAAACACCTGTCCTTATATTTCTAATGAACAGAATAAGTATTATTTTTTTTTCGTATCCCTTTAACCGAATTTAGCTGTTTTTACCCTTTTTTCCCCCTCAGATTTTAATAAAATAAATATCATGTTCAAATGTTTTTTTTTTTTAAATCGGTTGACAAACAGAGCAGGGAAGTATTTTGTCTTTGCCGATTTTTATGTAAAATTTACCATTATTATGTCTTTTGTTCTTATACTTTTCAGGTCTTCCTTTTCATAGAAATTAAATTATTCTTTACAATATTCTTAAAATATTTTACTGAACAAGCTTTAGAAAGTCTATATTATTTTACGATTATTTTCAGGTTATTATTCATGTAGACAGTATTATGTGGCGTTTTTTTTTTTTATTAAGTTTTATTTGTTTTTATTTATATATCTTTCTTTTTAAAATAAAAATATTTCTAAATTTTAAAGCATGACATACCAGCGATTACATTCATTAAAAAATTCGCGCTCTTCCAGATGACAAAAGTAGAACATGAATTAAAGTCGGAGTTTTCGCTGGTATGTAACTAAAAACACATACATACTTACATAAAATACCAAGGATTATTCACACACATGCATGCATATTTATTCATGTACACAAAAATGTATAGAAGGTTGGTTGTCATATGCTTTATAAAGATTGTGTCTGTCTGTCTGTCTGTCCGTCGGATAGAATTTAATGAAATATCGTTGTCGTTCTTGTCACATTAAATATTGTTCGGTTGACTTTATGATGATAGTGAGTGTGCAATTTAAAATTATATATGTATGCGTGTGTATATGTGAGTGTGTGTTTGGGTGCATATACAGGTATACGAATTGTAGAAACTTAATAAAGAGTTGGGTTAAATTATTTATACATACTTCAAGTTAGGAATTTGCTTTCAAGGGTTAAGCGAAAATATTTAAGTTAATTCACTGAGATCAATTTAATTCAAAGAGCAAATTTTTTTTGTTTAGTTTTTCAACGTTAAATATTTTAAATGTTTCGTTTTTGGCATTGTTTTTTTTAAGGATTAATAGTTTTACTTAAGTGTTTTAAAATTTTTAAAAGCTTATTTTTCTGTTATTGTTTTTTTTTTACACACGTACTGTTCATAAACGAAATAGCTCATCATATCGAAATAGTTACGCTGTGATACATAAGAAATAAACAAGAAACTTATTTTAAGTAAAAATTTTTCTTCTGGAAAGTTAAACTTACATATTTGCTTTAAATTTTTTAAATTTTTTGTTTAGTAAATATATTTACACTGCAACGAAATCTAGGCCTTACGAGATTTCGAGCAAAATCTTATTGTTTTTGCCTAGATTTCCTAGACTTCTCAGTTGCCTACTAAGTCCAAAGTAACATCTTTTGGCAAGAGTTATTCTCCGCTTTATTTCTAAGTTGAGTTCCTTGTTGTTACACCATAAAAAACTAACCGCCTTATCTAAAAAAAATATCAATAATAAAGGATTAATGGATGTTATATGAAAAGTTAAGCTTCGTTCACAATCAAAAAAACATTTTCACTTGGTGTTCATAATAGAGCAACAATTTCTTTTGCAACCACATACATTTTGCATTAAGAAACCGTTTGCAAATTTAAGCCACAACAATATCATGCATTTATTATTATTTTTTAAAACATTTTGTTGACATTTTCATTCAAAACTAAATAAAATTATTTTAAACGTCAGAAACAATTTCATACAAATTTTTACTGAAGTTCTAGTTGACTCAACTTTAGTTACATTTTTAAAAAAATTTTAGTTACATTTTTGTTCTAAAAATAAAAGGAAAATATGTATATGAAATACTTTGGGAAGAAAAAAGATAGAAGAGAAAACGAAATTTTTCTCTGATTGTGAAAGAAGCTTTATGTTGTACATAACAATGGAAAAACGCTCGGAAAAACACTCGGGATAAATAAGGTTTCTTACACTTTTTTAAAGTACGAGTCGAACTTAAAAATTTAACTACGAATAACACTTAAATTTACTTAAAATAATCATAAATGGGACTACTTTCGAAAATCAATCGCGGAATATCGTAAAATGAGTATAAGATATTTTAACCAAGTAAAAAAAGATTGAACTTTTCGCTGGTAGTGCCACTCTAAGAGTTAAATTACGAAGTAAACATTTTTATCTCATATAACTTATTAGTTTAATCTCGCAGCGTTTATTTTTTTCCATGCATACGCTTGTGTTTGTCAAAATTTGATGTAGGCACCAAGAATGATAAAATAAAGATTACGACATGCGCATGATTTCCCGTTATGTGACGTAGAAGGGCCATTCTAAGGGTTACCAAGAATATTTCATGTGTTAGATTTACATTTTCTTGCGAAAAAATGTATGTTTTATGTGATAGTTGGTAACATTGTAATTGAAATCACATTGACAGTTCTAAAAAAATATTACAGCGGGTTTTGATAAAATAAATAAATATGATATTGTATTTGGTAATAAATAATATTTAATTAATTAATAACGTTCATTGTCGTGTTAAAAAGTATAAATAAAAGCTGTTGAAAAAAGAAAAACGAACAAAAAAAAAAAAAAACAACAAATATAAACATGAAGTGTGCAGTGGGAAAATGTAAGCAAAGCAGCAGTAAAAAAACAAGTGAGAAAAAAATTAAATTTTGGATATTTTTTTTAGATGCAGAATGTATTTTAGAATGAGATTACTTAGTGTCGAAATGCCCAAAATATTACCAAAAGAAAAATGAAAATGAATAAAATAACAACATAAAGAAAAATGGTCTTTAATTGTTTTGTCTTTTATTGTTACATAGATAATTTTTATTAAATGGAATAAATATAAATAAAAAATATAAATAAAAAGAAAAATTAATTTTTAACTACAAAATAATTTGAAGAGAAAAATTATAAATTGTCCCACTCTTGTGTTTACTCATAAACATGTATGGGCAAATGCAAAATGAAAATGCAAAAAGAGCGAACGATGTGTATACATACACAAAAAACAAAGAGCAAAGAGCCAACAAAAGCAAACAAACCAACAAAACCAACAAAAGCAAACGTAAACAAACCAATACAATGGCACACATGCAAAGCTTTCAATGTAGTGGTGCCCATACCTGCTCATAAACATTACAGTTCGACAGCTGCAAATTATTAGCCAATAGAAACACAGAATGTGTGACGTCAAAGGGCCAACATGCGCAGAACATTTTAAAATTTTAAGCTTGATGGCGTAATCTTTATTTTATCATTCTTGGTAGGCACTACAACGATACCACAAGTAGGTACCAAACAATTTGCTTATTTTGTGTACACGCAGAGAAAAAATATGGTTCGGCATTGTTATGGCAACTACACTATGTTTATTGTAGCACTATATTGTTGTCGTACACCAGTGATGTCAGCTTCATACACAATTGTGTAAATTAATTCACACACATTCTTCACACGCATTCTTACGCTCTTTCATTTAGTCCACGAGAGTACACAATTAGTCGTCGATTATCAAGCGACGGGTGCACATGCGGCGGATGCTTACGTATTTTTTAATCTTTATTAAGAATACTTGTCTCTTTATTCACTAATACTAATGTAAAGCAATACAACCACAATTGACATCACTGTCGTACACATAAAATTATTAAGGGTCCTCATGATATCGTTTATAAGTCTCGTAATCTGTGCAATCTGTGCATTTTTACGCCCTCGTAAATGAACTGTCAAAAATTGTATGAGAATTCATTTACACAAACTTGGTAAATTTGCCCAACAATTTTGACTCGTAAACTTGCGCTGTTCAATTGTGCATTTATACATACAGATTTTTTAGTGCTTTTAACGTCGTTTTCACTGAAAAATCCAAGCAAATTTGTCTTTTTGCTTTCTTTGTGCGTTTTTAAAAACAAATTTCACATATTAATCACAAATTTCAACTTTTGATTTGATATTTTTAAATTTTCTTTTTTAGTTTATTTTTTTTTATAGACATTTCTTACAAACTGACATTAATTGTTTAAAATTACACAAAAATTAAAAAACGTTCTTCATGAAACGAGTCTCGCAAGTTTGCCCATTTGCACAAATGGCAATTTTAAGCGATATCATGAGGACCCTTATTATTTTTATTTAATATTTTTTTTCTTGCAACTAAATGATGATAACTTTTAAAACCTATTTTATTACTAACAACCATTTAATGATATTTAATAGCCATAACATGATGACTTTCCTTACGTGTAGTCAAAGTATGCTTAAGATGCAAACAAATTATCTTTAAAAAAATTGAAAAAAGTTAAAAGTTCATTAAAAAAAATTGTTAAATAAAAAAGCATTGCTAAACAAATGTTAATTTTGGTTTTCATCATCATTCTTCTCTGAAAATTTGATGTACTAATTAACTAAATAATTTAAAAAAAAGAAAACGTGAATTTTTTTTTCTTTTTATAAATAATTTTAAACATGAAAATAAAAAATTTATCATTAATACGCTTTCTGAATGACGTGCTAAATTCCCAATTTTTCATATTTGATAAATACACTGAAATTTATTGTTGAGGGAAAGCTAGCTTCTATGCGCATTTCACTGGTTGCTTAGGCCAGCTCATCAGGAAACCTTTTCCTAAGATTTGAGAAAAGCTAAAAATATTATACGAATAAAACCCCAAAGCGAATAAGAATTTTAAACACTTAAAGTCTTACTTGTAAGTAACAATATCAAAGCTTAAACAAAACACCAACAATAAACAGTGAGTTTATCTTTTCTTACAAAATTTATGTTTTTCTATTTATAGTGTTGTTATTGTTTCTATACAAAACCAATAAAACAGAATTTTATTGGATTATTGAACAATGTTATTTGAACATTTTTCGTTTAAAATTAATAAAAAAAACAATGATAATTTTAAATAATGTCCATACTTTGGCAGAAATTTACAAAAATTTTTAATCAACATTGCGGAATGTTAATTTAACATTGATATATTTTTCTGTATGTACTTTCATGTGTAAATGCCAGTGTTCCAAGATAAACATTGTATTTTATTCTTCATTGTTCGGTTCGATTGATTTTTGAAAAACACAAGCTCTAATAGAGCTTGTGTTGTAAATTATTAAAAAATAAATAACGTTTCTCTGTTTGTGATCTTCGAACTTGATTTTCGAACTTTGAAAATATTGACCATTGCATGTAAATTTATAGTGTTTTCTTTTCTACAAAAAAATGTGACATTTTATTTTAAAAAAATGAAATTTGGTGTCTGTTTCTTAAAAATTTTGCTCCCGAAAAGGGTGGCTTGTTTTATCCTGAGAAACTCATCCTTTTCGGGAGCAAAATTTTTAAGAAACAGACACCAAATTACATTTTTCAAAATAAAATGTCACATTTTTTTGTAGAAAAGAAAATACCATTAATGTTATGTATTTTAATATTAAGATTACAGAAATCATATTTTGAGTCATAATATGGTTCTTTTAAATATGTTTTGATTACTGTTAACCATAACATAATCACTTTGTATCATAATATGATTACTTCTTAACTTATTATGACCAACATGATAAGAGTATGATAACATTTAATTATAATTTAATATAATTTAATTTAATAGCAAACAAATTATGATTAAGGGAAAATGTTTATGATTCTAATAATAATCGTAATATGGTGACTACAATCTTTGCGTGTATACGCAGAGAAAAAACATGTTTAAATATGGTCACCTCCAACTAAACTATTTTTAAAGAAAATTTTAAACATATTATGTTTAATTTAAGCATATTATTGTCACCGACAACCATCGCATTATTATTTAGCATTATTTATTACGGTTTTAGGCGTACTAAAATTTTTTTCCGTTTTTGAGGCCCTATGCTTCTTATAGGATCGAGGGAAATATATATATATAAACTGTTTTCCGGGAGTAGAGTTTATATGAGGCTTAGGGTAAATTATGAAAAAATCTTCACGAAAGTTTACAGTGTTATTTCTAGTCCTATTAAACTGTGGCGTGCCGAATTTTTTTATAATAGCATTAATCATTATGGTTTTAGGAGTACTAAACTGTTTTTCGAGAGTAGGGTAATAATGGGTACTAGGGTAAATTATGGACTGATCTTCACGAAATTTTACAGTGTGATTTCCAGTCAAATAAAAGGAATATTTGCAAAATCTTATATTGTTTCACCATTTATGTTACTTTTGAAACGAAATTATCAATTTTTTAGGGTGGTGGTTCCACATTTTGACTTATAGCTCTGATCCCACTGAACCAATTTAACTGGATTTCAATCCCAAACTACTAAGGATAACTAGCAAGGAATTTGACACCAAGTTTGTTCATTTCTTTTGAGTTGATCGAAAGAGAGCGTGTTTTCAACAGACGGACAGACAGACGGACATGGCAGAATCGAATTAGAATTACTCAAGGAGCCAGAATATGTATACTTTATGGGGTCTGAGATGAACAACAAAAAAGTTTCACACGGAATAACAAACTTAGTATATCCTCTTCAAAACTAATTGTGGTGGAGGGTATATAAAGAAGTATTATACTAATCATCCGAAAAAGTAGTAATAATTTGAATATGAGATTGTTTAAAAATATGTATAGTATGTCTGTTTAAAACAAAATTTGCTAAAAAAAATTATGATTTTCTAAAAAGTAAAAATTTGCTAAAAAAAAAACATCTACTTTTGGACAAGGAAAAATGCCAAAGTGCAGTTAGCATATTTTTTTTTAAAAATTTCCCAACTCAATCTGCTAAATCTAGCAGAAAATATGCTAAAATGGGAACACTGATTATATGCATGTCGACTAAGATACGCTTTTATAATCGAGTCAGCTATTGTGTGCTTTTGTATTCAATGTTATACGTTTTATTTTAACAACAATTGTGCAATTGTATTCCTAAGTCTGAGTTTATACGGCTCTTTCTTTATTGAAAAGATTGCTACTTTATAGGCGAGAGGGGCGAGGGGAAAAGAAACGAGTATACACATGCCTGTACTGTCTTTACGTTTTGCTTTCTTATTCGTTGTTTAATTTTGTTTTTGTTTTCATACGCACGACTATACAAAGTAAAAAACATGGCGTCGACATGACATGAATCATTTGAACACCAATTCATGTTCAAAGAAGAAAATGGAAGAATCTTTTCAATAAAGAAAGAGCCGTATGAACTCAGACTAAGCTAAAGACTAGTAACTAGGATTTTTTTCAATCTTTATACATAACTGCCTGCTCTACGATCTCAAATGTTAACATTAGTTTATTTTGGAACAGAATTTTTTAAATTTTTGCTGCCGTATTCATAAAAAATTAAAATGGATTTGAAATGCATTTTATGAAAAATTTTTATGAAAATTTTGCCTTTTTTTTAAACTTGTTTTATTTTTTATAAATACGGCAGTTGAAATTTTTCTGTATTTTAAAAAGTAACTAAAAAATTATTTGGCCACAGTCTGCTCAATTAAAAATATACATCAAGTTTTGTTTTATTAATAAAAACTTATTTAAGAATTTGTCACACCGATTTCACAGTGTTTAGTTGGAATAACTTGGATTTATTTCGCTGTTTACTCTGTAAACTTGTAAATTGTTTTCTTCCTTAAATACTTCGTAACCATTTAACAAAAGAGTTAATTCTGAAATTAAAAAAAAAATAAAAGCATTTAAATTTGTTTAAGTTCATCTCTATTGTATTTGCAAATAATTTACTCGGTAAAAAAAAAAAGAAACACTGACATTAATGCACATACAAAACTTAAATAATAAAAATATCTTTGTTATTTTAATGTACATATATGAGAGCTATTTTATATTTTTTTTTTTTTTGTTGTCTTTTTTTATATCATTTCATACACTGCAGTGCACTGTTGTTATAATTTTTGATATCTGTCTACAAATTGCATACAGTTTTATTTTACTTATTTATTCTGTTGTTGTTGCTGCTTATTTTGTTTGGTAAAAAACTGTAAATATAATTCATCTCACATACACCCATTAAAAATACATAAATTGGGAAACGATTCATTGGTATAAGACGACTGAGATTGTTGCGTTTATATTCGAGTATCAAATGGAGCCCCAAATAAACACAAGTGACATTTCCTAATTTAAATTTGATTTTAAAGGCATCGTATGATGTTGTAGGGAACGGCTAGCAATTGCAGTATCAGGCTATTATTTCCAGGATTACGACCGGAGCGCCGTGGTATGTAAAACATGATAACATGCATAGGAATTTAAAGATTTCACTAGTAAAATAAAAATGTCGCAAAGTTTAGGAAAAACATATTATAATACTGACAAATTATCCAAATTCGCTTGCTGGGGTCTTATCCAAACACTAACAAGGTTTAGAAGAGGCGCTCTTCCACCTAGCTAGGACGATGTCCTTCTGAATATTCGTGCTCTTTAAGACTAAAACTAACTATATATTTTTAGTTTTAATATTTTACTTCTTACTGTAAAGCATTCTGAAGGCAGAATCAGTAAGTTAATATAAAGTATGTACAAAAATATGTTACTAATATAATTGCAAACATTTTTCACCAAACAAAAGAGTGAGCGTAAATGATATGCGTTTGTGGCATTTTTATGTATTTGCTTGCTTCATGTGTGTGCTGCTGAATATGAACATAATAAATGTGGTCGCTTGGTTATTGTATTTTCTCTCGAGCGTTTATCCTGCATACGACATGAAAGAGTTAATTGTTTGTTTCTTCTTTCTAAACGAGCGCACTTCGTAAACCGTATTTAGTCATTAGAGTTTTAATAAAGAAGCCGCCATTAAGTAAAAAGCTAAAATCTTTATATAATATAATATCATGTTGATTTAGAGATTTTTACTTAAAAGTTCTCTGTTCAGTAAAAAAAAAAAAATCATGATGGTAACCATTTTTTTTTGTCACGTATGTTAAGCTGATAATATTAAAAGCTTAAATTACTGCTAACAATTTTAGCCCGGTGTTAGGAGGGTAGAAAAACGTAACACGGATGCTGGGGTGGATCATGTAGACCTGCTTGTTCGATGCGATTTGTCTCATTTAACTTTTCGAAATTTAAGCTGCACGTAGAGAATGGGTAAAAGTCGGTTTCCATCGAAAATCGATTCTGTGCTAAATTTACATGTTCGTTATGATAATGACTTAATAATAATACAAGCAGAGAATGCTACAAAATAATGAGTGAAACTAGCTAGTCGTTTTCAATGACGAAGCGAAAGTTTTACTGGGATGGTAGCGTATGATTTATATTAAGCCTAATGCGTATACGCCAAGTATACTCATTAGGCCGGGTCGATTTGTATGGATGAAAAAAAAAAAAAAATTAAAAATCGTATAGCAAAAACGTAATCTACATCAAATTCTAAGAGAACTCTCCGAAGAAACCATGGGTCTGAAATAAAATCCTAATCCGTGCCAAAAAAAAAATTTTTTTTTGAAAAAATAGCCAAAAAGAAATCGAATTTTCTGAATAAAACTATTCACCCAAGTAAAAAAGTTTGTATATAATTTTATCCATATACATAAAATTGTAACGTTACTGACGCCTGAAGCTAAAAACATGAAATTTGGACCGGAGGTGGGTTTCTCCCCTAAATCGGTCCACTAAGACTATTGGAAATTCGAATGTTTTGGGGGTAAAAAAGGGTAAAAACAGGTAAATTCGATAATTTATATCTCCAAAACTAAAAGAGACACAAAAAAAACTGTAATACTTATCGTTGTTCTTTTAAAAAATAAGCGCACAGGTTGGTGGTACTTTTTTGAAATTCGGCTCTTTTAGGAAAAAAAGGGGTAAACCTGAATTTTGGTATTTTTTTGTCACCCCATTTATCTTTTGCACCAATAAACTTAGAAGTAAAGTTTATACCACATTCGAAACTTATTCAAAAAATCACGAGTAGGAATTTCGTACTTTTATGAAAGAATATTTTTGTATTTATGTTCCTTGTAAAAATATTAGATACAAAATTATTTACAAACTTTTTTACTTGGGTGAATATTTTTTTTATGTAAAAAGATATTGAGTGTAGAAGAATATAAAGAGCAAAACAACTACCTTACGAAACAATTTTATTCAGAAAATTCGATTTCTTTTTGGAAAAAGCTGTTTTTTTCGAAAAAAAATTTTTTTTGCCAAAGGCATATAAATTTTCAAGACGAGAGCCGCGGATTAGAAAATTTTCTTAGAATTTCATGTAGATTACGTTTTTGCTATACGATTTAAAAAAAAAAATCGACCCGCCCTAATACTCATGCACATTACAATTCAATGTTCAAAAATTAACATTATATACTGTTCTTTAGTGTTCGATTTGGTAGATAGTGTTTGTGTAGTAAATCACTAAAAAAAAATGTTTCTCTGCTTGTGATCTTCGAGCACAAAAATAATACTGTACTTATCCACCACCAGCAAAAAGATGCGAACATTTTATTGCGTTTTTATTTTAAACCACAAACTTCGTTGTTGTCGTTTCAGCACATTTATGTTCGTTCGTTTCAGTTCTGCTTTGCGCCCTGGAAAGAAAAACAAAAATTTGTCGAACTTTTTCAACAATACTGTGTACTGTAACTCAAACTTAAAACTTTTTAGTAAAAGCAAAACAATTTAAAACTTTGGATTAAAGGAATATGATGAGTAATTTTGAAGCCCACCGTTTCATTACGAAAAAGAAGACGATATTTCTACAGCGGTTAAATATCAGTATTACGATTTCTAAAAAGTGAAAAATAAAAATGGTTAAACAAGAACGATAAACGAAAAAGTTACAAAAAGCCAGCAAAAAAATTTTACACAATACACACTCAAGCTATTTGCGCTCTATAGAAAATTAAAATAAAATGTAAAATCTTACTGTTCTATAACAAATTACAGAATACTATATAATGTTCTTTACTTTCTTGAAAATAGTTATGAACATTATTAATGGTTGTGTATTAATACAAAAACACTAAAAAAATAAAATTCATTTCTGGGTGTGTGAGCCTTACGCTTATTAATTTTCTGTTTATTTTCCAACACGGCTTTGATTATACAAAACAAAAAAAAAAAAAAAAAATATAATTTCTATATTTTCGTTTCTTAGCGGAAAACTTTTAAAAAAATGAGTAATTTTTGGTAAATCTTTTGACCAATCTTGACAAAATTTAACAGATTTTTTACAAAACTTACTCAAGTAAGACTGTACTTTTTCCAAAAATTAAGGATCAGAAGGAGGTAAAATTGTTATAAATAATTGGACTTGGTGTAGCCTGTGACGCTAACGAGGTTCTGACGACCGGCCGTGGGTTAAAAAACCCCCTTTTATATGCATGTATTAAATTCCTGCGTAACACTGCATGCCTTCTGGCGATATTGGCAGCCCAAACATCATGATCAGATGCTATGGCCTAATCAGTTATTCGTATTAAGTCCAAAAAAAAAAAAAAAAATTCAGATTCAGGTACAAAATATCATTGGAAAGAAAAAAATGCAGTACATATTTTGTACTCCTGGTGCTTTTTTTTTTAATTTTCCAGAGACAAATAAATAAATTAATCACCCCTTTCGCGAATGTTATGGGAATATGATATATGGGAGCAAACTTATATTCCCATCCCCAACAAATCGGTATCGCAAATATTTTGGGAGTACAAAATCTATTGTGAATTATTTGTCTGTGATTCATAAACAAAAGTCTCTATTGTGAAGAACTTGTCAGTGCTTGTATTGTGAAAGAATAATATGCAAAATAAAATACTAACGAAAATAATAATAAAATAAATAATGAATAGTTTTTATTTTCATTTTCTTTATTAACACTCCTTCAATAAAACGAAAAAACAATTTAATTTAGTCAAATCTTAATATATAAATTAAAATTTACATGTTCCCTTCTTGTTCACATTAAGACTTGTTGGGAATTTATTTATTAAAAAATTCTCGCGGGAGTAAACATTGGCGATGTAAAATTTTTTAAGTTCCCAAAAAATTTGTTATGTGAATCATTCACAATACGAAATAAAAAAATATGGGAATATTTTAATGGGAGTAGTTGTTTGCGATAGGGGTGAATGTCTTCGGAGTAATGTTATTAAAAGTTTGTAATAATTTAGAAGGAGATAACAACAAGATTTCCTTTATATCAAACTAGCATAGCCCGGTGCACTACGCAATTTTTTTTAAAGAAAATTGTTTTAAAACAAATCTTGTGCAGAGCAATGCATATTTAATTTTATGTTTTCCATCCCAATATTAACGAAAATTCAAAAAGTACCAGTTGAAAAACAAAAAAGTACCAGCTGTTATCATTTCACTCTCTCAAGACCCTGCATGTATGATTTTATGTTTCTTAGTTCAATATAATAGAAAACTCTAAAATTTCAACATGCTGAAAAAAAATTTTTAGCATTTCCCCTTTTTGGTACTTCGCTCTCTAAAATTGAAGTATCAAAAATTTTAATATTGTTGTTGGAGCTCATAATTTAATGCGTGAGGAATTTGGAAAAATCTTTATTTCTATGTTTTTTGGTTAAAAATATATATGGGGTGCCAAGAAATCCCAAAAGGCCGATTTTCAAATAAGTACCAGAAACCTGCGCGCTTATTTTTTCTAATGAACAACGAATTTTTTTTTTTTTTTGTAACTGTGTTAGTTTTGAAGATATGAGGGCTCCGAATTTACCCGTTTTTACGCTTTCTATCCCCTTAACTGGTGTATTTTTTGTCCAAATCGGTCGACAAACAGAGGAGGAAAATGTTCTTAGCTGTCTTCCAAGAGTGTGGCCTATGGCAAATTATGAACCGATCCTCACGAAATTAAGAAATCATATAAAAGTATAACAGGCTATATTTTACAACAATAGCATTATTAGTTACCGTTTTCAGCATATTAAAGTGTTTTATGAAGGTGGGCTCTATATGGGGCATTTCGTCGCGGTTTTACTAACTGACCTAACTGAAATTTTTTTGAAAATTTAGTAAAGTATTAAAAATAAAAATATTTGCCTTTTTCTTAACTACATTTAAGACAAAAAAACTTAATAAGTGCTCTCCTGTAAAATTGGAACAAGAAACATAAATATTAACATACAATGTCCTAAGTGGATGAGAATCTTTAAAAGAGACTTTTTGGTACACTATTGTTCTTCAACTGGTACTTTTTGAATTTCCGTAATTAGGACCTAGAAATATAAAATTAAACATTTAAGGTCCCGAGTAAATGAGAATTTGTTAGAGGGATTTTTGGTACGTTTTCGTTCTTCAACCGAACGGTACTTTAGGAATTTTTATTAGTACTGAACCAAAACACATACAATCCAACATGCAGAGTCCAAAGTGATTGAGAAACTAAAAAAGGAGACTTTTTGATACTTTTTGGATTTTATATTGTTGCTTTTTAATTTATTTTTCTATATAATTGAACTGACAAACCTAAATAAAGCCTTAATTGACTTGAGTAAAAGTAATTTATATGGGCAGGAGGTTGGTCCCTCGACTAATCGATCCGCTAAGACAAAAAAAAAAAAACAAATGCTCAAAACATGTACATTCATTAATACTGATATGTATGTTTTCTTTATATTTGCATAAATAATTTTGGTCGAATTTCGACCACTAGGCAAACATTTGCCTATTCAAATACGCCTAAAGCGAGTATAGAGATTGTGGTCAAATTTTGGTATAATTTAGCTTTATATGGCCAAAAATAGCACCATTCCATTTTGTGATAATGCGTTCATAATTAACCATAGGTTCCATAAAAAGACGCCTTCCGACAAATAGATGTAGACGCATAAACTGCTAAACAAATAGTTATTGCTGTTGATTTGGTCTAATTCAGTATTTTTCATTACTAGAAATCACTCTACCGAATTTTGTGATAAACTATCCGTCATTTACTAGCTTACATTCCCTTCTGAAAATCTCTATAATACGCCTAATAATATTCCTGAAACTAATCATGATATTATTTAAATTATGTGAAATTAACTTTTTTACGACTTTCTGGAATATACTTTAACTTATAACTTAGCGAATTATAAAACTGTGAGATCAGTTTTTGTAAGGGTAGGTTTAAAATATCTAGACCCCTGAAAAAGCCCACTCCTGAAATATTCGAACTCTCGATTGAGAGCATCAAAGTATTATTGGACAATTTGCTCTAAAGTTTAAGTAAAATTTGTGGAGATACCAGGATTGTAATGTCATTAATTTAGAACCCTCTGTGAGCGAAAAAAAACTAAAGACAAATATCTGTTGGGCACTTCTAACTATATTTAAAGTAGGTTTTAGTATTAATGGGCGCTTATGAACTTAAGATTCTTGGTTAAAAAATTACTTTAACATAAATTGTTTTTAAACTATTCTTTTATTTTCCCTAGCAATATGTTGCGTCGAAAAACCATGTTGAGGGATTATGATAATTTGAAGTCTTACAAAAAAGCGCAAAAGTTTTACTAAAATAATGAGTTCAGCAAGATAAGTTTTTCTTGCTAAAGTTCCAATTTTTTAAGCTTTATGCTGTAATAACTGGCTACTTATATCCACTTCAGATTCCCTAATAGTTACATGTCATAAATTATGATTCCTCTCTTTTAAAAACATAATAGCAAAAAAAAAAGTAAAAGAGTTTTAAATCCTCTTAAGGATGAAATACTTTAAAAGTCCTGTTAACAATTCCATTTACGTTTGTACACTTTCCGTGTATGTTGTATCTGTTGGGTTGGATTTGTCATTCGTATTAACATGTCTGCTGTATGTTACTTTTGTTTTTTTCAGTTCGTTTCTCTTTATACATCTTTATACATATTTTGTTTTAATACTTGTTGTTGTTGTTTTATTTGTTTTGCCATAAGCTCACATGTTGTATACTGGGTTTTGACAGCTCGTAAATATTTTTTTCTTAATTTTTCGTTTTTTCCTTCCTTTTGCACTGACTGCTGTTTATGATCACTTTCTTTTTTTTTTGGATTTTATGATGATTTTTTTCTTCTTAATATTTAATGCATGTGAATCGTGTAGGGAGAAGAAGAGTGTGAGTAAGTGCGTGAGTATTTTTGTGTTTCTGTAAGTGCCGTGCAGGAAATCTGGGATCAAGTAACTGTAACTGTAACTGTAATTGTAACTGTAACTGTAACTGTAACTGTAACTGCAACTGTTTTAAGAAAAAACAGAACATTTTTTTCGAAAGCTGTGTAAAGCTTTAGTTATGGTGTTATCTTTTCTACAAAAAAGTGTAACATTTTATTTAAAAAAATGCATTTTGCTGTATGTTTCTTAAAAATTTTTCTCCCGAAAAGGATGAGTTTTTTAGAATAAAACAAGCCACCCTTTTTGGGAGCAAAATTTTTAAGAAACAGACACCAAATGCTTTTTTTTTAAATAAAATGTCGCATATTTTTGTAGAAAAGAAAACACCATTAGTGAAAAGTATACAACAGTTAAAAGTTCATAAAAGTTCGCAAAAGTTTGGAATTTTTTTAGGAAGTAGTTATTTATTAAATAATAATTAAATATACATATATGTACATAAATTAACTTCCTTATGTCCGAATATTATAGAGCACAATTTTGTAAAACTATGTATGTAGGCTAGAACTTAAAAAGGTATTATAAATCTCTGGTGGCAATGTATCCTTAAAACTACCTAGTTAAATAGTTCTTCTTAATTTAAAAAGAAAAACAATACAATACAATAAGAACTTTAATTTTATAATTAATTGGGGGATTCACAAGGTGTCATAAAATCATATGGCTTTAAATAATAACAAGAAAAAATACGACTGTTGTGAACAACGATGTGATTTGTTGCAAAAATTGCTGGCCGCAAGTTAAATACGGATGTTAGCCGGATAAAACTATACCATCAACGGCGACGGCTACAGAAACTAACGCGGCAAGGCTCAGACCATCAGCGCTGGTCTCTTCTAATTAATTACGACAGCACAATAAACATAGCAAGCAAAGTTCTATTAATTTAAGACACTTTTTGTTTACAAAGCAACAACAATATTTTTAAACCATTGTAAAATGTTAGAACATTATGTCAATATAACATGATAGCACACCTTGTGAATACCCCAAATGTAAAAAAAAATTACGACTATGCCATATTGTCGTAAGTCGAATTTTAAATTTTTAATCAGTAGTGAATTTTAAATTACAAGCACTTGCTAAATGTCTATACCATAAATAACAGTCTGGTCTAGGGTTGATCAGTAGTTCTAGTGAAAAAGACAATAGTGAATCAGTAAATACAGTTTCAAGATCAAAATTTCCCACAGGGTATGTATGTTAATAATACACTCAAACAATTAAAGTCTGTATTCTGCAAGTGAGGTATTGTGTATGTGTGTGTAATAAGATTTTTTTTGTAACTATTCTTCGCAACCTTGATACATTTCTCTGTTATTAGTCTTTTCTCTTTTTTAAAATTTTATACCGGAATTTATATGCTGGAAGTTTATTAAAAAAAACAATCATTTAACTTAATTGATTTCTGTGAGTTCTTTTTATTCCGTGCAAAAATAAAAAAACGAAAGGTAATAAAAGTAAAGTAATAGAGAGACACAAGTTTAAATCATAATAAAACAAGGATATATATAATTAATATCAATGAAACGGGCTCTTTATCCACATTGTTTAGCACTCAGGGTACCGGGGTACCCATATACTATAATGTATTAATAATTCATATTTTTATGAAATAAAATTAAATTTTTAAAATTTTTAAAAGCGTATTAAATTATTTTTATGTTAAAATGTGCTTTTTTTACTTTGTATTGCATAGCGACTTAAATTTAAAATTTTTTATACGGGACCGTATTTTTTTAGTATAACAGCTGAACATTTTTGGCCATACATGATATGTAAACGCGACTTCCCCGTATTATAATACCAACGCTTTGGAAACTAAACTTATGTAATTGTATGATACAGAATTAAGTTTATAAAATTTTTTGAGCAGTTCAAACGTCTTTGTGTTATTCCATAAAGTGTATTTTTTTGTATTGGGTACCGGAGTACCCGGGTGCGCTTGTTGCGATGGTTAAAGTTTAAGCAAATTTCTTTGAGTATTAACGGAGCAAAAAAATAAAACTATAATCTAAATTCGCTTTCTTTTATGTCAAATACCGACGATCCAGAAGATTGTTTAAAAATTTTAATTCTTAATACATTTTGTTCATGTTAATATACCTAGGTGGGTACCCTGGTACCCGGGTATTAATATGATTTCAGTCATGTGACAGCCACGGCAGGTGCGTAGAATGTGCAATCTGGAACACAATTTTCAACAACTTTTCGCAGCATTTGCGGCCGCATTTCGCCGATTACTCTTCGAATGTTGGTTTCAAGGTATTCAATTGTTGGTGGCTTGTCGACGTAGACAAGTGACTTAACATAACCCCAAAGCAAATAATCCAATGGGGGTTAGATCACACCATCTTAGTGGCCAATTAATTGGGCCATTACGAAAAATTATTATTTCACTAAAAGTTTCTTTGAGTTAATCAATTGTAGCGCACGCTGTGTGGCTTCTGGATCCGTCCTACTACGTATTAGCAAGATTAATGCCACGTTATTGAGGTACGAAAACGATCTGGCCTAAGCAACCAGTGAAATGCGCATAGTGTTTTTATTAATAATAGAAATTGGGAATTAAGCACGACTAACAAAATCTTGTACGAAAAAATGTCGAATCATGTTCCACCATTGACAGTAACATTCTGAACATCTTCGTTTTTGAAGATTTATGGGCTAATTACTATGCCAGCCCATAAAGCGCACCAAACAGTTATTTTTTTGTGGATGTATTAACGTACCCATTCAACCAGAAAGGGGCTTCAGCGGAAAATAGAATTTTAAAAGGAAATTCAAAATCAATATTAATTTTTGCTTCAGCATATTCGCTGAATTAACGGCGCATACGATGGTCGTTTGGCTTAAATTCCTGCACAAGTTGGATCTTGAAAGCTTTTAAGCCATGGTCCTTTTGTAAAATCCTCCATAAAATTAAAGAAAAATATAAATAATAAAATAAAATGCTGAGAAAGGCGACGAATTAATTGATTAGGATCATATTCAATGCTTTCCTGTACAGCGGCTACAGCTTCTTCAGTGTTCACTAATGGGCGTCTCACGGGATGCACATTATCAGCAAAAGTAGTTCTTCGAATTAGCCGCTCTGAAGGACGATTATATACGCCATAAAATGGAAGAAGTGAACAATGAGTATGGCGAATAGAACAATTATTTTGATGAAAAATTTCAACAATTTGCACGCGTTGCTCTGGTGTAAGTCGACTCATAACGAAATTTTAAAGCAAACTGAACAAAAAGCAACTATCAGCTGTTAAATTGGTGCTCAAATAAAGCAGTGATACCAAATCAAAGTTGTGACACTTGAAAAAAACACGCTTTATGTAATATAGTACTTAGGCTTTTTAGCTAATTTTCATCATGCAGCAATATGTAACAGTACGTGCTTATATGCAAATATATTATCTACTAAAGGCCCTTTTTCTCTATTATACTGAGTATTATGACATGTCAAAAATTAAAATAAATTCAAAATGTATAAAACGCACATTAAATAGATGTAAGATTTTGTTTATACTGAAGAGCTGTTTATACTCCACAAAGATTTTTCTTCTTATTTGAAATGTGAAAAATATTTTCTATTAAATTTTTCGACAATCAGACCAGAAGTCATTGGCTTTTGTGGGAGCAAAATTTTTTAGACTTGTATCGCGTGTTTTTTTTTTTAGCTGCATAAGAACTTTCGATATCGATATATTGAAAATGTTGACATTTCTTTTCAGTAAGGTTTGGCAAGTCATCATGAATAATTTAAGCCTACAACAACGCTTCCAAATTGTGGAAATTTACTTTGAAAAAAATAAATCTATTTGCGAAGTTCATAGTGCACTTCTTTCATTTAACGAAGCTCATTTCTGGTTTAATGACATTAATAAGCAAAATTACAGTTGTTGAAGCGAATATAATCATCAGGCCTTTAAAAAATTACCATAATTCCATTAAAATTGACCATTTGGTGCGGTTGCCACGTTCTTTTGAAATTAGCACGGAGCTGGCGTTACAGTGAATAACGAGCGCTTTCGAGCCATACTAACTGAATTTTGGTTTCCTAAAATTAATTAGCTGTACATCAACAACATCTGGCTCCAACAAGACGCCGCAACTAGCTATAAAGCGCGCTCAGCAATCAATTTATTGCAAAATCAATTTAGTGGCAACTTTATTTCCAAAAGTGTCACTGTTCAATGGTTTCCTCGTTCGTGCGATTTAAAGCCTCTGGACTACTTTTGTCCTATACCACCTTTGACACCATACGGCCAGATTTATTGGAAAAAGTAGTCATAAATTGGACCGATCAAATGGGCCATGTAACTTGTAGCCGCGGCGGACATATATCATATTTAGAAAATAAATACCATTAAATCATCTACCAGATTATAATATAAAATTTCATTTAAACAATATTTCTGTCAATATTTAAAAAACACACTTTAAATTTATTTATATTTACTCCATTAACGAAAACACTTCTTCAAAGAACAAAATCTCTTAAAAACAATTTTTTCCTTGCCAAGTCCTTCAAATCAATACAAAGGCGTATTCAAACTTCTCCAAATATCAAATGCTTCACTAGGAGGCCTTTTTTTCCGGTCCTACAAACTTGTGGCTTTGAAGGACTATAAAAGGATCTTGTGTACAAACGAAGGTAAGAATAAAACAACTTCCCTATTTTAAATCAATTTGAAAAACTATTCTCATCAATATTCTAAAAATGCCTGCAAACAACATAGAATAAAGATAAGAAACGAAGCATAATCTGATATTTTCCTTTACTAGTAAAACATTTTTTTCAAACTTCTTCACACTTGAAAAAAAAAACGTCTTAAAGCTTAAAGGTGTTTGCAAGAGTAAATACAAACATTATTTTTTACTGTTAGACAATACAAGTTCCTTTTTTTTTTTTTCTTTTTTTTAGTAAAAAAAAAAGTTGCGTGTATCATTACACTAACACGGAACAAAAAATAGAGAAAATTAAAAAGCAAATGTTTACAAAACAATTACAAATACGATTACAAAAATACTCATCCTTATCCGTTATGACACATACGCAAACATGTTTACAAATAAAAATATAAACTCACATTCTTTATGTAAATGAAAAGGCATAAGTGACGGAGGGGCCTTTTTCAGATATTAACAACAGATGATGTCTCGCATTAAAAACAAGATTTTTACGTGAAAACATTTTGTTTTTGTAAAATGTGAGTGATCACCATAAAAATGCAATTGCATATTTTTCCTTGTGCTAACAATGAAGGCAGAAAAAATATATATATCCGTTTTGGAGCTTTTTATGAATTTTGTCATCGATTTGTAAGTGCAAATTTTACCCTTTGCCGCTATTTTTGCATATACTAGGCAAGCATTTTATTCTAAGTTTATAGTATATATTCCACCTCTTTTTGGAGCATATTTTGTTACTTGTTAAATTTGTATACCCACACCACAATAGAGGAGAGGGTATTATGCATTTGTGCTGATGTGTTTAACGCCTTAAAATATTGGCCCTAGACCCACCTTAAAGTATACCGATCGACGCAGAATCACTTTTTGAGTCGAACTAACGATGTCCGTCCGGCTGGCTGGCTGGCTGCGCATAGTAAAGGTCGCAGTTTGATAAAATTTTGGACATAGGTTCTTATTGGCGCAAGGACCAAGCTTATTGAAAATGGGCCTAATCGTAGGACAACGATAGAAGATAGGGGGAAATTTCTTCCTCTCAGAAACCATCAAACCGATTTTAATGAAATGTAAAACATAGATACATCTATATGGACACAAAAGGTATGCATTTTTTAAAAAATATGATCATAAGGGGAGATAGGAGCAATTTTTGCCTCTCAAACCGATTTTAAAGAAATTTAAAACATAGATAGATCCATATCTATATGGACTCATAAGCTATACAGTTTTTCAAAAATAGGACCACATGGGGAGGTAGGGCGCAATTTCTGCCTCTCACAAACTTTAAATACTGTGGTGTAGAGTATCATATGGTCGGGCTTGACCGACTATACTTTCTTACTTGTTTTAAAGTACAAATGAAACCTAAACTTTTAACACAAGTTTATTTAAATTGGTCCATTACTGGCTATGGGCTCCAGAGAGGAACATTCGAAAATTTTTCTGCAAATAAAACGAACTTAACTAAGCGTACGGTACACACATTTAGAAATGATGTCTAATTTTTTAGTGTTCGTGTATAAGTACACAACCCTTAATACCGTTCATAACTATTTTAACAAAAGTAACAAACATTATTTTGTGTTCTGTTTTTCGTTATAAAAGAGAACATTTTAAGGGATTCAGTAGACATACACTATATTTTAAAGTTCCTTGGTGTTTTCTTTTTGCATATATTAAAGAATGAGCAAACAAAAAATGTAAGCAACGCTCTTCACTAGTATTGTTGTTGTTGGAACTTGCGCGACTACAGCACGAATACCCTGTATGTGTATGGTATACATGTTTTGTTTTAGTAAAAAATGTTTGTTGTTGGTTTGTATTTGTGTTTTCTTCTTTTTTTTCGTTTAAAATAAACGCAATAAAACGTTCTCATCTTAATGTTGAGTGTCCAAATAAAAAATTTTATAATTTTGCGCAGCACTAATGGTACATTTAAAAGAATAAGCGCACAATTATGCGCTACGCAATAAGACAGAAATGCAGAAAAGTTAGTGAAAGAACTCTCAACAACTTTTATAAAAAAACAACATTTCAATTGCCACGGCATTCCCTTACTACGAAGAAGGTTTGTAAGGGAGAATACTAAAAAATAAATGTATCAAAACATTCAGTGTGTAATCGCTACATCCAACAATTTTTGTATGCGCTAAATAATGCGCTTTATGTGTCAAAAAAGTGGGAACTCGGCATATAAAATTCATGTCTTCCGTTAGCGCAATGGTAAGCGAAACTTGTATTTTTCTCCCTTACAAACCTGCTGCGTTGGAAGCTCCATTTTTTATTGGGAACCGAAGACCACAAATAGAGAATCGTGTTTTTTACTACACAAACACTATAAGCGTTAGTGTTTTCCATATATTAAACGCACCGAACACTAAAGAATAGTATATAAGGATTATTTTTAAAACACTGGCAAATACTGTGACGTATGCTTGACCGACTGTACCTTTTTAATTTTATAAAATAAAATTAAATTATTTTTAAATGCATGTTTCCTGTTTCCCTGCTTACACTGTGCAACAAAAAAAAAACAGCCTTAATACATGCACGGCGAAATGAAACTAGACTATTGGTAGAGCAAATCTGCCAAAGGGTTTTGAAAAGTAAGCTCGGGTTCCTGAAATATCGGCCCTAAAGTTTGTGAAAAGGTATAAGTCAAAAAAGTATGGCAAATGTACTTTTGAGCTACAATTCTTATTTCAGATGTCTTCAGTAGAATTGAATGGCGAATATAGTAACCATGTGTTATCAGAGATAAATCTGGGCTTTCTTTAATTATCTGCTTTTCTACAAAGTTATAAATTATGAAAATATTTCGCAGTTTTGCACATTAGAAATCGATTTTTGGTGGGAAATGCAAACAACCACAAATATGACTTATTTTCCATTAAGGCGCTTTTTTCGAAGATATTAATAATACACTGTGAAAGAAATTGACACTTTTTTTAGACAAGCTGGGCACATGTAGTTTTAACCTAATTCGGGTTCGCTGCATCCAGTGGTGCTAGCCTAGGCGCTGCTGGGGCCAAATTAAGAATTTCATTAAACGGCAATATTTGTATGGGAGCCCACCTAAGGGATGGAGATATATGGCAAGTATGTTTAAAGAAAATGTTAAGAACAAAAAACTAATGAAGGTCGTCATACATTTCATCCCCCTAGGGGCGATTTCTTGGCAGTTATGGGTTTTTTTTTAAATATATTTCTAATATGTATTGACTATTTTGTATGGGAGCCCCCTTAACCGATAAATCACCCTCAAAAAAACTTACGTTAGTTAGCCTCGTGTGTTGTTTTTCACACATATGCAATGTCTGTCCACTTTTCTGTGGCGCCATAGTTCGTTTGTAATCAAAGTCATGATTTACGTAATATTTATGATGTATATATCCCGTTGGTGATCAACATATATTCACACTTGTCGACGGAAAATTTTGTGTCTAGTGCAAATTACATTGAAACTACATGTGTGTGGAAAACCACACACGAGGGGTAGCTTATGTAAGTTCTGAATTATTTCGTTACCATAAAATATTTTTTAATAAAAAATATGTTTTCAATACTTAATTGATATTGCTAACAAAGTCAAGAAGTTTCTTTAGTGTACCTCAACAATTTTTTTGTTTATCGTGTAAAAATGATTAATTTTGTGTTGTTTTTCACACAGGGGTGACTTAAGGGTTAAGGAATCGAGATAGCGGGTAGATATGTTAGAAATAAATGATTGAGATGAAAAATAAAATGGGGTTGGTATACATTTATCCCATCTAGCGTCATCCTTGGCACTGCAGCAGCCAAATTTAAGAATTTCAACCATACAAAAATGGCGGTTTAATAAAATTCTTAAATTTGACCCCTGCAGTGTCAAGGATGTCCGTAGATGAGTCAAATGTATGACCAACCCCACTTTATTTTTCATCTCAATCATTTATTTCTAAATTTTTTTTTGTTGTATGAAAGGGCTTTTTTGCTTTGGCCTGGTTTGTTTCTTCTTACGAATACCAACATTTTAAAAGTGTCGCTTTGTTAACTTGAACATGCATGCGCGCTTGTTTATATTTTTGGCATTTTACCCTTATCAAAAGGAATGGAAAAAAGATGTGAAAAGGAAGTGTTCTTAACGACATTTAACAACACTTTAAGAAGTTTTTTTTTTGTTCTTTAAAAATATTATTTTTTTCTAATTTTTATCTGCCTCTTAAGCAAAATTAGTATATTTAATTTTTCTCTAAGTTTGTAGGTCTGTAACTCTGGCTGATATGCCAGAAATTTTCTTTCTAATCATTTAAATCAAAAATCCTTGGCCCTGCGATACACATATAAAAACTAGTTTGAACCATAGATTCTGATTCCTGTTTACCCTCAATTAACTAAAACTTTTAAGTGAAAAGTGTATATATTTGTTTAGTTGTTTACTTAATTCTGTTTTTCTGTTTCAATTAATTTAATTAAAATGAGAATTCCGGTTTTTTTTTATTTTTCCAATGAAGATGAAAACACATTATTGTAATTTCTTGTTTTTGCCAAAGATGTGTTTTGCTTATAACCTTGCTCACGTCCCGGAGTTCGGTGATATAAAAGTTATATATATGAAGTTTTAATAAGAATAAATAATATTAGGAAGCTGCACATAATGATCGATATTATCTCAAAATTAAAAATTTCTAATATTAAAGTATTTTGTATGATTTAAAAAATAGTGCATACTTTTTATGTGCATATATAATTTAGTGATTTCCAGATTAAAATAATACTCGCACTAGGTAGAAGCATAACATAGAAACATATGCAAGTTTCAAATTGACTGCGAAATTTTAATACGTATTTTTTTGCCTCAACTCTAAAATGGGAACAAAGAAAGGAACTTGGCCTTTATAAAAACTGCCTACTGGTGAGATTCAAAGAGCTCGTCTTCTCACAAAAGAACAATTATTTTTAGTTTAAATTTACCTCCATATGAAGTTGAAAGAAACACTTTTATTTATATATTTATTTAATAAGAGTAACAAACACAATTACAAATTATATTCTTACTTAATTAACCGAGCCAAAGTAACGTAGACTCTCAGCCCGTTTTAGTGAAACAGACCAGAGTCTTTGGCGGGAATCGAACCCGCAGACCTCGCACTGATAGTCTAGCTACCAACTAGCCTACCGGTGCACTCAAGAAACAATTTTGCTTGCTGCTTATTCTACCAGTTTTAAAAAATCAAAGATTTAGTCTTTGCCCTCAATTGTCCATTGAAGCGTTAAGATTTTGGAAGATAAAGTTGCAATTTTGGTGACTTGAAAATGTTTTGCGTAAATGCTAAAAAGCTAAAGTGGAATTCGGTCAAAAATAGTTCTGGTTCTCTTGCCTTTATCACACTTATGAACTTTTATTAAAAGTACAACCTGGTCAAAGTGTACAACCTCTTAAAATTATTATACTCGCGTCGTGAAACGAAAATCGCATCAGTTAATAAAATAAAACGCTCTTATACACGTGTTTACAATTTTAAGTATTCGTTTTCGATACGATTTTTAAAAATCTTGATTTTATTTTTCGGCATTTCGTCATTTTGCCTTAAGATCCATATTTCCGTTTCCTTTTATAATGCGCGTACAAAGTCGTATATTAGATCTTCACCTAAATAAATATAGCTGCGGTATTTTTATCTGTGTACTGGTTTATGTGTGTTAAATATTTAATATTAAGTACAATATTAATAAAGTTATTCAAGTAGACAAATTTCAAGATTTGTTTATCCTTGTAACAGAAAATTGTCATTAATAACACTGTGCTACACTCGAAAAGCACTTCTGGAATGACCTTTACGATCGAAATCAGTGAACTGGCAGTTTTATCGACATCAATAAATCGGTAGTTGATTCATGTCACAATACCATGAAATTTAGTCAACTGCTTTACGCAGAAGCTCTAAAAATTTGTGATTACACACTTTATCCAAAAATTTCCGAATAGGAACTTTCTTACTTTAAAAAAAAACTGCCGTATTGAACTTATAAACGGGAGCATCCGTTTGAATAACAAAAATTAAAATATCAAAATCAATTTCATAACATTTATGTTTAAATACATATTTCTTCAATTCTGGATAAACTTATTAAAGACGTTTTATTTTACAAAGACTTCACAAATGTTGTGAAAGTTGAGTACCTGTTATTACTAGTTATAATTTCAAAATGTTAGCAGGTAAATAAAATAACAAATTTCGTGTGGTTCGTTTAATGTGATAGAGTGACAAATATTTATTTTCAATTTGATTTAAAAGGTACATAGGAACATACATTAACCCAGTTGGCCAAGTATTCAAGACAACGTCGACGACGCGTACAAGACCCACAGTAAATCCCTGACGACATGTTAGCGACAGCCCATGCAAATTGTCGACGCCTTTTTCGAACAAAGGGCCCTTAAGTCGAACACGACAATGTGAGCGACATTATCATGCACATTAAAGGGCTGCATGAACAACTTCATTCATAAACATACTGAAATGCTTATTCACTGAAAGTCGTGTTCGAATAAAATTGTGATTACCGAACAAACTGTTGTTTTATTCATGCTGCTATGAACACATTTCGTTTCATATCGTAAACACACAGAGGTTGTTCAATGAAACGGGCTTTGTTTCATAGTTTTCATTCTCTCTCATTTATTTTTATTAATACTCAATAGCAATGTTGCCACTTCAGTAAATTCATATAATTATTTGCATGCGTTGCCCATGTGTAATTTAAATTTTAACACATATGTAGATATACCTATGCACATATATGTATAGTATACATATTTGGAATATAAACAATAAATAAAATGCAAAATATGTTTTTTTTTGTTTGTCATTTGCATTTTTGAATAATACAAATCTTTAAAACATGGCAAGATTTAATTGTCTTGTAATGTACTGTACACGGCCCTGAAATGAAACGAACTCATAAAAAACACACACATTTTTAGGTGAAAGATGAAAAACAAAAGGAGGAATGAGTTTATGAGAAATTTAATTGTTAGTTTTGTTAGTGTCTTAGGAGTCTGACCACGTGGTTGTTTTCAGTATTTCATGATAGCTTGATGTGTTACTATGGTGGGAAATAAATAAATCAAAATTTTCTCTTTTAAACCAGGTAAGCTGCAAAATTTTCGCCACACCAGCTAGCAGTGCCTCTTCAGAACGGGTGTTTTCGTCAGCAAGAAATTTACTTTGCGAAAAACGTTGCATCATTGGGTGGAATACAACGTCAGTCGAACAAATTATGTTTTTACATCATAATATGAAAACGATGGATGTTGATCGTGCTGGATGATGCATATGACACTTTTTTGCCTAGAATTTATCACTTTTATTTTAACCATGAATTATCTCATTTTTTAGTTCTCATTATAAAAATATCTGTAGATTGTGAAGCATTTTGAATTTATTAGCTATCTACTTTTTTCTGTTTAAGACAAAAATATTGCCGAACATTTTTTAATGTTAGTGAATGTTTTTGAAAATAAAATTAAATTTATTTAATTTTATTGAAAATTTACATTGAAAACAAAAATTAATTTGAGTTTTTATTTCAATATTAATGTATCTCTTAAACATGTTGCATTTACCCCTCATGTTTATTTCTATTTTTTTTTTAACTTTCTTATGTTTTATTTTTCTACAACTGGCAACACGGACATTTAAATCATACTGTTTTTTCATGAACTTATTCGAGATTTGTTCAATGGTTGTTCTGTTTCATGGTTGTTAATGTTCATATTCTCTTGTATAAGCAAATAAACTAATTTCATCTTATTCGTCTTTTAAATATCGAGTGTTCATTGCTTTCATTTCATAGTATTTCATCTTACTGAATACGAATGAAGCGAACACAAAATTATAATGAAGGTTTCATGAACATCATTATTAAGTTTCATGCAGATGTTTAATGCACATTGTCGTTAATGATCATCTGGGTAACAATATGGTTAAAGTTGTCATTGGCGATTATATAAACGACTTTTTTCTCATAAAGTCGTTAATGCCCGACATTACCTTACTAGTGCCGTTGGTGACAGTATTGTGGACACTATCTACAATTAAGTCGCCGAAAGGTAATTAACAATTTGGGACGAACGATTGCCGGTATATCCTGGATAAGGGGATCGGGTAAAGGGGTCTACCTTGAGGATATAGATACTTAAAGGTCAAATAGGCTTCCTGACGGCTGCAGTATATTTTTGGCGGAGGTTTTAGGGATTTTGAAGGCCGTAGAATTGTTAAAAGGTAACATTGCTTGGGCTCGACGGTCACTATATATCTGGACAGCTCTTAGAGCTTTGATGGGCTGTGAATTCCAGCTAGTGAATTTCAAGCTAGTATATGATTGTTTTTCGTGGGCCGATGAGTTTGGGAGACTGGGCTCGAAAATAGGGGATACTGGCTGTGTGGAGACAGTCAGACCTCTAATAGGCTCTTGATTAATAAGGGAATTGCTTCTTAACCCATCAATTCACGTATGTCCAACTTCACATTTGAAGCACAGCCGCAAATAACGTTGTAAGTTTCAAACCAGGAGAGCAAAAAAAAAAACGTTTTTAACAGGCAGGTTAATATAAGATAATTTTTGTTTTTCATATCAAAAAGTAATGATAATAAAATCAAAATATCAAGAAATTTAAATTTTTAAAATTTACAGTTTTTAATTTTTTTTGCAGAGGACAACGTAAGTGACCATCGCATGCATTTTGTCGTCAAAGTGGGCAAAAATGCATGCAATGGTCACTTACGTTGTCATCAATAAAGTATTATCCAAGACAAATTTAAAAAGTCTCCAAAAAAGTCGTTAATACAATTTTAAGCACGACAAAATATACGTTTTGTTACTTAAGTTGTCGTCATCAATGTTATATAGGCGACAAATTCAATAATGTCCTAAAGACATCGTTGACGACATTTGTGTCTATGACCATTTTGCCAACTGGGTAAAATATTTTAAATAACAAATTAGAACAAGTGAACAATCACAAAACAAACTCTAATATTCTCAACAAAAAAAAAATAAATTATGGTAATATAGAATATAATAAGTCAAATGCGTTAATAATAATTTTACTTTAATAATTTCTTAAAAAGGAATATTTCAGCAACCCTTACAAAACCATGTAACAAATATTTGAACTGTTATTTACCCTTGATTCTTTTTGAAGTAAACTTTTCACTGAAAAGTGTTAAACTTACACCTGCAGAATTTCTAGTAACTAAAATAAATTTCATTAAAACTTTTAACTGATTAACATAAAACCAAGGTTTTTTCCTCTAAAAACATTAAAGTTTTCAAAGAACAAGATAAAGTGATATTTTACATTTTATATTTATATGTTCTATGTATATATGTATTTAAATTTACAAAATATAAGTATGAAAATAAATATCTGTCTTAACAGTTCCTTAAAGCTTTATTTTCTAACTAAAATAAATGAAAAATTAAAGCAAAATTCGTGTTCCTAATTAAAATTATAAAATATTACAAAGCCTTAAGTAAAAGTTCATGTTTTTTTATTTATTTTTTTTTTTTTTTGTAAACTTCATTGAGTTTAAAGGAATGGAAGTATTTTTCCATCTTCTTCTATCCATCTTCTATATAAAGGGTGTTGTTAAAGCTTTATCGAACTTTAAATTATAAAAAATTATATAAAAAAAAAATCTATTTACTGACGAAAAATAAGACCCAATTAGGCCATCAAAGTGCAAACCGCAACAAACGATGAATTTTTTGGATGAAATAAAGTCTATAGGGTCTTCGATGGATTGCTTTCACTGCATCTGCGGTAGTTGTGTTTATTATACAAACCTTTAAAGCCTAAAATAAGACAAGCGCAATTAAAATCACGAAGTTGATTTTAACACGCGCGACTGATTATCAAAGTTAATTAAGTAGCGCTATGCTTTACCGGAGTATACTGATCCTTGTTAACAAAAAGTGAGTGCAGTTTAACAGTTCCCAATTGAAAATTGAGCTTCCAACAATGCAGGTTTCTAAGTGAGTAATGTAAGAGTTTCGCTTACCATCTCGCTTACGGAAGGCATGAATTTTATATGGTGAGTTCCCACTTTCAAGCAATATATTTTTTACACAAAAAGCGCGTTATTCAACGCATTTAAAAACAGGAGAGTGAAGCTATCACTGAATGTTTTGTTACAGTTATTTTTTAGTATTCTCCGTACAAACCTGCTTCATAGTAAAAGCGAATGCCATGGCACGTGATATGTTATTTTGTTTTTTTTAAAAACTTGTTAAGAGTTCGTTCATTTATTTTTGTGCATCACTGTATGGCTTATTGCGTAGCGCATAATTGTGCGCAAAATTATAAATTTTTTATTGTTGTGGTTGTTTCTTTGGCCAGAGTGATGAATTTATGAATGTTATTTTGTCAAGCTAATAGGGCCTTAATTTCTTTAATGTAATTATTTTTTTTTTGGGGTTCGTTTCACATTTAAACCTTTCTCAAGTTCTATCGGCCTTAACAAAACACCCTTTATATAAAATTGTGTTCGTTGGTTCCCTATAGACTCTAACCCACTTAACCCATTTTTCTTAAATTTTCATACAATTTTCCTGATTGCTCAGCGCTGAAAATAGGCGGCAATTATTTGTAGAGGTGGGCGTAGCTCCTCTAATAAAAAGACAATATAAATTTCTGTATATTTGGAAAACGGTTAAAGTAAAAGTAACAAAATATATATTTTGGTTATCTAACAAAATATTTGTCAAAAAAGTGGCTGGCTTGGGGAAGTGGACCAGGCCCTTCCAATACAAAAAACGGTAGCCGTAAAATTATTGAAAATTGTTACAAATAGCTTCGATATAAATGCACGAGATCTGTCTTTAAAAATTTTAACTTTTTTTATTTCTATGGAGTTAACGAAGAGTATTGGGTACAAATATTAATTCACGAATAAAAATGGGGCGAGAAAAAATTGTAACACTTAAAAAAAACAATTAACAATTTAAAATGCAAAGAATAATAATAATAATAATATTTTGTTCTTGGCACAGTTTTTCATTGTTTTATTATTTTGCTTTTAACATTTTTATAAAATATACGAATGTTTTCAAAGCTCGTTTGCAAACAACAAACATAAAAGTCGCACTTTACATTATTTGGTATAGCCGACGGTTGTATTTTCGCCGCCGTCGTTGAAAATTTTTTTAATTTTGGTAAATTGTGGTCGCCGTCAATGATATGTGTTACTGGCATTCTCAACGTCTGCAATGTCACATCGGCTTCGAGTTCAATGTTATGGCATTTATAACGAAACCGTAGTTGGGGGTAGTGCACTAAATATTTCTTTAAATCAGCATTGTACACTCACTAAATAAAACTGCAAAGAAATTAGTTTGCACTCTTTTTTAACAGCTTTAGTGAGATTGTTATTTTTTAACTACCACTAAAAAATTTTTAGTGATATTGCAAATTTTTTCACTATCACTAAACGCAGATTTGAATGCAAGAATCTGCACTCAAATCAAATAGTGCAAAATTTGGACATGCAATCAAAAAAGCTGCATGCAAATATTGTCTAACTAAAATTTAAAAAAATATAACTTTGTTTGTGCATGGTTTTTGATTTCTTTTAAGGATATGCATAAGTAAAAAACACTAAACAAAATGAAATTTTGTCAATAACGGTATAATTATTGGCTTTAATCATGGAAAAACAAGTTTTTAATTTTAAATTTAGTGCAACAATTTAAGTTGCATTCAAATGGGTGAAGAAAAAAAAGTTGCAACAAGCTGATGATTGCTTTTTTTTAATCAAACTATTTTTTTTTGAGTGCAAAATTTTTTAACATCACTATCACTCAAGTTTAGTGAGGCTAAAAATTTTCAAATCGTCACTCAAAATGATTGCAATATTTTTGCACTATCACTAAGTGTGAGTTGAAACTGCAAAAAGAGTGCACTACCCCCATCTATGAACGAAATGACGTGATCTCTTTTCATAGTTTTCGACATGAGTTACAGACACAGATTTTTCTCAATTTTAGAGAAACGATGGAATATTTTGTTTCACATCTTTTCGATGCGAGAAGTTCTCACTAAGGTTACTGATTAAAATATTAAAATTAAAGAATATCAAAAAATTAAAAATTAACAGTTCAAGTAAAGATCAAAATTGTTCTTAAAAATAGCTATGGCAAAAACTCTAATGTTTACATTTGTACTTTAATTTGTACAAATAAAATGTCGACGAAAGTGGACAAAAAAACATAATAAACAAATGTATTCAGGTTTTCAAGACAAAGTCTTTACAGAAAGAATACGAAAAAACAGAGGAAAGGAGGCAACATATAATTTGAAATTTAAAAATGATAATAACAGCAAATTTCGAACCACCAGTACTACTAGTTAAAAGATTGATGTTTGACTGTTGGCTGGCGGGCACCGCAGTGGTGCGGTGGTTAGAACTTTAAGGTTTTCTGAAGATAGAATGTGGTAATTCTTGAAACATGTAAAATTCAACTCGGGTTCAAATCCCAGCTCAGCCAAGGAAAAATTATCAATAAATTTTAATAAAAATTCCAAGTTGTAAAATTCCTTCCTCAGTGAAAATAATTTAATGAAAATTTAATTTGATGAACTCAAGCCTAATTAAAGAATATCAAAAAATTTAAAATTAACAGTTCAACTAAAAATCAAAATTGTTCTTAATTTGGGTTAATTTTTATTTTTTATATTCCACAGCTTTTTAGTTAAAAGCTTTTCATATGCTCTGCATGTTTTTGTTTTTTTACTTTGCATAAAACGGTTTAGATAAGTTAGATAAGCTGGTGCGGAGTCAACCCCACCTAGAGAGCAATACGGTATATTGTAATACCTTTGCAAGTTATAGTGTACTAAGAAGAAAAGAATGAACTAAAGAAAAGTGCAAGCACAAGAATAGAAAAAGTAGTGAATGATAAATGTCGGCCAAAAACAGAAAAACAACCCTAGGAAACAAAAATTGTCCTACGTATACCCATTCCCATTACGAATCCCGTCAGATTATCAAGCGCACAGCCCGAGACATCTGCCAATTCACCTAAAAGCCTACTCCCTAGCCATCTGAGCCTGCTGTTGTGCAATCTAGGACAGTAAGACAGAATTTCTCAACTGTCACCAACTCCTCTGGGTCTTCACATAACCTTCAGAGATCTGAAAAGTCAGATCCCATTATCACTGCCATGCAGTGATTTTACCTATCATGGTTTACCTAGGCCACAGTTCGAGATGGGGAGTCTATAAAGGAGTCTGATCCGTCAGTATCTATGCGTTCTGTTTCTAACTGAATCCCCTGTAGCAGAATGTCCCTGTGATTACCGAGTAGACTCGAACACCGAACCTCCTAAGTAGTCAATGATATCACCTACACCAACACCTATCAAATCATCCATTTCTGTTTTCGAAAGTCTTTCCAGTTTTTAGTTGGTTCCACGAGTATGCAAGTTCAAAAAAGGTACATCTCTTGCACGGACTAGACTAGAATTACAACTGACCCTTGCCATCAGCAGCTTTTCGCGAACATTTTTTTTTAACTACAAACTAGCCATCCTAAAATATTAAACCGAATATTATAGAAGACTATCTTAACTCTGATGAAAAAGCTACAATTGTACATCAATAAGTTGATTGTTGCGTTCGCCATATGGCACGTAGCACCATCCTGTTTTTTTAATGTTTTGGATTGTTCTTTATGCGATAAATTTTTTTTTATATACCCGTTCAATGCTAGCTAGAGTAATAAAGCGGCTAAGTAACCTTAATGGTCTAATGACCTCTCAGGTCAGTAGGATGTTCTTCTGAAACTTAGCTTCTGCAAAGTATCTTGATAGCCTGAAGCGACGTCTCAGAAAGTAGATGGAATGCAGTTACGCCCTGCCTTCGAAAAACTGTATACAGTCGCCTGCCTGGAGGTTTTGTTGGTATCCCTAGCACCAGGATCAGATGCGAAAGCCCAATAAGGTACCATATCTTAAATCTACACTTTTATTGAAACATCGTGTAGGAACTTCAGGAAGTATATATATCGTGAGCTTAATTGCAAAAAGGCGTAACTAACAAAAAATTTAAAATCGTGTTTTTGATGGGTTATTTTGAATGCCATTGAACTACATGTCTTGAAGAATTTTACACTTCTGCGATCAAAAATTAAGCAAATACAAGAGTGTTTATTTTATAAATAAGAAATTACGAAATAACTCATTTTTATTTCTAACAAAATATAATGAAATGGTTTCATTTGAAAATTGTTTGAAGAATTTCATTGACGACTTATCAATGCATGTTTTCTGGCATGTTTATAGTTTTAATTTTATAAAGTTTTTTGCTTCTTCTGTAAAATTATATTTTTGTTAGTAACGCGCTTTTGCATTTTAGCTAACGATATATATACATACATATAGTTTCTAGACTTAACCAACCTTGCCGCAGTCATTTTTCAATTAGGTTGGAACAAATTTTCTATTTCTGAAAAGGAAAACCCGCAAGTTTATACATGTTTAAATTTTTAAATTTTTAAATTTTACCTTAACTTTACAAAAAAAAAAAAAAATAATAATAAAAGAAGTGATTGTAAATATAATTGATATTGCCGTAATCTGCGAACTTGAACAAAACATTAATGCTGTTGGAAAACCCCTGTGTAGCACAGTGTTAATAACAATTTTACAATGTCAATGTCAAATGTTAAGAATATCAATGAACAAACTTTCCTTTGTCAATCTTAAATTTTCACATTATAATTTTCCATTTAGCGGATATTTCCCTTAAGTATTGTTTTAACAATCATTCATAAAGGGCGAAAAATTTAATTAATCATTTAATTTAAATGGTTGTGGTTATGAACAAAAAAATCAATTTTATTGTCATTTATGCCTAAACAAATTGGGAAAAGTCCCATATAGACACCATACTCTAGCGCCAACCCCCTGAAGTTTTCAACTGAAGAAAAAAATTATGGAAATGGTGTTGGTTTTCTTAAATAAATTTGTTTTTAATAGATTAAAAAAAAAACAATACTATTGAATAAAATATGAGCGTTTACTTAAATAAATGACAATTTTTTTTAAGAACTAAAAAAAAATTATGAACTTGGATAATTTTTCTCTTTAAGAGGGGAAAAAATCATTCCTGTTTTTTTTCATTAATCATTTGCCATCATTAATCAGTCTATATTATAAGTATCTAAAATGGAGATAGAACTAGAATAATAAAATAAGAAAAAATTAAAAAAAAAATTATACTGACATACCGCAATATAAATGAATGAAGTACAGCAGCATAAAGAAAAAAATATTATAATAGAGAAAAAACGTATAAATTTTAATCATAATTTTTAAACAAAATAAAAAAAAAGAAAAAAATTAAAAATATTTAAAGGAAAACTCAGTCCACGTAATCTGCCATTGTGTGCTGTTCAGTATACTGAGGACAATATTTGCACCCCAACTGTCATTCCATATCGTGGTAAGCAAGAACGATTTGTACAACCCAACTAAATTACCCCCCCCCCACACCCCACCCTTCCAGAGTAAATATTGGCCAGTTATTAGGGAGGAAGGGACACGGAACAAGACAACTAAGACAAGGCACAATTGTGCGGTAATAAATTAATATTAAATATGAAGGAAAAAAAGAAAATAAGAATTATATCATGAAGTAGAAGAACAAAAAGAATTCCTCATGCTCAACCAATAAAAGACCACTTAAAATAAATCAAGCAAAAATGAGAAAAATGAAAAGCAAATAAAACAACAATAGAACAGAAAGTGCTGCAGTAAAATCACAACATTTTCCGCTGTTATTTCTTCATATCTTTATGAGTTTGAGGAAAAATATTTTTAAGAAACACAAGCAAAAAAAATTTAATTAAAACGTGATATTAAAAATTTTTTAAACTCATTTTCCAGCTTTACAGATCAATAAATATTTAGCTGAGTATTTAAGAATTAAAACGATTTTAGTTCTTTTTGTATGTATGTATGTGTAGTGTGCTTTTACAGCAAAATAAGGAGTTTTATTAAATTCATTCAGGTTTTTAGAAAGTTGTTTACTGTATAAAATACGAGTTTTAACATTTGTGTCATTTCGGATGTTTTTCGCATTCTTGGTATGCATGCCCCATAAACGCTCTCCATAGATTCTCAATGTCCGAGGAATTATTATCGACACAACAGAAACTGTCATGCTTCTCTAGCCCGCAACCGTTTCTCTGTTGCAAAGGAACTAAATGGTAGTACGACTATGAAACAGAAAAGATAAATCTTCCTGTATCTCCTGACGGCTTATCTCTTAGGCGGTCCTGTTGCCAGGTTTTTGGTCAAAGTATTGTCGTTGACCGAACATTAATATACCCTAGAAGATGTAACATCAAGAGGATAAATAAACTCAAACAGGTTGACTAAGCCCCCTGAGAGGCGCAACACATACCCGTGGGAAGATTTTGTATTCAATTAGAAATCGATAAAAATTCCAGAAAACTGAACTTATTTAAATCTTCTTAAGCTTTGTGTATTGAGTGCCCCAGTAGGCTAGCTGGTAGTAAGCTTGTCTATCAGCGCCGGAGTTGCGGGTTCGGTTCCCGCTAGAGACTCTGGTTTCTTTCCTGCAGATAAGCGTAGAGCTTGGCGGGATTAGCGTAGGGAATTAAAAAAATAAAAATACCCACTTAAAATAAAATTTAAAAACATATGGGCATTTCCTGGGGTCACGAACGTACGTTCGTACGCTTTTGATGTACAAATAATATAGAAAACAAAACTTTTCCTAGCATTTGTTTTTTTTGCGATTCGACAGCATTTGGGTAGCTCCATATTTAGTGCAAAAGATGGATTTCATCGAGTTAAAGTTTTCATAATGATAGTTATAGACATGTGGTCACGAGCGTACGCAAAATAGAAGTCAACTTTGGCTGACAGTAGTGAAATGTAAAAATCTGCGTAATGGAACGGAATATTTTAAAAGTGTATTGATGTAAGTCTCTATCCAGTAGTTACAAAATAAAATATCTCTCTTGGTTTTTGTTTAATTGGCTTATGTACCGGTCGCGAACGTACGGGTCGCGAATGTATGATTTTTCCATATGGTTTTTTATTATTATCACCATGCATTTTCCCATAAATATCCTTAAATTACCTTAACAAAAAAACTTAATACTCCTTTTACAGTTGATTGTAATGGAGAGATTATGAAGAAAGAGTGTAAGCATAACATATTTTTTGCATGTAAAATAAGTATATAAAAATGTCTTTAGAAGTAGAAAATATAAAATTTTCCAGTTTCCAGCCCAATTTCCTCAAGTAAAACAGCCGAGATATGCTATGAAACCATTCTTTTATAAAAACATAGACTTTTATAATAATAAACAATAAAAAAAATTAATGAAAAAAAAAGTTTCTTAATTATTGAAGGACATGAATTTCAAATTTAATAAAAATAATTTTCCATCTTTACCGCGTTATGTGGGTGACCTTTTTTGAAAACTCCGAAAAATTAATATAATTTTTTTTAATAGTTTTCAATGGACTATTCGACTTTTGCAAAAAATGGGAATAAGTTATACCCCTTATATACATATTTATCATCTAACTGTAAATATCAAATATAAAATATAAAAAATGAGGGGATCTGAATTAAAAAAAAACCCGACATCAGAATTTAATTATTTTTGGGAACAAGATTTCTATTTTGCTATTTAAATAACAACGTTGTATAGAAATTAGGGTTTTTTCCCGGGATTTCCCGTCCCGGGAATTCCCGGGAATTTCAATTATTTTATTTCCCGTTTTCCCGGGATTTTTCTTGCGGGATCCCGGGAAATAAAAAATTCCGCATAATTTCAGAAAATAGCTATTTATACTTTGAAATTAAGTTTTCTATTCTAAAAATTAGCATCTGTCGATGGGGTGTGTATTAGATCAATTACAAGAAGTGAGTACATACGTAAATCAATGTCTCCTGATGCAATAAATCTACTAAAAGCAGAATGGGCAGTGCAACAGTTGATAATTATTACATTTAGTGAAGTGAAGAGTTAATAAAGTACATTAATTCAAAATAAGATGCAGGCAGTAAAGTTGCATTGACCATGAACAAGTCTTAAAAATAGGAGATACCTAAACATATCGCTCCTTTATTGCAACAAAGTCATATCTACAAAAACAAACGATCTTGGCAAAATGCGATTAAAGTTTTCAAAATGTACCGACTTAAAGATATATTTTGCTATAACTTCGGTTCAGTTTGAGATATGTTTATTAGGTGATAAACACAAATTTTCAATTTCAATTTGTGTTGGTTTATATACCCGTGAAGTGCGGGGAAACCGAAATAAAATAACATTTTGGAAACTCGTGTAAGATACTACAACATACAACTTGAAAAACACATTGTCCTAAAGATTGTAAATGGACCTATTGAAATTAAAAGGTTTGTAAGAAGCAGTCCGGTTGATGCTATTTTTGCATAAACCTTGACATACATTGGACTGATATAGACGTTGTTTATAAAAAAGAAAAAATTGCTTCTGATTATGAATCCGAAGCATGCTACAACGGTGCACTTTTAACTATTTGTCCAACCTAAAAAATGAACGCAATTTTTCGGAAACATGATAATTAGTAAATAAAATCAGGAAAATCATTTTTGAAGACTTACTAAGCGCTTTGAGTGTGTCAGAAAGTTATTTCCTAAGCCGTTAAAAAATGTTATATATTTCTTTAAAATATTTTATCTATTTTATTAATTAGCTTTTTGATCTCATATCTTGAGTACCTTAATTTTTATTTTGTTGTTATTATTGCTTTATGAGTTGAATTGTTATGCTTATGTTATCTTTTTATCTTGTATCCAGAGCATAATAATACTGAATAAAAGCATAATAATAGGGAATAAAGGCGTGAGGTAATAATAGTTCAAGTTCCTATTTTAATCTTCAATTAATTTCCCAGTAAAAACTTCGCCTACAAAATAATGTGTTGAGTAATCAGAAAAACATAAGAGCACTACTTACAATTCTACTGAAAGAACCAATGAATTTTACAAGGGAAGTCCCAAAACGAACGCATTCAAAAGCAAGTCATTATTTTTTTACTTTAATACATTCAGAAAAAAGTAGTTATAGAAGCTGTTATAGATGTATTTATAGAAGAAAGTTGCTAAATAATGAGTTAAAGGAGCTATTCATTTTGAAAAAGTAAGCGAATTTTTTTCTGGGTTTTTAGTATTGAACCATTTATTTTAGTTTCTTTGTAAACAGGTTCCCTTACGTTTTTTTATAAAAGTTTTTTCATTTATTAATAACAAAATTTACTTTGTATTATTTATATGGAGCGGGATCCCGGGATCCCGGGAAATTAAAAAAAAATTCCCGCTTTCCCGGGAAACGAAAAAGTCCGGGGGAAAAAAACTCTAATAGAAATAGATAGATTTAATTTTGCGAAGAATTGATGCGTTTCTGATTAGACTTAGTTTATGTTGAAAACAAATAATTATAACGAAAGCTAATCTCATTTCATACTCAGCTGGCCCTTAACATATCACGATATCAATTGTTCCGAAAGCAGACAACTACAATTTTTTTCTTTATGTGGACTCCGACGATTATTTCGATGTGTTATAAACTTCATGACAAATAATTTTGTTGGTCATGACTAGGGCAACCAAAAAAAAGCACTAAAAAACAGTTTTAAGCTGTTTAAAAACATGAAAATAAGCTGTTAAAATTAAAAAAAATCTATTTCAATTTATTGTTATTTGCTACTTTATTCGCTTAATACGTTGTTACGGCTTGCCTCCCAAAATATCCCCAATATATTTTAGTACCAAAAATCCTTCATTTTTAAATTAAACTGATTTAAATTATGTATGAACTTTGTATCCTACATCCCCTAGAACACCGTACATTTTTCTTACGGTGCCCATAACTATATTCACTTGGAAAATCATTAAAGATTTTTTGTTTCCAGTTTTGTTACAACTTCGTGTAAAAACCCAAAATTTGCAGAAATGATCAATAATTGGTTCCGCAAATCACTTTCATTCCAATATATACAGAGAAATTCTTAAGAGCTAAAACTATAAAAACAAAACTTTACAATACTAAAAACAGAGAGAAGGGCAACTAACAGACGTTACTATAACCCAAAAAAGGGATAATCCAAAAATTTAAATAACACTAAAAAATAATTAATTTGAAGACTCCCTACCCTTTGGCATACACTCATAATTATTTTCTTTTCTTAACAACACTCTTTTTCTCTCAAGCTATTAAGCTATTGCGTTTTCATTAGTCGCAATTCCAATGAATCCAATGCAAAATAATAAGAAAGAATTGTACAAAGTTTTATACATGTCTTATTAAAAACCATAGTGTGCAATCTTATTTCATTTTATTTGTATACCCTTCAACACGGGTTAAAAAGGTCATACATAAAAATAAGTTTGTCGTTCAATTTGTAATTCATTGATCCAAGACCTTATTAAGTATATATGAGAAGGTCAATAATTGAACGCAACAATACTTTTAAAGTTTTAAGTATATCTAATGAAAACTATTCTACATATTATAATCTATAAGGCCATTGTCATGAAATTTTCCAAAAATCAATAAATATATTGTTATTAAATAACAAATAAATATTACCGTTCAGATCAAAATGAAACTATTCCAGTCTACGCAACAAACAACTGTGGAGTATTTTTGAAAAGTGAAGGGTGAAGCGAGACAAAACATATTCATGTCAAAGCTTATAATTATTATTGGGTTCATATCCAAGCAACTCTGATTTTTTTTCTAAATAACTTATAAGCTAACTGCCGGACAAAGGAACTAATTTATGAAACTATAGATCTTTTTGGTTCAGTGTAGCACCCAATAAAATATGCTTCTGAAATATGGATTTTGACACGATAGCGCCAATACTTAAGTGAAGGATATTTAAGATTCGCCACAGCCGAATATAGCACCACTACTTGTTTTCCTTATATTTACCACCATCACAATCATTAAAGTCCGTCGACATGGTAGTCATTGCATTCCACCATATTTCTTCAACTGTCATTTAAACTTTCATTACGTCCATTGGTGTTTAACGAACAAGGCAAAGCTTTAAAATTGTGTCACTCAATTGTTTTACTTCACTTAATTCTGCTTGTAGTTTTATTCTTGTTTTCCTTTATTTTTTTTTTTTTTTCTTGCACTTTAAAAGATGAGATATGCACATAATTTTTTATTAATTTTTTTCTTTTGTTTCAAAAGAAACACAGAATGAAGTTTTTTATGCAGATAAGGAATTTTAAAGAGTTAATTGAAAACTTTTAAGAAAATATTACCACAATTTTTTTGGGTTAAAAAAACAGATTTGTATTTGCTTAAGAAGAGTAAATCAAAAGATGTTATAACATTTTCTTGTTTTTTACTTAAGACATAAAATAAAACACATATTTTGCATTTTAAGGAGGTAAATTTTCTTTCATTGCAAAAAATATAGGGTGTTTTTTTCAGTGGTATAGAACTTCGAATTGAAATAAAACACAAGAAAATCGTTTAAATGACCATCAATTTGGCTTTATTGGAAGGATAATTTTATGCCATTAATGTTTAAATATGATTTCAGGCATGTGGCCGCCGCGGCTGGCTCGAATAAAGCCAATTCTACAGGTCCAATTTTCAACCACTTTTTCGAGCATATGGGGCCGTATGTCGGCAATAACGCCACGAATGTTGGCTTCCAATTCCCCTAACGTTTCTGGTTTGTTGGCTTAGACGAGCGACTTCACATATCCCCAAAGAAAATAATCCAATGGTGTCAAATCACACGATCTTGGTGGCCAATTGACAGGTCCATTCCGCGAAATTATGCGCTCATCGAATGTTTCCTTCAATAAATCGATTGTGGCGTGCGCTGTGTGGCATGTAGCGCCGTCTTGTTGGAACCACAACTCATCCACATTCATGCCATCCAATTCGGGAACAAAATAGTCGGTTATCATGGCTCTATACCGGTCTCCATTAACGGTAACTGCCTCTCCAGCATTATTTCGGAAGAAGTATGGCCCAATGACTCCACCAGCCCATAGAGCACACCAAACAGTTAGTTTTTGTGGATGTAATGTCGTCTCAAGGGTCTCATGTGGATTCTCTTTACTCCAAATGCGGCAATTTTGCTTGTTGACGTAGCCATTCAACCAAAAATGAGCCTCATCACTGAACAAAATTTTGCGATGAAAATCAGCATCGAGATCAATCTCATTTTGGCCCATACACCAAGCGTTGTTCTTTTGTCAACCTGTTCATGATGAAATGGCAAACCAAACTGAACATAAATGACATTCGAGTTGCCAGATTTGACCACAAAATGCCAGTTTTATCTCTATTCGAAAAACAAACCTGTAAAAAAAACACCCTCTATATAAAATTTTTAACTGTCAAAAATTAAAAAATACCAAAAAATGAGCAAAAATGCTATTAGATGACTGTTTGTGAAAATAATATGATGTTTTATGACCGAGTTCTGATTTAACACCATATAAAGAAGTTATCTTTGCCTTGAGTTATTTCTGGCGATAACAAATAAATCCATTACAATAATCCGAAGCCTATAAAATTGTATGTGAAGCAGGCTTAATTAGCCGAATATCCATGGCACCAATGTAATGCTTTTTACTTGGTGGGACCAGAAAGGCATGGTTTACTCTTGCCAAAACTTCTATCGATTTCTCAGAGATCGCACTAAACGAGTTGTTATAGATGGTGTTTCGTCAAACGAGTTTAAGATTCATTCAGGGTTGCCGCAAGGCACCGTTCTTTCTCCTTTCTCAAACTTCCAATCCTATCTACTCTTTTGCAGATAACAGCAACCTTTGCCATTTATAGTCATTTGACTGTAGACCAAAAGTGTCCGATGTTGGTGCTATGAGGTAGAATATGAATGATACACTTAGTCGTGTCCTTGACATAATCTCGGAATGGGATCGTGCGTATAGCGTCAATTTTAATGCCCAAAAAATGTTGCATGTTGCATGCTGAAGCATAAACGCGCAGCGGGTAAATTTAATATATAAGGGTAGTACAATTATTGAGGAATCAGAATTTCTTGGTGTCTAAAGAAGCATTCAAGTGCCTCGGTTTTTTAAAATGGTATAAGATATATTTCACTTGATCTGATCTCCTTACTATTTATAGCACTTGTGTATATCCGACCGCGATCTGGTGCCCGAAACTCGTACGTTTGTTCGTAATACACGTTTTTTTTCCTCAAGAACCCTTTCTTTTGTGGTCGATTAGCTTTAGCTAGTGCATCGTACAAAGCATTACAGGGAATGCTGAAGTTATTCCTCTTACTTTCTACATGAATAAATTAAAGTCAAATATTCACCAGCACTACTCCCTCCATTCTGCTCACCATAACCCGTTTTCTTATTTGCAACACAATGCAATGCATTATTAGGGGTCAGCCTCTAAGTGCTGGTCCTAGCAAAAAAAACTTATACTTTAATTGAAAATCGCGCTGAAAAATTTAAAAAATTACGACTCATTTCCACTCTTTACATTACGAAGCAAAACAATTGTGATATCGTCTCTATCGAGAACTCGATATCAATGAAGTTTTAAGAAAACGTGAAGCGTTTTTTATACCCATTTAAATAAAATCATAACGCACATTAATGCAATGCATTGTGTTGGTATAAGAAAAATAGGTTATGAGAAGGAGGAAAGACGGAGTAGCCTGTATTTGTGGACGTTAAGTTTGAATTTTTTCAAATTTTAGCCGACTGGGAAGGCTCCTGCCGGGAGTTTGTTCCACATACGGCCGAAGAAAGAATATTCTGTGCAATGCGTTGTGCGATACACTGGACAGTCGAAAATTAACGGAAGTGATCTGCTGGAAAGGCGAGTACTACGCCAGGCACCCGCGTCTCAGGGATGAGTTCGCTTATCTCAGCTGAAGACTTACCATGGTAATGTCGATAGAACAATGAAGTACAACCCACATTCCGACGATGCTAAAATGAGTCAATAGGGCTGGATACCTTACTGTCATTGATGACCATCAACGCAATCCTTTGCACCCGATCCAGAAGCTTCAAGATAGACCTTAAAGCAATTGTCTTCCATTTTTGGTCGGTTAAATAGTAGTAGTGAAGAGATCAGACGAAGAGAAGTAATTCTTGCACCGTTTCAGGAAACCAAGACACTTGAATTCATCTTTCTACACTTGAAAAGCATGTCGGTTCCAACGAACATATTGTATTTCCATCTCTAGCAGATCAAGAGTGTATGATTATTTAATACAACCCATGGATACAGATGACGCTGACTCCTCAAGCCGTCTGTGGGTTAACATACAATATTGGGTCTTACGAGAATTTAAATCGACCCTTTTCGTAAGACCGTACTCGCAGATCATCGTAAGGTCATGATTGAGTGTAACGTTTTAGTTCTGGCTCATACCTCAGTAAGGCTTGGTCTTTGATTTAAGGAAAATGAATGACAAAAGCTGCTGTCATCTGCGAAACAAAAGATAGGATTGGAAGTTAGACCCAGGAGGTCGTTGAGAAAAAGTGAAGGAGAAAGAACAGAGAAAACTCATCTCATGAGAACCCATCTATAACAGCACTTATAAACTTTTTTAAAGCGCAACATATGAATACAACTAAACAATAAAGCGGTGCAAAAGTAAACAAAATCGAATTTTTAATTTGCTAGTGAGTGCCAATTGTATCTTTGAAGATACAACCATTGGACAAAGCTTTATGGCGGGTCCACGAAACCAATTTATTTTAGGTTATTGCTAATAGCGTCTGGACATATATTCGAACCACCTAATTTTTTTCTGGACCTCAATTTCCGCTGAGATCTGAGATTTTACGTTGTAAATGACCCTTTGGATTTAATTTTTCAATATTTTAATTTTTAAATTTAACGGATATTTAACCCTTGTATTAATACCCAACTTAATCCACATTGCTTAGCACCCGGGGTACCCATATACTAAAATGTATTAATAATCCATATTTTTATGAAATAAAATTAAATTTTTAAGCTTTTTAAAAGCGTTATAAGTGATATTTATGTTAAAATATGATTTTTTAACTTTGTATTGCATAACGGCTAAAATGCTAAATATTTTATACGGGACAGTATTTTTTAGTATAACAGTTGAACATGTTTGGCCATACATGATACGTAAATGAGAATTTCCCGTATTATAATACTAACGCTTCGGAAACCAAACTTATGTTATTGTATGATACAGAATTTAGTATATTGAATTTTTTGAGCAGTTCAAACGTGTTTGTGTTATCCCATAAAGTGTATTGTTTTGTATTGTTGTACTCGTGTCGGTGTGAAAGCACAAAAGCTCATTTGTAAAAGCTTGCCCATTGGGCATATGAGCTGGAGGTAACTGATCTAGAATCTGAATTCGCTTTCTTTTAAGTTTAATAACGACGATTCTTAATATATTTTTTCCATGTTAATGTACCTAGGTGTGTGCCATGGTACCCGGGTTTTAACACAAGGGTTAAACATAAAAATCTAATATTTTTTTATAAAATTATTTTCTAGTGATTTCTAAACAAACTTGTGTAGTTTTTTTTTTAATTTCACTAATAATAAGTCCGTGGGAAATTTTTTGATAGTTGTATCTTTAAAGAGACAGTTGGCATTTAAGGGTTAAATCATAAACCATCACAACTCAAAACTGTTCAAAGTGTTCAGGAGAGGCAAAACATGTTTTTTAAAAATATGGTTGTAATTTTATAATCAAATTGAGTTCCACAATAAAAAAAACGAAATTTTCGTGGTCGCTGAAGATTTGATTTGTTAACTGGCTTATGAAAAATACTCATTTTGATAAATTTTGAGTTGTGACTGTTTATAATTTAGTGTGCAATATAAAAAAAACTTTGAGAAAAAAGATATTTAAAACTTATTTTAACAATCATTATCGAGTCAAGAAACTAGCTAACCAGTAAGTAGTAGGGTATTCATTTAATCGACCTTTTGCTTTAATCGGTTAATCGCTCGATTAATTAACCGAGGTTTTGGTTTAATCGGTCAATAATCGGTTAATTTTGTTTTTGATCGGTTAACCGATTAATAAAGTTTTTTCATAAAGTAAGTAATTTCCATATATAGAAATGCATTAATTATTTATTGTTTGGAGTTTATTAGTAAAAAAAACAATAACATACCAAACATTAAAATTCTTGAACTAAAACGAGCAAACAAAAAAACAATTCATAAATATGTAATATGCATTTTTCAATTATGTAATGCATAGCCGGTTTGCATATTAATTAGGGTATTTTCCCGGGATTTCCCGTCCCGGGAATTCCCGGGAATCTCCATTATTTTATTTCCCGTTTTCCCGGGATTTTTCTTGCGGGATCCCGGGAAATAAAAAATTCCTCATAATTTCAGAAAATAGCTATTTATACTTTGAAATTTAGTTTTCTATTCTCTAAAAATTAGCATCTGTGGATGGGTTGTGGATTAGATCAATTACAAGAAGTGAGTACATGAATTTAAATCAATGTCTCCTGATGCAATAAATCTACTAAAAGCAGTATGGACAGTGCAACAGTTGATAATTATTACATTTAGTGAAGTGAAGAGTTAATAAAGTACATTAATTCAAAATAAGATGCAGGCAGTAAAGTTTCATTGTCCATGAACAAGTCTTAAAAATAGGAGATACCTAAGCATATCACTCCTTTATTGCAACATAGTAATATCTACAAAAACAAACGATCTTGGCAAAAAGCGATTAAAGTTTTCAAAATGTACCGATTTAATGATATATTTTGCTATAACTTCGGTTCAGTTTGAGATATAATACGAGAAGGTATGAAGGAAAACTTTGCTAAAGTTACTTAAAATTATAATTAATATTGTGGTTATTTTGTTGAACTATTTATGGTTTTTAATCCAAATTTTTAATATTTTTAATTAGGCTTAAGTTCATTAAATTTAATTTTCATTAAATTATTTTTATGAAGAAAGGAATTTTACAACATGAAAATTAATTAAATTGTTATTGATAATCTTTCATCCTTGACCGTGGCCAGGGCTCGAACCCTGGCCGGCAGGTTACCATGACATGTTTCGATCACAACCACTCGATCTCCTCAGATGGATTTGCCGTTTTACACTCGCAGCCATCGACGACTGCTGACGTCAATAGTCAAACATCAATCCTTAAACCAAATTGTATTTTAACCTTTGGTAGATCGAAGTTTACTTTTTACTATTGACGTCAGCAGTCTTCGATGGCTGCGAGTGTAAAACGGCAAATCCATTTGAAAAGATCGAGTGGTTGCGATCGAAACATGTCATGGTAACCTGCCGGCCGCGGTTCGAATCCCGGCCACGGTCAAGAATGAAAGATTATCAATAACAATTTTAATTAATTTTCATGTTGTAAAATTCCTTTCTTCATAAAAATAATTTAATGAAAATTAAATTTAATGAACTTAAGCCTAATTAAAAATATTAAAAATTTACTTAAAATTTTGAGATATGACTATGATGCAATGAAGGAGCGATATGTTTATTAGGTGATAAACACAAATTTTCAATTTCAATTTGTGTTGGTTTATATACCCGTGAAGTGCGGGAAAACCGAAATAAAATAATATTTTGGAAATTCGTGTAAGATACTACAACATACAACTTGAAAAACACATTGTCCTAAAGATTACAAATGGATCTATTGAAATGAAAAGGTTTGGAAGAAGCAGTCCGGTTGATGCTATTTTTGCATCAACCTTGACATACATTTGACTGATATAGACGTTGTTTATAAAAAAGAAAAAATTGCTTCTGATTGTGAATCCGAAGTATGCTACAACGGTGCACTTTTAACTATTTGTCCATCCTAGGAAAAAAATGAACGACATTTTTCGGAAACATGATAATTAGTAAATACTTTTTGACGACTTACAAAGCGCTTTGGGTGTGTCAGAAAGTTATTTCCTAAGCAATTAAAAAATGTTATATATTTCTTTAAAGTAGTTTATCTATTTCATTAATTAACTTTTTGATTTCATATCTTGAGTACCTCAATTTTTATTTTGTTTTTATTATTGTTTTACGAATTATCCAGAGCATAATAATACTGATTAAAAGCATAATAATAGGGAAAAAAGGCGTGAGGTAATAATAATTTAAGTATCTATTTCAATCTTCAATTAATTTTTTAGTATTGAACCATTTCATTTACTTTCTTTGTAAACAAGTTCCCTTACGTTTTTTTTATAAAAGTTTTTTTTTCATTAATTAATACCAAAATTTACTTTGTATTATTTATATGGAGCGGGATTCCGGGATCACGGGAAATTTAAAAAAATTTCCCGCTTTCCCGGGAATCGAAAAAGTCCGGGAAAAAAAAACTCTAATATTAATCCTACGATATATATTTCTAGTAATTATTTAAATACATAAGACTTTACAACTTTATGACTACCTTGTGAAAAGGTACCCCCAAGAAGGTATGAGAAGAAACAAATAACTAAACACATACATATAAAAAGTACGTGAAACAAAAAAAATGTGTTGGCAATCAAACATTAAACCTATTTTTCGCCACATTCCTGTTTTTATGAAAAAATATTTTCTAATCACATACCTATTGTATATGAGACGAAACAAATAATTAAAAACACAAAAAAATATGTTATAATACTACAAAAAATTAAAAATTTTATTGCATCGGTTAATCGGTTAATCGACTGAAATTAACCGGTTTAATCGTTAATCGAAAAAAGCCAATTTGAAATTAACCGATCAGTTAATCGGGTAGTAATTAATCGGTTAACCGATTGACGGTTAACCGAATGTATACCCTAGTAAGTAGCCTTAAGTTTGCGGTTCATTCTATGTCGAAAAAGCCAGTTTAATATTGACAATTTATACAACTCGATGTGAATGAAATTTTGCAAGTAGGTACTTCCAATTTTCAAAATTAAAAAAGACTTAACTTTGAAGCGTTATTTCGGCACTAATTAAAGCAAAATAACATCATTCAATTACCCTATTAATTCAGAAAACCTCTTCAATCCCAAATTCATTCCATTATCTTAAAGAAAAGTAAAACTTTTTGCAGCAATCAAGATAAAAAATCACTTTGTCTAAATTAAATTTATTTTAACAATTATGGAATCCTATAACCAAGTCTCAAGTTACAAAAACCTAAAATACCAAAACGCTTATTCCTTTCACTATGCGGATGATAAATGGTTTAAAATGTCTGCAATATTTTTGCTTATACTAGTAAATGTTCCAAAGAATATACTTGAAAAAAATTTTAAGGGAGTATGTTTTATATATCGCCGCATTGATTGATACACATCATTAATCAAAAACCATCATTGTCAATTACAGACCACAAAAACCGAAGTCGGGTCAAGGGTGCTAATGAGTGGTTTTATTTTTGTTTAAAAAAGGAAAACAAACTTGAAAAAGTGTTTCAAAGGAGCAGAATTTCGCTTTTTTTAGTTTTTATATTTCAACATAGTTAGATTTTTTTGACGAGGGTAATTTTTGTAAATCAAAAAGATTAAATGCCGTTTGGTTGTTGCTGTTAGAATTTTACATTTTTCTTAGAAGAAAACTCTTTAATATGAAATAAAAATAAGTAATATAAGAAATTCAACACAATTAAGAAAGTGTAATCCCCTAAGCCTGACCATTTGACCCTAAAGCACACAATATACAGATAGATTTCTGACGGTGTACCCACATGTGAAAAAAACAGAATAAAATTTTTGATATCATACTGACATAAAATATAACAAATTCCACCAACACGCAAAGAAAAAACATGGTTGTGGTAAACATATTCTAAGAGCAACATATTATGATAAGATTCATTATTGTAGCCTTATTATCACCAAATACATTCGTAATACTACATCATAATATTTTTACCTTAATCATATTCTATCATGTTAATCATAATAAGTTAAGAAGTAATAATATTATTGTCATGTAAAAAGGTAATAAGTTTAGGAGTAATCATATTATGATAAAGCACCACTTTCACAACAATAAAAACAATGTAAATACAATTTCTTTATTGATTTAATTTCTTTACACTTGTTTTTTAGTGGTTATTTTTTTAATTGTTTAACCACTCATTAACAAATAATTCGATAGGCATATGTTAAACAAACGACACAACTGATGCAAAATTATTTTACAAATGGCGAAAACAATATATTATTAGAGTAAAGAGATTTTGTTTGCATCTTAAACTTATTATGAGTACACGTATAGAAAATAATCATGTTATGGCTATTAAATATCACTAAATGGTTCTTAGTAATTTAATATGTTTTCAAAGTTATCATTATTTAGTTGTTAGAAAAATTATTATTTTTCCGTCAACAATACTCCAATTTATAATTGCGATAAGCATTTAAATGTTTACAGTAACTATAATATTGCTGATATTAAATAAAAAAAAAAACAATTTTTTGTGTACGATAACATAATATTGTTGCAATAATCATAGTGTAGTTGCCGTTACCATGCCCAATCATATTTTTTTCTCTGCGTAAATATGTGTCCCTAATGCTTCTACAAAAAGATATCTAGCTGTGTAAAAAAATCTATGGTGTAAAAGTTGCTATATTTTAAAAGAAAACTGGAGTTAAAAACATATAGACCAAACAAACGTTAAAATGGGTAAAGATAACTGTGTGAAACGAACTCGACCTACTTTATTTTTGAAAATTTTAAGAAAAAAGCAGTTAAGAATGAAAAATGTTTAATTAATTTTTATGTTGTAAAATTCCTTCTTCGTAAAAATATTTACTGAAAATTAAATTTGATGAACTTAAGCCTAATTAAAATATCAAAATTTGGATTAAAAACCACTATTAGTTCAACAAAATAACCACAATACTTATTATTGAAAAAAACCTTATAGTAATTTAAAACCAATAAATTAAGAGAACGTTTTTTATTAAACACATTGTTAACAAGCAAAGAAAAAACGTGGTTGTGGTTAACATATTCTGAGAGTTACATATTATGATAACATTTATAATTGTTATCACCATATTTCGAATACTATTAGAATCATAAAATATCATGTGATGACCAAATATATTCGAAATATTACATCATAATATTTACCCCTTAGTCATAATTTGTTTTTATTACATCCTATTATAATTAAATTTTATCATACTGTTGTTATGTTAATCATAATAAGCTTAGAAGTAATCATTGAAATTATTTATAAATTATTTTATAGAATTTTCATACTTTTTCTTTTAAATACCATTAAACTTACATGCAATGGTCAATGTTTTTTGCACCAAAATTTATGCACTTTCACAATAAAAGAAAAAAATTATAATTTGTTTAGCAATGCTATTTTGTTTAACAATTTTTTTTTAATGAAAAATGTGTTACCTTATTTTTAATTTCCTTAAATTATAACTACAGAACTGATGCAAAATTATTTTATAAAGTGCGCTAACAAAATAATATTAGAGTAAAGATTGCATCTTAAGCATACGAAGACTACACGTATGTACAGAAAGTTATCATGTTATGGTTATTAATAGGCCTACCAAAAAAAAAGCAAATGATTCCGATCATAAAAAAACAAAAAAAATTAGCTATTTTTGTGATGGCTTTTTTTACTTATTTTTTCGTTTTAAGATAATTTTTCCATTTTTTTATTCAACAAAAACTTATTTACTAAATTTTTGCAAAAATCGTTACTATTTGGTTTTTGATGTGGAACTTTTTTTTATAAATACAAAAACAAATCAAACCTTTCTGTGCTGTAACAACTCTGGTTAAAAAAATCGTCCAAAGTTATGGTAATATTTTGTGTTTCCCTTGTAAAATATCATCCCAACCACCTGCATTATCTCTGTACGTTATTATAACCACACCATTTTTTTGCTTTTTTAATATAGTTTTAGCTATTACGAATTTCTCTGTATATATTGAAATGAAAAATGTCTAGCGTTCCAGGGGATATAGGAGACAAAGTTAATAAAAAACTTAAATCAGTTTTATTAACAAATTGAGAATTTTCGGTACTAAAATATATTGGGGATATTTTGTGAAGCAAGCGAAATTGTGAGTCCAGTCGTATAAAATATACTTCAGAGCAAATACTCAATTTTAAATAAGCTCCCTTAACATCTGCTGACTCCAGATAGACATAGTTTTCTTTTCGAAAATTAATTGCATCAATGTATAATTTACTGTTACAACGTATTAAACGAATAAAGTGGAAAATAAACAATAAATTTTAATTGTTTTTTTTTTTAATTTTAACGGCTTATTTTCATGCTTTTAAAAGCCTTTTTTAAAAGCTTAAAACTGTTTTTTTAGTGTTTTTTTTTTTGGTTTTGTTATAAAATATCATTAAATGGTTGAAAGTAAAGTAATATGTTTTCAAACTTATCATTATTTAGTTGTGAGAAAAATGATTATTTTTCAGTCAACAACACCCAAATTTATAAATGCGATAAACAATGAAATGTTAACAGTAAGTAATAGGGAGGGTCGATTTTTTTTAAAAAAAATCGTATAGAAAAAACGTAATCTTTATAAAATTCTAAGAGAATTCTCCAAAGAAACCATGGGTCTAAAATAAAATCCTAATCCGCGCCTCTCGACTTGAAAATTTATATGCCCGCCTTTGGCAAAAAAAAATTTTTTTTGAAAAAATAGCTTTTTCCAAAAAGAAATCGAATTTTCTGAATAAAATTGTTTAGTAAGGTTGTTAGTTCTTTTGTACTTTATATTTTTCTACACTCAAAATTTTTTTACATAAAAAAAATATTCACCCAAGTAAAAAAGTTTGTATATAATTTTGTATTTAATATTTTTATAAGGAATTAAATAAAAAGATTCAAAACACAATAAAAAAAATATTATACTCAAAAAATTGTTTTCAGTATTTATAAAATAACGTTTTTTTGTTAACTAATGTGTTCCGACGTGTCACAGAAAAGAATAGAGATGATGTTCAGAAAATTTGATTTATTTTTGGAAAAAGCTATTTTTAAAAATTTTTTTTTTTTTTTGGAAAAGGCGGGCATATAAATTTGCAAGTCGAGAGGCGCGGATTAGGATTTTATTTTAGACCCATGGTTTCTTCGGAGAATTCTCTTAGGGCCATTATTACAACCTAATGATAAAGTTACTGATAGTTAACGTGAACAATGGCTATCTTTAACGATAAAGTGACCAATAAGTTTTTTCCATTATTACAACTGTCCGATAAAATAAAAAATGTAATTTATATACTGTGGCAACATTGCAGTATATACCGACTACTTTTGGTTGTTTAAAATACGTAGTGGCACTTAATTGAAAACAAAAGTTTAAAAAAAAGTTTTAAACCCGCAATTTTTGTGTTAATTAATATATTTTTTGTTTTATCCTTTAATTATATAATTAAAATTAAATAATTTAATTTGACATAAAACTGTCATTGAAGTTACCATATCTTCAGCAGAAAATATGGCATCTTCAAGTTCTTAAAGTTCACTTGTAAAGTTACCATGAGGACAAACCTGATGTTAGCTTATCAGTCACTTTTTAGGTTAATGTTAACTTGTAATAACCAAAACCTATTTATCTGTCAGATAGCATCCTAAAAATAACTATTTGTAAGTTGTAATAATGGCCATTAGAATTTAATGTAGATTACGTTTTTGGTATACGATTTTTTATTTTTTTATTTATCCATACAAATCGACCCGGATTAGTAAGTATAATATTGCTGATATACAATAAACATAGTGCAGTTGCCGTTACAATGCCGAACCACATTTTTTCTTTCCGTGTAATAAATGCTAAAAAAATCAAAAGTTCAACTAATTGCTAACCCGATTTTAATAATGTTATAGAAATTATCTCTCCATCAAAAAAAATTTTTTAAAATATCTCCATCGGCTCAAACGTTACAGACTTTTGGCGAATAAAAAACCAGTCTGATCCACTGTGCTGCGAACGCAACCTTCGCCTTATTGGAATCAAAATTATACGATTTAGAGAATTGGACCGATCAGTGGTCTACAGGGCAGTGTGATAATCTCCTTTGGAGCTATGTCAAGTCTCTGCTTTGTGCTACAAGCCAGCAACAATTAACACATCGAATGAAAACATAAATTTTGTTATTCGTGACCTGCGGCCAGTAATGCTCATTAAAGTTGACCACAATTGGACGTCCCATATGCCCGAAATTATTTTCAAATTGTAATGCCATGTTTTGAAACAAATTTTAGTAAAACTCAATTTTTAGTATTTTTTTATAATTTAAGACAGTGTTCGAAAATAAGCAGTTCATTATTTAGCGTTCAACTCACACACCCAAGAACGATATCTATTTTTTTAGTGATTGAGTGGACAAACACAACCCTTAATACCGTTCGGAACTATTTTCAAAAAAGAGCCGAACATTATATAGTGTTCTGTTCTTCGTTAAAAAACAAAACAATTGAAGAGATACTGTAGACCAATATTATCTTTTGATGTTCTATAATGTTTCTTTTTATACATTAATAAAGAAATAAGCAAACAAAAGATTTTAGCAACGACCGCAACACGAACAGCTTGTATATGTATTCTGTATATGTTTTATTTGTGTAAAATTAATTTTATGGCTTTTTGTTTTTTTCGTACGTGTATTTTTTTTTTTTTGTAAAAAATGTTTGGTTTTTTTTACCAGCCAAAAGGGAAGAACATTAATGAACCGAACAGAACACAATGAAGTTTGTAGTTTTTTAACCGAACGGAGTTAAGTGTTCTCATCTTTTATTGAGTTTGATAAAAACAGTATTATTTTTGTATGCGAAAGATGATTAACAGGGAAACGTTATTTTTTTTAATGATTTCCTACACAAACACTATAAGCATTTGTGTTTTCCACAAATCTACCGAACCGAACACTAAGGAGCGATATTTAGTGTTTATTTTCGAACACTGATTTTAAGTTATATCTAGTTTAGAATTCACCTTTTTTATAAAATCCGATAATAATCGTTGTAACTGACTCAAAAAGAATACATTTAAAACATGTTAGGGAAATTTCTGTTGGATAACAATTATAATCGACTTGCAAACCAAAGGAAAATTACAGATAAAGACCTGGTATGTACTAATCCAAAGCTACTTACACCTTTTTAGTTGCCCGATTTTTGATTAAGTAATATTCTAAAAACAATATAAAGAGCTTTGATTTTTGCACAGTTATTAAACTTATTTTATTTTTCTCTACTTTCAGAAAAACAAGTCGTATTTTGGTAAGTGTATTTCCAGTTCTAAAAAAAATAAATGCAAACAACATGGTAACATTTTTCCGTTGTCTCTCAAAAATTAATGCCACCTCCACATTCTGTTTGGGTTATTAAGACAATAAAACTATTTACATTTTGTTGGACAAAAAAAGAATTTGTAATTTGATTACTACAAAAAAAAGAGGAACATAAAATATCAAAAAATCAGCAGTTGCAAAAATTAAATGAATATGCAGCAATACTCAAACAAATACACCACACAATCACATTTATTTCCTTATAAAAAGTGTTATAAATATTTTTATAACAAATCGTTATAGAAAAAAACCAAAAATTCAACCAAACTCTTGACATTGTAAACGTATGCGAAAAAAGGCGAGAAAAAAAATTTTAGAAAAAAATGGGTGATGAAAATTTAAAAACGTATTTGGAATATTTAAACGAATTCATTTTCCTACGTGAATTTATTTAACATTTTTTTCAATGTTTTTTTTTTGTAATCAGGACAAAACAAGGAAGCCAGAAATAAAAAAGCATTGATGTGTTCTATAATGTGCTCTTTTTCTTAGAAACTGCAGCAGAGTGAGAATTGCTATTTCTTGATTCAATCTATATGATGACATACTAATTTTAAATTTTTGTCGTATTCCCCCCCCCCCCCCTCCCCTTCTTAAGCAAAAAATATTATGTACAAAACGTTCTTAAAACTTGTGGTTGCAAATACTATCTTATAAGAATTTTACGTGACTTGGCGAATTATTTCTGTGCTAAAAACAAAAACTACATCTTCAAGACCTTTAGATATTCTAACTAGAAGATTTAAAAGGAGTGTAATACTGGTAATAAGAAATTGTTATGAAAGACAAAATAAGCAAATTCTTTTAAAAGACAAATAAAATTTGATGTGTTCTTTTTTTCGCAGTAAAAGAACTATAAAGAAAAATTTGTTGCATTTTTTTAGAATTTACGAAAAAGAGATAAAATGTAAAAGATTGTTGTTATTTGAAAATATGCAGTTGGTTAATGGTTTTGTCTTGTTAATATGCCAGGATATAAGCGATAGTATTAGAAGATAGTTAAATCGCCCTACATAATTTTTTCAACAAAATAAAGTTGAATATATCCCCAATATTTGTTTTTAACATGCCTACCCGGTTTCTAAGAGGGAGTTTACACGATGTATTTTCAGACACGTCTGACAAACACGTCTGTTTTGGTTTTAGGCGATCGGGGTAGAGAAGAAAGAGGGGTTGCCAAACAGACACGAAATGAGTTTTCATGTTTGTTTATATGAATTTTCATGTCTTCAATTTTTATGTATATGTAAATTAGACTATTAGATATGAAAACAGACATGTTTCGAAAGACATCGTGAAAAGACAGAAGGTTTTTGGTAGCATGTTCAAAAGAGAATGTCAAAAACAGACTTGTCTGGAAAGACACCGTGTAAACTCCCTTTAAGTTTATTTTTATACCGTGATTTTTTTTTTTTTTTTTTTTTTTTTTTTTTTTTTTTTGAGAAATGTATAAATCACTGGGATGATTTTTGTATGGAGACCTTTTAAGGAAACAAATGTGGGCGATGTTGAATTAAGTAGAGTCGGTCATACATTTGATTCATCTGGTGGCATCCATAGTAGGGGCAAATTTTTTATAAATTCATAAAATTTAAGACTTTGTTGTACAGCTATGGCACGAGCTCTCTATGTTTCTATTTTTCATTCAAGCTGTGCAAGGAAAAATCAACAAAGAAAAAGGCAAATGAGAAAAAACATGTAAATCAAATTCGCTTAGGTATTCAAGAAAAATTCTTGATAAAAGTGCGAAAAAAAACAGATGTGAGGAAAAAACATGTTAAAATTAAAAAAAGAAAATTTATTAGAGCAAATTTCGATTAACCAAAATACCATTGATATTGAATATACTATTGATGTTTAACTATACACTGACTGCCGTCGCACATAGGGGTTTTTTGCCAATCTAGCCGGACATTACTTTTTGTTTTAGCTTATATTGCTTCTTAAAAGTTATTGAGTGCCCCTAGATCGATGAAACTTGGCAGAAATATGTGATATTGTCATAGACAGGTAAACCTAAAAAATAAATAAAATCGGACCAAGGAGGAAAATGTTCCCCCTAGAAGAACTAATCCAACCTCTGAAAAATGCAATTTTTTTTAAACTTTTCCCATACTTTTGTTTGGCAAATGCAACTTTTAACGTCGGCGAAAGTTAAAAAACCTAAAATAAGACCCATGAGATCGTAAAATTACACTTTTCGCCCCCCGCCCCCTTTTGAGGGCGGTTACATAAAATAATATTTAAAAAAAATGTAAATATTAAAAGAAATAGATTACTAACGCCTTAATACTATAATAATTAAATTTTTGAACTTTAATGGGTAGGGGGAGATATCCCTCCAAACACCCCCCCCCCCGGAACGACCCTGTAAAATTTTTTTTTTTTTTGCTAATTTCCAAAACATATTAATTTTTAAGATTTTATGTGACTTTTATATATTTTATAGTATTTAATTTATCTGAAAATAATTAATATATTCGTAATAATAACTTATTTATAATAGTAACAGCAAATTTTATTTAAAATAATAACAACTAATTTATTTAAAATAACTTCTCTTTTGCACTAAGATGATGATGAGTGCCATGGTTCTTCTTCGTCTGCTTCTTCAAAATCCTCTTCTGAATCTGAATTCTCTTCAGAGCCAAGTACAGGTGGAAGCATAAAAGAAATTGCTTCTTTCGTAAAGGGTAGTGACTTTTTTTTTGGAGTTGGTCTTATACTAGTAATCAGTGGGTCAGAACTGAGCAAAAGTCTATTTATAACATCTTTGTTACACTGAACCCTCGAAAACTTTCTAGCAAAATTCTGCCTGTAAAGCCGAAAATGTTTATTTCGTGCCTCAGACGCTTCTTCTGATAATAGCCCGATAGGCAACAATGCCTCACTCATTACAGTTGCGCCATGTACTAAAATCTTGTGCATTGTAGGTGTCATAGGATGCCAGGGATATAGAGTAACGTAAAGTTTTGCAGTGTCTAAGCAATAATTGGCAAACTCGTGCAAATGGATTTTGTGACCACTTGTAATTACTTCAATAATAACTTTGATCCGGTAGATGAAATCCAATGCAATTCCAGTTATTTCTGCAGCTAATTCAGGATTGGAAAAAAATCGTCTGCTGGTGTTACCATCGTTGCTGTTTCCAAATCCAGTCTTCGGTACATCCACTATTAGCCCTAATTCACTTCTAAATTTTTCTTGGATAGTTTTTTTCCTCTCATTAACAATAGTTTTGTCCTCATCCGATCTTAATTGCCACTTTTTTACTGTGAGTTTATACGATAGGTGTAATATGCTCTCAAATAGACGAATTCTGGCGTGCAAAGTAGATAATCCGAAAGAAAGTGCATCTACGTCTATATCCCTTTTGATTTTCAAATTGTTAAATTCTTTTGAAGTAGCCCCACAAATATAGCACTTCATTGTGGACGTAGTTTGTGTTGCGGCATTACATACTTTTGCATCTATCATTGTAAATACCATTGTATGTTTTATGGAATATAACTTTCCTTCCATTAAAAAATTAGTGTTTTGTAATGTAGTAATGGCATCTTGTACATAATTAATTTCTTCTTGGATTACATCTACAGTTTCTTTAACAAATCTGATGCGAATAGGTCTACAATATCGCGGTGATGAAGGAGTTGGATTTTGCCATAATATTTTCTCCTTTTTTGCACCATATCTTAGTCGAAGCGGTACGAAACTACTCTGAAAAATATGAGAATCAGAAGCATCATTTTTCATCTTTTGCTTAAATTGTGCCTGGTGTGATCCATCGCAGCCCCATTTGCTTATTAGTTCGAGGGAGTTGCATTCTTCTATTTGTGAATCACATAAGACATCTTTTAAATATGTAAGTAATCTACTTGCAGTATGATTAAGCAAATCCTGAAGATTTATTTGAGCACATGTTTCCGTTACTTCAAATGATTCTTTTGGAGGATAGCATTCACTTTTCTCTCTCTGCAGAATATTGTAGCTAGGATAAACCTTCTTAGCGGCACTTCGGATTATTTCATATTGTTTTCGAGAAAGATCAGCTTCTACAAATATAGAAAGAGCCTTTAGAGGGGTTAGCTGTTTTACTTTATCCTCTTGTGCAGCTTTGTATGCTTTTTTTATTTTTGTAGCTCTTGCCGGAGAAGACACAATTTCTTTAAGCAGACCTGAGGCATCTTTTTTTCCAGACGTTTGTAGTTGTGTTTGGGTAGCGTGCATCAATAAATCAGCATCGGTTGAGTTCGCAAGATTTCAGTTTTTCTTCTCTTACTTCTTTCGGTCAATTCAACAAACGGCTTTTGTAGTCGTTTTGAAGACGAACTCCCAAAAAAAGGTATTGTCACTGTTCCTTCCAGCCATTTGGCATGCATGCTTACAAATCGATCCTTTTTTCTTTGTGCTGAATGCCAAAATATTTTAAAAAAATATTTGAATTTCTTTAAGCATTGATTTACTACTGATATGTCACTATATCCCTGACATTTTGAAATTTCGCACAATTTTCTAACTAAAAATTGTAATTTCTCTTCAACGAGTTTAGAACTACATTCTTGTATAATTTGGAATAACTCTAAATTCGTATACACTTTTTCCATTTTACTCAAAATGGTTCTGATAACAATTTTATGCAAGAACCACAATATATATTTAAAAAAACTAAGTACCTAGAGCCCAGATTTGATTTTTTATTATATATTATTTTTGTTGTTAATGATTTTAAAAGTTATGCAAAACAGGTACATTTATTTTGCTCTATTAAATAACGTCCTTTAGCGGCCGCACAGGTGGTTAAAACCCGTTACTTACTGTTTCGCACATCCCTTTTTTTACACAGGTAATATTAGGCTTAGATGTAATAATTTAAATAAAAACCATCTACGTACAACCAAAACATTTTATGACTGACGAAAGGGTTTCTATCATATGTACCTATGCAAGATGAGCAAAAACAGAAAAAAGGTGAAATTTTCAAAAAATCATAAAAAAAAATGGCGCAACAACGCGCAACGTTTTTTTTTTGAATTTAAAAGTAGAGATTTCAAATTTTATCGTGATGTATAAAATTTTTAAGAACTCAGCGGAACTCACCTTCAAAAACCTTTTAAATTTTTTTTTTTTACAAAAAAGTGAACAAAAAAATCGTTTTTTTTAATTTCGTACTAATTTTTTTATCATAAAAAATTCAAATAAAATTTTTCTAAAAATTTTCATAATTAGCTGTTTATATAGTCTTTCACAGAAAAAAAAATTCAATGTAAAATCTTTATTCGTTTATCTACAAAAAAATATATTGTAAACCTCCCAAAACCGTAAAAAGTCAATGAACACGCATGCAATTTAATCAACTTTCCTGGTTTTAACAGTGTCCCAAAACCACAAATCTCAAGCAAAAGACTTGAAAATTCACTATACGATGCAGAACTTTGTTGTCTGTCGAGCTGCGTACTTAATTTTTCAATTTTTGCTTAATGTCCGGCTAGATTGGCAAAAAACCCCTATGTGCGTCGCACAGTGGGAAATTTTACGAGAAGGCGGTCAAAATTCCATAACTTTTGACTGGATCGGTATTTTTTTATGCGATTTTTTTTGCTCGATAGGTGCGATGTTAGGCTTTAATTTGCGCTATAAAACGTAAAATTCGACTGATAGGAGCAAAAGTTATGGGGAGTTCAAAATGCATTTTCATTTTTTTGTTGAGTTTCGGTGTAAAAGTTGAATATTTCAAATATGATTTTTTTATAATTTATCATTATTTCTCTTGTATTTTACAACTGATACTTATTTTTTATTGTCGAACTTAGATCCTGTCAGAAAATGCCAATATTTGGCCCCTGTAAATTTTTTAGTCCCAATATTCACAGGGGCCAAAGGTTGGCTTTTTTGGGACGAGACGAGTTGTTATAAGGATAAAACTGAAAAGGAATATTTTAAAAAATGCCCAAATAGCATTCTTGGCTATCGATAACATTTTAGGTAATTCAACTTTTATTTTTGGTTTGAGATGTATGTGTATTTTATTTTTATATATTAATACAAATATATACTTAAATCAAAAACAAATTATAATCTATAAACAATTTTAAATTAAACAATATTAGTAAAAATTTCTTCTAAATAGCTTTGGGTTTCATTTTCCAGAAGTTGTTTAGCTTCTTGTTAGCATCAGATGAGTTTTCTGAATTACATTGCTTGTATTGTTTCTGACCAGAGCTTCCATCACATCCCCATTTAGAAAATAAAGTGATGCTGCAATTTTTAAGTTTTTTTAAACAGTCAGCATCAAGTGTATTTAATAATCGTTCTGCAGTGTGTTCGAGAAGAGCCTGCAATTTTACTTCTGCTGAACTTAAAGTTACACTAATAGCCGTTTGTGAAGATAAGCACTCTTTTTTGACAAAAACTAAATCTCGATATCGTAGAAAGATTCCACAATTTTTTTCATTGCTTCGCTTTCGCAGTTCTGTATACTGATTTTTTGTCAGTTTTAAATCCAAAAATAGTGCAAATGTTTCTTCTGGAGTAAATTTCATTTCTTCAGTTGGTGTAGGCATACTTTTTAAAATCCTCTTTGTGCGTTTAGGGCTAGCTTCCACTATTTTTTCAATTATTGCAATTTTTGATTTATTTTGCGTTGGTTGAATTTGATGCAGAAATGAATCCTTTATTATACTATGAGAAATTTCTTCTTTGATATTTGCAAGCTTGCGTCTTCGTGATCTTTTACTGCAATTGTCAATTTGTTTTGCGGGCCGACCCACTTTTCCAGTTTCCTTAGCGGTTATTGACAGCTTCTTAAAAATCAGATAATTTGTTAGCCATTTTTCGTTGCGTAAGTAAAACGTTTTCTTGTTTCTATAACATTTAAGGTACCGTTTTCTTAATGTTAATGAAAAATTTTTAATTTTTATCTTATGAATTTTGATTTCTTGTTCGTTGCATAATTTAAAGAATGGATTATTCATTATGTGTAACACAAAATCTTTTTCATCTTTCTGTTGAAAATATATATCTGCGAGAACTTAATAACTGAACTTAGCCATTGTTTAAACAATAATGAAGGTAAAATTATAAATGCATGCACTTTTATACTCTTGATAGAAGTTTTTTTAAATGATCTTTTGTTACTACTTCTTTAAAACATAAAAACTCTTTTTTAAATACAAATTTAATCTTTTATTAGCATTTCTTTGAAACATAAAAACCCCTGTTTTCACACTTTTTAAAAGGATAACATACCGGCAATAAATTAACAGGTAACATGTAGGTAATTTTCACGTAAAATATAACTGCGTGCTAGTTTTTTACCATTTACCTGCTCTTTCATTTTTTAAATTAAGTTGCAATTTTCAGGTAATTAAACTATGTAGTTTATGTTGCGGATATTTACTAATGTTTAACCTCTTAACTTACTCAGAAATCTAACGTGTTAGTCTATTTATGTCGCCTATTCGTTTTGCAGCATCCGTTCACCCACAATAAGTTCATAACAATGGCAATACCTTTACCTTCTCCAAATTAATTGATAACCTGACGTGCTAGATAATTTATGTGGCCTGAACTGCTTTATTTGTCGAAAATTCTTTAAGATTCACCTTCTTTAATTTCAGTAATGTTTCCTTGCAGGACTTATTTTTTGAACCGAATATCTTACCTTGGGTCACAGAAATTGCTGTAGTTCGCAAGGCCGTATCCAGATGTGTGTACAATGGGGTATAGAAATGTAGGTTAGATTCTGGACTACAAGAGAGTATAGATTTTTTTTTGACGCATTTTGACGCTCAGGACTTAAGCTCTATAAAGTAGGAAATTTCCGGGAAATTTTGACATAAAAAAAAAAAAAAAATTAAATAGTTCTAGAGGTCGCAGATTTTAATGCTTTAAACCACGTATAGCTAATAAAATAAACTAATACACAAAACTTATTCTGTCAAAAAATCTTAAAAAACAAAAAAGTTATGAGCATTTGAACTTCACAAATTGACTCAGAAATTCAAAACTATAACCAAATATTGAGAAAGTCCATTTCGGACCACCCTGTTCTCAATGAAATAGTTGAAATAGGGTTGAAATTTTTTGGCTCCCGAGGTTCACTAGTATTTACTTTCACATGAATTAAAAAATTTTAAAATCGGAGAACAAAAAAAAAAATAATTTTGGCCGCCTTCTCAAAATATGAACCAGTGTGCGTCGGTTGGATGGTAAAGATAAAACTGCAAAGAACTCTGATCATGAGAACGTGGTTGTATAAATAATCATCATCCCATCACCATTATATCTGTGGTATTTTGACAAAACATCTTAAGTCAAATTAAAAAAAAATGTTGTAAATCATATGAATTTTCATTCAAAAAACATTTTGGTTAACGGTTTAAAAATGTTGAATTATAAACGGAATTTTTCTTTAAATTTGGTTTATTTTATTATTTGATAAAACTGATTTTTTCACCATGTTTTTTTTTTTAACTTTTATCTCGACTTAAGATGTTTTGTCAGAATGCCAAAGATATATATTAATAGGTTAAGTAATTTTATTTCTTTTGAGCCCACGGTATACAACGGATCTTAACAAAAGATACATCATTCGAAAGATATTTTTGGCAGAACTACATTTTATTAAAATCCGTTCAGCTTTTTCCGTTCAGTTGTTACTGATACATGGAAACAACTCACATACGTGTGAGCAAAAGAAAAATGTAAGAGCAAATAAAATTTGTGCCTAAAATTGTGTATAAAACAGTGTTTCTTACCACCATCAAAACTAAACTAGAGATAAAGCAAAATTATCCGATTTAAATAAACCTACCTACACCTTATATCAAACTAAAAAAAAAATATACCTTTAAAAAAGAACAAGTAAGAAAGTATAATTGGTCAAGTCCGACCATTTGATAGTATTAAAAGCAATTCCCATTAGTGGGTACCGAAAATCAAGTTGTATTCAACAAAATTTATATATTTAGCTACTTAAAAAAAACAAGTAAAAGTACAATTAAAATTGAAAAAAAATAAAAGTATTAAAATTTAACATATAACAAAATGCAAGTAAGCGAGTTAAATTAAAATGAATTATCATAAATATCTTACAAAAAATCTTTTCGCGAATTAAGTTCAGTGTATTGCTTGCGTGACACATGGCCGATTTTCTCAACAACTGCTAAACACGATTGGCTAACAACTCGCACATATCGCTCGGTATTTTGCAAATGACAAGGATACTCAAAAAAAAAAAACAGCGAATTCATTTGAATTCGCCAACGCATATACCTTGTTTAATGTGCCTTGATAGCAGTTATATAATGTTTTTTGAGTATACAACTGGACTTTTATTTTTTCTAAAATTTTTTTAAATGTTCCCTAAAAAATGTTAGTCGTGAACAAAAAAAAAAATGGTCAAGCTATTTAAATTTTCATTAAAATCGAATTGAAAATCATCAAAAAACTGAAATACACATCTCGCCATCTCGAGCCTGTGGTTAGATTTTTAAAATGTTTTAATGCAGAATCAAAGAATTCCAAAATATCTATTATATATGACAACTCCTTGGACAAAAAAAATTACCATATTTTTTATAGATGAAAAATACCATTTTTGGATCCGTTTTTGACGCGGTTTAGCTCAGATTATCGCTAGAGCGCAAATGTTTTAGGAATCATCATAAAAAATGTCAAAGAAAATTTTCAGGGGGTACAACTTTACCTTTTTTTTTGCCCATATAAGATGAGTTGGTCTAATGTACATATGTAAATGCTTTAATAAAAAACTACTTTTTTTATATTTCATATTTATTTTGCACATTTTTATACGTTTATTTTGCTCGAGCTCTAGTTTTTTTAATTGAAACTTGTTATTTATTCTTTGCCTTTCCACTTCCAGTCTTCTTTTTTTTTAACATCTTTTGCCCTCTAAAATTTTTCAGTTTCCCGTTGCCCACCCGTCTTCCGTTGATGCTAGCTTTTCAAAGCAAGTATTTTTTGCTCGACGCTTTGCTTTGTTAGCAAAAGTGAAATAATCCGAAGATGTAAACGGCCCGTTCATCTTCGATATCAGTTGCATCAATTGAAGCGTTATCGAATGTATCGGTCGATGTATCCATTACTGCTCGTCTATACCAGAGATAAATACTGCGACATATATTGCAGTAAATGTCAAAATTATGTTATCTTTAATGTAGACAGCACCTTTTTGAACATATTTATTGCCGAAAATTTATGTTGCAATAATTGTTAGTCTGTTTTCGTTGACAATTATTGCTAACATAAAACGTCAAATTTGGTTGTCAATTGAAAAAAAAGAAGCAAAAAGAAAAAGATAGAAGCAAATTGCGTGGAAAAGAAATAAAGTTTGTGAAATGGTAGCAAATTATAACTGAAGTAAAAGAATTAAATAATTAAAAATAAACACTAAACTAATTTTTTTTTTTTTTTTTTTTTAAATAAGCACTAAAATAAAATTTTAAAAATTATTTTTGTTAATATAATTTTTTTCCTCTTCGATCTTTATTATTTAAATTTATATCAATTTGTTTAAGCTTGAGTTATTTTTTATATAAAAATATTAAAAATTTTTGATATTCTAAAAATTGTATTCTTTAATTAGGCTCAAGCTCATCAAATTTAATTTTCATTAAATTATTTTCACTGAGGAAGGAATTTTACAACTTGGAATTTTTTTTAATAATTTATTGATAATTTTTCTTTGGCTGAGCTGGGATTTGAACCCGGGTTGATTTGTACATGTTTCAAGAATTACCACATTCTATCTTCAGAAAACCTTTAAGTTCTAACCACCGCACCACTGCGGTGCCCGCCACCCAACAGTCAAACATCAATCTTTTAACCAGTCCCAGGAAAAACTTTTTGATTTTTAGTAATAGGTTGTAGTTATTTCATACGTTACCTGGTAAGTAGTTGTCATTACAATTGTCATTATTTTGAAGACTTTAATAAATACTTACTAGTAATGACCACAACAACTACTTATTACTTCTAGTATTTTTACTACTGAATATTTGCTTACTAATAATCAGCTCAATAACTACTTATTAGTTGTGTTGTTTTCAGTACTGAATATTTACTTACTGGTAACACACTCAATAATTACTTATTAGGTCTATTAACTAGTGATTTTTTGGCTTCTGGTAAGTATATTGTAAATACTTACAATTCAACTTACTAGTAGTTAAATAATAACTAGATATTTTTTGTCTTCTAGTAAGTGTATTGTAAGTACTGAATTCTGTGGACACCTCGAACAAAAATAAGTAGTTATTCAGCCGAAAAATAAGTAGTGTTTATTTTCTCAAACATTATTTGCTAACTTACTTGGTAAGTTAAGTTTTTGCTGGGGTAGTACTGGTGGTTTGAAATTTGCTGTTATTATCATTTTTAAATTTCAAATTATATGTTGCCTCCTTTCCTCTGTTTTTTCGTATGCTTTCTGTAAAGACTTTGTCTTGAAAACCTGAATACATTTGTTTATTATGTTTTTTTTTTGTCTGCTTTCGTCGACATTGGACAAAAAAAAATATATGTATATATATATGCAAGTAATCGCCGCCAAATTTTATGTTAATACCAACATTTCTAAAGAAGTTTGGCATTAAAATCTTTTTCCGTGGGTGGTATGTGTATGGGAGATAAAGTCAAATCAATCGATTTCATTAAAACTTGGTTAGGGTCAAATTAATTATAAAAACCAACATAATAAGACGGTTAATGGGTACAAAATTAAATTCCGGAAAGATTTTTGTATGCGGAGATTTAAGTATGGACCGATTTTCACAATGTTAAATTAACACCATTTTTGTTCACCACATACGCTAATATGGGTATTAAAACAACAACTATTCCACAAAGAAAAATTATAATTTTATATTATTAAAATCTTTTTGTTTTATGTCAACTAAAGGCTAACATCAAGTTTATGTCCATGGTAACTTTACAAGTGGACTTTAAAAATCTAAAGCTGCAATATTTTCGGCATTTTCTAGTGGTAAGAGCCATAAGCTTCCGCAAGAATATGATAACCTTGTACAGCTCTTTTTTTGTAAAAATATATAGCAAAACTTTCCTTAAAATCCTATTTGTATCGCAATTGTCCATTTTCAACGCATGAAAAAATACGATATTTTAAAAAACATTTCTGTTGGTAAATGTCTAAACTTTTGTAGATGTAACAATAATTTATGGCATCCTTAACAATAAATATGTAACAAGTAGAGGAATTTGTTGACCACCAGCGAGAATTCAATTATATTACCAATATATTTTTTATTATTATTGCCAATGAAACCTCCAAAGATATTTAAAGATATTTTAAAATATTACGTTTTCTATTGAACCCTGTTGCTAAATGACTTTCTTACTAAACATGACCAACTTAAAATCAGTGAAAACCAAAAAAATACATACCCCGCCATTGGCATGTAAAGAATGTCGCCAAAAACAAAAACACAAGAAAAGAGCAATGCTCTGGTTTTTCTACGAATTTTTTTTTTGTCGTATTGTATTTTTTCCTTTTACAACGTTTCCTAATACCGTAGACGTTTTTGGTTTAGTTAAGTTTGGTTTGCAAAAACTCTAACGATAAATCATTCTACAAATAGAACGCAAACAAACATACAATTACAACAGAGCAGTTGTAGAATCAAGTAGCAACAACTATTGTATTTTTGCAACAAACCCTCAAATAACAGCAACAACAATGTTAGCGACTTTAATGGTGAAAAAAAAAACAAAAACCAGAGAGGGGATAAAAAGAAGACAGTGTAAAAATTTCATTGCATCAGTCTGAAACAATATAAATGCATAGTATATATAGTATATAAAACAAGTAAGAGTGCTAGTTTTGGCTGTGCCGAATATTGGGTACCCTCCACCACGAGTTAAAATAGAATAGAAAACATTGGTCCGACCATCAGATATATTTTTTGAATTTATCCTAATTAAAATAATTCGTACCGGTTTCAGCCGTATTTAGGTGATTTTCAGGACGTGATTTTACATTAGGCTTATGATAAATTATGGCTCGATCAACACAAAACCGGCATGAAATATTTAAATTTGACCAAACTTCAATACAGGAGTGCAATCTTTGTAGCGTTTTATGTGTTTTAAAGGGTTTTTTATGCTACCTATGGTAAATTATGGACCGATATCACAAAAATTCCCCACATTTTTCACCAATTAAAGCATTAATCAAAAATGTAATCAGTTTTAATTAAAATTTTAATCAACTGAATTAAACATTTAATCAAGTGAATTAAACGTTTAATTAATACTATTAACTGGTTTAATTGATACTATTAATTTGTTTACTGGTGCAAATTTAATTAATTTTTTAATTAATATCACAAATCTTTTAATTGAAATCAATTTTTATTTTTTTCTGTGTACGCGGTGTAATTTCTAGCCATATAAAGCGAACTTGTACTAAATTTTGGCACAATATCAATATTTGTTACTAAATAACGTTCCTTAGTGTTCGGTTCGGTAGATTTGTGGAAAACACAAACGCTAATAGTGTTTGTGTAGTAAGAAAATCACATTTCCCTGTTTGTCATCTGTCTAACACAAAAATAATACTGTTCTTATCAAACTCAACAAAAGATGAGAACATTTAATTCCGCTCGGTTTTTTTTAAAAAAACCACAAACTTCATTGTGTTCGGTTCAGCTCATTAGTGTTTGCTTATTTCTGTTATGCTAAGCGCCCTTTTGGCTGGTAAAAAAACCAAACATTTTTTACAAAAAACAAACCAAAATCCAGCAAAATAATTTAACACAAAGAAAACTAATACACACACAACCGGTTCATTCTGCGGTCGTTGGTAAAATTTTTTGTTTGTTCATTTCCTTATCAATGTAAAAAAAAGAAACATTATAGAACATTTAAATATAATGTTTCTCTACAGAATCCCTTAAATTGTTCTGTTTTTCAACAAAGAACAGAACACTATATAATGTTCGAATCTTTCTTGAAAATAGTTACGAGCGGTATAGAGGGTTGTGTTCGTCTACACAAACACTAAACAATTTATATCGTTCCTGGGTGTGTGGGCCGAACGTTAAATAATGGTCTGTTGATTTTCGAACACTGATTTAAAGGATTTTTGGGAGTGGGCTTTATATGGGACTGATAGAAAATATGGATCAATCTTCACGAAATTTGACAGTTTGATTTTCAGTCTTATGACATACCCAATTTTACTCAATTAAAATTTTTCCTTACGGTTTTAGGCATACTAAAGTCTTAAATTATTGATCGATCATTAGAAAATTTTGCAAATGATGTCGTATAAAACAATTTTTTAGGTGGGTTTTTCCACATTTGGATTTTTCTCTCTTGGCCTACTGAACCGATTGTGCTAGATTCCAATCCCAAACTGGAAAGATGAACTCAAAACAATCAGACACCAACACAAAAGTTTTTTTTTGACTCATTCAAATCGGGTTTCTAATAGACAGACCGACATGGCTAAATCGACATAGAATTGTTCAACGATCCATTTTATGGATATTTTAAAGGGTCTTAGATGAAGATTAATAAAGTTTCACACCGAATGACAAACTAAGTATACCCCCTTCACAACTAGTTATGGATGGTATAAAAAGAATATGGTGGAATACTGTTTGGTTGCTTCAGAATTGTAACAAAAACACACAGCCAACAACATTCAAATAAACATTCAGTTTTTTTAGCAAACGAAAACCAACAGCGAAAAAATGCAACAAATAACTTGGAGGAGGAAAAAAGTGTAGAAAATAACAAAAACAAACACTGAACAACATTTATAAATTATGAGAATCGCACAGTAAATTGAAATGTTACTGGCTTCCTTTTTTCTATGATTCCATTCTATTTTTATTTCGTTGGTTATGGTTTCCTCGAAGTTCAATGGTTGACTTCTATTTGGCGATCGGTGGTGGGCAATCTTATAATGGATGGGTAAATTGGTTTATTTTCTAAATAAGGCTATGTTATATTCGTACAATGTGTGTGTGTTTGTTGTCTGTTTGAAGTCTGTAGACGGCTAAGTGGTTGAACCGATTTTCTTAAAAATTTCGCAGCATCTTCCCGTATATCTGGAAGGAAATATTTTCTTTTGAATCGCAAGTACGCGAAGTTCCACGCCAAATTAAAATTTTTATATCATAAACAGTGTTGCCAATTTAGCCATTTAGTGGCTAGATTTAGCCATTTTTCACCCTGTTTAAAAAATCACTTTAGCCATTAGCCATTTTTCAAATTGTTTAGCCATAAAATTTTATTTGCCGTTTTACTTTTAAAAGAATAATTTTTATTTTATTTTAAAAATTTATAAAAGTAAAATAAACATATTAAACAGTTAAAACGCCTTTAATTTAAATCACATCTTTTACAAATGCTGAAAATCGCTATAAACGAGGATGAAACATCTATCAAAGTAAAGTAACAGTATTCCAATATTTAATTTATAAAATGGATCAACACAAACGTCGGTGTTTCTTTCTGGTTGCAAGTATTTCAATAAAGAGATACAGTCGGCAACAACATTTTTTTTAGAAATTTCAGAATTGACTATAAAGTTGCTCTCACTTCCGTGGTCTAATGCTGAAGTAGAGAGGGTATTTAGCCAAGTAAACATCTTAAAAGTAATTTTAGAAATAGGTTACATTTAGCAACCGGTAATTCGATTTTTACCAACACCACAATAGTGGAGAGGGTACTATGCGTTTGTGCTGATGTTTGTAACATCTTAAAATATTGAAACTTAGCCAACCTTTACGTATACCGATTGACTCAGAATCACTTTCTGAGTCGAATTAACGATGATTGTCCGGCTGGCTGGCTGTTCATGTACACCTTGTGCGCAAAGTAACGGTCGGAAATTTGCAGATAATTTAATAAAATTTGGTACATAGGTTATAATGTGGTGTAGGGTATCATCTAGTCGGGGTTGACCGACTATACTTATTTAATTGTTTTTTATTGTAGATCTGGACTCAAAAGGTTGGGTTACTGTTGTCGTGATTATGATTTTCCCTCGAATTATTTAAAACTAATGGGCACGAGTGATTCCTATGAGATGAAAAATAACGACATCGAATTTATCGATGATTTAATTTTAAAATATATATCAAAATATTAATTTACGTTTATTCTTATTTAAGAAATTGATCTTGACTTACAATTTCATCGTAAACAAATTTAAATGAATTTTTTCTGTTTTGTTATTGAATTTTAATGTGTTTTTATTTAAAAAAAACTTTTAGCCATTTTTTAGCCCATTTTTAGCCATTTTTTTCCGTAAATTTAGCCATTTTTAGTCATCAAGTTTTGGCAACACTGATCATAAACTAATACAGATAGAGTACTTAAATTTAGTACGGACAACTTTGTCATGCACACGAACATTTGGGCAAAAAATGGGAGGACTTGCAATAGTAGGTGTTGTATTTCCCACATGAATTAAAAACTAAAATTCGTATATCTGGAAATTACTGCTACAGTACTGAAACTTTGACAAATGTATGATTATTTGGATAAGAAATAGATGCATTAGTAATAGAGGGCGTGGCACCTCGCATATGAATTAAATACTATAATTCGTATATTTGGGAAACGTTAATGGTTAGAGTTATACAATTTTGCAAGAGCAACTTTGACATCTATATAAACAGTTGGATAAGAAAAGGGTGCACTAGAAATAGTGGGCGTGGCACCTCGCATATGAATTAAATACTTTATACGAAACTATTGCAGCTAAAGTCATCAAAGTTGGCACAGGCAAGTTCTTCCCATTAGGGAAGAAATAGGTGTACTAACAAAAGTGGGGGTGACACTTTCCTTATGAATTAAATACCACAATGAGCATGTTTGGAAAACTATAACAAGTAGAATTCCGTAGGAGTAACTTTAGTATCAATAAAAATATTTTGGGACAAAAATGAGCGAACTACCAATAGTGGGCGTGGCACTTCCTATATGTAGTAAATCAGTGAGCTTGAGTCACCAAATTTTGTGGAAAACAAGGTAGATTCTACAGTTTTCGGTAGTGATTTTGCTTCATTGTTATTTCATCTTAATTAAACATGATTTTACAATAACTTGCGAACAACATGTTTTCTTTTAAAATAACTATAATTCATGTTAATTTAACATTGCAGTAAAGTTAGAGCAAATTGTGTAATCACGTTGAATGAAAGTCATTTCAAGTTGAAACAACGTGAATTTCATGTAGAATCGAGTTGGTTTGAGTGTGAAATAATAGTGAGAAGAATCTTCAGATACAACATATGCATTTATTTAAGAATAATTCAAAACACTTACCCGCGGTTCTAGAGAAAGAGGGGATATAATTATTTATTTTCCCGTAACATTGTTTCACTTTTTTTGTATTCCCCTTTGTTAGCAGAATGGCCCGATATGGGTTTCATCATCATTCAACTTTTAAAATTTGATGTACTATTTAACTAAATAATTTTTACAAAAAGAATACGGGAATTTTTCTTCTCTTTTTAGATTATTTTAAACATGAAAATAAAATAATTTATATTTTTTTTTCCTAAGTTTTATTTTTATTCGACCTTTAAAATTCAATATTTAGTTAAAATGATTAAGCTCGAGGTCTGTTGTATGTAAAGCCTATAGTACACGGAATGTAAAAAGCCATATTCGTATGTAATTTAGTCGTCATCACACATCACGAACTTGCTATTGTGGCTTTGTAGTGACGTCAAAATTACGTCAGAACCACATGCGCATGTGGCTTTTTACATTTCGTGTACTGTAGGCTTAAGATTTTTCTTTATTTGTTTCCGATATTTCGATATTCTTTGAATATCATCATCAGGGAATGTTTAATTAAAATTAACATTAACCACAATAAAGGAGTAATAGCTCTTCACGGTTCAGCATCAAAACCTATACCAGTATACCAGTATACCTATACCAGTATACCTCGAGCTTAATCATTTTAACTAAATATAATTTATATTTTTCTTATTTTAGTGTTGTTGTTTTTTTTTTTATACAATACAAGTTAAACAGGTTTTTATGGTTTCAATATTGAACAATTTGATTTTAAAATTGTTCATTTAAAATAAACATGAAACAAGATAATTTTAAATAAAGTCCATACTTTTGCAGAAATTAACTATAATTTTTAATCAACATTGCGCCATGTTAATTTAACATTGATATTTTTTTCTGTGTGTTCTATTAAATTTTATTACAATTAACATATATGCTTCGTTCACAATAGACAGCAACATTTTCACTGGTGTTAATAATGAGCCACAATTTTTTTTCGCGACCACACACATTTTTAATAAAGCAACCGATTGCAAATTTTGCCGAGAACAATATCACGTATTTATTATTATTTGTTGGAACATTTTGTTAAAATAATTAGTATTGTGGTTATTTTGTTGAACTATTTATGATTTTTAATCCAAATTTTTAATATTTTTAATTAGGCTTAAGTTCATTAAATATAATTTTCATTAAATTATTTTTATGAAGAAAGGAATTTTACAACATGAAAATTAATTAAAATTGATATTGATAATCTTTCATTCTTGACCGTGGCCGGCAGGTTACCATGCCATGTTTCGATCGCAACCACTCGATCTCCTCAGATGGTTTTGCCGTTTTACACTCGCAGCCATCGACGACTGCTGACGTCAATAGTCAAACGTCAATCCTTAAACCAAATTGTATTTTAACCTTTGGTAGATCGAAATTTGTTTTTTTTGAATGATCATCCACTTTAATTGATTTTACATGTTTTTCCTTACTTTTTTATGAAAATTTTTATAAAATGTTTTAAAAAATAATAATAAATACGTAATATTGTCGTGGGCAAAACATTGGCAAGAAATTGAAAATGTGTGTTGTTGCGAAAAAAAATGTGTTGCTTTATTGTGAACACCAGCGAAAATATTGCTGCCATTATGAACGAAGCTTTAAGCTTTGAAAATTGTTCTCAGTTAAAGCCAAGAATGGATTTCATTTTGATAATTTGTGATTACCGTTAAATTTTTAAATTATTTTTGGGGAGACTATTTCACTGCAATAAAAGAAATAGAAAGTTATCGTGGATGTTGACTTATTTTTGCGCTGTGGTAAGTAATTTAACTTAAACTTTATGGAAATTTTGAGGATATTTTGTGGCCGGCAAAATCTCTGTGTGTGCATTCCAATTTGCAAAGCATTACTTTTAAATAAAAATTATTGAGGTTATAATTAAAAGCCTGGAGAGTGAAGGTTTCTTTTTTTAAGGCGTCAAATGTCTGCTGCTTCTTAATAATATGCGACTTTATCTGATTTTTTGGAAATAGTATTTTAAATATTTAATATATATTAGGTCACCTCTGTTAAATTCTTTTTAATTAAACCGAAATCGTCCCAATTGTTTTTTCTTTATATGTGTGCCTTTAACATATGAGGAGGTTCATAACAAAACAATTTTAGTTTTCAAGTTTTACGTTTATTTTTTACTAAAACTTTTTTACATAAACTAGAATAGCCATTTTTATAAAACTAACCAAGTGTCAATAATGATGTATGTTTATTGTTATTCAATAACAAATATTATGTTTAAGACTTAAAGAAGTCATTTCCACGTCTATTCATTAAACAACTGCGGCAAATAATTGAAAAGTGAATAGTTACAAAAAATAAGTGTTTATTTTCTATAAAGTTTATTAAACTTTTGATTCAAAGATAATATTACAATATTATTGAAATGAAAAAATCATAGGTGATTCTAAATATATTAATAATTAAAAACGAAACGTTCATTCGCAACGTAACGTAAGGTTAACATAAGATAAGCTTTTTATGAACGGAACAGCTGCTCCGCAACGTATGTGCTTACGTAAGATTAACGAGTGGTAAACTGCCAGACAAATTGATTTATTTATACATTTTAAATCGTACTGGCCTTAGGTCATTTTTTTCACTTATCCAAAACATTTTTATAGTGGAAGTGTTGCGTTTTACTATGGACTTACTCAATATATTTACAATATACAATTTTTTTTTTTTTGTTGATAGTGGTTGTACACTAAAAAGAAAAAATATATGTTTTACAATGTACTCCCATGAAAATATTACCTAAAATATACGAATTTTTTTTGAAAATTTGCGAAATTTTTAATTATTTAAACCTTTACTTGCTGCCTTAATTGAAAAAAACGTCATACTTTTGATTAAGATTTTAGAAAAATCAACAGATAATAAAAAATCTTGTGTCAGATAATATGGAATTATGTGCCATATGTTCTTCAATAAAAATCTTTTAAGAAAAATTTTTCGCAAAGCATTAAAAGTTTCTCAATCATTAACAATAACTGGAAAACAAATTCGTTTGTTTGTTATATTTAGTTAACAATTTTTCGTATTCTTTTGTAAAATAAAATGTAGTACGTTTTTTTTATAGTGTATATTTTTTGTCCTAGAAAAATGTCTATATATTGGAGAAAATAAACACATGTATTGCAGTAGAAATGAGTGTCTGAGTAAATCATACTGGTAACCTAGTTTTTGGTCATAATGCTACGTTTTTGTTTTAGTGTTCACTTTTGTGAATTTTTTCTGTATTATAGAGATTTTGTAATTTTTTTTTTATTTTATAGATCAGCCAGTTATAAAAAAAAAAAAACTAAGACAAAACACAAACTAAAAAATATTGATTACAGAGTTGGTAATGGAAGCAAATTTTAATTAATTTAAAAAAATGTTATTTTTTTTTTTTATTCCTTAAATAAATATTTAATATTTACATTATATGTAACAATTTAAAAACCACTTTAATTTAAAATAAATTTTTATTATTTTTAGTTATTTCATTTCGACTAAAACAAGAAGAACTTTTATTTTTTTTATAACATTACTTTTTATTATGGTCTATAAACGTTTAGTGATGTATCAACTTTTCAAGCTGTTTCCGAACAATATGTCTAGCTTTGATATTTACACAGTTTCACCTACTTCTTCCCCTTTATGTCTTCTAGGCCAATGGCTGTAAAATTTTGTTCAACAAATATGGGTTAAAGTCATAATATACAGATGTTAACACTTTGTGCAAAAATATGCATGTCAACAATAAAATAAAACTACTATAAACATACATTCTCAAAACTTTCCATTATTTTCCGCCGGGTTCCTGCTGCAATCATTTTACTTTTTTCTTTTGCTTGTTTGTACTTTTTACTTTATTTAAGTTGATTTTTGTTTTCATTTTTTATAAAGTACCCTACAATCGAATTGAGAGCTTAAGAAAAGTCATTCAAATATAAAATCAAGGCAGAATTTATGAAGTTCATAAGCTTATTAATTTAAGAGGAGTTTATTTAATTTGTATCGATAATGGTATAAATAAAAAAAAAAAAACTTTAAAGATGGAACTAGAGTTTCTAATTTCCCGGACCTTTTCTGTTCCCGGGAAACGACACAAAAAAAATCTTATTCCCGGGAATCCCGGGATTCTTTAAATAAAACAATGATTTTATTAAATGAGTTCAAGACAAAAGTTTTTACTTTTTTAAAAGAATATACATACACATATACAACAGTCTAACAAAATTGTAGCTATAGCTTTATTAATTTCACAGAAAACCAAAACAAAACCAAATAAATTGTTACATTCATAAATACATGCATATTATATATGTATGTTTTCTTTTTTTTCGGAGATCACGAATTATTAAAACTTATTAATATTAAGTAGTTATTATTAATAGCAACTTGGTAAAATGAATTTTTTTTTAAGAACACATTTTTTAGTATTATTATAGCATTAAAAGCTCATCGGAGATTCTATTTCTAATCCTTGTTGATATGTATATTGCCTGCTACCGAAAGCGTGCTCTCGGGCTCTACAGACGTTGGTTCAATAGTAAGCAGCGCATCATACAAAGATTATAAATTTGTTGGCCTATTACCCGTGACTTCATAGACGTAAAATTCTTTTTTTAAAATTTGTTCAGGCTTTTTTATTTTCTTTACATTAATTTTTTTAGAATCTCTTAATGGTTCTGGTGTTGGTGATGGTGTATCGAGTATATTTTAATTTTCTACTTCATTTACTTCTACGTTGATTTATGCCAATATAGTTCGATTTGTAGGTAGTTTTTAGTAATTTTAGTAAAGAGTATATTTTTATTGCTTGTTTTTTATTTTTAAAAATTTCCCGGGAATTATTAAAAAATAATGTCTCGGGATTCCCGGGAATTCTTTCCCGCGTAGAAACCCTAGATGGAACTAATAATTTCAATTTGAAAAGAAATATTTTTTTATAACTTCCATTATCACATACTTTAATTTTAGCGAAAAGTTGTATCAGTAGAACTGTAAGTAGTTTTTTTTTTTTTTGCTTATTTCTGTTTCAGGGCTAATTAATATGGAGATTAATAAGATGGTAAAGAAAATTGTCTGCCAATGATTTGCTTTAAAACATCTAAACAAAAAACCAAGACCACATTTGCACATTCTGATTTCGAACAAACCTTCACTTTACAATTAAAAGTTAGACTGATAGGGGACATTTTTACATAAGTGCTGAATTTTTTAATTGATTTTTAAATCGATTTTAAACTAAAAAAGGTACCAAGTAATTCGTTTCAGTTCGCCGCAATCCTTAAATTTTAACTTAAATTTAGTTTTTCTTTTATTTCCATTTTCGTATTTGGTTTTGTGTAAATTTTTATGTTTTGCTACATTTTATTTATTCCGTGTTTTTTTTTATTTTTTTTGTTCGCAGTGAAATGTCTACAAATCAAAAAATGTAATTTGTTGTAAATTTTGCAGGCGCCTGCAGATGGCTCCCACTTGTGCTCATTCACTTCATTTCGTTAGTTTTTTGTTTGCGTTCAACTAAGCTTGGTGACAGTTTTCTCTTACTTACTCCCCATATTTTTATTTTTTTTTTACACTTTTCTATAAAATTATTTTTATGTTCATGCCTTTTATACGTAGTGACTTTGGTTTCGTTTTCATTAAGCGGAAATTTTTCATTTCCTTGTAGAAAAAAGTAAAATACTTTTGTTGTTCCTTTTGTTTTGTTTTGTTTTTTTTTTTTTTTTTTTGAACAAACAACATGAGAATTTTTATGTGACATTTGTGTTGCAAAGCAATAAAATACATATTTATTTGTCTGAAATTATTTGTGACAAATGTTAATAATAATTCTTCTAAAGTTACTAAATGATTTAATATCTGAAGTACTTATTAAAACAAAGCGGAAGTTTAAACTCCATCACTTCGATTTTTCTTACACAATACTACACAGCAAATTAAAATCAAAAATAAAATCAGTTTTAATCAAAAATATAACCATGTGAACTAAACATTTACTTATATCAAAAGGATTATTGCAGAGAATGTTGTTAATATTTAAAAACATCTAATTGACATACATAATTAATTTGTTTACTGTTACAAATATAATTAATTAAAATTTTTTAATTGAAATTAATTTCTATTTTTTCTGTGTTACGAAAGTAATTTTCTTTTTTTTTAAGTGTTAAATTGTTGTCTTCTTATGATGTAAAAGGGATCCATATCGAACGCAAAAAATTCGTTTCAACAGATTATTAAAAAAAAAACAAACGCTTGGATTATGCGAACAGATAAAAACCGTACACAGAAAGAAAAACATTCGGGATAAATAAAGTTTTTTACTTTACTTACTTTACGTACGAGTCGTGCATAAAAATAGAAGTACAAATAAAACTAGAATGCACTTAAAACAATTCCAAATGGGACTACTTTCGAAAACCAATCCGGGAATTTCTTAAAAAAAAAAGGTTGAACTTTTCGTTGGTTGTTCATTCATAGAGTAAATTTACAAAGTAACCGTTTTAATCTCATTTAAGTAACTAATTAGTATAATCTCTCAGTATTGAATTCTGTGCATACGCTTGTGTTATTCAAAGTTTGTTGTAGAAACTACAACACACCACATAATTAGGTAAAAAACGATTTGCTTGTTTTGTGTAGAAACAACAAAAACAACAGAACAAGAAGAAAAACATACATTGTTTTCGTGTTTAAAAAGTTAAATCAAAAGGAAAAGTCCACATTTAGTTTATATTTTTATGTTTATTTTTAATTATTTAAGCTTGAGGTCTTTTTATTTATAAAATATTATATTTATTAATTTCAATATTTCGCTAACCTTTGGTTAGCATCTTCATAATTTTGTTATCGTTTTTTTTTATTTGTACAAAAATTTGTTAATTTAATTTCCTGAAGATGCTAATAAATAAAAAAATAAAAAGACTTAAAGCTTAAATAATTAAAAATCATTAAAATAAAGGTCAAATAAGAAAAAGTAACGTTTATATTTTTAGTTAAATAAAGGATGGTTACATTTTAAGGGCCGATGTTGAAGGTATACAAAACAATTTAATGAGCAGTACTAGAAATGTCACTAGTCCTTCTTCCACTAGCTTTAGCTGTCTGCCTTTGAAGTAGTTTCCCTTCTTCTAGAACAGCATTCCCCAGCACAGTTGAATGGTTTAGCGAATTCCAAACTTTTATAGCAAATTGTACTTTTTTACTATTTGCTACAGGGGGAAATAAAATGGGCGTTTTAACAGAAAATTCTATATCGACACATTTCGTCAACAAGAAATTAATTTTTTCTTTTTAAGAAAATTTCTACATTCGGCCATGTACTTGGATTCGAAATAAAGTGAAATTGAAATCGAAGGAAATTTCAGTTTTAAATTTATTTTAAAATTGCTGTAGTTTATCCTAATTTAAAGAGTAGTTTTGGTTCAGATAAGTGGTACTTAACGAATGCATTAAACTTCGTAGTTTTCCATATCACTCAACCTCGAGTTCCAGAACATCGCGGATTATTTTTATTTACTTTTTTGGTGTACAGCGTAACTAGTTCTTCACTCAGTAACTAGCTCTTATCTTTACTTTCGGATCTCTCTGTTTGTAGATTGGTTAAACTGAATTTTGTATATTTATATCGCATATCGTCCAACAAAGTTTGCTATTAAAATTTAACAAGATCTGGACCGACTAGCATAAAATTACATGATATTATTTCTAGCCACACAAGACTTAATTGTACCAAATTTTATAATAATGCATTATATTTGTGTAATATATTTAGCAGGTTACACGCACCCTTACAAAGTGATACATTTTTCTAAATTTCAATGGAACAAAATATTAGCTACGTTTTACACTCAACACTAATGTGTATCTAGCGTGTTAAATATTGAACGCAAAGTTTGTACTAAAGCGATATTCACCACTGTTAAAGCGATTTTCAACATTAAATTTTCTTTGAATTCCAATAAGCATTAACAACACTGATTTTCAATAATGAAAGTCAGCTGTTGTTAAAAACTTTGCGCCAAAAAATGATATTATCAAACTAAAGTAAGTGCCGGTTCACACATGTCAAGTTTTACTCGTCAAGTCTTCAGTTTTTAGGAGAGAGAGGAAAAGAAATAGCACTCTATTTTCCCTTCTCTCCTAAAAGCTCAAGACTTTACGAGTCAAACTTGAGGTGTGTAAACTGGCACTTAAACAAGCGAAAATCGAAAAGTTTATCAAATTTAATTTTCATTAAATTATATTTATGAAGAAAGGAATTTTACAACATGAAACTAATTAAAATTTATTGATAATCTTTCATTCTTGACTGCCGCGGGGCTCGAACCCAGGCTTTCACGGACAGGTTACCCTATTATGTTTCAATTGCAACCCCTTAATATCTCCAGAGGGTTTTGCCGTTGTTGCAATGGAAATTTGTTTCATTTCTTACCCCCAGTTTTAACTGAGTGTGAGATAATACCCTTTTTTGCATCTGCGTTTAGTACTTTTTTATGCAAGCAAGTGTTTTTTTTTATTAATTTTTTCTTGTGTTTGCGTACAATGTGTTGTGATTTTTGGTTATATTGTGGTGGATATAAAAACTTTTTGTTTATCTTTTGTTTTACTTTTATTTAAAAATTATTTTTTTGGCGCAAAATTTTTAACAACAGCTTACTTTAATTATTGAAAATCAGTGTTGTTAAAGCTTATTGGAATTCAAAGTTTCAACGGTGGTGAATATCGCTTATTTGTTTATTAGTGTTGAGTGTAAAACGTACCCTACAAGAAGACTACCGGTCATTTTACTAGTTATATGACCGGTAGTGTTGACCAATATGTTGTTCAAAGTTTCTATTAGTTTATTTAGAGCAAAATGAAAAAACTAACTAAACTACATGAGATTTTGCCTCTCTTTCTAACTAATGAATTCCTATCGACTACGGAACATATATCTGTACTGCTTACTCTGCTGCTTTTTATTAGCCAATGATAACCAAAATAGTGGTTAATGCTAACTAGTTAGGCATAACGTAAATATTAGTTAGCACTAACTAGTTATTCATAACGTAAATATTGGTTAGTGCTAACCTTTATAAAATAATACTTTTTGTTTTTAATTTTAATTTTAAATTCAATTTTTTATTAAAAAAATTATAATCGAATTTCATTAGTACATTACACTCAGGAAGTTAGATGTCAGAAAAGTAAATACCACGTATCAATATTTCTGTGGCTGCTCTATAACGTTCCACTTCTTGCATGAGTCTGGAAATGTAGGTTAACGTACGTGTGCCCAATCAATTAACCGTAGATCTTAAAAAGACATTTTATTTTGTTAACAATTTGTGTGCAAAAAATTAAATACATACTTGAAAAGCCAGCAGGATTTTTAATAATAATTTTTGTTCCTTTATTATAACAACCAAATCTTAAACGATTATCCTGGCCAATTCCATCACCCGAATGACCGCTACCTGTTGAACGAATACTCCTTTCAAAACACCGCTTCGCACATGACCACTGTTGTTTGCTGAGAATCCACCACCACGTCCTCTGAAGCCGTCATCAGTACGCCCTCCTTTGCCACTCTCATTCTGATTACCGCTGTTTGGCGGTGCCACTTTTTCTCCAAGAAATTATTTTAACTCTCTACTTTACAAGCGTGAAACAATAATAAATTAAAAATTTACATTATTTAGGAATTGTTAGTTGTTTCACTCTAACATATCCCAGCGGGAAAAAGAAGGAGTAGGAAGGCCTTCTAAAAGGCCTCTGTACCCCTTCTTTTGGATGTACAGGGCCTTCTTGCTCCATTCCATACTCATATCTTTTTTACACACGTTGTCATTGCGGAGAAGGCCTTCCGCTCTCGCTTCTTCAGCAGGTACATAAGAAGGGTAACGGGACCAAAAAAAATTGATTTTGCTTTTGCTTGTGCAAAAAAAACAATACAAAAAATGTTACTCCTTTTCTACTCCCTTCTCATAGAAGCGAGTGTGGAAGGTGTATCTTATCTTTTATACGAAAGAGCCGAGGCCTTCTATGAGGCCTTCTTTAGCAGTTAGATAAGAATAGTATTTGAATCAAAAAATCTTTTAAGCAGGCCTTTAAAAAGGCCTGAAGTAAGAAGGTCTTCTGAGTTTTCCCGCTGGGATATGTCAGAGTGGAACAACTAATGTAAAATTGGTGCAAGTGTGTTAGTAAATATTTTTTTTTTTAGTTTTGGTTATGCATTTCTTGTAGGGTAGCTATTATTTTGTATCACTTTATAAGGGTGCGTGTAACCTGATAAATATATTACACAATTAAAATGCATTATTAGTTTTTAGAAAAGAAAACACCATTAGAAAGGAAAACCACAACTTCTCTTATTTTTTTTTACAATAGAACAAAAACCCGCGCAAATGGTAGTATACATGGAACATTATTGTCAGAAAAGAAAACACCAAAAGTGAATGTTTGTTGGATCTAGAGCTGCGTATGACACCATTGACAGCAATACTCTTCTAAATGCCTTAAATGAACTTAATATACTGCGGAAACTTATTGAACTAACACATGCAAGACCAAAATTCAAATCAACAGTACGAATAACGCATATTTGATAAAAAAAATTTTTGAATTTTCTGCGATTTTAATTTTTTATAGATATTGAATTTTGAGTCAATAAAAAATGTTGTTGCCCAAAATAATTTTTTTTTTAACAAAATTGTTACGTGATTTGTTAAAATAAATTGTTGGGAATTTGCAACGATGTCAAGACTTTTAAAAAATGGACAAGAGTTGTAAAAATACAGTCTTTACTTTGATTCAAATATTTTTTTTATTGAATATAAAGAAATATTTCATTATTCAATATGTTTTATTGAGTGTTATTTTGCAAAGCGCAATTTTGATAAATTTTTTCATTGAATCAAATAATAAGTTTGTTGACCTAAAATTTAATTTTTAACAAACTGCGTTGTTAAAAATTTTCTTGAGATATTCGTTTCTGTGAAAGCGACACGTCCTCTGAGTTCTCAATATAAAATGGCCTAAAAGAAGGTGACGCATTTTCTTGCTTATTATTTAATATCGCGCTGGAGAAAGTAAGTCATGCGGGTTACAGAAAACATGTAGCAAATCTTCACAGGCACTTGCATATGCTGACGACAACGGTTTTATTTTACCAACGGCCAGTGAGCTTAGAGGTCAATATATTTAACCTTAAGGGCGAGGTAGCTACAACGGGACTAATTGCTGCTTAACGGGTATATTCAGACTTGTATTCAAAATTTAAAAGCAGATTGCTGTCAAAAAAATCTTAGTGTATACATTACAAATCTCTTAATCTTAAGATGCTCATGCCCAATTTCCAGGATAGTAATTAAATCTAAATTAAGTTTATTTTCATAAAAACTTAAAACGTATTTAAATACAGATTGATTTTTTGAGTTTTATTTTAAAAGTCTTATTTAAACAAGATAAAAGTATGGTAGCACTACTTAATACAAAAAAAAAAATATCATAAAAAAGTATAATTATTTACAAGGTGGTCTCAAAAAACAGCTGATTGTTATTGCTTTGCCTCTTGTTGTTGTATATTGAGGCCACCTTGTTAAAATATTACAATTAGGGATGCAAACGATACATCGATGTTTAGAAAACATCGATATATCGTTCATAAACATCGATGTTAATATCGATGTTTTGATTTACGATACATCGGCGATACATCGTCGTCAAAACTAAAAAACATCGACATCGTCCATTTAATATTTTCATTAATTTAATATTTTTTATAATATTTTTAGCAATTTTAATTTCTATTTTTCAATTAAACCTTTTGTTTAAAAATATAAAAAAGTGTTTTTCAAAGCATACGTTAAACGAAAGAATTTGAAATGTCGGTTTTAAATAAAATTTCTGTAATATAAGAATTTTATGACAAATATTATATAAATATTTCTCTATTAAACAGAATTTTAACACAAAAATTAAAAATATTTTATTAAAAGTGTTTTAAAAACGACCTCCCAAATTCTTGCGTTTTACGTTTCCGTTTTCCAGCACACCCCTGATAGCCATACAAAGTACGTATGTATGTATGCACATGCATGCATACTGTGCATTGCATAACTATATGTATGTATTAAGTTGCTTAAGTTGGCTCGAGCAACTGTGCGAATACATAAAAATCATATTTGTCAAACCATATTGCACTTATGGAAACTTTTTGATTAATTTTATGAATCTGATTGCACTTTGTTTTGGTGTTTTTGAATGCATTTGACAGGCTTTTTGTTAATTTTTGACAAAAGCTTATGCAAGCATATGTATATTATAGTTGGGCATTAAGATTTTCAGTAGCAAAGAAGAATTAAAACAGTCCGTAACTATAATTGCAAAGTAGTTTTCAACATCGATGTTAAACATCGATGTATCGTGTTTTTTACCGATGTTTTTTAACATCGATGCTTATCGTGAAAACATCGATGTCTTCAAACATCGATGTTTTTCACAGCGATGTTGCATCCCTAATTACAATAGAAACTTAAGTTGAAATTAAGTGTACCACATCGGTGAATTAATTTTGATTTAAGTATTTAGGAAAGAAGAGAATTTTGTATTTAAAACGATTTTAAACATAAATGTGTTTTAATATCAATCCTGAAAATTGGCCATTAGAAGAAAAAATCCGGCCAACTGGCAAACTTTTGCTTAAGATAAAAAGATGTGGCGAAAAAAACTTTTTTTTTTTCCATTCCTTTATTTATAAAATTTTTGATTACAATAGTAAAAAAAAGTTAGATAAAACGTTCAATTTGAACTTAGGGCGCCAACGAACTCTTTCCATCTTTTTCGATCATTAGCTAATGATTTAACTTGGTTCCATGTCATTCCGATATCTTCATAATCATTTTTTATGTTTCTTATCCACGTTAGGCGTGGTCGACCAGGACCTCGTTAACCTTGCGGGTTCCACTCCATCACTGCGCGTGATATTTCTTGTGGAGGCTTTCTAAGTGTATGCCCTATCCGCTTCCATTTGCGTTTCTTTAGTTCATTCTTGATCGAGTTGAGGTTTGCCAATTCAAGAAGCTGTTCGTTTGTGACCCAGTACGGCCAGAAAATTTGTAGTATTTGGCGTAGACAGCGGTTTGTAAATGATTGTAGCTTTCTCAAGCTTTCCTGAGTTAATCTCCAGGTAGTACAGCCATAAAAAAGTACACTTGTAACACTACTGTTGAAAATACGAAGTTTTGTTTTTCTAGTGGTATTGCTTGATCTCCAAATTTTGTATAGCGATTGGAAGGCTGATCGAGCTTTATTGAACCGGTCATTTATATCTTTATCCGACCCACCATCTACAGTTAATGTACTACCAAGGTAGCAAAATGAATCCACTTCGTTTATTACGACTCCATTAAGTTGAATGGGAAGATTGTTTGCTGCTACAACACGCATTAGGTTTGTTTGCTTTATGTTTATCTTCAGACCTACTTTTTCGGCGTTCTTAGCCAAATGAAATAATTTGGCCTGCATGTCGCTGTGTCGGTGTGCAAGTAGGCAGATGTCATCAGCATAATCAATGTCGTTCAGACGTTCTAATAAGTTCCATTGGATACCAAATGGAGAATCCGAGTTTGTCTGTTCCATAACACAATCGAGAAGTATGAGAAAAAGCGTTGGAGACAAGACACAACCTTGTCTTACGCCAGATTCAATTGAGAAAGGTTGGCTTTCCTTTCCATTGAAGCGAACAGCGCATACGCCATCGGTATATAGCTCACGTATTAGGTGTACAATTTTTTCTGGGAAACCTCTACAGTTGAGTGAGGCCCAGAGAGCTTCTCTTGACACGGTTGACGTTAGTTCGCTTCCGTCGAGGTCTTTAATAACCGTGGTTTTCCTGGTATTGCAGCCTCGGAGTTGGTTGATTGCTTGATAGACTCCACGCATATTTCCAGTATTGCTGGATTTTTCAGCATCTTGCACGATGCTGGTTAAATATAATTTATGGTTAGTACGTACCATACGTTTGACGGTTTTGGCCGATTGTCGGTATTCGGCCCGAGCGGAAGTTTTCGAGGTATCAGACTTTGCGTTTAGATAAGACCTCCTCAAACGTTTACGGTTGCAGATTTCATTCCATGTATTTTCGCTAATCCACGGCTTACGAATATTTGGCTTAGGCCCCATCACTGACTTTGCACTATGGTTGCAAGCTTTTGTAATGTCAGTCCATGAATGGGGGTTTGAACCAGAGTTGTGGAGTTGTTGTTGAAGGGTGTTTTTATAGCGGGCGGCCGTTTCGGGATCTTTTAGGCGCTGCAGGTTGTATTTATCTGCGGGAAGCTCTTTCTTTATAGATGCTGGCCGGAGTCTAAAAGCTCCAAGAAGTAGTACGTGGTCGCTGTCAACATCGGCGGATCTTCTTCCCCTCACATCAAGTAAACAGCCAAGATACTGCTTGTTTATTATAATATGATCTATTTGGTTTCGTGTTATACCATCTGGTGACTCCCATGTGTATTTGTGGATGTTTTTGTGTGGGAGTTTCGTGCCACCTATAAATAGGCGATGACTTGCGCAGAGATCGACCAACCTTTCACCATTGTTGTTTCTAGAGTTATCATTTCCAACCTTTGCGTTCAGATCGCCGATTATAATTTTGATATCGCCTTTGGGGATGTTGCTGAGTACCGTATTAAGTTGGTGGTAAAACGAGTCTTTAGTATCATCATCAGCATGTTCGGTTGGAGCATAACACTGAATTACAGACATTTTTCGAAACTTAGTGTTGAATCTCGCTGTTATGATTCTTTCCGATATGGGTTTATATTCCAGCAAGGTCTTTTTGGCCTTGTTTGACATTACTATGCCCACACCGTTGACCTTATGATGATCATTGCCGGAGTATATAAAGAAATGTCCTGTTTGTAGGTGTTGTTCACCACTATTGAGCCATCTTGCCTCACTTATGCCCAGTATGTCGATGTTATAGGATGACATTTCATTGCAGACTTGTAAAAGTCTGGATGGTTCTGAGAGAGTTCGAACATTCCATGTTCCAATCATAATCCTTTGTTTGAAGCCGAGAGTCGTCGTTAAAGAGGGAGTTATTGTTGTTGAATTTGTTAGCGTTTCAGTAATAAAGTTTTTTACGAGAATGGGTTATTAGCCCATAGCCTAACCTATTTAATGGCAAGGGACCAGGTTGTTTTTTTTTCAGGGAACCGCCCATATCCAATTTTTGGTCCGCGGGGAATGACAAGTCATGCCCAAAGGTTAAATGCCAAAAGGCGGTTACAATTGCAAGCGTACTAAGTACGATTACAATAATAACCGACGTGTGCACTTAACCTCCCCCTATCCGCCACCTGGGGACGCGTCCGATGGGAGTTTGGCAACTCCACACGGAGCGAAAAAAACTTGGGGCGTTAAAAACCCGAGCAGGGCTGTTAAACAACAAATGATGATGATTTTTTAAAAAGACATTCTGTATCTTACAACCTCTGACACATTTCTCATTAATTCCATAATTCTTTGAATAATCCTCGTAACAAATAGTACTTCCTGCTCTTCAACTTTCATAGAAAAAGGTTTGATAGTTTGTTTTTATTTTCTTTTAGAAATTCCTTAACAAATATTTCTCAACATTCTTCTTCATTTTCATCATCATTTTGTTATTCTTCCTTTTATTGTTATTGTTGTATTTTTACATATTTCAATTTTTGTTTGCATATTTTCTCCTTTTTGAATACTAAAATATTTAGCTCTGTGTATGGGATGTGTTATTTTTTTTTGTATATAAGACTTCTTGCAATCAGACAATCTTCATCAGATTTAAAAAAAAATATTCACCCACATTCATTCACTCCCACTTGCATGCTTTTGCAGAGACAAAATGGAAGATGATGGTACAAAAAGTGTTGGAGGTCAGAGCAAACATGATGAATTTCGCAAAAGGAAAAACGATAGAGAGAAGTAAATAATTTAAATGTTTTGATGCTGTCCATCCATAAACATTTTCCTTGTTGTTGGCTTAAACTAAGTTGTGTTGTGTTGCACTTTTTAATGGGTCATCACGAACAAACATCTTTTAACTTGAAATCCATTTTGCAAAAAATATACTCGCACTAACACAAGTAAACAAAGGAGAAAGCACAAAAAATAAATATTTAAGGATGTTGTATGTATATGTAATGTAACTTTAACAAAAGAAAGCCAATTGTGATTTAACATTCTGACCTTTATCCTTGCTCTGGTTTTCACTTCCTTTTACTTTATTTTTAAGTATTTTTTGTTATTTTCATTTTTTTCTTCTTCTTCTTCTGTTAAACTGTAACACCTACTCACTTACAAAAATACTTGGGTTAACAGTGTGAGTTGGTATGTGTTTTTTAAATTTTCAAGAGTGTGTGAAATTTTTGTTTTCTTGTTCAATGGATCTGGCCTTTTTGCCTTTTTATATGTTTTTAAGAAGAATTACTTTCGGCTACTGGGTGCTTTGGGTGGGTAAAAATGTTTTTGAAACGTTTCTAAGTGAGCTGCATTAAAAATCAATATCATTAAATTTTTATCGTCAACAGTATGCTGCTACTAATATTTTGTTAAAGCACAAACTTAAGTTTAAAACATAAATTTTTGGGGTTAGATCTAATTTTTGGTAAAATTGCTTGTTACACAAAAGAAAAAAGAAAATAAGTAGTGCAAAAAATATGGTACAGATTCTTAAATCGTTTAAAAATGTATATGCATTTATAATTTTAAATAATGTGTTGGAAATTTTATATAAAAACCTTAAGAGGACTTTCAATAAATAATTTATATTAAGTAAAACAGATTTATATATTTATATAAAAAGCGTACAGTATATAAGACAGTTAATTTTATTTGAATTTTGCAGAAAGATTTCTAAATGTATGTAAATTTAAATATATTAAATTTAAAACAAGAGTGCTATACAGTACAACCCGGTTAATAACCCTACGCTTAAATGCCTTACACGCTTGTTTACCTTGAGTTTTAAATCCCCGTTTTTTTTTTCTTCCATTTTTCAAACAAAAATCCACGTTTAATTGCCTTACTCTTAATTACTCAATTCGGATAATTGCCTTAAAAATTAAATTCCAAAATAAAATTACACCTAAATTCATTCGTTTCATTGCCTTAGTACTATTTGACAATTGATAACAACACAGGAAGTAATGCAATCAAGTTTACATGTTAATAATTTAAAAATATGCTCCAAAAATTTAAAAAAAAATATACCAAGTATACCTATAGATCTTACTATAGATATAATAGAGGAAGAATGGGATAAGATAGAAGAACACACTAATATAAAGGGTGGTTAAATTGTAAGGGCCGATGTTGAATGTGAACCACACCTTAACGCCAAGTTTTTTTCCGAATTTTATTTAACATTTCTCTATTTCAGACTTACTCAATTTGAACCATGGAGAGATACACAATCCAACAACGTGTTAAAGTTATCCAGACTTATTATGAAAAAGGATGATAAATTTCGAAGAAAATCATCTTCAGTGATGAGGCACATTTTCACCTCAGTGGGTTTGTCGATAAGCAGAATTTCCGCATTTGGGCGAATAATAATCTAAGAGTGATTGTCGAAAAACCAATGCACCCACAAAGAGTGACTGTTTGGTGCGGTTTATGGGCTGGCGGCATCATCGGGCCGTATTTTTTCCAAAATGAGGCCGGTCAGGCAGTTACTGTGAATGGTGTTCGCTATCGTGAGATGATAACGAACTTTTTATGGCCCGAATTGGAAGATATGGATGTGGACGATATGTGGTTTCAGCAGGACGGTGCCACTTGCCACACAGCTTACGAAACAATGGCTCTTTTGCGCAACAAATTCAATGGCCGTGTTATCTCACGTAATGGCGATGTCAATTGGCCGCCAAGATCATGTGATTTGACACCGTTGGACTTTTTTCTTTGGGGTTATTTGAAAGAAAAGGAGCTAAAGGATGAGATAATTCGGCACATTAACGGCATAGAACCTCCATTATGCCTTAGGGTCATCGAAAATTTGGACCATCGGATGGAAGTGTGCCGCCGTGGTCGCGGCGCCGCTTTGGCCGATATTTTGTTCCATACATAATTGAGTAATACCAATATATAATATCATATCATATCATATCATATCATAATAAAATAAAATTACAATAATTTCCTAAATAGTTTGTGTTTTATTCAAAATCAACATCGGCCCTTGAAATTTAACCACCCTTTAGATAAAGACTTATTTTTACGTATTCTGAAATTTTGTATAATTGATAATAGATATTTTCAATTGGACAGTAATGTATATGCTCAACTAAGAGGACTTCCTATCGGATCACCAGCATCTCCAATTGTAGCAGATATTGTTATGGAGAGATTAAGAGATAGATGTTTGGAACAGTTGACTATTAAACCTTAAATTTTGACAAAATATGTGGATGATTTATTTTGCGTAATTAAGGAATCAGAAATAGCAAAAATTTTAGATACATTTAATTCCTTTCATGAGGATATAAAATTTACAATGGAAAAGGAGTTTGAATCTAAATTGTCTTATTTAGACACTTTGATAATAAGAAAGGGAAAAAGTTTATTAATTGATTGGTATCAAAAACCAACATCGTCTGGTAGAATAATTAACTATTTTTCAAACCATCCTAAAAGGATTATAATTAACACGGCTAGAAATTTTATAGATAGGGTATTGAAAATATGTGATTCTTGTTTCCATAGGAATAATAAGGAGACAATTTTTTAGAGCATTAAAAGAAAATAGTTTTCCGAAGGAAATTATATCTAACTTATTAACACATTATTAGAACCATAGAATAAACAACTCGAACGGTAACACGGAACCGAAAATTTATAGATCACTAACTTATGTACCAAAATTTTCGGAGAGGTTAGAAAAATCCAATATTTATGATACGGAAAGGTATAAAATTGCGCATAAATCTAATAATACAATAGGTAGATTATTCACTAATATGAAAGACAAAATGAATAAGTTGAAAATGTCGAATGTAGTTTATAAAATACCTTGTAGGGGAAATCTTAATGGACAATGCGGTAAAGTGTATGTTGGTACAACGAAGAATAAACTGAAAACTAGGTTAGCAGGACATAAGTCAGATCAAAAATATAGAAATATTTTATCACAAAAAACTGCTTTATCGTCTCATTGTGCAAATCTAAGCCATTATCCTGATTTTGAAAATACAACAGTTTTAAATAGGGAGAATAATTGTAAGCGTAGATTTATGTTTGAAATGTTGCAAATTATAAATGTACCGACAATATCGCGAATTAATTTTAAGTCAGCTACTGAAAGTTTAGCACAAAATTATAGGCATTTAATTTATAAACATAGAAACGGAAGTTCAAAATTTATTTATACTGTAATAGATTAGGTTTGAATTGACAAACCTTTTTTGTATATAATTGAAAATTTTTATATGACATTTTGTTATATTTATTGAATTTGTTAAAAATTGTTCAAAATTTCAAGAAAAAAACATGAAGAAGGCACACAACGGAGTGCCAAAATATTGGATTAAATAAAATTAATATTTTTTATAAAAAAAGAGACCTAAAGCTTAATTATATAATAATACTAATCAAATAATATCTATCCGAAAATCCAAAATTATTAGTGCACGATTTTAGATCTTTGTCCAATACGTGTAGAAATGGACCAGTGCATTCCACTAATAAGATTTCTACAGTCGGGCTAAAATTAAGAATTCTGGATTGTCTTAATTTTTGTAATAAATAAGGGAACCTCTGGTGGCCCTCCTGATATTTCTATAGATCCCTAAAACTTTACTAAAACTGAAATAAAAGTGATTAATAAGCATCTGGAATTTGATTTCAATCAGACTTACAGTTTACAAAGTCCAGAACAATTCCTTTTTCATAAATCTTTTACTGTGTGTAGCTTACAATTTACAGAATTTATTAACTCTTGTTTTAGTTGTAACTAGGGTTTTTTCCCGGGATTTTCCGTCCCGGGAATTTCAATTATTTTATTTCCCGTTTTCCCGGGATTTTTCTTGCGGGATCATGGGAAATAAAAAATTCCTCAAAATTTTAGCAAATAGCTATTTATACTTTGAAATTAAGTTTACTA